>JALJCO010007119.1:0-600000 GCA_023101725.1 Atherinomorus stipes
GTAGGCCGTTGCAGATCTGCATGTTGGATGTGAAAGCAGCCTAGCTTTTTAACTAGAATTTTAGTAGAAAAAGGCTGAACTAGGAGCAATTAAGCCCATTTAAATAAATAAAATATAAGGTTCTTTTATCTACTTTATTGACGTTACACTTTTTTTTTTTAGCAGGAAAAAAACAAAAAAAATGGATTTATGAGAATAAATCAGTGTTTTAACTTGTTAGAGCAATTAATGATAATTTGGAGCTTACTTGTGTCAACACTAATGTCTACAGAATTAAATATGGGTCCAATAGGCTGGTAAATATCCAGTTTATCTCATGCATAAATGTCTATTTTATATTTCTCTTCATTCTTGACAAAATGATGTAAAATAAAAATACATTTGTGACTTTGTGAAGCAATAAGATTTTCTCATCATTATGCTCTATTAGAAAATTTGCTCCCATTTGTCAAACAAGAGCTTGATGTCATGACTCAGAATGAAGCACAACTTTATTGTTTAAAGCATACTACAGCCTTTGTTATGCAAAACTGCAAAAGTCCCACTGAGACACCCCACAACTAGCAACTGTTTCAATAGTCTATTGAAACACAAATGCAGACTGAAAGAAAGATGAAGGGGAGAGCATAGGCAAAATCATACATTTATGTTAAGGGGCTGGCAAACATTTTGAATCTATTTGGATAAGCCTATATTAACCCACTTCATAAATATAACCCAACAGCTTTTTAGCTGTGAGATAATGTGTAAAAACAGAGTCAGGCATTTGGGAACAGGGTCTTCACTGTTGCATGTTTCATTTTCCAAATGTTGGTATGAGAATATATCCCAAGTAAATGAAAGCTTGCATTTGCACAAAAAACTGAGAAAAAACCCCCCCATGAAACTAAAAATTGATTTATTAATCCACATTCTGAACATCTGGGTCAACACTTCCCTGATATTCTCTCCTAAAATCTCATCTTTTAGTCTTAGCATGAATCATTTAAATCCGAGTATGAGGCCACAACTTCTCTGAGTCACTCCCTTGACTGTGCTTTAAAATCTATCACAACCAGGCAAGAATGAGTGATAAAGCTGTACTTACTCCACTCAGGTTGACGTCTCCTTTTGCCTCCTCTGGAGAAGTGGCTGCTCAGCTGGTATAGCATAGTGCGTCCACACTTCCTGGCCTCCCTGAAGCGAGAGTTACTCTTCCTCCTGTGCCTTTTGTCCTCTGAAACTGTCATTGAATCACAGTCATTTTAAAGGAGCAAGGAAAGATAACACCTGGAGAGAGGTTTGTCTCATTTTTCCGGTTGTATTTAACAAGTAGGAAAGGGAAAGAAAACCTCTCGCATGCACCCGACTTGAACTGCATTTCATTCAAACAAAATGACAAGTCTCCTCTGGCAGAGAGGTTGGTCTAGGTGGCAGACCGTGTTCATGTTCCACTTGAAGCCCCACTGCTGCTCAAATTAAACTCCACATTGAAAAATATTGCCTGAGTTCAGCGAGCGAATGCCAGACCAAAACAAAACTACTGGGGAGGATGTGACAGTGATGAACAGGAGTACACAGAGAAAATGAAAGCCGGGGGTCTGCTCATAAATCATGTACACAGTAAACATATAATGGGAGTTTTCTGGAAATGGAGCATGTTGCTCACCGTCCCTCTTGCTGGCGTGGTGTCCCCTTCCGTAGGTGTCGGTGATGTCCTTGAATGAGAAGAGGAAGAGAACCATTTCGCCCTTCTCATTCTTTATGGGCACGATGTCTAACAGACACCAGAAGGCCACACCTGGAGCAAAACCAGAAATGTCCACGTGGTAAATGAGTCCTTTCATCTTCACTTGAACAATGACGGCAAATGCTCAACAAACAAGTGTGTACATAACAAGATAGTTGCTTAGAGACTTCACACTTCAACTTGAAATCTATCATAACAATAAAGTAAATAAATTGTAAATAAATTTACAAGGGATATTTAAAACACCTCTGTGGCATGAAGATGGTCTGGGTTTATATTTTTTCATTCTCTGTGGATGTTGGTCATATTTTCACTACCCTTTCATCATTTTGCATCTTTTTGACAGTTTTATTATGCTTTTGTGATCATCTTTTATCTTTGTGTTGTTAGCTTGGATTTTGTGATAACTTGTTTGACCTCAAGAAGATGATTGTCACTCGTCTAGCATCACCTCTGCTCATCTATTTCTGATTAATTTAGCTTTTTAGGCATGTAACTTTGTTCTCACTATGCCTGAACCCTGGATTCTTGTCAAGAATTGCATATCCTTGCTAAAGATACACTTCAAATAAGATCTGGATCATGTTCTAAAGCATTGGTTTTCACCCTCGTGTGGGTTGCGTGATAATTTCAGGGGGTCGCCAGATCAAAAAAAAAAATTGGAGCTTACATTTATGAAAGGGATTTGGGACTTTGGGGATATCAATATAAACACATTGTTGCAAAGTGATTAATCTGTGAAAATAACACATCCATTTCTTAATTATTGCATAAATAATAAGTTATTGTTAGAACCATGTTAAAAATCCAAATTAGGCATTAGCAAGAGAAGCTAATTGTGGGCATGAAGATGCCTTGTCACAGCAGTGAACCAGTCCACCAGAAAATATTTATCCCCCTTATTTATAGTTTCTGATTTCAAGCCATAAAAATATTTTTTTCTTTTATCAATGAGTGTCCAGAAATAAAGTTGTTACATTCTAAAAATCAGAAATTGTCCCTGTTTGGAGAGACTTTACCCTCCTTATTTATGGAGATTCAGACAGTTTCTAAGAGTTACATTAAGAGGATGACCACGGGATAACCCATTAGATATTATTGCACAATTAACCACTCAGTCATTAAGGGGGTTAACCAAAGTATGTCATTTTGGGGGGCGTTGCTCAAAAAGTGTGAAAACCTCTGTTCTAAAAGATTGTGCATAAAGTAAAAGAGCAAATCAGAAGAGAGGATGGACATAACAAGTCAGAGCAGGATGGAGCACCACACATGCTAGATTTTACTGTACCAATAAGGCAGGCTCATTAGCAAACCTGCAAAATCTATTCTCTGCTACAAAACAGATGTTTCACATCCTCTGTAGCATACCAAGTGTGATTGTGTGTCAGACAAGAGGAGACTGAAAAAGGAATATTGATGATGATGTTTTTGCACAGTAGCTTTATATACTGTAACTTTGGGGGGGTGCATCAGTCTTAGTTTTACAGATATTACCTTACTGTTACTTATTCCCCTGTCAAAAACATGAAGATTAAATACAAATGCATTTAGCTATAGTAGAGATTTGGCAATCCATCGGCATCATTAGTGGCTAAAACACTCTGAAGCTGTGGGTTTGGGTATCTGTTGGATAAACTTAATCCTGTGTGGCAGCTAGAGAGGCTTATACACTACTGTATGTTCTCCTCTCATGCATGACAACATATCTTCAGCTCAAGACTTCCTGGAGGATTAGCTAAAAGTTAAAAGGAAGGAGTTAAATTCCAGGCAGTATGTACAGGGCTTTGTCCTGCATTAAGAAAGCATGATTAGCTGTGGAAATATGCATGAGAAAACAAGTGGAAGCTTGTTACTGTCAGCACACTACTTCAGCACGTCCCCAGCGCCTTTTCCAATACGGATGAAGGAATTATTAATAAGAATTATATGCTGATTTTCACCTTTTCTAAATGAGATTGTTTTGTTTTTTTACATTAATCATGAATGCAGAGTAACACCAACTCTGTGAAAGAGCACGTGCTGAGCTGCTGCTTAAAATTCTGCATTCATAATTCAACCAAAACAGTCTAAAAATAAATGCACTCCTCGTGATTTTGGGAGCAAAATAGAGTTTAATAATGACCTGATCAAACCATAACAGTGTAGTAAATAAAATAATCAGATCAGCTAAATGGCAGAAATGTTATCTGCTCATTCACCTTTTTACCTTTTGAAAGATGGAAACAATTACATGGGCTCTATATGTTATGTATAACCACTTCGATTTCTTCCTCCCACGTCTTCTTTTCTATTTACGCACCATTCTTCTTGTAAAAGTGAACCTCGGCCTGGTATTCTTCCCGGCCCTCCAGAGCCTTCTCCATCTGCTGGGCCACATGCTCGCTGGTGTCGGCCCCATACAGGAAGCGGCAGGTGCAGTTCTTCTGCATCACCTCGGTTCTGGTGAAGCCCGTCAGTTCACAGAAGCCATCTGAGCAGTAAACGATGGGGTAGCCGCGGTGGCCCTGGGCATTACCCAGCAGGAAATTACTGTCTGTAATAGGGATGTGAGAAGATGAACAGGCGTAAGAAGATGAGGCAAAATTTTTACTTTATCACAAAGGTTAGTTTTGTAGCAAAACTGCTTATTCTAAACCTCAAATCTGTCTGGAAGCTTGCAAAAAAATGTCAGGTGCATCATGTTTTAGTAATATTTGGTACTTAATCTCTCTTATTTTTTAAATTTTTTTAATTTACACTTTAATCAAAGTCTGTTTAGCTATTTGAACTTGTGTCAAAGCTCTTTAAAGTTTACAAATTCAAAGTAAACATGAATTCAACTTTGCTTGACTCAATTATGGGCTAAATTCATTTCCCCAGGCCATCGTCGTCAGATTTCTGAACTGAGTTATGCTCTTGGTGCCAGTCAGGGCCTGTGTGGGCAGTTGAAAGAACTGGCATGGTGGGCTGCAGATGGTAAGATGGAAAAAAGCTAACTTAATTAATTTCCATGTAACTCCAGGCACATTTTGTTGATGTGATCCCAGAGCGGACTTGACCCTGAAATTTAGAATCTGTTTAAACTATAGAGAAGTGAATGACAGTAAAAAGAAGCGGTGCAATACAAAAAAAAAAAAACACAAAATATAATTCCCATGTCTCTTCACCTGCTTATTTTTTGCTCACTGCATCAAACTGTATGTTTTCTTGATAAACCTGTGAAATAGAACTTTTATGAAGTGATGCAGATCCATACGTGCAGATGTTAATTTACAGCAGTGTTCAGACTTTTATGTGTTGGGTTTACACTTTGTTTGGAGTATATTCACCACCAAAATGTTTTTTTTCTGCCTTTCCTTTGGTCTGTCTTTCAGCACCATGGACAGCTCTCATTACTGAGTCATGTGGACTGTTCTGCACCAGTGCTTTGTTCTCAGATTCCACACCAGCAACTCCAGGCTTCATCACCCAAAGTTATTCAGCATGATTACATAAATTAATCCATTAATCCAGATGATAGACGTCACACAGTTTTCAGGATGTTGATGAAGTGTCACTTTTTTTGTGGGAAAATTATATTAGCCATGATATTATATATATATATATATATATATATGTATACTGTATATATAAATGCATATATGGCTGAATTTAACTCCATGTGTCCAGTGTATAGTGCACAGTCAGAAAAAAATTAGAATGTTTATTTATTTTCTTTTATATTACTATTCATGTTGTTTTTTTAACTAGCATTACTGCATACATGTGCATAGGTTACTGCCAGTTAATTCTATTGTCTACACACCTGCACTTCTTTTATTCTCTCTTTAATCTTATTATAATTGTCCAATTTCAAATCTTTAGCTTTTTAATCACTGCTGAAACAACTGGAATTTCCCCTGACGTGGGACTAATAAGAAAAGGACTAACTGTCAACATAAACTCAACTTGGAGTCTTGAAGAGTTCTCTAGTTAAGGAAAATCTCATAGTTTTGATTCGGATTTCATCCCTGTCTTTGTGGGAGGCCTTTTTAGACAATCTTTGATTTTAGCTGAATTGCTTGTTTTGCAAAAGATAAAATGTAGTTTGCTTTTAACTTTCAAATTATATAATATTCAACCTATTTAATTGTTTTTACTGCCTCTAATGATCACATGGACCTCTGATGAGGATTATTAATCATTTGAACCAACTAAAATACTGTAGTTGAAAACTCTGCTGCAAGTAGACATGGCTCTATTTGGATGTGATTAGCTTTTGATATAAAAGATTATTTTATTCTGTCTCGGTAGAGAGTTGCAGCCTCTGACTGCTCTTATTGCAGCGCCTGACGTTTTGGACTGATAGAAAGTGGCATGAAAAGACTAAATGGCAGCTGACAGCTTGAGGTAAAATAATCTTACATAACTTGACCAACACGTGTCATGAAGCTTGTAAATGAAGCTTGCAGTATGTTGTCCAGATTGTGTTACGTTGTCCCATTAGACAGATATTCTCAAACTTATCAGATGAGCAGAAGCATTTGTTCAGGATGACCTTTTCATTTGA
Organism: Atherinomorus stipes; assembly: GCA_023101725.1. NCBI lineage: Eukaryota > Metazoa > Chordata > Actinopteri > Atheriniformes > Atherinidae > Atherinomorus > Atherinomorus stipes. The sequence goes on from JALJCO010007119.1 coordinate 6,258, forward strand.
TGGTGATGTAAAACTAGCTCCACAGAGTTTTCTTTCTGGCTTTGTGTCTCAAGGATTCTGCAACTTATTGATCCTAAAAGTCTCATTATTTAGGCAGTTTTACTTTTTTGTTGTTGTTGTTCAACAAGATTTCAAACTTTGGTTACATCATCATTATGAAAACATTAAAAATGTGCAAAAAGATATTCCAAAAGATATTCCCAGTCAAAAAATAGAGTAATAAAAAAATGGATTAAAACCTCCCACCTAAATCTATCTTTAGGTAGAGTGCAGTTTTATATTTAAGGAATATTTATTCACAAATGTCCGCTAATTCTTTGTCTAAGTCACATCTGAGAATTCAACTCCAACATGAAATAACTGACTCCTCTGCTGCTTGATAGAAAACATCAGCGCAAACTTTGTGATTTCCGCTGATCCACAGAGAGTGAGCCTGAGAAGAAAGAATATTAAACATCTGCTACTGTGCTTTCTGTGATCTAGCACTGTAATTGGCCGGGCTGAGCGGAAAGCAGTCCATAGGGGATGTCTTTTCTGAGCGGTGACAACCTTTCCTGAGTGCGCAGTGAGCAGCAACTAAACTGTCACTGTGGAATTATAGAGACAGGCATTAGTCAGATCCATCAACAGGGAGAGGAGGTTTAATGCTTGTGCTATGCTTTTCCTTCTCCCTTGACTTCAACATGAAAAAAGACATATTTCTGTTCTACGGTCCACTGCAGATCTTTTCAAATGTGGGTTTCAGGAAAAGAAACTGCATGAAGCTTTTTTGTAGGAAAAGTCACGACCCTGAAACTCTGTGTCTACCTTTACACATCTTCGGTGTACAGATCGCCCCAGAAAAAAAGGCTGAACAACATGTGATCTCCTGCTGAAAAGGAGAAAAAAAGCCCTTTATTTCATGTTCTATAAATTTCTGACACCCAACTCGGTGAGCCAGCAAGTGCTGGAGAGCACCGCATTCATCTCTGGTTTATGTAATGTTAACCTAAGAATAGGCGCATCTCTAGTCAGCATCCTTAAATCGGTTCTTTAAACAGGTCAAAGGCAGGTGCAGTCATAAATCATTTCACAAGGATGTCTTAAAACTAAAGAGCCATGAAGGAAAAACTTTTGTGCTGTGTTTGATGTTCCTCCTCTGGATGGAGGAGCATGATTCAGAGAACTTTCTGAGTTATCTGAATCACCATCATTTGCTTCAAATGAATGAAATCTGAAGCAGTTTAGATTTTAGTTAGAGTGAAATGCAACTGAGGGAACATTTCTAGAAATTCAGAGATGTTGTTTTTGCTAAGAGTTGGACCAGATGATGCTGATGTCACAGCAGCACAGCAAGGTCCGGGAATATACTTGACTTAAATGATGTGTTTGTGTGGTTCTAATGGCTGACTCATGCATGTTGCATCTGTTTGGAGCATTAAGGGCACATCTTTAGAAATTAAAACTTCACACGCACACACAGTGTGCAGGGGGGTAACAGGGAAGGCGTAGGGGCCAATGTGACCATATGTCTAAAGTGATTTAATCAGGAACTGCACATTTATGATACTTGCCCTGTTGCTTCCTCAGTTAGCTCCATTCTTAACATTTAAAGCCTCCAAATCCTAAAGATGTAGACAATTTGAATGTGTCTGGTGTATCCACATGTGGAAACCTTTTTATAAAAAGTGTTTTGGTAAGTTTAAGAGCTAATTGTTTTAGCTGGGAAACCAGTTGCATTAGTGTGTTGTTTAAAAGCAAATCCACCAGAGCTTCGTAGCTTGTACAGTATTCAATAACTAATCATCTTATAAGCTTATCATAAAGATAATTTCACAGTTGCCTTTAAAGTGTAGCATCACCTAAGGTTGGAAAAGGGTCATGGATAATGCTTACATATATATATGTGTATAATCTTTTATAACATGACATGTTACATGGGGAGATTTCAAGGAAGAAGTCAGTCTCTTATAAAAATTGATTAATTTCTGTAAATGCTAAGAAAATTAGCATTGTTGATTATTTTGTTTCTTAGCACAAAAACCTTAAACCTTTATGAAAGGAAAGGAGATCATTTTATGCTCAATTTATTGGGGCACATCACTCAATGTAACACTGTTTTCTACAGCTTTAGTAATTGTGGTTTATATAAATAAACAGGAAAAAATGTGGCAGGAAATGAAAGAAAGTGGGCCGTTATCGACTACAGTGTAGCTCACTTTTGTTGCTTTTTCTGTCCGTTTTGAATGATGATGCAAAATTGTTTAACACGTTTTTATACCAAGAAGATAGCCTCTGTGAAATAATGGCAAAGTGCTTCTCATGCCATCAGTGGAAATACCTGAACAATTGTATTTTCTGGTACAACATTACATCTTAGTGTAAGTGCAGTGCTGTCTTTGTCTAAAACCTTGAGAGATCTCTTACCATCTCTCCTTTACCCCACAATGTTGTCCAAGAAGTCAAGAAAAAGTGCTAATAGTATTGCTAAAAGGACAATAGTATCTGTTTTTTCAACAGTAGGACAGTGCCTGCAGCAGTCGTCTTCTCCTGAAAGAAAATGAAAACCAACAAAGACGAAATGAGCTCTTTAAGATGTATTGAAATCTTGAAAAGGAGAGGAAAAACTTAAACCTTTCATTCTTTGAAAAAAATAAACACAAGCTCATGCTTCCTTTAGTTTGTACAGGAACATATTTATTTCTCTTCTAATAATTTTATAGACAAGCAGTTTAGAGCCCACATAACGCACGTTATAAACACTTTGAGTATGTCCATGTGTGTTATTGTGACAATGCCTCAATTCTCAGGCTGTAATCCTCTCAGGGATATTGCTTCGAGTGGCCGCTCAGCTGCTCCAGCTTCCTTAATTACACATCTGTGCTGACTCGCTACGACTGTAATCTGACATGATGATGCTACATGCTAGCCCACTACTTCTACAAATAACATGCAGCCTGCATTGTGTCCATGTGATACAAGTTTTTCTGTATATAAGACAGATGAAGCCCATGAGGCATGGCCAGCAGCTAATTACCACCCAGCAGCACATAATTACTTATTGTGGTAGGGAGAGTTTGAGAGCACAAGGTGGCTTGGACTTGCAAAGGAAAAGGTCACTGGTAAGGTAAAGAGGTAAAGATGCATGATAATGTAATGAATCAATCCTTTATTGTTTGATCTTAGTTACTATGCAACAATGCAACGAAGCACACAGACATTAGTGTCTGTATTTGTGCCTTTTCTGTAAAAATTCCGCAAAGGTTGTGAAGACAGCAGCTAGATGCACCTTATCCCAGTGCAAAGTGCTTCACAAAGCCTCACACCCACTAACACCTAAAATCACATAAGCGATGGAGGCGCAGCTGTCATGTAAGGTAGAGACCTGCACGTTAGAAGCAGTTTATTTCAGTGTCTTGCTCAAAACAAACAAAAAACATGCACCTTGGGATTCCACCACCAACTTTGTGATCACTGAGGTTTCATCTGAGGACTTTGCCCTTTTCAAAAACATTAGAACTTCGCTACCTGTGAAAGCTATAACACTGGCTCAAAAAAAAAAAAAAAAAAAAAAAAACTGAACTGAACTGAAAAAAAAAAAAAAACAGAAAGGGGCGCAGCTACAAAAAAGGGGTTAATCTATGTTGTGCCACCTGCCTGCAGAGCTTTAGTCTCTTCAGTTACCCATTAAGACCTGTTCATCAGTTGGGTAACAGTGAGCTCCATAAGGTTCAGTCTGACAGGCCTCCCTGTCTACCTGCTTGATTCTTTGGTTGCCTTTTAACAGGGAAGTTTAGGGAGAAAATAAAGCTGCTTCTTATCTTTGCCTGCAGCTGCTTTGTGGTTACGTTGCCCCACAGGGTGAACATTGCTGTCAGTGTGAAAACGCTGCCGGGGAGGTCATGTTTGGGAGTTGAGCGAGGCGTGTGTGTGTACAGGATAGGCATACGTACATGCTGTAGCACATAACACACACGTAATGGTTATTGTTCCGGTATGATACTGGAAGCTCTGGTTGTCTTCCTAGGAGACAACAAATACATGAGCAGAGATGAGCCCGTGCAGCCTGAGTCTGACCTTTGACTCCTGAGGAAGTCCCCTTAGAAATCAAAAGACAGTTGACATGAACAGATAATATTAAATATTTATTACATCAATACATCAAAACATGACAACACAAAGTGTAAACATCAGCTTAGATGCACACACACACACACTTTCTAACATTTCCTTTGGGGAAACAGGAACACTCGCTGACATTGCTATGAGCCAAATGCTGTGCTGTGTGTGATAAGCTACTCTGACAACTTGATTACAGTAGAACAGAAGTTGGGGGGAGTGGATATGACTCAGGTGTGTAAATTTCACAGGATGTATTGGATTAAAATCAACATTCTGCTCTATAAATATCAAAGTCAAGCACAATCCAATTGATATTTAGAAATATATTAAAAAAAAAAAAAAAAGTCATCCAATGTCACTTGTCTGGAGATGTAACAAAAACTCCCTGATGAGTAGATATAAAGCTTAGTCGCTGCATTGGTTATTATCTAGATGACGGCACGTGTAATCCCAGCAGAGTTGTTCATCTATCAGCATGACGCCGTTTTCCATGAGGACAGTGAAAACAAGGAACAGGGACAGTTTGGATGTCGCGTCTAAGGAATGATGTGACAAATAACTTGGACTTATCATGGCAGAGATCCATCCAATGACTACTGTCCTTGTCCCAGTATGAGTGGGGAATAAAGTCAATATGTCTCGCACAGCAACACTGTAAGCGCTGCGAAAAAACACAGAACATTATGCTTCTTCTAATTTTCTCTTTCATAGATTATCATACATGCAAGTATAACAGAATTCACTCCAAACACCTGAATGGTGATTTAGGCAGGCATTCACACCAGGATAGCCCAGGGGACTCTGTTTAATTGGGCGGTAATTAATTAAAAAATTTTACACCCTCTGGTTTGGTTTGCATTCAAACTGCACTGAGTCTTAGATGCACTTGCAAATAGTCAAATTATGCTACAGTTAGAAAACCAAATATTACTGAAGCATAGCAATAGTCTGGCAATGCCTAATGTGACCGCAAGTAGATGCAGGATTTTAATGGGCTGCTTTTCAGTTTCTGACACATCTAGCTGTATGAGAAAAGCAACAGAGGATCATGTGAAAGAGCAGCTGTGTTGGTAAATGAGTTGTATTAATGTACATTTTTTTATTTTGAAATGCAAGAATTTGGAACTTAAAGGTTTGCAGGAGATATTCAACCCCCAACTATATAATCGGGATGTATTAGTCTGGTTTTCAAAGCTTCAATTGTGTACAATTTATTCAATTAACGGACACATTTACTTGCACTTGCAATCTATTTTTTTTATTTATTCATCCATTCTCTTTTGCTTTTCAGGGAGCCTCTTTTTTCTAGTGCTTGTAAATGGTCTAAATGTTAGTCATACCAGCATGGAGGTGCAACATGGCTGAGTGATTGACAAAGAGGATGAGTAGATATATTCATTCAAAATTAGTATAAAAAAATCCAACGACTGTCAATTTCCAACAATTCTACTTGAAAGGAGCTGTATCATGCTTTTCAAACATTCCAAAAGTCAACTACAGGCATATATAAGCTAAATATGTTCCCCTCAGCACTACAGAAACTAATCTGGTGTTAAATATTAGGGTTTTTTTCATGTGTCTAATTTCCAACACGGAAGTAAGACGGCTGACTGCACTGAGACACCAAAGCTCTCGACTAATCTTGGCATGTTTTACGCCCATTTCATGACGTCACCCCAAAACAGACACCAATTCTGAAGGGTCACAGAATTTGTTTTAGCACCACCTTCGTCACTCACGTGGACTGATTTGCTCTGACAGGCACTGTGAGCAGTAAGGTCTTATATGGACAGGTTTCCTAATCAAGTCAAACCAGTTAAATTAAACACAGCTGGACTCCAATGAAGGAGTTGAACCATCTCAAGGAGGATCAGAAGAAATGGACACCCTGTGAGTTAAATATGAGTGTCACTGCAAAAGGTCTGAATACTTTTGACCGTGTAATATTTCAGTTTTTCTTTTTTAATAAATTGACAAAAATTTCTAAATTTTTGATTTTCTGTCATGATGGGGTGCTGGGTGTACATTAATGAGAAATAAAATGATTTCTTAAATTTTTTTATTTTAGCAAATGGCTGCAATGAAACAGAGAGTAAAAAGTTTAAAGAGCTCTGAATACTTTCCGTACCCACTGTAAAAAGAAATTAAACATTGGCATATTTAGTGGTTCTTCTATATTTGATGATGTAGTTATCCTATTAAGTTATACATAATTTTATTTTTTTAATCTATTGTTTCCATTTTTGATGCAAAAGAAAAAAGTTCAAAAACATAAAAAGCTAAGCTGCATTTTATCAGATGTCATAGACAAAGATTTTCTAAATAAATATGCTAATGTTCTATTATATGTTTTTTGGCTACTATCTTATATTAAAAAAAACAATTTCATTCCTTTTTTACATTAAATGACGGACAAATGTATTAGAGAGTGTAATAAATGTATTTTTAAGTATTCCTATAGAAAGTTATTGGGGTCATAAATCACCCCACTCCGTCATATATATTTGTACAAAATGGATGGATGGATGGATGTGTATGTATGTATACGTATACAAAATCACCTATACAGTAGGCTAATCCTTTAACCCCTTAAGCAATGCACTTTGGGTTACAGCTATGCTTGTAAAATGCTACATAAATTAAGTTAAACTGGGCTTAGCTGTGTATGAATATGAGTATATGGATGAAAATTAGCATAAGAGATTATTGAGAAAGAATTTAAGAATCCCATTTCATACAACTTCTAGTTCTACAAAATATTTCCAGAATTGACTTTTGTGGGTGCCGTTGCCACTTAATAATAATAATTTTAAGATGGTTGTGATATCAGAAATCATCCGCGCCTCAAAATTAGATTTAAGTTGAGAGGTTAAAGAAAAACTACAGCTCAGCATTATTCTAGCAATGAAGCTCAAAGATCTGATTAAATTAGCAAATTACAATCAAATAAGAAAAGATACTACTGTTGCTGCAGGATGAAGGCCGCGAGGTGAAAAAGGACTGCAGCTGCACAACGGACATACGTCGCTTGTTTTGAAATGTGCCCTTCTGAAACAAAAGACCAGCTGCTTTATAAATGTCCTTGATTTGAAAGCAAGTTCAAGTGTTTTCTCTTTAGCAGAGCATCTTTTAGAGTAGACAAAAGTGTTCAAGCATCATCCATGTCAAGTGGCGGGACCCTGTCACCCGGGCAACAGGAAGGAAGCTATTTTGAGCAGTGGGCACACTGCCACTCCTCGAGGAGCCGCAGCTTTGTGGTGGTTTGGAGAATGGCACAAACTGGCATGTTGTTGCAAAGACGTGTGTCCTGCTGCTGCCAACATGTTTTTAGTTTATTTTGTCAGCTGCTCAAAAGTGTTAAATTTTTAGATGCCATGAAAATGAAAATGCATAGGTGGGTAAAAGTGTAATTTCTAGTCAGGAGATTTTCTGAAATGCAATTGAAGTTTAAATCTGAGCTGTTTATGTGTACAGTATACAGCTTTTCAAGACTTACAAAAGATTTTTAGTTTATTGGATTAATCATATTTAGAAAATATTTTAAAATTTTAATTTTTAAGCCATTCAAGAAAAGTTGAGAGATAAGCAAAGGTGGATAAAAAAAGATCATCATTCAGGAAAACATCATTCTGGGAAATTTTGCAGCAATTGGATTAATTGGTGGCCAGTGTGGGTGACAGGACTGGGTATAAAAGAAGCATCTACCAACAGCTTAGTCTCCTCATGCCAGGGTGGGTCGTAGCTTGCCACCTTGTACAAATTTTATCAGAGAATCATTAATAGATAAGATGAAGATTTCCCAGTGCTATCCTGCATTGAATTTGTTGTTCAGCATCTACAGTACACAATAATATGAAAAAGTTCACAGTAGTCTGAGGAAATCTATCTGCTTAAAGGACAAAGGTGGAATCAATTGCTGTATGCAGGTGATTCTCAAGCCCCAGGCAGCTCTGCATGAGAAACCATCATGCCAACACAATCAATATAGCAACATGAGCTTAAAAATACCTTATAAAACCGAATGGTCCACCACTGAATCATAAAATGTGACTTGAGACTCAATTACAAAGCCATATAACAGCTTAGTGCTGAAACACCATCTCAGATGGACACAAAGACAGTGGACATGTGTTCCTTGTTTAAATGAGTCTACATCTTAGTTGCTTTTGGAAAAAAGTTCAATGGGGTGAATGCACCCATACAAAGACCATCTGGGCTGATAACAGTAATGTTATGGGGGAGCATCAAGGTCCATGGCATAAATGATTTACACATGTTACGATTAATACTATTATCAATGTTACGGGATTCAACTTAGTTAGAAAAAAATTAAATGTATGTTTGTATATACTTGTGGTTTAGCAATATGTTGAAATCTGTCGTGCCAATAAAGCTTATTTGAATTGAATTTAAATACCATTGATGTAGATGCACACATTTGAATTTTGGAGAGAATCTGCTACTTTTAAAGTGATATAGTCTTGAGGCAAGGTTTGTTATTATTTCAGGATATTGCCAGACTTTATCTTATACTACTCGCATGGTTCCATCGATATAATGTGTTTGTGTGTGTGTGTGCGTGTACATCTCTAAGTGTGTTTTAGTGGCCTGCCTGCTCTGCAGATTTGTCTAATTTCGCAAATATATGCTGCATCATGAGATGGAGCATCAGGCAATTGTGACTACTGACTGTTGAGAAGCTTGTTGTTTTATCCAAGGAAGAATGGATACATATTCATCTTTCAAAACTTTCTAATAAGCATCCTTAGTTGTAGATTGATTTAAAATGTTATTAAAAGAGAGTAATAACATACCGTATAATACAAACATCTTTTTCTCCCAATATTTCTTAATACATTGGAGGTATCAATTTGAAAATCTATTTGTATTTTCTACATATATTGAAGTTGGTCAGTTAACAGAATGAACACTGGTTGTGTTGCTTTAAAAAAATGTAAAATGTTGAAAGATTACAAATGTAAGTTTTTAAAGCATTTTACAAAATTACCAATTCTCCTGAAAATGGAGGTTGTAGTATCATTTGGCAGTTAACATCATGTGGCTTATAGCAGTGTGTACTCAGTAACACAGCAACAAAAGCAAATGCTGCAGGACTGAAATGCCACAAAATGTGAATGAGTCTGCTGACACTTTGATACCCTAAAGCACACATGTTTGCAGGCATTATTGTCAATAATGATGAAAAAGAAACTAAAACTATATTATAAATGAAAATATTACAGATCATAGAGGTACTTAATGCAGTTAAGGCAAATGATAAATAGAAAAAATGTGTTACACATGAAAGGATTCTGAACTGAGATGGAAGGAGTCTTTTACTTCTCACTCTTTTCCACTGACAGGTCAGAACAGAGGGTAACCCTCTGGATTTGGCAGAAAGTCCATATTAAGCTCACAGACTAGCTGGGTGCATGAAAGAATGACCCCATGCCTTTCAACCTCTCTCTCTGCAGGTTTTTTGTTTTTTCTCTGTTCTTGTCACACAAAATATTGCATAATTACTGTCATCCCCTGTTCATCTCTAGATAGCACAACGATAAAAAATCTATGTCACAATGTTTATGTTTCCAGGTGGAACTGACACCCAGAATCAGTGCAAGTCCACAAGTCCAGTTCAGGCTGCTGCTGCCAACTGAGGGAGGATGGGCAGAATCGTCACACGAACAAACACAGACATCCCCATGGCATCTGTTTACAATGAGTTACAACCTCCCATGAGGGGGCACAAGGTTCAAAACAAGACAAGGCAGGCAGAAATGACAGTGCTGCACCAGCTACTTCCAAGCTAAATGTGTGAAACAACACTGAATGATTTATCACTATGTAAGTTCAAAGAAACTTTTCTCCACATTTTTGTTTTATGTTTTTCATCAGGTGGTGTTAAAGCAAGAATCAGGCCACAATGAAGACACAAGAGCATCACTAATTCAGCTTCAAACTACATTTAAAGTATCATGTTACGATCTAACAGAGAAGGGCACAAAAGTCCTCATACTGTATTCAAACTAAGTGTATAATGAGTGATTTAAACTATCTTGCTGTCATTGTCTATTCATTTTGACAGTAAGTAATTTGAAGAAGTGATTCTGTTGTACTTACGGGTGCCATCGAAGCGTGTGGCGATTGTGTCCAGAAAGGTGTTTTGTGGGGCCAGGAGGCCCTTCATCACAGGCATCTTGACCCAGATGTGGGATGGCCAACAGCTGGCTGGAAGTCACACCATCCTAGAAGCACAATGGGGGCTCCTGGGAGGTCTCAGCAGGTGCAACAGACTTTAAGAATGACAGTCCAGTGGTGGACGCGGGGAGACACATTTACAGTAAAGGTGGCCACCTTTCTGCCCAGTGATGCTTCTCTGTAAGACAACAGTGCTGCCTGGAGAGACTAAAATAGCTCCCTCCACAATGCAGAGGTTTTGCTTCAGCCCAGATAAGGAAATTTAGAGCGACAATCACAAGCAGCTGCTCAGTCACATAAAGAGATCAATTCCAGGTGATGCTGAGATCCAAAGCTCTTCAAATCAGCCAGCGCAGCTGTTGCTTTTCTGCACCTTTCAGTCGTGGAGCTGATCCCACAGAAGAAGTTATCTTGTAAGCTTGCTGCGCTTTCCATTCATAGAAAGACCATAAATGAGTGTCTACATCTCTACCATCCTTCAGCTCAGTGATCTGTTAGGATTCTGTGGCAGAATAGTTGCATCTTCTTGAGCTCTCTCTCCCTCCTCGCTACTCTCTCTCTCTCCCATCCACTCCGATGATATACGAGCCAATGAGATGCTGGCATCCTCTGTGGGGACCCGTTTTCATCTGTGGTGGGGGTACAGAGATGGAGTGAGACAAGGGGAGGGAGAAGTGGAGGAAAAGAGGAAGGGAGGATTCTTTTGGAGCATCTGACAGCACCATTACACCCCACAGCGCTACTATCAGCACTTGGCTTTTGTGTGTTGGTCTGCAAATCAAGGAAAGATAGATTACCTGCATGTCAGCCTCTGAAGGCTTTTGTAGCTAAACTGTGTGTCATTGTGCTGCTTTGCCACAGGCATGTGGCTCAAGAGAGATTTCAAAGTGGTTCTGGTGGTAAACACGCATTCTGGTTCATTTTTCTCACATTTTTGCATTTCATGACAAAACTGCAAGAGTCCTGAAATGGAATTCCCAGAGTACTGCTGCATCAGCTGGACATAGAGTTGGTCACTGTTGCCCTATCAGCCCTTACAGTATCCCCACGAGAGAATTAAGGCTCTGGGATAAAAGCTGCTAAGAGTGGATTAAAAGGATAAGCCTGGAGATGTTTTCATGAGGACTTAACACACCAAATCTAACTCACTTTGACACAAGCATACAGTAAGCGAAATACTTCTAGACAGTAAGAATGCTTATCAGTAACATCAGTAACTTTATATTTCTAAACAAATTAGATCAATATATCTCATTACAGTGGTGGGAATCAGTGAAAGATGACCTCTGCTATTAATTCAATTAATGTGATTGACATTAAAGATTTAATATTGCGAGTGACATCAAGAAACCTGATAATTAGGGGTCATTTACAAAGGTCCTGAAATGCAAAGCATGACAACATTTTACTAAACAGAGCAAGAGCACATAAAAAACACAACATAATGTCGGATAACAAGAGGAGAGCGGGGACAAGCAGCTAAACTGAAAAGTCAGACAACTTTTTCAATAAAAATATTTCAACATAACCAGCAAACATTTCATAAAACAAATTTAAAATAGAAAAAAAAAATTAAAACAATCACAAAAAACATTGACTTGATTGATTGGAAAATCCACCACTTTATAAAAGATGACAAACAATAAAACATTTCAGTAACATAATAAATAGAAATTGAGACATTATCTGAAATGTGACTTTTTAGGGAACAGAATGACATTTAGTTTCTACCGCCACAAAGGCTACATGAGATATCCCAGAATCTATAAAGTTCATAGCTACTTCTGCCAGAATATATGCACAAATCAATGCATAACTTTTAAAATTCTTATATAAAAAAAAAAAAACCCCCCCCCCCACAAAAAAAAACAAAAACACAACCTTCTTAGTACAGGTAACTATTTAAGGAAACAAACCAGTGTGTTTAATGAAAATCCACTGCCACTGCTTATTGAAGAAGATTTAAAGAAACAAAATAAAGTCCATTCTGTTCATTAAAAGCTGATAATAGGAAGTTTGCTTCTTAAGTCAGGATGTGAATTTTTTAATTCCCTTGTAAACCACAACTAATCCTTTTTATCAAAATCAGTGATTTAAATAAAGCTGGAGGATGAAACCACCCGATGTAGACTCACCTAGAAATTGGACGAAAACCTGGAAGTGATCTCAGAACTACATCATTCTGAAAGGTTCTGCATCTTTCAGGACTGATAACTCAGCACTGCAACAGAGCTGTGCATGACCCTATTCAGTGATAACTAAAACAAATAGCCCGCTTCTGATGATGATACTAGAAGCAGCTGCCGACTCCAAGATGAGAATAATCAGGTCAAGGAGGCTAAAAATGATTAGTGACGTGTAGGCTGAAATCTAAAGGAGAAGTTAAGTTAAACCATCAAAAAGTTTCAAACTCATTGCTAAGAAAATGTTAGAAAAGCCTGGAAAGACTATTTGATTAAAATGCAGAATTAAAGCAGCAGGTAGAAAGCTGAGGGGAAAACAGTGAAAGTAAAACACCAGCTTGCAGACTGTTAGAGAGTATTGTTCCCCCCATCGCGGATCCTATTCAGGCCTTGGCATCCATTCACTGCTTTCTATTTTTAATGGCCTCTCATTGTCCTCTCTTCTTGTAGTTCATCCATCTCTACTTGTCTCTAATAAAGAGACTTATTCATTAAACATGGCCACTATCAACTCTACAGTTTAATATGACTGAGTGATGCACGGACGGACGGCTGTAATCAAATCCCAACTACATTGCCCATAATTCTCAGCTTTGTCATCAACACATTTAAAAAAAAAAAAAAAAAGACTAATTTGACATCTTACTTTTCAATGAAAATCCACTGCAGTAATCCTGAGTTAAACTGCAGCACAGCTAAGCTTTATGGCTGGTTTAATTCACCCAACATGCAGCTGCTTTTCTCAAACATCCTCCTTCCCTCAGAAAACCCATTGAGAAATCCGGCCTGTCATTCTCAGATCTTGGCTGTTTACATTAAGTTGATGAGTGAGTGAGCAGATGTGTGCCCAGAGTGTTTCTGTATCTGTAAATCCTCCAAGCACGCAAGGACAACAGGCTGAGGAAGGCACACCATACTGACCAGAAAAAGCAGACTATCTATAATGAATGTTAAAGCATGTGTAAGCTACTCCACAGCCACTCAAGTCAAACTAAATTTTTTACAATTTCATCCCCCCCAAAAAGTGGGATAAAAGGGTATTTTTAAGACAACACTTTACAGTATTTGGAAGCCGCACTTTTGACTTGGAACCATCAAAGCAGAATGTACAAAAAAAGAAAACATCCATGTTGAAGGTGTTCTCCACATCCTCAGAATATCATATCAGAAACTAATATTCAACATTTATTTCTTTTAACCTTTGGGTTGAGGTTAAAACCCTGAAAATAACTGTCACTCACTCACTCATGAGGTCATTAAATTATGAAACCAAAATAAAGCAAGAACAATGTCGAACCTCTGCTGAAATAGGACGTTACTAAAAATATTAGCCCACTTTGTGAAGGGAGAGACCTGCAGGAGAGAGGAGTGCCACGCAGCATCACAGCACACTAACGGAGGAGGATCTGCCTTTAGGTGCTTCTTCTTTTTTACTTTGACTTTAATCAGATTTGATGTTGTAAAATTAAAATGGGATGCTGGAGTTAGTTAGTATGATAGAAGTATTAGGAACAAAAATGACCTCACTGTTGCATCTACTCATCAAATAACCTCTAAAATATTTACTTTCAGCATCAAGTTTTATTACATTTAGTGTCATTCAGCTGAAGGCACAAGCTCTCAGAGCTGCAACCAATAATCGACTGTTTAAACAACTAAACACTTACTTGCACACCTACAATACGCAGCATGTGATCCAGCTACTGTAATGGTATTAGACTAGCATCTCCTACTGGTGACAACAAGGTACTGCTACTGGTATCTGGACAAAGGATGTGATTTTACTCTGATCAGCAAACAGCTGATGAGAATTTTCTAAAACTGTGAGAGGCTCTGAGTAAAACACTGTTCATCATTTAAAATGATGCCAATTTATCTTCAGATCACCTTTACCAGGCTGTGACTTTTGTCTTCAACAGGATGCTACAGCGACCATGAGTCACCTCTCATGCTTTATGTGATGCCAGAAAAATGAGAAATTATGCAACGATTCACTGAAACACACGACATACAGTTTATAAGATAAATGCAGTTTGTGCACTTCTAAAATGACATGAATATTTTATATAATCATCTTTAATCTGATCATACACAACTTATCTTGTGTGTACAGCTCAGTCCAGTGAGGGCTGCGATGAGCTCTGCATCAGGGAAAGCAAACAGACACGGCAGGCGGATGGCTCGTCACAAATGAGCCAAGACTCATCTCGTTTCCATCTTAATGATTAAAGACACTTTTTTTTTTGGATTTACTTGTATGATCCCCGAGGGGAAATTAGGGCTCTGCATTTCACCCATCTCTGGGGTGTCAGGGGGCGGTGGGCTGCTGCTTGGGGCGCCCAGGGGGCGGTTGGTGGGAGTTGGAGACCTTGCTCGGGGGTCCACAGTTGTTTTACCTGAGTGTCGTGACGTGGGCTTGAGCCCAGGTCCTCTGCGCCAAGGCCCGCGACATTGCTACAGGGCCACCCACTCCCCCATTTCAGGGCCACAATATTGAAACTTTGGACAGACAAGAAACAGGGTTTGAGACATAACCTCTCCCCCACCTATAACAGCATCTTCTCAGCTATCCCAAGGAGAATACCGTCTAATGACAGCCTCAAATGAAACTGAGACCTCAGATGCATCACTAAGTCGGCCGTAGATTCGAAACATTAGTGGTTTCACAGGCTACTTCAGTAAAATCTCCATCTAAAGTTAAGACGCTCCTCTGGAGGAGAGCGAAACATCTTCCAGACAGTAAACCCGCCTCAGCTGACTTGATTTAACCCATGTTTGGATGTATGAAAACATTTACAGACTTCTTCCTGAAGGATATTCTTTCATCTGTTTTTTGGTTTGCCGTTTCTTTTTGTCCACTCTGTGTCCGGGGCATAATGCACATCATGCTGAGATATGACAAGTTTTCAGCTCATCTCCCTTTGGGAATCACTTCGTTGGTGAAAAAAAATGCATTGAAACGATGACAAAAAGGTACCACATGGTAAAATAAAGACTACAATAGACCTTTTTTGTTATGCAAACTACTGCTGAAGACCACTTTAAAAGATTAGAAAAAAAGCTGCATGCTTGGAAGCAAAACATAAAGAAATGTGGAGTGGCATGAAACTTTTGAGCAGCACTGTTTACTTTGCAAAAACGGACCACAAGCTGCTGATAATATGAAAACAATCATGTTAAATCACTTGGATTTGAGCCCATAAACACAGCTGACTCCACTGATGTAAACAGAACAAATTTGCATTTCTTTATAAAACAGATTAGAAAGCTGCTTTCCGCTGCACGGCAGCATCACTCAACTTATTTTTAGATATTAATGTTGCTTTAATCATCACAAGTGATTGCACTTAAGCGAAATGAGCGTGCTTTTTCAGAACATTCAGTAACACCAGATGCTATCAACAGAAAATGTCATTTCATAACAGGAAATACTCATTTTTATGTTTTGCAAGCTTAAGCAACATCAGCCTGAAGAATTATCTTAATTTTATTTGGCTTTTTTAATTAGCTGCCTTGAAGCCAAAAAGAAACTTTCTTCTCATCATTAGCATCACATAAGTAGTAGAAAAACGAGTTAGTCGGAACAGTTTGGTACAGTTTTTACTGTGTATGGTTTCATTATTTGGTACAATCTGAGGCTCTGAAACATTTCAGGGACAAAAACTGTTGTAACACGTTCTTAGACGTAATTCTATAAATATAACTGAGAAATTAAACAGTGCAATTTACATTTCAAATTGTTTTCAAAAACTATTAAAATAAAACACTGAGGATGTTTTTATAAAAGTCTGTTACCGTGTTGATGAGCTGATTTCTCCCAAGGCACAGTTTATAAATTCTGTCATAAATAGTTAATAAAACTGGGCATGAATCGTTCAGTCAGTTCAGAAGTCTCGTCTCATTTCAGGAGACCGTTTTTCCCAACAGGAAGTCTGCGTATTCCTTCCTGCGTAGCACGCGGTGCATTTTAAATGTGTTGGGTGAGGTACTTGTGTAGGCCATCATCTGCTTACGAAGTTCCTTGAACGCACCCTCCGCCACCAGCTGGACCCTCATTGGGCCGATGCTGCCTTTGATACGGAAAGACTTGTAGACGGCAGAGTCCTGCTGGAGACAGATGTCCAGCTGGAGAGGAGGAGACGCAGATAAAAAGAAATAAGAATTTCATTAAAAAGACCAAACATCCTAGTATTAGGATTTGTCTCACCTTATATCGTTGCTCTTCAGTTAGATTTCTAACACCTTTCAACTCTATAAATACTTGATAATGAGGGTCTGAGCCACCTATTGAATCTCCTGCAACAATACAGAAAAATCAAGAGAGTGAAAAGCAGTTTAAGGCATTTTATTTAAAATCCTACCAGACTGACAGGTGCCAAATTTTACCCAAGATGCCGCTTTCAGCACAGGAGTAGTCGACCAGCTGAGCTCCAGGCCACTGAGCAACTGCTTTCTTCAACGCACCGAGAAACAACGCCTCAGACACTTTCTCCCCTCTAACATTCAGCATCTGACCCCGCCTGAAAAAAAACAAAGAGGTGACTAAGAAATCATTTTATACAGTACACCTCAAGCTGTGTACATGTACTTGTAGAGGTACCTGTACTGAAACTCCACAATGGGACACTGGTTGTGGAATCCAACAACCTTCACAATATCTCCAATGCGATATCTGTAACAGAGAAAATATCAGCGTCACAAATAAACTCGTCTCACACATCAGCTACCATTAGTTTCTAATAATGTTTCATTTTAATCGTTTATAATTTTGTCTGATAAACTCAGAGAACAAATCTTGATATTGGCCAGAGATGCAGCTTATTTTTATAAGTACAGTAAGTGGAACTGCAACACAATTATGTTGTCAAAACAATTCAATTTTCCACAAAAAGTTTCCATTTAAAAATTTTTTAAGGAGCATCTGGCCATCGAGGCCACAAACAATAAGAGAAAAAGTGTGTTTGGATCTTTAAGAACCAATAAAAATAGGTGAAAAGCAGCTTTGTAATAAGCTTATTAGTGTTGCCTTTTACAGTGAAGTAAATTTCTTCATCATTTCTCTCCATATTCAGCCTACATAAAGTTAGGTTGCCCTAATCAAGATCTTTTTGCCCCAGCAACTAATCCAAGCCCATCAAGACTAAATACTGGCCGACCCTGATGCTTATATGAGTACATCACACAGCTGCAAAATACACACCATAAACACATAAAAGTTATGCAATATTTCTCACTTTTACAACCAAATCATGTAAAAGTTCAGTTCTTTTTGTCAGTAAACAAAATGAGACCTGAAGAGTCCGGAGGCGTTGGTGATAACAAGCTCATAGCTGTCTCCCTCCTTCACCTCCTCCATCAGCAGGGTCTGTGGCGCCTCCTCTTCCAGGCTGCTCTCTGGCAGGAACTCGCAGAACATTGAGCGCGGACACAGCAGATAACGTCTGTTTGACTCATGAGGCCACAGGTTCACCCCAATCAGACCTGCAGGGACCAAGAAATACTCATCAGAGCAAATACAGTACTGACCTGAAAACTGCTCATATTTGTGAACTACTACCGACTGATCGACTGTGACCACACTCTTCTGTCACTGAAATACTGGTCAAAATAATCACATTTAGACCTGCAGTGGACTGTGTGGCGGCCTGAATTCAAACAAGTACTGGAAGCTAACCTTCTGAGGCATCATCCAGACTGTAAGTGTGCTGAGGTATTTGTTCTAGTCCAAGATTTGAGCATTTATGTGACCAAACCAGTTTGGTCATTTGAGATGAGCGCGAGTATGTTTTCAATACTTGTTTTTACCTTCTGTAGCAGCATAAAATGGTGAATAGAAAGGCACTCCTTTGCAGTAGTTCTCCCTCAACATTTCACCGTAGATCTGATTGGAGCCTGAGTCCACCGCCAGCACCAGGTTAAGATGAGGCCACAGCCGCTTAGCAATCCCCCTGAAGCCCTCCTGGAAGTGGGCCCGGAGCTGAGCAGCCCTCTGTGGGTCTGGCTTCATTAGAGCCTCAAGACTGGCCCTCACGTTGGGCTCCAGAGAAAGAGCGCTGCTGATTTTTCCTTGTTCAATATCCCCCACCAGCTCCTGCCAACGATCCTGTGGGATGGACACATTTCTCTTAATTTCCCTCAATATAAGAATTCCTGCTTTTGAAAGAAAATGGGAGATTTTACACATAATTTGTAGGAACTTTTCCCAGAATGCACTGCATTTCATGCATCTACTCATCAGAGAATGTACAAACATACACGATAATATAGAGTATTTCATGATATGCAATCATGTACCTGAAGGGCAGCGAAAGCATAGAAAACCGTGGAAGCAAAGTTGGACTCCAGTGTTCCCACACTGGGATCTTTCAGAGCAAACAGGAGGTGCAGGTACAGGGTGTCCTTCTCACTGGGAACCTGAGGGATCAGAGATCATTACAACCAGAAGTATACGAAGAGGTCGACCACTTGTCAGCGTTGTTGATCAAACCTCGAAGGCAGGAGCTGGAGTTGTGTAGAGGTTGAGCATGTGTCGAGATGAGGCAGGGGTGGAGGAGTTTGGCCCAATGGGAATGCCGGCCTCAGACTGGCGAAATGTAGGGGTGTAGAAGAGCTTGGTGGTGCGCTGCAGGCTGTCGGACACTGGGAATGCTTGTCGCATGGCATCTAAACATACTGCCACCCCCTGATGGAAACACATTTATTAAGTAACATTTAAATGCAGAGAACAGAGACTAATACCTGAAAAACACATTATCACCTGCAGGAAGAACTCAGTGTTGGTGTCCTTGGTGCTGAGCAGCATGGCGCTGGGTCCCGATGTCCCAGAAGTCATGGCCAGAATCAGGGGCTTCTCAGCTATTATCACCTTTTCTTCCCCAGCAGCGATGCGGCTGATAAGTTCTCGATAGTGCCCATATGTGGTTAAAGGGTGACGTACCCGGAAGCCATCAGTGTCTGGCAAATTATTGTAAACAGCATGGTTAAAACTGTCCAATATCACATTTCTGCAGATTTGTAAGGAGTTATTTTTACTGTTAATTTTGATTTTAAAATAATAACAATTAAAAACACTAGGGTAAAAAGTGGTTGCAGCCTTATTTAGATAAGTGTACCCAAAAGGTAATTTTAAGTGCTAACAAACAGGTGTAAATAAAGTAAAATCAGGAAAAGGGAGGAGCTATAGGCTGCAGAGTAGTTACATCACGTTGAACCTGTGCGTCGCTGCTGGGTTTCCCACCAGTGGAAACAGTGCATTTTCATAGATCCACTATTTGTTACCTTTGATAGCGCTGAAATCGTACTGTTGTCCATAATATGTGTCTGCATTTTTACGAAGTCGCTTCAGCAAAGTCTCCTCCTGGACTTGCTTCACCTTGAGCGTGTCGGCTTCAAGTTTCCTTCTCTGTCGCCTGCCCAGCCAGCCCACAGCTTTCACTGCTATATACTGGCTGAACAGACTGCCAAACGTCCGGTTTTCACCCTTCATTTTCTTGCTAATATCTCTCCAAATCAGTGCCATCCCGGCCAGAGAGCACACACCGATGGCCGTGGGTAGAGGGGGCGGCATGGCTGTGAGAAAAAACTGGGTTACACAAGGAAGACATGTGGCGGAGCTTCCAGCTGGGGGCGCTGTTGGTCAACATTACATTGTTACCAGTTTCATCTACTTCCAAAACATAATGCCTCAGTAGTCGCGGAAGATACCGTTAAAAGTTACACTCTTACAATTTGACGCAATCTTCTTTGTCATATTTAAGCCACTTACCCGGGATTTGTCCGTAAATAGCCATAGCTATCGACAAAACGGCAAAACAAAGAGGCACTGCAACGCGAAACCAGGAAAACCCCATATTTGGGAAATGAAATATCCTCTTGTTCGTCATTTTTCTTTTTTAAATGAATAAACATTTAGAATCACTTTTACGCGTATTTACGTATCAGAGGAAGGGCCTTTACTGTTAGTTTGGCATCGATGAGTTGCTTCCGTGTTTGAGTCACGGTGACTGGTGGAATTTACTATGACGTAGTTCAATCGATTCCACATAACCAATAAGAAAACGCACTATACAATGAAAATATGACATTAAAAAAATCAGGCACTTCAGTCAGGGAAGAAATAGGTGGTCAGTTTGAAATATTTTCATAGTGAATATTTTCATATTTAAATTCATATTTACAAATTTGGTAAAATTACACAAAACACTTAGATATGACATTACATAGGGGAAAGATGAACTTAGATTTATTAGCATCAATTACTGCCTGAGGTATGCTTTGGTCTAATGACATTAGATAATGTTTCAGTTAGTTTTACAGTTTCCATAGGTAATTGAAGATCTTTTACTTTTTTTGACCTGGTAATTCTCTTTTTTGACCTAATCCCCTTTCCCAAGATCAATCTTGACAACCAGATTATTATGACTTTCCGAGAATGATATTCTGTCAAAAGTGCGCTTCGAGACCCCGCCTCCAGATGAGACTGCAGCCTGTTGGTGACCAGTCCTTCAACATTTCTCTGTCCTGATTGGTCCCCGGCCGTTCTTTTTTTATTCATAACACCATAAAACACAAACTGATGAGAAGTATTCCACAGGGGCACGAAAACCTGCAGGATTGTGTACCTGGAGGACGGGAAATGCACACCATTTTGGAGTACTACAGGAGTTTTGTTTAACTGGATGAAAACAGAAAGGTCCCACCGAGATTTGAACTCGGATCGCTGGATTCAGAGTCCAGAGTGCTAACCATTACACCATGGAACCCCTACGAAACATACTTTCACGTAACTTTTTCCTTCTCTACTCTACACCACTGGCTGGTAGAAGTGTGATAATCATTGGCGAAATTACTTTCATACGACAGACATCCTGTGATGAGATCACACGTTTCAGTTGTTTTATGAGATGCATTATGTTCCACTGAAATTTCGGTAGGCTAGATTCAAAGAGCAGAGAGCTAACTGGTTCACCACAGAGCCCATTCATCAAGGACTTCATACATGATGAGATTATAATGCAGAGCAGCTACTCAGAGCTACCATGGATTGCTGTGGGTATGGGGTTTTATCACAAACAGAATGTAACACTGAAGTTTTATTCAGTTTTATTCTTTAGAACTGATATTCTGTAAATATTGTCACATATATTTTCATGCTATATTTACACAATAGCATGCAAATCTACTTAAGACTATCAACATGGCAAACATCAGGTGTCTCTTTTTCCTGAGCCTTAAGAGGTGTCATACATCACTGTTTTTTAGTCCACAGACTCTCCTTCACAAGCTCTCCTCCAAAAAAACCTGCACGACAGAGAAAATCCCTGTAATGTATGATTAGGCAAAAAATATTCTCAGTTTTGCTTTGCTCACCTGTTTCATTTCCATGGTGACAGCTAATAACATAAAAAAAGACATCAAATTATTTGATGCATGAAAAGTAGAATTGATGTATATTTAAAGCCTTTCTCAGATGAAGACTTTTGGACTAACCTGCCCAAGGAGTGGAAGGTAACACCAAAGGTCCATCCACAGACACACCATAGAGCAGCTCAACCAGCCAGGACACCTCATCTGGGTTGTCAACAAAAGCCTCCTCTGGCTCATCAGCCCACAGCTCTGCCTCTGCTATCAGTGTATACAAACACACACAACTCAGTTTAAAGAAAAATAAATATAAATACATGTATATATCTATAAAAAAAAAAACAAAAAACAACAAGAATTTCTGATCTGGTTATAAATCTAAAAAGTTACTGATAAATAGTCTGATAATCAGTGTACTCCCTCCCTCCACCTGACCTGATGGAGAGCCTTCATCCTCCTCCTCCTTGGCCCAGGCTGTGGCTGTTTCCACTTCAGCAACACAGCCAGAAATGGAGGATGCGGCATCGCAGCGAAGTCTCTCTTTCAAGTATGTGGTATCACAGATGTTGACCTCTCTATATAAATGATTAGCTGGTGACACAGTGAGAAAGATGCATCTAATTAACTAACAAACTGGTCATGTTGAAACAATTAATGGATTATGGGTAAGTTTGCTGACTTTGCATGTCTTCCAGCTGTTGGATGTAGCTGATTGCGCTCCTGGTGTTGATATGGAGTCGGTGGCTGTCACTGAGGTGCTTCAGAATGTGTTTCGAGTGGAAGGCAGAATGTGTGTGATACACCATCTTAGGGAGGCACAGAGAGCCCACTGCAGTAATTTCAAATCTGCTGCCCTGAAGACCAGATTGAGACATGCATTAAAAGGAAGAGCTGATCTGGGAGATTATATGTGAACAGACGGTGCAGACCAACCTGGAAAGTGAAGCGGTCAATATCTGTCCAGGAGAAATCAAATAAAGCACATTGCTTCCCTTCTACCTCCTTTGGAAACATCACATTAGTTCATGTGAGCAAATCAGGGAAATTCTGATTGTGTCAAAGTCCACTCCTATACGGATAGATTTGTTCATGCAAATGAACTCCATGTGTAAAACCAGAGGAGGACTGACCTGGTAGATGCGGACTCCTGACACTGACACACCAAGAAGGATTAACCTTCTCAGCTCCCTTTTGTTCTGCAGCAGGTTGAAATAAAATGAAACAAAAACACAGCTGAGATATTCTTATGAATGATGTAAAAGGAAAATCAGAGCTGAGGGCCAGAAAAAACAAAATCTGCAAGTTTTCCTCGCAAACAACATCAGTATTGCCAAAATAAATTCTACAGCAGAAAATTGTCTAGTTCTTTAACAGCTGCAAAATTTTCGGTGACGTTACTGATTGAATGTACCTGTTTCATCCTGTAGATGGTCTCCGCTACGTCCTGCAGGCTGCTGGTCTCTTTTATGAACTGAAGCATGGCTCGGGTGCGTGAAACGCCTCTCAGGTCACCGTGCAGTGCTGGGCCGTGTTGCACAAGGTAGTCTCGCCCTCTCTGTTTTATGAGCTAGCAAAAACATGTACATAGAAGCTGATGAGGTTTTTCCCCAAATATAGAGGGAAACACACAGCAGCATTTCAGAAGACAATGTTAGACACAATTTTATGGCAGCTAATATAACGATACCATCGAAACCACAATAAAGTTTCAGAAAATGAAACAATGACACATAATTCAATAGAACATATACATATAAACATAAACATATAACTGTACTGTGTAACAGAAGATGATGCTTATGTATTAAGGTGTTTTTTTTTTTGTTTTGTTTTCTTCCTTCTCTTAGTTAATTTATTTTTTTGTGTAAAAATAATAAAAATTAAAATGAAAAAAACAAACAAACAAACAAAAAAAAAACAAACATAAAATTTTCAGGAAACACAACAATAAAATGGACTAGTCAAACAAAAAATTATAAAAAAAAAGTACATTTTATTTTTTTTTTTACTCTGTTGCGTTTGGAGTGCTATGCAGTTTTTTGTGTTTTCTGAAATCTACTTCTTTTGCTGCATTTTTGTTTGTTTCTCAGTGTATTTTCATTTCTGTTTTCTAAAAGGTTGCCTTTTCTGTTTTGTTTAGTTTGATCCGGCTTTACTGGTATGGTCCCAGTTCACAACAAAATGATCCCAAAGCATTGTTACAGATATTGTCAAATTCAATATAATTCATTGTAGTCCAATTATTATTAAATTAAAACGAATCTATTACATGATCCCCATTAACATAATTTTATAACTGAATTCACATGAATCCATTCATAAAAATAGGAAGCCAACAGATTGTATTCAGTTTGATTCAATGCCTCATACTGAGCATGCTCAGGGTGGTGGGAGACTGAGGAAAGGCTGTGCTGTGTTACAAATTTCATATTTATGTTTCTAATGTGGTGGTATTTGAGATTTACTTTTTTTTTTTTTTTTTTGCTTGAATGAGTTTTGCAACTTGGCTACTTTTTCTTTATTTCTGTTACCCATGAGGGGAAGTAATCTTCAGGAAGAAAGTAATCTCTGTTCTTCGCCCCCTGTTTCTCCTCTCTCTGTTCCAGATCTCCCTCTTCAGCTTGGAGCACAGACGCTGCCAGCTGGAAGAACAGGGCCTCCTGATGGCGGCTCTGCGAGCGCAGCACCTTCTGCCTCAGCTCGGTGTAGTAGAGCTGCTGCATGTTGCTGCTTCTGGATGAAGATGAGATGATTACAGACGATCTCTTGCTTTGCATCTCGGCCATTTTCAGATAAAGAAATTGCAACAGGACACAAACTTACAGTATTAGCAGCCCATTTTCCACATAAAACTGCACCCTCAAAAATAAGATGAATGGGACCTAGAGGTGGAGAATAAGTTATTTGCTTGTTTAAAGCCTTTTTGTTTATATGCAGAGACTTATTAGATCAAATAAACAAAGAAAGTGAATCATGCATTAAAAACAACTAACCATTAAAGAACCTTTGTTCCATCTTTTGCCAAAGTACTTTCTCAGCTTTTGGTCCAAATTGAGAAAGAGATATTCATTATCTTAGAAAACAAATGCATATAATGAATCAGTACAGAGAAACCTGAGTGAGTGTGCAGTCATACTTTCCCCCTCTTGTCATGATAAAGTTCCCTAATCACGGTTCTAAATCACAGCATTCCACAGTAAATGAAGTAAAAACATGTCCTGAGCTCCCACACAGACACTGACCTCTGAGAACAGCCAAACCAAACACTTGGAGATCACTGACACCGAGCTGTCGCAGTACACTGTTCAGCACATCCTGGCCTCTCGCTCTCACCTGGAACTCAAACATCATGAGACATGCAGAAAAAATAAAACAAGGAAGAAACATCATCTGAATCCATGAATGAGGTTTAGGTTCAAATTGAGACAAAAATAAATATAATGATAACTTCTTCCAAATCACAATCAATATCGATAGTGATGCAGCAAATACTTTAGCTGTCACATGAAGTAGAATAAGCAAAACCTCAGTGGGATACAGAAACCTGTTCAAATGAGATTTAATTGATGTTTCCAAGTGATTCATTATAGTGCTATAAGTAGTATGACATAGACATGAAGACCACTCACCCTGACAACGCAGTCCAGGTGCTGCTTGTTGGGTAGGAGAACACACACATGCCGTGGCCGTTCGGTCCTCATTGTCACAAAAGCTTCAGTTTGTCTCAGCCTTCCTTACATCCTCCTTCTGTTTTTTCAACAAAACCATGCCTGCCTCCTCGACCTGACGCCTAATGACCTGTGGGGAGGTGCATGAGGCGATGAAATGTTTGACTTTTCTTTTTCAGTAAGTTTTTCTAAAATAAAAACGTTTTTTATAAGCTCTGGGGAAATTATTATATTTGAGAAGAAGATAGAAGTAGGGAAATAGAAGATAGATAGATAGATAGATAGATAGATAGATTTATACATACATATTCTACACAATAGATAGATAGATAGATAGATAGATAGATAGATAGATAGATAGATAGATAGATAACATTCATGTTCCGTTTCCCCACAATAAAAACACAAGACCAATGTTAATCTATCATTAATTTATTTAAAAACAACATCTAATAATGCCAATTGTGCTTTGTTCCAATAAAGCAAGAACAAAAATAAAAGTGACATTTCTTTTAGTAGCTGGTGATTTTGTTCATCCTCTCTAACATTTAAGTTACAATCGACAGTGGTCTTTTGGATTCTCACATGAAATGGTTAACATGCATGAAAAACAAACAGAATACAACAAAAGAGCGCTACAGTGCATTAATAAAAGGCACCTGCTCCCTGGATACAGGCATTATTCTTAATCGAAATGGGATGACGTTAATGCATCTCCATTAGCAATGAATCAACAACTCCAGCAGTTCATAAAAGCCAAATCTTATTTGTAACAAAACCAGCAAGCATTCTACAAAAATCACACCGGCCTGTTCAGGAGCAGACGAGACACAATCAAGAGGCTCATTTCCAGCATGTTCAACTATCTTTCTCTGTAACATATTCCCACACGGCACAGTAACATTTTCAGGTTAAGCGGAGTTCACATTGAAGAGCTGATGATTAAAGGCGACCACAGAAAACAGTACGTGTAGTGGTTTAATCGTGGCAAAGAGGTCCCTCGTTGAGGGGAATTGTACAGGCGGCGGGCTCAGAAATGCTGCATATCCCAACATACTCTACATGACTTTCAGCATTAAAACACATTGACACACTCCTCACATTCTCATTTAATTTACATACTTGTCTGTTCTTCAACATGCTGCAGTTGTCCTTCATCCGTCCACAAATTTAAACATTACAGTAGAGTTGCCAAATTGCATTTAAATATTGCAAGTAATAACATTTTATGTTCAGGAAAAATACATTTCAACAGATTGTAACCAGCAGTTATGCAGACAATTGTCACAAATACTCTTACTAATGTATATTTCTATTTGTTCTTATACAATTGGTGCAAGATTAAAAATCTCTCCAATCACAATGATTCATCAAACTCCTTCAAACATCCTTCCTCCTCTCTCCTGAATGCAATCACATGCCAACGTAAAATATTTTACTTTACACTCATGCTTATTTCATAAGTAGATTCTGAATTGCTCACACAAAACAAGTAAATATTGACCTGTTATACAGTGTAAACTTATTTTACAACAAACCGAAAATGAGTGTTCTGCAATTAAAACGACAGGTATGCAACAGTTTTCCTTTTTCCTTTACTTTCAGTTTTCATGATCATTTCAGTCTTGTCTGACTCAAAGCTCACACATTGAAATGATTAAGAAGTATTTACTTGCATCCTTAAACTAATTTTACAGGACGTTTTAACATGATTTCATGAAGGTTAAAAGTTTAAAGCCAACCATCCGTAGAAAGAAAAAAAAAACTACAGCTCACAGTTAAAAGTAATTACATTTAGTACAGTAGCCTTATCTGCTCCTCACGAGAGTATGCATTTCTCTTGATCAAGAGTTTGACAGTACAAGAGACCATCTTCTTCTCACTACTAGCTAGATTTTCGAGGCACAGCCTACACTTGTGGACTTTTATTCTTCATTTCACCACACCATCACTTCTAGCTCATAAATGCCCAAATATTGGAGCAGAGTAGCTCCCTCAGCAGCAGTGCTACAAAGGCTCGTATACAGTGTGTTTAC
Source organism: Atherinomorus stipes (assembly GCA_023101725.1). Classification (NCBI taxonomy): domain Eukaryota; kingdom Metazoa; phylum Chordata; class Actinopteri; order Atheriniformes; family Atherinidae; genus Atherinomorus; species Atherinomorus stipes. The sequence goes on from JALJCO010007119.1 coordinate 33,807, forward strand.
AATATACATTTAAAAAAAGGTAATCCCAAAATGCCTGCAATCCCTGAAACGTCTGACTGAAGAGTGTCTGAGTTAGTCGTATTTGAACACATATGGATGTGATGGCTGGTATTAAGTATTTTAAGTGCTATGTAATGTAACATTCATTGAATAGTGAAAGTTGTTGCAAAAAGATTGAAGTAATTTTACATGAAAACCTTATATTAAAAGTGTAGCTGAATGCACTTAAGAGATCAGTTGTTTGAATGCACTTAACTTTAGATGTATGTGGTTTTAGGCCTCAAATACACCAGACTTTCAACAGGTACATACAGTATTGCATTTGCTGAGATATTTTTGAAAAGCTTAACCACTAGCGGCTAACTGCTATGATAACTTTAACAAGCGAATGTACAGGATAGCTGACCTAAACTTTACTGGGAAAATTAAAAATATATACACATTTTGCAGGGACATTTTTTTTCAGGTGTCAGGTGTGAATCTTTCAGTCATTGTTCTTGCATTAATGACACCAGGGTGCATGTATTTATATGCACTGTGAAGCAGAGACATTGCTCTTATGACCTATGTACAGGAATTTATTTTCAAAATTAGCTTTGTATGAAACTACATTTGAACACTTTCTACGGTTTGATATTAGAGTACACTTAAGCGATTATAGCAGTTTCATAAACAGGCGGAGAGTCACCAGAAAAGTGCCTCTTAGTTGTGTTTACAGGCATTTACTAAGCATAATATTTTGACAGTTGATCTGTAAATGCAAAGGTAGCTCTTTTTGTTCGGGTTCTTGTAAAAGTGATTAATTCATAGTTTGTTTGAGTACCTTTTTGTACACTTTAAAATTTTGTTCATAATAAAACATTTCAACTTTGCCGACATGATCTTAAAGGCAGGACCGTTCCTGGATGTACCTTGAAAGAATGATGCACATTTAATCAGCTGTAGGGAGCCAGAGACTGGAAACAAAAAGGGAAGACTGGCTTCAAGTCTCTTCCGGCTAACAGCTTGCAGTTAGCGGCTGTTACATGAAGGCACTTCCTGGTAAAGCTTTCCACAGAGTAGCACCTGGGATTGTTTTGAAGTAACCAGAAGAAGCCCTTTATTGGAAGGAGCCTGGTGTCTGAAAGGTGTCTCAATCACAGCAGGGTGAAACCTAAAATGTACTGTAGGAGTTTATTCCGATTGGCCTGAGGTATAAAGGTGCTGCTTAGCTCCAATGTTGTTATCTTGTTTTCTCTTCTCTCCTTTAGGACCTAGGAAATCACAACACAAGAGGAACAAGGTAACTCAAGCTGGAGGACTATGTGCTCCTGCCAAAGTTTACAAAAGTGTTGAGAGACTTTAAATAACGACAATTTAAATTCAACATGTTTACCCCGAGCTCTTTGAATGTCTTCACTGTGTTCTTAACCAGATAATGAGTTGCACTTTCACCTGTAAAGGAGAACATGATTACCAATTTTAAAAGTTTAGACAAGCTGTTTTTTTTCTTTTTTAAGATCTATCATTTTTTCAGTGTACAGTTCAGCATGCAGTGAATGCTGTATTACCATAAGCAGCCACTCCTCTCTCTGTGCGTGTGAGCAGATATTTGAAGAGCCTCTGGGTGTACTCCGTCTCTGACATGGGCTGACTCAGACTGTGCACGAAAATCGCAGCCCCGCTGTAGGCCTCCAGCACTGGGCTGAGCAGTCGCTGAAGGAACACGAAGAACTCCTGGTGCTCTGGTGAAACGCTCACCTGATTAATGCAAACACAAGACAAAAAGTCACCACATCCTACGTGGAGTCAGACAGCCTGAAAATGGCTCTGGAAAGGGAAAATTGGAAATATTTTTACATAGGTATGATAAAAGCAAACCTTTAGGTAGCGATCTCTCTGCTCCTCTCCAAAGTCACTATCCTCATCCTCTTCATCGCTTTTCCATGAAAGGGGCTCTGAGAACTTTTTAGGCCAAGGCTCCTCTGCAGGGCCAGGGCTCAGTTCCTCCTGGTCATCCTGATGTACAGAAGTAAATGACATTAACTGGGCTTTGAGAAGTCCCACTGCTTAAAAGTTATATCATTTAATAGCATATACTTATTTAAGTCACTACAGTCTGTGTTCTTGCCAACTAGATGCTTGGTTCAGAGTCAGTAAACTCACCTCTGCCACATAGAGAACTCCATACTGGATCAGTCGGGTCACTGCATCATAGAAAACCTGGTAAATTGTCTGGCAAGGCTGAAGGACAGAGAACAAAATAAATAAATGAGTGGCACTTACAAATTGTTGTACGTCAAGGTCTGGGATATAACAGATTGTAAGAAAGCAGTTAGAGTTGAGAAAAGCCCTGAGAAACTTTGACAAGGGCCAAAACAACAAAAAAACATCAGCGACAGAGAGTATTGCCGCAACACATGATGCTGATATTTCTACTGTTTTGGCTGTGAGTATTAAAATTTGGGAGGATATTTAATCTCTTTAAGGGATATATAATGATATGGGTTGATCAGTAACTTTTATATCTCACTTGAGAAGTGAGAGGGGACCTGAAGTGCTAACAAAAGTCCCACTAAACACATCCTTTTTTTTTTTTTTTCCATATTTACTTTGTACAGTGCAAAGTTTAGAAAGATGCAGACAATACAGCAGACTTACTGGCGCCACAGACACCTCGTTGATAAGGAAATGAGAGAGAGAGGCAGCCTTGCGGATGAGCTTTTCCTGACTAAGAAGCAGACTGCTGGGATCCCCCAGTTGGTCACCAGAATTTGACTCCATAACCAGCTCACGCTGCAGCGACAGGATGCTACAAGCTGGAGACAAAGAAAAAGTGGCAAGTTTGAGACTCTTTAACTTGAGAATGACTGCAATGGTTAAAGTAAAAAACCAATTAGTAATTCAGAAACATAACAATGACAGCGAGTGCTCAGCATACCAATGATTGCATCAGAAATGAAGACATGGAAAAGGCCATTGCTGTAGAAGTTTAGCTCAAACAGCGCCGGTACAGTTTGGCTAGGTGCGATGGTAAACTCCCCGTTGCGATTGGAGCTGCTGGTTACATTGATGCAGTTTTCCAGGAGGTGGAGGGCACGCATGACCACATCCTCAGAGTTACCCGAAAAGCCCAAGTCAAAGTCCCGTGACAAGATCTCCTCCTTCATGTTGAAGAAGTCCTCTACAAGCTTGGACAGCACCACACCCTGAAGCAAAAGGTGGAAGGTTACAACAAAGACTCAGTAGAAACAAAACAAACAAATAAAAAAAAAAAAATCAGCAGAATTGCCAGTTTCTCAGGTTCCAAAAGATAACTTGATCACCCAGTTACTTTACTGCACCTGCAGAGGGCAGAGCTTTACCACTAATGCAAAGTGAAGGTGTGAGAGGATGCAAGAACACCACTTCTTCTATGACTAAGTTATTTACCTATTTACTAGTTATTTAAAAAGTGGAGAATATTCAACAGTTTCAGGAGCAGAAGAGGAGAAGAAAGAAGAATAGAAGGATATGACAGTGACAGACCACCAGTAGAGAGAAAGATCTGATTGGGGAAAAGAAAGCCAAACTCACCTGTCTGTGTCTGTACAGCAGCAGACAGGCCACAATGTGAGTAGACATGATTGCTGACGACTTGTTAGCCGCTGTATGGGAAAGATGGGAGAAGTAAATCAGATTATAATAGGAAACACATAAACAAAAAATGCCATAACAGAAATATGGCATTTCCCATCACTGGTTCCATTTCTTCATCATCATAATATAAATTTTCTTCAGCAAAAGCAAACAGAAGTGATGAGTGATATGATATGTTGACTTGGAAATTAAAATTTATTTAATTTAGTTTTATTAAAGTGTACTCATCCAGTGCCATATCACATTGACATCCTCAGAACACTTTATAGAGCAACATCAAGGCTTTACAATCAAAAGATCATTTCCTTTTAAAGGAGCACTTAGTAGCACACACTGGCAAAGACAACCTTTTTTTTTTTTTTTTAGATGTATTAAATCTCTGACAAGACTAGACACATCTGGCTCAACCAGTTTAGGTGAGATTTAGAAACATGCTATACAACAGGTTCATCTACATATAATTTCTATTTCATGTACAATTAGATGTGACCCTGCCCTTAAAAAACAAACAAACAAAAAAACAGAGTCAAGTTAACCCACAATAGTTCAGGTTACTGATAACACATTGCACGTGTGCGTGCCTGAAGACAAAGGTGAGAGAGAGTCTGACTCAAGCATAGTGCAACCCTAGAGGAGCAAAACATTAGTGAACACCAAAACTGGTACTGCATTCTTCCCCCTCTTCTGTTTCTATCCCTCCCCTTCTCCCTATTGGCTGAAAACAACATGCCATCCAGCTGGAGGCTTTGTGATTGGCTGAGCCCTTGGAAAAAAAAAAAAAAAAAAAAAAAAGGGGCTAGTGTAGGAGAATGCAGCTGAATGAGCTGGGGAGAACCGGTTTCTGTAGTGTTACCCCAGGGCAAAGCACCCGGAGTGATGTGGAGCGGATGGTCTGATGCTGTGCTGTGTTGTGTTGGATTTCAATTAATGGAGGGAGGATGAAGGATAGCATTTCATGTGTGCTGCCTTTGTAACCAGGTGCAACTTTAACCACAGGATAAAAAGGAGACTCTTGTGATTAAAAAAGATAATGAGAAGAAAAAAAAAAAAAACTTATGGAGGAGATAACATGTGCTCCAGTGGTTTCAATAAATGAGAAAAACATCTTGGCAAGGCTCAGAGTGATTGTTATACAGGCTGCAGCAATGCTGCAGTATGTGAGGGATGGGAATTCCTTACTGAAGAGAACATGCTTGGCCAGGTTGCTGATAAGATGCCGTCTAAAGAGCTCATCGGGCAACTCTCTATCCATCTGCTCCTCAGCTTGTACTTCAAACAGCTGAGCATCAGGTCTGGAATAACAACAACAACATGTGTTTTAATATGGTGTATTATGCGGAAAGCAAAATTTGAGGCTACTGTTAAACAAAGTTTCTTTTCCCTGCTGAACAGGAATTTAAAACACCCAAGAATAACCATTTTATATCAAGTAGATCTTTTGGGTTAAGATCTCATTTGTAAGGAATTTTATATAAATAAAATTATGTGATTACAAAAATACATTTGAAAGATAAATGTGGAAAAGAACTAAATATATTTAAGTCTATCGAGAAGTCAAACTAGAGATTTGGCAAAAAAAATTAAAACCACAAATATCAAATGATTCAAAATACTATTGTATGATAGTTAAGGAAACGCAAAACTATGAAGGCAAAAGTTAAAAAGCCTTTCCGTCTTATGTTTTTCTTCATGCTGCAACTGGCCTGTGTTAAACTAATCTGAGCTGAAGTAAATGCTCATCAAATGTCATCATTAATCAGCAAGGCCTTTTTGACTGTGAAGCTGCTTCTTTCACAGATTTCATTTCCTTTTATTCCTGTTTATCTCGATGCATGTCTAAACCAACCATGCCGCACTGAAGACACAACAACCAATATAGCACGCCAGTGTCAAAACAGCCCTCAACTCCATTTGTGTGCAAATGATTCAAGTGTTTCTTAATCACCTCTGATGGCACACTGTGCGAACTCATGACCTCCAAACATGCTGGGAGAGACTGCAGCTGTCCTTGTCAAAGTACTGTAAGACCGTCTCACTTTTATAAAGACGGATCAGCTTTAAACTGGAGTAACCCCGGCAAGTGCAAAGTCAAGAGCTCGTTCTCAGATGTCAAATGACAGACACCGCTGTGAAGCACCAGGAGGGAGAAATTGGACGTGATGGTTGTCACATCTAAGATTAAAGGACATCTGGTTTGTGCATCAGCGCAGGACAAATGAAGACTTCACTCCAGCTGAGAATCAAGAGTGTGTGTGTGCGTGTGTTTGCACTTACTGTGCAGAAATAATGGTGGGCATCAAAGTGTTTTCTAGGGACACCGGTGGTTGAATGTGACGATTTTTCTGGGTGTCCAGATACTCCTACATGTAAGAACAAAACCAAAGTGATAACTGTGGAGATGACAAAATGTCTTTGTTTTATCTAATGATGAAAGACGTTCATGATTTCCATATTATGATCGGTCATTAGTTACCTTCAGGGAGAAGGGCTGGTTGAAATCAACACGAACACAACCGTAGTTCTTCCTCAGCATCCTGAATACTCCACATGCTATTCCCCACAAACTCTCATTCTTTTTGGGTTTTCCCTGAGGGACAAAGGGTCAGAGAGTATTTAGGCTTAACAATCATTAGAGCATTTACAAAACAATTAATCTAAAAAGAACAAGATGTGTCAATGTTACATTTCTTTGTGGCTAAAATACATTATTTGTCCCCTTAATACTCCTGTTTAAAAGTCACTTAATATCATAGCAAGAGGCCATAAAGCACACTAAAACTGCAGACACCATCCAAGTGCTTACCAGTTGCTCACTATTGTAGTTGCCCTCGATAATGCGGTCATAGGAGATGCCAACTGGCACCACCAGAACATCTCCGATGGCCCCAGTCAACAGTGTGTCTACCACGATGGACAGCATGCCTGCACGTGCTGGAGATGGCTTACCACTGCGGGACCGAGTGCCCTCCAGGTAGACCTCCAAAAATTGCTGCTGCCGCAACAATTCTTCAGTATACTGGTGATGAGACAGAAACAGATGGAAATGTTCATGTGAGAAGAGTGGGATGAGGGTGAATGAAAAAAAGCTTCTACTGTTAGCAAGACGTGAGACATTGAAGGGGATTTTTAAACAAAATATACTTTATAACAGTGTGACAGTTGGGTTCTGGGGTATACAGCCTGAATAGGTGACAAAAATGAGAGGCGGTAACCAACACTTTGATCTCTGATATACAGGGGAGGGAAGGGTACACGTGCAGGTAGCCATGCTGTGCAATGATATCTACTTGAGTATAGTATATACACAGCTGTCTGTTGCTACGTAGACACATTTTTGTCTTGAAATAGACTAGAGACAGTGGGACACAGTTCAAGCTGTTAACAGGATAGACATGCCACTTCTAAAGCAGCGTTTGGCTTCCTTTTTTCAATGCTTACAGCTCTGGATGTAGAGAAATTAATCATATATGATTATATCTTAAAATTAACACATCCCAGAATAGAGCCCATTTTCTGCCAAATAACTTTACTTGGTCTATTTTGGGTAATTGCTGTGGCAAACTTGTGTTTGTTGTTTGGCAGTCTGTAAAGTAAAAAAATCTTCAACTATCTTCAAAATCTACAACTGGATAAATTGTACAGTACCTCATCATTTCCAGCAGCTGCCCATGTTTAAAGCAGATAACTCTTATCTTAACGACACAAACCATAGTAGACTTGATGGCACCATAGTCTCATGGCATCTTTATAATTCTCAACTTTCTCTCAAGAACAAATTCTCAGTCATGTGCAGCTCTGATCGACTCAGTGTAGTAAATCCATTTGCTTTAAATCCAGCCATGCTATTTTAAAGTACATTTATAACATTTCTAATTTGCGGGCGTACTTGAAGTAGCTTTTGATGACAATGCAAGAATATTTGCATTTTAAGTCTTTCACAACAGTTCTCTTGAACAGAAACCTGCTGATCTGCATTCTCCAGCTTAAAAAAGGCTTGGATTTAGGAATTAACTGATTTAGTCTCTCTAATTTTTTAAGCAGTCTATCAATGCAAAAAGCACAAATCAGAATAGGAATACAATTCTGTCACGCGGAAAGCCTTTAATTACCATTTAACAATCCCTGTGCACTGTGTGCTAAGTGGCTTATATTCATAGCCCTACCCAAAATGCTTATTCTGAAAGGATTTAGTTTACCTCACTAAAAAAAGAAGACCTCACTGAGAAAAAAAACTTGACAGACACAAGCTTCTACTCTTAAAAAAAAAAGTCTCTTACTGCATGCAGAAGTGATCGGTACAAAACATCTTTCTTTCCGTCCCCTGTCTCTTCCATTTTTCTTCGAATGAAGAATCCTCCAAGTTTACGGATCAAGATGCTGGGAAAAAAAAAAGACAGCTTTAATGGTTTCCACACTACACTTTCAATGTCCATCTTTATCACCATTTAATCAAAGATACTTTTAACTTCTATAAACACATATATACAGTAAATGAACATCCTGAATCAGATGACGAAGGATAAGACTTTGAGACTTCAAATGTTCTGGGGTTTGTCTGCACTTCAAAAAGTTCTGACCAATATATTTGAACTGGATCTGGTTGCATTAACAGTTCGTATTGAAATCAAAGCAGGTGCAAGACATTGGAATACAGTCTGGAAAACAACTGGCTATTTTTCTTTGTTACTCATCTGTTTTTTTGTTTTTTTTTAACTTATCTCTACTTAACTGGAACATGATGTCTTAGACTGGATATATCTGTTGGTTTTTATCTTTAATCTCCAAAACGCTGTCTAGTACTTACTATTCTATCACAACTCTGAAAATGCTTTAACAGACTGTGTTGAGGTTTTGCGGTTCCTTTGAGAAACTGAGATCATTTTCCTGAATTTTCTCAAAAATAAATGTCGCTCCATCGATAACTCACTCTATTTATAAAACCATTCAACATCAAAGTGCTGTACATGCATGAAAAAAAGAACATAAAACAACAAATAAAATATATTACAAATAATAAAATAGGGGAAAAAAGATTGAATCCAGGCAATAATCTGGATCAAAGTAAAACATTTCAGTTTTGGCTATATCTCTTTGCAATTAAAAAAACAAAACAAAAAAAAAATCTTTTTAGTATTTGTCTTTCTATACATGCACAAATTTTCATCACTAAAATGTTCAAAGATTGATGTTTTAAGGTAAAACGTCTATCACCATAAATATCAGAATATCAATATAACATTCACAAATACTCCCTGAAGCAGGTTAAAATAAAACTGGATTACAATCTGGTCTAAAACCTGTTTATTTGCTATCCATAATTTCTCCTTTTTTTTCACACTTTTTTATTTAGAGAGAGCAGAAATCCATGCACACCACCAGTCAAATGTTTGGACACACTTTCCAAATGTAGATGTAATGGCAAAGTGTGGCTAAACTTTTGACTGGTACAACATTTATAAGATCAAACTACACAGGGCTTAATGGCTGTTTACCTGAGGATAGGGATGCTCAGGTTGTTTCCAGCAGCGATGTGCGGGGCTTTGATGTTATGACAGAACAGAATCAGCGTGATGAGCAGATAGTCGATGTGCGATTTGTGAACAGGGAGAAAGACCATGGGCACATTTTGCTGTGAAAACAATTCATAGACAATTTAAATAAAAAAAAAAAAAAAAGAGACAAATTTTTTAAAAAGATAATTGATTTGTTGGAGCAGAACAACTTTCTTTTTTATTTATTCTGTTCACAGTGAATCTCATCAATGTTTTTTATGTAGTAGTAGTAGTAGTGACCTTTATTTAAAACCAGGTAAGTCAGTTGAGAACCAGTTCTAATTTACAATGACAACCTGACTCATTTTATCAATGAATGTAAGTACATGTTTAGCACATATGAATACAGTTTCAAATGTTTACACTTTTAAAGCCTCTATGATGGAGATTTTCATTGCTTGCTCTGCTAATGGGCTCTATGACCAGCTCCACTACTTCCTCAGCTTAAGGTAGCTCCTTTGTTTCCTGTCTTTCATTGGTGTGCCTGACCTCAGTAACTGGGCAGACCATAGAGGTAAGTAGTGGTGGGTATATACAGTCATCCTCAAAATTATTCATATCCTCCAATTAAAGAAAGAAAAAAAAATCAGTTGTCAGTTAAATAAGTTGAAATTGACAAAAGTAATAATAAATAAAAATTCTATGAAAATCATTACACTGACTTTGAATTGTAGCTCAAAAGAAATATTGAAAATAAACACAAAAACCAAGTAATGAGGCATGATGGGGCTCCAAAGCTAAAATTTTTTTAAGCAACACTTTGAGACAATCACTGCAATCAGTTGTTTTCTCTAATGTTCAAAAAATACTTCTACACCTGTTCTCAGGTATTTTGGTCCACTGTTCATGGGAGAGGTGCTCTAAAGTGTCTTGGACAGTTTTGTTTATTTGTTTTTTCTTATTATTATATACAACCACAATTCAAAAGCAATATTCTATTTCACTAAATTATAATTTTGTGGGTTTTTTTTATTATTAGTTTCTTTAGTTTCTTGTCATTTGAATTACTATTGTGAATTTAGCATTTCTTTAATTAGAGGGTATTAATAATTTTGAGGACGACTGTGCATAGAAATCAACAAGACTCAGAAACACATTGTGTTTGTATGTCTGTGCTGTTGCCACTGACCTCTGTGGCAGCTTTCTTGACCATTTCCAGCTGTCCTTTGTGGATCTGTATGCTCCAAAAGAAACCATTAAATAGCCTCAGCAGCACCCACCCTGTCAGTCTGAATGAAAAATAAAGTGAAAATCAGTTTTCTGCAGTGAAATAAGAATGAAGACAAGATCTCCAGCTGAAGCTCTACCAACTTGGGTCAAGATGTTGAAATATTTTTAACTAAACTATCCTGTAGATACCTGAGGAAGGCTGGTGAAATGTTTGCCACCATCACTTGGAGGAAGGCCCTAGCTTTCTGCTTCACTTTACTGACAGCCTTGTGCTCCTGGCCAGGCTGGCTGGCTGGAGCTTCCAAATCTGTGGTTACCTTCAAAATAGCAGTTTCCACCCTGTCATCAACAAAAACAAAGCAAAGACAAAAGGCTATATCCTTGAGCTCGCAAACACAATAACTGAAAACATCTCTGACATGTTTATCATTGTTATGTTATGTTTATAGTCCCTTTATCTTTGACTACACTTAATTGAATTGTCTCAGTATAAAAAAGGCAACACTACTAAAGACTGGACTTGTGCTCTCAGAGGGGCACAAGACTTTGTCAGGGAAAACAATACCTATAAATGCCTCTTTCAATTCTTTATTGAGCTTACTTGTTGCTGTTGAGCACATTGTCCACCACGTTCCTGGTAAACATGTCCTTGTGGACATCCCTCTCCATGACAAACAGCACATAACTCAACCTTCGGGCCAACCAGCCTCGCTGTCTGCTCAAAGATAAACACCCACACATGAACTTAGGACCACCCATAATTCAAATAAATAAGTAAAAATCATTAAAGGCTATATTAATAAAGATAATTATCTTGTCTAGTTTGAAGCATTTAGGCAAACAACCTTTATTAACAAATAGCTAAAAAAAAAAAAAACAACCTAATAGCTAAAATAGCTATTTGAGTTGCACCAACAATATGTTTATGTTGTTTGGGGTTAAGACTTTGTTGTTTCTTACTTAGTTTTTCTCACTAAGATCAGTCACTGGATGCATGTGTGTGGTGTTCACTGACAAGCACTTTAAATTATTCATCCTTCCATCTTTCCACCGTTTCACAGATCAGCCCTTTTGACTTAAAGCCATTCATTATACAGTGAGTAGTTAAGAAGCCCAGCGCCTGCCCAAACTATGCTTATTGTGTAGTTTCGTGTGGTTTCAAAAGTTCAATTTGTTCCTCTTTCCAAGCTGAGAAGCTGCTCAGAACAAGACATATTAAAAGTGATCAGATACAGAGAAGGAGGAAGTAGATTTCATTTTGTTTACCTAGTGTGGGTCTCATTGATGTAGATGACGTTGCGAAGTCCTAGAGATGGAATGCTGGGGTTGAATAGTCGATCCTGAGGAAAAAAAAAAAATTAAAAAAATTAAACAAAGAAAGAGACACCAAAGATATGCCTTAATCAAACATTAATCTTATCTAACTTTTGGTTTAAGTAGTTTTAGGGCGCATTCAGAAAGCATAGTCCGGAAGACTCGGCCCATTTGGGGACTCGCTGGGGGCGGAGGTGGTCTTCAGGACCGAGATCACGTTTACTTTGCACCATAGCCAAACGAGCCAAATGGGCCAGACCTTTTGAATAATGTTCCCTAATACCCCTAGTCCCACTCGTGTATTTGTTGTTGTAGCGTTTACCCACATTGCCCATTGTTTTATCCACATTGCAAATGCAATTTTGTTGTCCACTTCTGTATTTGGTCCACTTGAATCGGACTGAGACCTGCGTTTGTAGGCGGACCGAGTCCGCTTGCTTGTTCCGGATCAGAGTCCGTTTGCGCATTCACAACTCTCCCAAACGAAGCAGACTTTCCGAGCAAACGGACTCTGATTCAAATCAAAAATGCTTTGTGAATGTGTCCTTATTCTACATCAGTGCTTGGTTTGGCACTGTACAGTAGGAGAGAATGAATTTTGATAAAATATCAGAATGAGCGTAATTATTCTGATTTCACATTTTCATGTTGAACTTATTTTAGTTTTGCTGTTACTGTAGAAAACTCACAACCCTGGAGCTACATCTAGGGGCCTTGCAATTGTCTATGAAAACATGTTAAATGCATTGAAAATGCAGAAAAAGGGCCCTAATTAAGCCTGTCAAAGGGGAAATATTTAGGCTAGTGTTACAGTTGAGGCATCTTTAAGATAAAAATCCAAACAGGGTTGTAATTATCATCAGGTAGAAATAAACTTTTATAAATTGAGTGTGCATCTAAACAATAACATGATGATTCAAGCAGCCATTCTTTCCTTTTAAACTGGAGAACACTGGAGAAAATAATACTATAGGAGTGACTAGAGTTCAGCAAATGAGCTCAGGTTTGAAATAATTAGCTGCAGAGTAACTTTACCCAGCTCTGTGGTGTGCAGGAGTGACAGCATCGGCCTACGAAGGGCCTCTTTCTGTTCAGCAAGCCTTCCTTCCATGTGCTGGCAACAGAGCGCAGGACTGAAGGGCTGGTGCTGCGGTCCTTAAAACAAAGGCACACAAAAAACTCAATTAGGACAAAAGGATAGCACATAAAAGGGCTGCTCAAAAGAACACACGCCAGCTAAAACAAGATTTACTGCCTTTGAAGTAAAAAGATGAGTAGTGATGATCCTACTGTACTTTGTCATTATAACAACTAATTTATGTCACTTACAGAGTCTTCATTAGGATGTTTCCAGCGGTTACACCACTGCTCTCCATTGTTGACCTGCAGCAGCAAGCCATCTGACAGCTCCATATTCTCTGCTGCCCTTTCTTCTACCTTTCAGACCACGCACACCAGCTGATGGCAAGTTTGAAAGACACGCAAATATTACGCAGCTGCATTTTCATTGATCTGACTCCAATAACTTATGCAGGAAACATGCACTTTTTCATTTTGGATACAAGAAGATTGTTAAATATCTTTAATAGTCCTCATAGGCTAGATTATATGAGCATTATAGCTGTAAATTATTGCAGATTACAAGCAAAATTTAATCTCAAACTTCTAATTTACTTTTCAAACATCTTATTATTCTACGGGAAAAGGTTAGCATAGGAAAAACACAGGAAAGAAAAAAAAAAAATCAAAAAAGGTTTATCAACAGTTCAAAGGGCTGGGTACATTCATATAGGTAATGCCTTTGCCTCTTCTTTAAGCCCACTTGATTCATCTGATCATTTACTGAAGGGTAGGTTTACTTCCTTAATCAAACTACACCCATCCCCAGAGTTTAGAAAAAAGACTTCCTCATTTTACAAACCACTCAAGCATCCTCAGATCAGCAACAGCTTTGATATACATTAATTCATCTAACTTTTAAAATTGCTTTAACGGTATATGAGCTGAACCTTTAAGTCAACTTTGATCTTATTTGTGAGAATAGAAATAAAACCTAACATGAAGTAAAAGATGCCATTCATAAAACAAAGAAATCAAGATTTTTCTAATTTGGTTTTGTCCAACATGATGTATACTTGATTGACATTAGCTCATTAACTTCTATACAGTACATGTCTATGAACCGTTTTTCCGCCACATCATCACGTCAACAAAGTTCTCATTAATTAGGATATCATGCTGATCTAAAAAAAAAAACAGGATGAGCACAGCTGGATATAGGTGAAAATCTTAAGGTGCTTTCGTGCATAAACATAGGATCAAGAAGTTGTTTTAGTTAACTGGATAGACTGTCTAAATTTAATAGATAAAATGCTGATGAAATGTGAATTTCAACTTGTATAAAATGTGCGGAAAACAAGTCTGATAAAACTAATGAAAAAGGTCATTCAAAGGTTTCGTGATAAGTAAACAAATCTTCAGATAATAGAAAACTTCACTGTTGATGCAGCTGAGTTTGGAAAGATAGTTTAAGTGAGTTACATGTACTGTAGTTTATGAATCATCCATCCTGAAACATTGTACAGTACATGCATCACCTGAGGGTCAATGGAGCTTCATTTGTCTGTGAATGAGTTGCAGATACATTAGTGCCTGTGAACCTAGAGACAAAATTGTTCAACTGCATTAACAGCACTCTGAGCCACACTTCTTTATAGTGATGTGATCACAGCAGGTGATGCACACACAGACAAGGGAAACTGGGTTTTCAATAAGGTCATTGACCGAGAGTACTCCAGCTGATGGGGTGACTTTGCTGGAAGCAAACCAGAGAAGCCGAAGAATGAGAAGGTGGTGAGATTAGGTAACAAGTGAAGGCAGACATACTAAAGCATGAGCGTTTTCATTGCAAGTACCTAGGGTACTCAGCATGGAAATAATTATGATGCAATATGTTAATGCTTTGCTATATACATGACCGTGTTAATACAGTTTTTAAGAACATAACATCCTTGGTCATATAGTGGAATTCACACTTTAGAATGAAAGAATAAAGGATAACTAATATGGACATAAAATATGCTAAAGGACCTAGGTAATCAGGAATTCTTTACCACATATAGGTTTTTCCACACCTAATAAAAACTTAATTAGGTTTCATAAAAACCCATTCTGTTAACACACACGGCCACAGACTGAAAAATACAGTCAATGTACGCGACTAGGTTAATCCGTCTCACACTCTTCAAGCTGTCTGCAATAACCAGGTCAAATGGGAGAAGTCTTTGTGACAGATGGGCAGCGCAGATAGATAACTAGTACAGCAGACAACAATAGCACAAACCAGGAGCTGTTGTCTGGCTTCGGTGCACAGTAACACCGTTTTGTTTTGCTGAAGCTGCTGACATCCTTATGACATCTACTAAGAGGTCTCCAGGTCGTGCAGAACTGTTACAGTATGTCCTCAGTTGCTATAACGCCGGTCTCACACCGTCACTGTGCGAGGCATGCTGCTGAGCCTCAAGAGGGCAAATCTCAGGGCTTAAGGGGCTCACAATAGAGTCCTTTTTAGCCTGGCGTAAACTAAACACCTTAATAGGCAAAGGAGTGGACCCTGGATTTATATTGTTGGTAGGACAGAACGGAAAGATGAGAGATACCCCCCACTATCACGATTCCTTTTGATCTCAATGTCAATGCAAAGTTTATCGGTCAATTTCAATTTATTCTCCGAAAAACAACCCTAACGTGATGTACCTCTCTACAGGCACCACTATATCAACGGGGAGGTATATACCAGAGTTACAATACAGTTATTGTTTCTTTTGACAATACGCGAGCCGCACTGGCTACATTTACTTCAACACTTGCTCTGTAGCTGCTAGCATAAACGTTAGCTCGCTAGCTGGGCTCGCGAGAATTAAATATCACTTACCTTGAATATTTTTTCACGCTGACTCATATCTAAAAGACAAAATAAGCTTTTCAACAAAAGAACCGGCAAGACGCTGAATATTTTAGAGCCCCGAGCAGTCGCGCACGAGCACCACTCTCCTCTAAGGAGTGGACGGCACACAGCTCTGACAGACAGAGATGTGTGACAAGAGGCAGTACCACACGCTGTTGTTTGGGTACACGGTGCACACACACACAGTAACAAACTGCCAGCCCAGTTTCACCAGCAGCCAGTAGAGGGCGGGCCAGTACCAGCCTAACCACGCGCAGCCTCGACTGGCCTTGGATGGAATACTGAATGGACCTACCGGGCACTAGTCACGTGCCCAAAGTTAATCAAAGAGATGCAGTTGGATAACAAAAAGTTCCCAGTATGTGAAGCATATCAAAACAAAACCAAATATACAACCAATTATTTAAAAAAGTAAATACATTAATAATAGAATTGGGGCAACAAAACCGACAAGATTTGCAACACAAAATGAATAGAAATTCACAGAAAATTGTCAAAAATAAATGAACAATTGACATACATCATACAAATAAACTCAAGCTATTTTTTAAGGCAAAGGAAAACACTACAGTGAAAACTAATAATTTCGTGTTGCCACTCTGTGTCCCTTTCATTCTATTATTTATACAACCTGAAAACAGAAAGTAAAGTAAAAAAAAAATAAAATAAAATAACCAAAATGGTTTTGGCAAATAGTAAATTTATTTATTTATTTATTTATTTATTTAATTTATTTATTTATTTATTCATTTATGACATTATCATTAGCACAAACACCGCAGCAAACTAAAAGGCAACCAAAAGATTTGTGAAAAAAATAAAAATAAGAACAGCTCACTCTAGTGGTCAAATATGTAAAATGTGATATGCACAGTGGTCCATTCTCTTGGACTCCACCACTGTGCTACAGGGGTGGACTAAACAGCACTCAAAATAACTCAGCCAGCTCATTTGGTTCAATATAACTTTAGTAATTAAGATAATATATATACTTTTTTTTTGTTTTAGTATTGTTGCTGGTTTTTTTTTTAACTACTCCTCAGTGTACAGTTAAACTGAGGAATACGTCATGATCTCACAGTTAAGCCACCCACAACTATTAAGCTAATGGTAGGGACTTAGTCTGTCTATTTCCTTCGTGTCTACCAAGCTAGTGATATCCATGAGGTAAGCCAGATATTATATAATAAATTTGACGGTTTTATCCTCAACAGACAGTTTGAAATGCATACGAGTTTGCTATATAAGGCTGTTGTGGCGACTCGAGCTGTGTTTAAGTCTCACCAGAGCTGTATATTCTTAACTAAAATGCTTGTTGGGCCTGTGTTGGTTGGCTAACCATGCTAACCAAGATATGCCCCAACATGTTACAGAAACCATTGCAGCTTTACCGTGCACCATCAAACCACTTAGTATTTGTGTGTTTGGTGATGTCAACTGAATAAACTCGAGGCAACAATACTAAACGTATGATTAAAAACGTTGACACATCTTGAGAGTTAATATCGTGTTTGGTAATATACGTATATTACCTCACGCTTCAGTATGCTAATAAGTTTGTTAGTCCTTTATGCTTGCTTGCGACACATCTCAGAAGTCAGCCCTTTAAAGATAAGTTACTATAAAAGAACTGCCTCCTTGTAGTGAGGTAATAATAATAATTTGAAAACACATTTGAGAAGCAGCCTGTCATATCCTGACGAGGTACAGATAATTGACAAGGTTTTCGTCTTGCAAAACTATCCGGACGAAAACAAAAAACCGCTGCAGCTGTAAACTTGTTGCTAGTGTGTCATTTATGAAAAATAAACATACAAATGCATATGTAAAGTTTCGAAGTAGCTGTTGAGTTGTCCTCACTACAGTTTTCAAGGAAATATGAAATTGAACATTTTAGTTGTTTGATTTTAATCTTTTTGTTTCTTTGTTTTCCCAAATCCCCATATTCTCTGTTCTAAAATTAAACTTGAAGCCAATTTCTAAAATAAATGTCACCTTACTTGCCAATGTCAGATCTTGCTTGGGTTTGATCACATAGGAAAACAATAATGGGCCAATAGCTGTGTTCAATAACATCTAATGTTGTCTTGCAGCATGCTCAGGCTGCAGAAGCGCTTGGCATCCAGCGTTCTGCGCTGTGGTAAGAAGAAGGTGTGGTTGGACCCCAACGAAACCAATGAGATTGCAAATGCAAACTCTCGTGAGTTGTTTCCCTTCAACGCATTCTACTCTGTTGACAGATTTGTCCCATTTGAGCTCTTTAACTTCTTTTTATCAAATTGTGTTTGTGCTGTAGGTCAGCAAATCCGAAAACTAGTGAAGGATGGATTGATCATCAGGAAACCTGTGACGGTTCATTCCCGCGCTCGCTGCCGCAAAAACACACTGGCACGCCGCAAGGGCCGTCACATGGGTTATGGTGAGTGATTTTTAGCTCATTTTTACCTCCGCCAAGGAGGGAATGTTTTTGGTAGCCTTGATTTGTCCGTCCGTCTGTCTGTCAGCAACTTTACGGAAAAAGTACTGGACGGATTGACCTGAAATTTTCACCAGCCGTGTGCCTCAGCCCAAAGACCAACCCATTAAAGTTTGGTGGTGATCCGGATCACCTTCTGGATCCACCTGTTTTGAAGGATTCTTTATCATTGTGTGAAAGGCCATGTTGGAAAGGCTGTTGATACAGGAGTGGCCCCCTTGTGGCAGAAGTTTGCAGCTGCACGATGTAAAGACGCAGAAATGAAACTCATGAGCAGCAGTGAGCATGAAGAGAGAAGACTGTTGGACAGACTTCTAGCTTCTCCTATGATCCAGAACACACAAAAATAAGGGAGTCAAGCTGCTTGGCGGAGGTCTGCGCTCTCCGAGTGCTTTTCTAGCTTCTTTTGTATTTCTTCAACACAAGAGCTTTTATTTTATCATGCAACCTTTGGTGTTATCATAGTATTCATAGTAGTTTTGCTTAAAAGTATGCCAATTTATTTAATTTTTCTTTTCTCTCAGGTAAGAGGAAGGGTACAGCCAATGCTCGTATGCCAGAGAAGCTGACATGGATGCGACGGATGAGAATCCTGCGTCGTCTTCTTCGTCGCTACAGGGAGTCCAAGAAAATCGACAGGCACATGTAAGTTTGTCTCTCCGCACTCATTACTTTTGGCTAATCCAGAGTTACTTTTGTTCCCGCTCCTGATTAGAGCTTCTTTCTTTGAGGTGCACTGAGGTATGGTGTGTGTCTTCCTGACCTCAGGTACCACAGTCTCTACCTGAAGGCCAAGGGTAACGTCTTCAAAAACAAGCGCATCCTGATGGAGCACATCCACAAACTGAAGGCTGATAAAGCTCGCAAGAAGCTTCTGGCGTAAGTTTTGTTTTGTTTGTTTTCTTTATATATCTTTGAGACTATGAATTGTGACATTTGTTCATTGTGAAATGATTTTCCCTCTTTTTACTCCTACACATCCAGTGACCAGGCTGAGGCCCGCCGTACAAAGACAAAGGAGGCTCGTAAGCGCAGAGAGGAGCGTCTGCTGGCCAAGAAAGAAGAGATTATCAAGAACTTGTCAAAGGAAGAGGAGCTTGCAAAGAAATGAATTCATATATAAAAAGTCTGCCATGTCCAGCTTTTTGTTGTTAATAAATTTGGTTAAAGGTTATTGTCTTATGTTGTGATTAGCATTTTCTGGACTGACATGAGGAAATGAGGAGCTATTAGTCCTGAGGTGTAGTGATCTTGCATCAAAGCAGTGAATGTTTGAAGAAATCATCATTAAGACCTGGAAAGATGAGTTGGAGGAGGCCACCTTCTTTAAAAGAAGGTATTTTATATACAAATGCGCTCAACAGCCACTTTATTAGGTACGCCTGTCTGCTTGCCTTATAAACTGCTAATCACATGACAACAAATAAGTGTGTTTAGGCATGTAGACATGGTCAACATGACTTCTTGGAGTTCAAACTGAGCATCAGAATGAAAAGTTAGAAAATCTAAGAGATTTTGAACATAGCATGGTTGTTGGGGCCTGCTGGGTTGGTTCGAGTATTTTTTTTTCTACACAATCTACAGAGAATTGTCTCTGAAAAAGAGAAAATATCCTCTTCAGTGGCAGTTGTCAGGATGACGTTGCTTTGTTGAGGTCAGTGGAGAATGGACAGACTGGATATGATGGAAATACAGCAGTAACTCAACCACTCATTGCAATGATGGTTTGCAGAATACCATCTCTGACAGCACATGTTAAGCCTTGAATCAGATGTGCTACAGTGGTAGAAAGCCACACCAAGTGCTACTCCTGTCAGCTAAGAACAGGAAACTGAAGCTACAGCTCACACAAACTCATCAAAGCTGGACAATAGCTGATAGAAAATGTGTTGTCTTCTCTGATGAGTTCAAACAGCATGGATCCGTCCTCCATGCAGGGTGGCAGTGATGTAATAGTGTGGGGGCTATTTAATAGGCACTCTTCAACTGAACATCACTGAAATGCCCGGCCTACCTGAGTGAACCACGTTGTTCCCATCTTATGACGGCTACTCCCAGCAGGATAATGCACCATGTCACAAAGATCAAATCATCCCCAGCTAGTTTCTTGGAAATGACGAGTTCACTGTAACAATGGCCACAGTCTCAATCCCATGAAGCTGCTTTGGGATGTCGTGGAATAGATCTGCTGCAACTGTGTGGCGCTGTTGTGTCAATGTGAGGTTATGTTGAGAAATGTTTCCAACTCTGTTGAATCTATGCAACAAAGATTCAAAGCAGTTTCTAATGGCAAAATGGGGTCCAATCTGGTAGGCTACTGGCAAAGTGGACCTAAAAATGTGACCAGTGAATGTATACTTTAAATAATGTCAAGAAAGTCTTAGGTGAATGTTTCTAGCTTCCAACAGGTGGCAGTAGAGCACCAAGTAGACCACTGGAGAGTTTAGACTTCGCTGAGATTTAAGATTTGATGGACTTCAAGAGAGGTGTCTGCTTAGACTTGGAAAATTAGGTCACAACAGCTTCTTACTAACAGCCTTTTCATAAAAAGGAAGGAACTTTGTTCAAGTTCACAGATAAACTATAAGTCCACGTTATTTTAATATAATAATTTTTCATGTGTACACAGAAAAACTCTTCATTGTCCATTCATGAAGGAAATGGTGGAAACAGCCACTCTGCTGAAATAAATATTTCATGTAGCACTTTCAAAAATATTTATAGATATAATGCTCAATGTCACGTAGGGGTAAAGGTTCACACGGTATTCACGTTGTTTACTGTTTTATTTTGGTCCAAGGTGTTCATTTTTAATTCAGTATCTGGTCATTCAGCATGAATATGAGCGATAAACTGGAGCCTTTGGTGCTGTTTATCTGTCATGTATTAACTCACTTAATGCTATTAAAGTATGATTCTCAATAACTAGTAAAATCTTTGCTCAGTTTATTATTCTAAAAAAACTAAAAAGTTTTCTATAGATAGACTCGTTCTGTTTCTTCTGCTTTTGTTTCTTTATACAAATAGCTGAACAAAGATTATATTCACTCCAGCTGACGTGTGTCCGAGACCCCAGAGAGCTATTGATGCTTTTCTATTAATAGATTCTTTGTTTTCTCTGCTTTTCTTGAGGACGGTCACATAGCAGCTAAAACTGCTGTATCAATCCTTAACACAACCACTGTCAGTTAAACCTGTGCTATGTGCTTGTGTTAATTATGGCAAAGGTCATAAAGGAGTCAAAAAGTGAAGAGAAAGAGTCATCATTCATGGTGTAGATAGCTATCTGCTGCAGCCGGTAGTCTGTTTATCTTGACATTAAACACATTAATCAGATGGTGGAGGTAGAACATTTATTAAAATCTATGACAGAATGCACAGCAATCTTGCCAGGGTGGTGTATTTTATCTGTGCCTTTGTGTATAACGTGTAAAATGTATTCGAAGTGCATTTGTTTGCTTCTGAGTTGAACCTCAATTTTGACAAATCTCTACAACACCATTAATCTTATTATTCTTATATCCTGTTTGGGCCTTAAAGGATCCTTTTTTTTGACACAGAAGATGCAGCTGAGGTGTCTGCAGATACACCCACAAGCAACTGGTGTAGGCAGAAATTTAGGTTGAATGGTCATACTTGAGATTACTCAAAACAATTAATGATTAGCAGTTTAAGATAACTGTGAATGGCACTGTGTCTTGAACTGTAGCCTAAGTCTTGTTAAATCTATATTAATTTTTACAACGCAACGTGGACCAGTAACAAAAGTCTAAAAACAAAAAAAAAAGGAACACACACAAGAATTCAACAGTTTATTCACACTCATTTTTAAAAGTGCATCACTCTGAGTCAAAGACCAGGTTGTAATACAGCATCAGAAGTTTCACAGCATCTATTCTCACTTGACTTCTTATGGATCCAAAATGAGCCAGGCTGTGTTCTTCACACCACGACAATTCACATTTTAACAACCTGTAGCCTAAATTCTGACTTTTTAACTTCAGTAAAAAGAGAAATGTTTCTTATAATAGAAAGAAAAGGAGGGACACACTGAAATGCAGATAAAGCTTGTTTGGTACACACAGTACATGTAAATCATTGTATTGTTTCCATACATCTGGGTACTTTCTTGATAGCTGATAGCTTGATTTATTGATAGCATATATGTTCCTCTTTTTGGTGTGACAAATGCAGGGTTTTCTCCCTCAGAGAAACGACCTGCCATTCACTGGAAGTTTGGATCATACTGGCTGTCTTAGCTCCATACATAAACAACAGGACACCCAAGCTTTTAGAGGCTGGCCGTGAATTGGGTTTCAAAGGCCTTGAGCAGCTGAAAAAAAGCTTACACATCACAAAGCAGCTGCTTACCTTGGTACTCAGGTTTCTTTACGAGACCAGCAACTTCAAGCACACTGTACTTCCACTAAAGATTTAATTTAACTGCATGCGGTCATTACCAAATGGATCGTCAAAAGACAAAACCGTCCACATAAATAAATGCAAGCACTGCAGGAAGATGTCACAGGGATTACTGAAGGAGAGAGCAGTCTTTGTGCAGCGAAGCCATTTTGCAGCTCCGTTAATGTATTTCTTCATTACCACGAGACACTCCTATTTCCTGAAGCGTGAGCCTTAATGGGATTAGATAAGGGGAAGAATATGAGCTGAAGCGAAGAAGCGCTCTTTATTGCATTTGGCCTTCAACCCAGGGAAGGCAAATGGAGCATGCTCAAGAGTTGAGGAGATCCTCAATAACAATTGAAACGAGAAGATGAAGGTAATTAAAGCAAGATTATATTTAGATGTAAAAACAGTTATCTTGCTGCTTAGTGAATTACCCCACTATTGTCGGCCTGGTGACCCTCTTTACACCATGTGCAGGGCTGCGACGGGAAGTGGTCCACTTTCCTCATGTGCAAAATGACTGCCTTTCCAAATATTACAAGTTGACATGAGATTTTTCTAGATTCTCCTGGAGCTTATGAACGTCAAGAGATGATAGTTGCATAAGGCACAATTAACTCAATCTTTCTTATCCATCTAAAACGTTTTTAGTCTTTCTTCTTCTTACATGTTCACCTCAATCTGCTACCTAATTGCTTTGGATAGATGCAGGGATGGGATGCAATCAGAAAGTATAGTGGGAGGATTCTGCTGGTTTAATTCCCTTATTCACATAAGATGATTAAAGGAAGGATTAACAGCACTTCCTGATAAAGAACACAGATCAATCAAGCAGACAATGCTGTTAGATCTTATACAGACAAATGTCTCAACCCTGTCCTCTTAAAACCAGAATTTGTGCTGCTTCATTTCTGCACTCAAAATCTTCACACTGCTCAGTAACAATAAACTTCTAACAACTAAGGCACTTTCAGCGCATCATTAAAGCTGCAGAAAACAGAAAGTAGTAAAAGCTAAACTACTGATAGTAGTCAGCTGCTGCTCTGGAAAAGGGCACATCGACTGCACCCATCGCTTGGATTTCTCCAAGCTGCCGAAATGATTCATAGTGGCAGCTTTCTGGTCACATTTTGTTCAACCTCAGGCGACTGTCACCACTTTTCGGTTCTCTTGTACCACTTACACTTACACTGAATGAATACCATCTAGGAAAAGCTTTATTACGTGCACCTTCTGTAAAATATTTCTCACACAACAGCCATAATCAAGCTCAAGTATAAGAAAAGTCACAGGAGTTTCATTAAGTTCTGAAAGTTTAAGACTTACTCTTTATTAGTTAACCCACCTCCAGCTCCATACCAACCTCAGACAGTTTGAATAAGTAGGGCTGTAGCTGCTCTCATCAGGAAGAAAATCGGTAATAATGATTTGCAGATAAACAAGATGTCCTTGAAAGAAACATAGAAACATCAAACACTTGTCCAACAAGACAGCTTTTGTTGTTGCCTGTTTTTTTCTGTTGGTGTTGCTTCTCTTGCTGCGTCGGCCTCCGTGCAGGGTGATGTGGTTGCTGTGTACTCAAGTGTACAGATAGAGGTCAGGGTGTATCACAGGGCAGCTGGACTGTAACCTGATAAGGGATGATGCACATACTGTACAGTGTGAGGCAGATTCACCGTGGCGGTAATGGAGATTGTGTTTGGCTTGCCATTTTTCCTGGATTGTCAAGACAATTGGGACAGTCTTACAAATGGTTTCAAAACTTTGTCTCTTTCGGGTACAGGTATTGTAGATAAGGAGTATTTGAGTATTATTAAAATTCCTTTTTATGACAAGCACAGATGACTGCATGTCAGGTTTGGTGACATCTCTTTTTCCTAAATGTCTGCATCTCTGCTCCGTCTCTGCTTAGAGTCTCATTTAACATCTTAATCTCAGTCGTAGAAGACAGTTGGAGTACCACAAATACAGTTGTCACTTAGGATTTGCAAATGCAGCCACAACTTAAGAGCAGAGCAAGCTGAATGCCAGAGAGAGCAAAATGAATCCATGCTGCTCCGGCAGAGAACTGAAAGCTTACTTGATAATAAATTAGTCAGATTGGCACATCCATTAACAACCGAGTAAAATGCAAGAAAAAAATGTGTTCTGGTGCTGCGTGATATGATAATTCATTTAGTTTCAGCTGGAAGTTTATGAACTTTAATGAATTTTGTCTGTGGTTAAAAAAATGGAGAAGTAATCAAATTGTTTGTCAAGAGGTTTTTAAGCTGCTGACTGCTTTTAATCATCTGCTGAAAACAAGTCAATCCAGGGGAGGTGCAGTGCCGTGAACAGCAGAAATGCACTATTATATGAGAAGAGAGAAAGAGAAAAAAACAGCCTCCAAGGCATAGAAGGAAGTGAAGTAAAGTTAGAGTTGAAAAATGAGTCAGGAGCTCAGTGACAGATCAGTGAAGCTGAGGTTCAGACAGAGGACAGCATACATCAACAGACATCATTATTGTAAGAACAGCAGGCAGCGCATCAGTTGCATTATACACCCGGACACCTGCTGCAGAGAGGGAGCAGTCTCCTCACACATCTTAAATATCAGAGCCACCCTCAAACGTTCAAGTATGAAAAATGTGTTCATGAGCTGGAGGGAAAAGGACCAAGTGGATTTCTACATAAAAAAAAAAATAAAGAAAGAAAATAATGAAGCAGAACAAACTGATCCAGAGAGCCAGTCTAGTCTAGGAGTTTTAATCCAATGGAAAACAACTTTTCCAAGTAACTCATCAGAGTTTCAGAGAAAAATTATCTTCAGCTTTATTTAATAAATGCTAAAAAAAAAAAGAAAAAAAAACATCTTGTGCAATCTTTTTAAAACTTGAACATTCATCGCATTATTACACAGTACGTATAGTGGTGGATGAGTAGCTGCAGTGTTTCGCTGCTGCAAACAAGGGTCCTACTAAATGAAATGAGACGAAAGCTTCTGGAATAGTTGACAAGTTTAAAAAAAATCAATAGGTAGAGAGAGTTGTGAGGTTAAACTTTTTTAATCTAGTTAGCCAGTTTCTTCCAGTATCACACTCTCCTCATCTTTCTTCTCAGTGGATCTTTATTTCCTATCCCTACCATGTCTGTAAATATCCAATTCCCTTAGTGAAAACACAACAGAGAATGCAGGACTTATTAGCAATTCTTTCCCTTGTCTTGTTGATTCCTCAATATGTTAAATAGTTTTTGAATTTCTCACTGCCACAACAGTATTGTTGATTTGTGTGAGGAGAGGATAAAGAGAGCTTCAGTTGATGGAGAGCAAAGCATCTTTTGCAAAACAGAGCAGCTCCAGTTATCCTTCAATTACTGTGGCTTAAAGAGGACAGACCCCAGTGTAAATGACACACACCAGATTGGAACGATGAGGTCTGAATTTCTTTTTCACACCAGCACAAAACATTATTTTAGGGCTTTGGTGGGAATAGAACTAAATCCAAAACTCCACCATCGTGAGCCCATTGTAAGGAAACAATGGACTGTGTGAAGTCTTTGCACACCTACTTACAGATGTAAAGAAAAGAGCTGATGCAGAGTAGCTAAAAAATTTATGTGCAGATCCACAAATACACTGGGATATGAGTCCAAGGGAAAAAGCGGGGGAACGCATGCCCGCTGGATTTTAAATTCTTTTCTTAGTGACTTAATGGATTTGGGAGTATGCTTTTAAGATTTTAGAGGATGTTGGATCGAAGGGCTGAGGTTGAGAGGTGAAGCGGAGAGAGTACCTGCAGCTACGTTTTATGTGGTCTCACACAGCTGTTCAGCTTAGGCAACAATGAAGAAAAAGATCAAGATTTTTAACATTTGCTGCTCTAAAGAAAAGTCTACCAACTTTGTTTGATCAACAATTAGTGAACACCAGAATCTGACTTTTTTATTATTATTATTACATAAGCAGCTATGCCTCATTAATCAGTAAAATCTGAGAAAATAGCATGAAAGATTACAAAATAAAGCTAAAATCAGCCATTCTTGTTCCATGCTATGGTCTAATATCATCAGAGGGCTGCCATGCTGCAGTGCAGTATGATAATGTGTAAATTAGTATACAAAGCAACATTAAAGCAGCATCTAACTGAGAAACCAGGACACTTAAATGACAGAAAGAGTGTGCTATGTTTACCCAGTGATTAGGGGGTTGGAAACTCTACTTTGACTGCATAACTAATGCAGAGTTGCAGCCTAATGTGGAGATAAATCACCACAGGGCCTACAGTCATTAACAAGCATAAACACTGAAGCACACTGACCCCCTTTAAAACTTCTTGATCAAAAGAAGTGGATAAAATCCAGCTGTAAATACATTAAACACCCTCCTTCCCAGCAAAGAGCCGCATCCTCATGTCCTTGTTCACTAATTGTGCTGCTTGACGCTTAGAGATTTTCTCTTTGCAGGCAAGTCAAGAGGCAAACAATCACATCAAAGCTGCATCACAGCCCAAAGGTTGAAGCTGGAGCAGAAAGAGGAGGAAAAAAAGTGGTCATCATCTATGATTAAAGGGTGCGCTGGGTGAAGTGCTGGAGTTTAATCTGCAGTGTGCAGTTGTGGCGTGAAAGCCCAAAGAGCAGGTGTGGAGGTGGGGCAAATCTGCAAGACGGAACGCCCTGTTGCATTTTATAAGGTGTCGCAGGCTTAATTCAGAAAAACATCTGTGATAACCAGAGCAACAACCATCTGCTGCAGAACATCTTTCACAGATACTCACCTCAGCTTACAGTAAGGATAAGGTACAGAGGGAGCCACTACACAGACAAATATTTGCTCATGATTTTATATTTATGTAAAGGAAAAAAGGCATTTAGCACAATAATTGATCTTAGTTAGGAAAATAATGTTACCCCTAATTTTGCTTACAGCTCATAAAAAAGTAACTCAAACCTTACAGGATGCGACAACAATGACACTTTCTTTGTGTATTATTTTAAGTTGACAATCAAAAACAAAGCAAACAAAAATACTATCAAGAAAAAAAAATTAAATCATGTTCCTGTCAGCATCTTTTTTTCACTCAATGAAATGAGAAGCTTTAGGGTGAAAATCTAAATGAAGGAAGACTTGTAACTCTGAAGCAGGTTATGGTGCAATCAATCAACTAAAGAAGTAAAAAACATGAACAGGTGAAGCAAATTTGGGATAAGCAAATGCAGAAATAGGAAGAAAAACGTTGGTCTGACTGTTTCCAGACTGAAATTGCTGATGAACAACAAAGGTCTCCAAAGTGGCTTGTTTTCTCCGGGGTAATTCAGAGGGCTGCACCTGGACCGGAGCATGTTCTCTCCATGCATGCCTGGGTTCTCTCCCACAGTCCAAAAACATGATTGCTGTTTTAATTGATGTCCTCAAACCCTTTTCAGGAGTAAATGAAAGTGTGGCTGTTTATCACTCTGTGTAAGCCCTGCGATGGACAGGCGACCTGTCCAGGGTTTTCCCTGCCTCTTGCCCAGTGGCTGTTTAGATGTTCAGGCTCCAATCCCCCCCCCTCATATCAGAATTATCAGGTATAACCAATGGATGAAGGGGTTATTTAGCTTTTGAGGTGGCTGGCTTATCAGATGGTTGCCGTGTCCAATTTAATTCTTCACTTTATTTATGTAATTTAAACTGCTCCCTCTCTTTAATCCAAACATCCAAATCAATTTCCTGTTACTGGTTCTTAAAGCTTTGGTAACAGTATTAGTATAGTATTAATTTATGATAATGGTGAAGCAAGAAAAAAAAAATCTATGAAGTCATTTTTTCTTTTTAAAATAATTTTCATGTAAGTGGAGCAACAAAAAGGACACTTTACAATAATTTGTGCTTCACAACTAAAATTTCATCATTCTTTAAATTTAAATTTGATCAAGCCTAATAGAATATCAGACTTCTTATTTAAAACACATTTGTAGTCTCACTTAATCTCAATGCATATAACTTTCAGAACTTCTAAAGGGATGTTTTTCACCAGTTAAGTTTTATTAGACAGACTATAATATCCTCTAAGGGTTTCTATTTTTTAGTGTGACTCACTTTCATGAATATCTTCAAGGCAATACTTTAATAAAGAAGATTCAGCTCACATGATGATGATTTACATTTGAAATATTCCTCATTAATAAAACTTGCTTGATCTCATTACTGTATATTGCACATTGTAATAAGTGGCCAATTTCACAGCGCCTATCCCTAAATTCACAGGGAAAAGAAAAAGATGTGTGATTTGTCAAATCCACCGTTCTCTAGCAGGCTTTCAACACGCTTCATACAAGTTCAATCATGTGTCATGTTCCCCCCGGCTCACATTTTCTGTGCTATTTAAACCTTGAAGATCAACACAGAGGATCCACTGTCCTGATTTTTAAGCCTTTAAACTTCCTTTCACTGTCATCTTTTATCTGTGGACGATGCTCTTTTCTGCAACTAAAAGTGTGTTTGTGCAAGCAGCATCCTGAGAAAGCGGAGGTAACCTCAGAGGCAGGAAATGAGACCATGCATTAAACATGTTGTCTCTGTGTACCTTCTTTATTTTTAATGGTCCAGTGGGTAGTTTGTAAGAATGTAAACATGGCTAAAAACTGGCGACTGTGACAACATAAGACAGGATGGAGGACAGAGGTGTAACATCTTGTTTGTAACGTCATATTTCATAATTATACGATTACATAATTTTGCCCTCAATTCAGTAACTGTTGCATATGCTGTATTTGTTTTCCACTTTGCTGTGTGGTGCACAGTTGGAATAACTGTAAAGCACTGTATGAAAACGTAGCACACTCCATTAGAGTTCAGTTCAATGCATTTAAAGCTGCTACAAGATTTTGTTTTTAACACAAATGCAGTCTGGTCAGAGGTAGTTGTCACCAAACAACAGAGACTGGAGAGTTGTGTTAACTTTAGGTACCCAACAAGTAGATGTAGCAATTCACTGATGAATTGTGTTTTGATGAGTCTTATTTTGTCGTGTCGCAAGAAGAATTTCTGTTCTGTTCAACAGACAATAAAGTTCTATTCTATTCTATTCTATTCTATTCTATTCTATTCTATTCTATTCTATTCTATTCTATTCTATTCTACTGGAGCACTCTGTAGCTAAATTACAAAATGTTCCACAATGTTCATGCCGTGCAAAGTTTTTCAGTTTCGATTGATCAAGTGAACAGCTCTTTTTTTGTCGTTGTTGGAGTGAAAGCAGACTCACTGAAATAATATTTATACCATTTACTATACTGTATGTGGCCAAAGTGGCTAAATTGTCTCTGTTTTTCCCTTTTAAAGTCTGGGAAAAACAGACTTGCTCAGTAAAATTGAGATATCTCTGGATGGCAATGATCAGTATTATAAACTAACAAAAAGCAGTGTGAAAGCTGTGGTTTTGCTTAGTAGCTAATTTCTGCCAAGTGGTTTTGGTTTGAAAGATAGCTGAGATTCTTGATTTTTTGTCATCTTTAGTAAAACCATATTTGCAAAATCTTGATATTTTTATGATTTAGTTTTTGGGGACAGGATTGGTATGGAAATAAGTTTGCTGCTGCTTTAACTTGGGAATATTTCTGAAGGCCGGGTGGAACTGATCTTTTATTTTAACTTATTTGGATTCATCTGTGTAATGATTTTTTAACCTCATTTGATTATTGATGAGAGATGGATTTTTATTTATAATATAATGAAAATCTTGAAGTACTAACATTAAATCAATATTTTGCTCCTAAAAATCAGTCTGATCTCACAGAAACATGTCATGACAATGACATCACGTATCACGTATCACCTCATTAAATGGTGGAGTCTCCAGCTGAAATGAATGCAAACTAACAAACTTCTTTTTCATCATTCTGGTTACCAGGTTACCATTACAATGTTTTTTTTTTCATATGCAGCATGAAAAAGCAAATAAAACTGCATGATAAGAGCTGGCAATCAAGTTACATCACACATATGAAGAGAAACATCCCAGATTATCTTTCCATCAAGTAAGCACATAATAATATTTGAAAATGATATACCTCACTAAGTAGCTAGTGAGTCTTCATTAGGATATTCAGTTGGTGGAAAAAACAACTACTTCTACACATAATATGGCCCATTATTATAACACAAAGTATCTCTTGGGTGAAAGCACTGCATGTGGCCTTACTGTATTTCTACTTATTTGAACGGGGTTAACATGTAATAGACATATTTGAAAATTTATTTATACACTTCAAAGTGGAATAAAAATATCTTTTGAAATTTAAATTTGGATTTTTAGTTTAACAGTTCTGTGAAAATCAAAACTAATTGCCATTTTTGATTTTTGTCATAAACAAAGAAAAGAATAAAACGTCACCCAAGACCAAATGGTTATTTCATGTCCAAAATGTCATGTAAAAACAAACAACAAAAAACAGTATGGACTATATACAGTAATTCAGTAAAATGTGCATGTGATTTAGTAAATGGACACAGTCTAAATATACCTTGTCTTGCTTTTGCTGATCTGAGCATCTCAATGTTTTCCTTACATGTTCTGTCCTACTGCCAGAAATAACATATGCTCCCTCTTCTTAAAAAAACCCCCAAAACAAATCAAAATAAAACAAAACACAAGCGTCCACATGAGCAATCTCATCATGAGGGTCTACAGAGGTAAATGACAGAAGCAGCATCTGCACTTGTTCTACACAAGTCATATTTGCAGCATGGTGGACATCCAGCACATTGCATGCAGGTAACCTTACGATGCGAGTTACTTGTTGCTTGGCCAAACAGTGCTGCTGTGGCTCATGTTGCATTTCTGAAACCTGATCTCACTCCAAAGGATGGAAGGTTATTATCATCACTCCCTGGTCTCTGTTTAGCTGAGCTTTTGCATACCTGCAGGAAGCGATGAGGTCAAAGCCAAAGCTCCAGATATCAACTCTGTGCACATGTGCAAATAATAAATCGACGCCATGTGAGGTGTCTGTGTCTGCAAGGTGGGATGCTACAGTTTCGTACTGCACACCTTAGATTTGTGCATTAATATCCTCTCAGGTAGTCTTAGAAGAAGTGAGGGATTATTTTTGTTTGTGGTTGGTTCAGGGTCTGCAGGGTTGTCAGCAAGCACTAGTAGGCTTTATTTTCCTCTGACAGCGCTTTCCCTTTCCTCCCTGCCTAGCTGTATAATCACATGCTATTCTGAGCATGGATTTTCCTCCAGAATTTGCATTGCTTCTGTATTTCTGCTGCTTGTTCTTGATCCAAGAACATCACTCCTGCTGAGTATGTCCAGCAGTTACTGCTCCGTTTCAACAGATGCTAAGAAGTAAGTGTGAACATTGTAGAAAAAGGAACAACTGTGTCACAAATCACAAATTTAATAAGCCGTTTCATAAAAATTTTCTGGTTCTGGCATGTTTTTTTTTATTCACATGGTTTGAAATTGTTGCCCCATACTGAACATTTCACTGTCTTGTTGCAGTGTTGATGGATGTAGCATGAAAGAAAAATGAAAATTATTTGTTCAAGGAGACATTGATAGCCAGGCACTCCCAGCTGATCATTACTGCTTGAGAAAAAGAAACTTCTTAAAAAATAAAAAGACTTCAACTTCCTCTACTGTAAGTGCAGAGAACTGTTGCAGCACCACATCATCTTGAGCCCCAAAGTCAGCAGTTTTATTAAATGTACGAATGGCTTGATGTTCTGCCAGTTGAACACATTTCTGTCTCCCTCTCTCTGGAGATGAAAATCACATTTGATCCAGTTTGATAACAGAATTGGGTCATGGTTTGAGAAATGTTCCTCACACCACATCAGAAGCACACACACAGATGCATACTGTATATGCAACACACACTCAGACACAAAGTTCTCTCTTTGCCAGCTCAGTCTGTGACCAGCCAGCAGCTCATTGGTTGCCAATTAATCTTATTGGGAGTTAATCATATTATCTATGGTCATTAAGAAAAAAAACGGTCTTCTCACTGTCAACTCCAATGACAGATCTCAGTGTACTGAAATGATGTGGCCAAGAAGGGAGACATTTTCTGTTTGGATGAATAATTTATGAAATTAACTGTGAAATTACTCAGTGAATATGCGGTTATGGTTCCGATTTTTAACTTTAAATCAATGCTTGTTTTTGGCAACTGCATGGCAACCAGTCAAGAAAGAAGTGTCAGTATTTTAGTTTCCTTTGAAGAATATAAAAATCTCTCTCACTATATATATATATATATATATATATATATATATATATACTATATAACATTTACTTTACAGTTGGCAACATATATATACCTAATTTATCACATATGATTGCATGAAGCATAGCTTTAAGTGTCATCTCAGCCACCAAAAAGAAATTCATTATTAAAATGTATTTGCTTTTATGATCCAATATCATTATACAGTATACTTTATAAAACAAAGGTCTCTTTTACAAATTTTGTACCTTTAAATTGAATGAATGAATAAATGGTTTATTTCAGTTACAATCTACAGTACATAAACTTGGATTGTTTGCTTTTATCCAACAAAAGATTTTTTATACATACTTCTTTTAAAAGATTAGTAAGCTCTGTAACCGAAAAGGTATAGGCTAAAGCCAAGGCTTATCTCTGCCTATCCTGTACAAACTATAAAATAATCCAGGAAATCAGTATGACAAAGGAAAACAAAGACAAGACAAAACAAAACAGATGTAAAAAAAAAAACAAACAAACCCCCATGGAAAAAGTGAAAGACCAACTAAAGTAAAATCTGACAAATATGTTTTCTTTATCTTCAAAGTTAAACTAGAGCAAACCACATTATTCCATATTGCGTAGCCTTTTTCACTGTGAGACCATAGCACATGACAACAGGATTAAATGATAAATCAAACACACAACTTAAGAGTTCATCCAACTTTATTGAGATATGACACTATCAGAAGGCAGCTAGCCATGCAGAGGACTAGCCAGTGTGCAGTTAGGTAAGACTGGTAATACTGGTCCTGAGCCAAACCTGAATCTAGTCAGTGAGGATAATGTTCAGGAGTAGCATGGTGTAGACTGATTTAAGACAGGAACTTTGCAAGTCCAATTTCAAACCTTTGCTAAAGCATTGGCTGTGACAGACACGTGTGGGTTCACTGGAAATAAGCAGAGTACAAAATGCAGTGATTGACTAGATTTGTTGTGCATAGTATCTGGAAAGATTTGTGCTGACAGGGATAGATGGTAATTGAGCAAAGAGATGCATACATACATACATACATACTGGGACAATAAACAGTGATCTCCTGCAAGTTATATGTGTGAAATTAATGCCCTCAGTTGGCTCCTGCAAAGCTGCAAACCTCTTAGTAAGAGTGCAATTTAGAGCCAATATATACAGTATCTTAATAAAGCTATATACAAATACTGTCATGTATGTATATACAGTTATTGCCACATTAACTGCAGTTTTGTCACTGCGGTATAGGTTATAATGACAGAGCAATCAACCAAACATAGTGAGGGGATTTTACATTTTATCACTTTTCCACCACAATCTCAAAGACATAAAATCAATTCTAAGTGCTGGAAAATTCAGAAACATAATTCAGCTGGCATTTGGTAAATGACTTTTTGAGACACTGAAAGTTTGACAGCATTCTCCACCTTTCTGTTATTTTTTTTCTCAATTATTTATTTTTTTCAAAACAAATAACACTGAATTTGGCTTTTAATAAACCACTTGGATAATTTCTTTGCTCTGCTCGTCTCTGCTTGGAGCACATCACAAAGGCTGACTGTAACAACCACACATGATAATACTATAGGACGTTACATATAGATATAGGACGGTCAGGATATACAGACAGAGGAAAGATTAATGGTTCATTTTAGAGCTACATGGGAGAGTGAAATATAAAATCTGTGTGTGTTAATGTGTGAAGATAGTGCGACTGAAGGGCAAAGTAAGAACTCCCCCGAGGTGCATGCAAAGCATTTGTCACGTTGGAGTTGTGTGGAGCAAAAATGCACCATATTCTAATCACCGGAGAGTAGTTTGCAATGCAGAAAACCCCATGACTTTCATTTAACCAAGATGTCGCAGAAAAAAACGTACATTTTTACACAATGTAATACCTGAATCCCTTTCTTGTAAAAAGAGTGGCATGTCTGCACATCATACATTTGAATTACAGCAGCAAACATGCACATTGTGAGCTGCAGTCTTTACAGACAAAACTTATCCATTATGCTTTATACTGACTAATAAACTCATTCTATTCAACCCAAAAGATTTTGTACAACCAACAACAACAAACAGCTCGTCTTAATTTCTCTACACAAACAATAAGATGAAGACAGTTTGCTCTAAGTGGCCTTTAAGCGTTAAGCTCGGACATGCCTTGACATCATAACACAGTAGTTCTGTCTCTTTTGTCGCAGTTGGCCAGTGGAGATGGCTAGTGAGGTAGCCAGACTTCCTTCACACTCATCAACTCTTTAGTACAATGCTACATTTATCTTGTGCGTGTACATGGAACCACACAAAGTGAATTTGTGCTACAAGAAAAGTAGCTCTAAAGACGCTCCTGCACATCTTAATTCCTAACCTTTAAAGTCTTCCGCAGCAAAGCAAAGCTGTAGGTTGTCATCCACTCAAGCTGCTAATTCGCTGCCATGTTGGGAGGGGTGGAGGTGGGTGGTTGGTTTCAGTAAGGTGCTGGCTAAACACTCCTGAGTATTCCTCCATCACGTGAACTCCTTTGTCAAATCGAGGGTCAAGGAGAAACGCGCTGCTGTCATATTTCTAGCAAACACTTCACAGGAACCAGGCCCCTCTTCTTCCCGCTGCTCAGCCGGAGGAAGCCGTCAGTCTCCTCGTTCTTTCCCACACAGATCTGCAGAGGGGCAGTCAAAGGGTGAGTGAAGGGGGGAGGAGTAGGGAGCAGGAGGGGGTGAACAGTCATGTGAGAGAAAGTTTTGGGACTGGGGTGAAAGCATATCTTTGCTGAAAGCTGTAACGAGCTGTCCTCTGTAATCTCAGCTGTTTATGCATTCATTTGCATACACTCAAAAAATGCCTTGCGCGCGTGTGTGTGTGTGTGTGTATGAGGGAGGAAAATTGTATGCACTTTATGGTGTTCACCTGAGCCTCTTTCACAGTCATCTGGCCTTTGTCTCGGTTGCCATGGAAACCAGTTGTGACCTTCCACACCCGCTCACCGGGGCGGACCCGCTGCACAAAGTTGGCTGGGAAAAATCCCACCTTGTCTCTGCTTTTCCCCTGGTAAACACACCCACACAGAGACTCATGAACAGCAAAAACATTTGGTCTGCTTGTCTAAACAGATATCTTCTGCCTGTTTTGATGCAGGCAAAAATATATTCAAAATTTTTCTTCAGTACAAAATTCTGGTTGGGGTTAACTCCTTCAACCATGCATAAAAATCTGCCTGCCTATGATTCAACACAAACCGTACACACAGCTCATTTTCCAGACATTGGCTGAGAAATCCCAGGAACCTTAATCGTT
The DNA here is from genome assembly GCA_023101725.1 of Atherinomorus stipes. Taxonomy (NCBI): domain Eukaryota; kingdom Metazoa; phylum Chordata; class Actinopteri; order Atheriniformes; family Atherinidae; genus Atherinomorus; species Atherinomorus stipes. The sequence goes on from JALJCO010007119.1 coordinate 69,812, forward strand.
TTATTTTAATCTACATAACCCGCTGCATGAATAAGCATCACATTGGTGTCTCAGTAGAAAGACAAATTAGACAACAAACATCAAAATTAGGAAGAAAATGGAAAAATAGAGATTTTTGTGGCTTTGTTTGCTAATTAGCAGCATCACAACACTGAAAAGCATTTATGTTTGTGGATCGTTAATCCTGTTATTATTTTCAGAGACTCTGGGAAACAAAATAAAGCCAAAGAGTTTCAGGTCTTCAGTTACATGATGTGCAGTTTAGCTTATTTGCAGTTGTTGACTTCTCCCATGAAGCTAAAAGTGCATTAACAGTGAAACAGAGAAACATTTGTGATGATTTACAAGTTTGAATAATCCAACAACAGCTCTAAATGCAAAACCCAGCATTAATGTTTGTGTAATCACACTTCAAATAAGTCTCTTTAGTTCAATGTGAACAGATTTTGCATTAAAGTCTGAACATTTAAATATTTATCACAAATCTCCAGCATTTCCATTTTTGTTATGTAATCTGATTCTCCTCAGCTAGAAAACATGAAAATTCAAAAAAGGAATTTTTTAGGACATTCCAAATAAGTATCACAGTGCTATTTACTGAAATTATTACAGCGAGTTTGTCTACAAAATCTTAAAATATGATTTATCAGCTGCTATCCACTTCCAGCTTACATCTGTGGTGTTTTTGACTATAAAGGATGTATAAAGGATCCAGTTTAAAATCATCACCTGTCTCATTAAAAACTGACTGCAATCTGTCTGTCTTCTTCCTCTTCATGCTAACTAGCTCTACTGACACCCACACCTGCTCTCCTTCAAGCACATCCACCAGCTCTTTAGTCTTATCGTCACTGAACAGATTTGAATTGACTGGAAGAGTTTTAGCTGTCTTACTTGAAGGATATAAAATATATACAGGAGTCAATCAGGATATTTTTAGTGACAATATTTTATTCAAATAAGCACTTGCCTTGTAGAAAAAAGAAAATGTACTTGTTTTGAAATATTCAGTTGACAGGAAGTACTATAGTGATATGAGAAAGTTCACCTTCCACCAGTCTTCATTGGAGTCGTCTGTGACTTGAACTCTGTCACCTGGCCTGTAAACACAAACGGATTATCAAAGAAAATGCCTGATTGAGTCATTTACCTAATAAAACATCTGAGATTACTGGAAATACTTAAAGAAAGGTGCTTTCTGTCTAAATAGGATGCTGGTAAGTAGCTCGCGTTTTAAATGTGCTTTAAAAATACATTTTACCCTGACCTTTAATCAGGAACCTCCATCTAAAATGAGTTACGTAAGATCAGCACTTACACTTTTAAGTTTTTGTAATTATCTATTTATCATATATCTTATGCTGTTAGTGCATAGTTTAAAACAGAATAAATACTTATATCTTTAAAGACTTTTCCTCGCTAACGAGTGATGCGAGATCTTGAACTATAACATAAAATAGTTGTGACGCTCATGAAAAAGGAGTTTATTTATCATTGTAGACAGTCTTTTCTTTTTTTTTTTTTTTTTATCCACAGAGCATACCTTAAATATTCCAACTGAACCAGTGTGCAGACTCAGGCTCATATGACCTGTGCTGCTGAAAGAAACAAGCTTCACATGCATTGATAGTAAATTAGAGACCTCCTCAGCAGTCCTGTTTGTTTTCAACTGTATGTTAATTTGCTCAGCTTGTGGTTGACTGCTTTGTCCATTACTGAAATGAGATCGTTGCATCTGTGTTTGTAGATCAGCTTAATTTTAGATGTTCATGGGATTTTACCCAAATCTGCTAAGTTAATAAATCTGCACTTAAGTCTTTATATTTAATCTTAAAGGGACTGGAAGCAGGAATTAAAAAAACAAACAAACATGCATGTCCATTTTTTTAAATATTAATGGGTGATGAAGCGCTAAATACCAGAAATAACATTTCCACCCACATTTTTCTCCATTGCCTTGAACAGGCTGTGTGCTGCAAAATGCGCTGCAATTCGGTGTCCGAATTTCCTGCGCTGCCCTGCGGACGTGACGTCAAATGACCTACATCTCGTTATATATCGTTTTGATACAGGAAGAAGATGGCTGCGTTAAATTCAAACACTGTAAGCGATAGTTATGGATTCTTCTGCCGTCAGCAAATGATCCAGATCAACAGAAAGACACTAAAAAGTGTAACTACGGAGAACAAGGTGAGTAAACAACATTATAGCTTCAGTTTGTGCACGCTACCGTGACAGCTTGGCTCGTGGCTGCAGTTACCTGAAGTGCCAGTCGCGAGTTTCGTTTCTTAATCTTGCCTCAAGTCCCTTTAATGCAATTTTATTTTAAATCTCATTCATAATTACAATTGATGATATAATAAGAATATCTTGTAGAACAAAAACATAGTCACAGAAAAAAGGGTTCAGGCTCAAGTTGCAACAACAGATAAAAAAATCAACTAGTACTTTAAGAATGATTCATAACATCATGCTTGTTAAATGTTATGTAGCGTGGGCTGACAAAATTAAAAACACAATTACATAACTTTAACTCAAATCAGTGTACAAGGGTTACACATTTGAGGCTTACAAAAATATTATGGAGCAAAAACTTAAGATTTGTTTAACAGTTTCCTCTTAAAAAGTGATGCTTTACATATCATTACAGTTGAGGGTTCAATTGTATTAGCCATACTTCACATATTATGGTTTGGATGATACCATTTAACCGTATTTTTATTTGCTAATTGTTTGTAGTCACTAAACTACAGTAACCTACATATATTTTCAGATATTTATTTGTTTGCTCACTGTTTTTACAAGTTTGTATTCCTATAGCTGTGCTAGCTATTTCTGCATATGAGCCAGAAGACCTTCGTGAAAAGCACTACTATACAGTATATAGCTTGGACACAGCCATTGTGTATTGTGTTTTATACTGTTGGACTAACAATACTGTAACATGTCAATTTCCCTGATGCAGCACAAATAAAATGCTTATCTTATCTGAAATTCTGTCAGTTAAAATTTCTTATTAGTACTCACCGAGGGTTTTGTAAAAGTGAAGTATTGGCCTGTGCTGTCATTTTGCATAGATTAACTTATCTGATCTGTATAATCTAGATTAGTTGCAGCTTTTGTACCATACACAGCAGTTTGTTGCACTTATTAACATGTGAAAACTGTTTTTCTGTCATCTACTTAATGCAGCTGTTTGTCCTTCCCAGCCACCCAGTATGCAACCCCTCCCAGCCTGAACACCCCCAGCCCCTTACGGTCCTCCTGCTGAGGAGGCAGATGGTGTCTAAATGTCCTTTCTCACCTGGCTACTCTAATCCACACAAGCGCACACAAACTGAACACAAAGAAATCTGACTGACTGTAGTTCCAAGTCGTTCTTCTCTTGAGGCAGGAACTTGTAGAGGGCCACATAAGTGTGAATGGAGTGAACCTCTACTCGCTTCGGAGTCTGGAAAAGATATAAAGTATTAAATGATTTTTTGACTCAAATGAAAGACAAACTGTAAGGGAACAAAGGAAAGGCTGAGGGGAACTGACAAAGTATTTTTGCTGTAAGAAAAATGAGCCGAAACAATAGAGAAATGCTGACTACACACCTTCAGGCTGACCCTGTCTTCTGAATCAGCCTTCTCGCTTTCAGGAGGAGTGAGCACTGGAGAGACAGACACATGAACACACAGAGAGGAGGAAGGGGACAAGACGCAGAGAGGGAAAGACAATATGAAAAAGACAAAGAAAGGTCATATTTGAAAAAGAGACAACGGAAAGAGTGAGTGTGCAAAATAAAGAGAGAAAAGAAGAGAGAGAGAGCGCTTGTGTCACTTTGTGTCCAACAGAAGCAAGGCAGAAGTGAAGGTCATTTACAGTAAAGTGGCAGCAGAGCAAACAGAGATAATCCCGTCTCCTGGGACTGAAGACGGGGAGGGAAAAGTACTGGCCACACACACAAATACCCCTCTTTACTGTACAGAATATTACGTTAATGTAGGCCTTTAACTCTTTGACATTTACCTCGCAATACTCCTTTACCAGAGGCATGTCAGTTTGTATCAAGAAGCTCAATATTTGTTCTAAGCTAGTAAAAAAAAAGCATCTCTCCAGAAGAAGTTTGTGTACACCTCAAACTATTTTCTTTAAAAGCTGTAATATTAAAAATGCTTTTAATCATAAATATCCTACAAGAAGCACAATTAGTTTCCACTGCTAATGCTCTCTTCCTTCTCTGCTACTCAGAAGCTGAGACACAGTAAAACTGTTTAAAAAAAATCTCAGTAGTATTTCAAAAACTACAGACTTTTCTTAATTTTCTGAGTGTTAGATGAGAAAAATCCCAGTTTGAGGTCTTAATGATAAATATGAAGCTTCACAACCATCAGTTGGTTATGTTAGATTGGCATAAGAACAAGAAACAAGGGGAAACAGCTGACTGGACTCTGTTCAAAAGTGGCTCAAACCTTCTCCCAACGACGCTAAAGTAAAAAAAAAAAAACTTGTTTCTGTAGTTTAATACCACAAATGTAGTTGGATATGAACATCTTTGCTTAACTTCCATTTTATTGTGACTGTGTACCACTGGGCTACATGGACACCAACTTCAGAGCATGTGTTGGGCAGCCAGAAAAGACAGAACAAAAAATGTCCATATACGACACAGATATGGTAAGCATACCTCAAACAGATTGCAATGGATAAAACTACATCTCCGTATTTGGGCCTGCAAGGGAGTATCATTCTGGATTGTTATCTGAACAACAATTTTCGGTTTTATGTGGTTTATGAAAAAGTTTGCAGTCTCAGACTGATGACAAACCACCACACAACACCAAAGTTTCACTGAGTTAACTTTTTAAAAAGAAAAAAAAAATACTCGGGATGGAAATGCATGAGGTGGGTAGAGAAGGCATTTGCATCTGAAGTTCTTAAAAATAAAAAATCAAATATAGCTCCATAAATTAAGCAAAACCAATAAAACAGTATCCAGAAGCATCACTCTTGGATTCTGTCAAAGTCAGCATGGTTTTTCTTTTTTAATTATTTGACTTACTTCCTGGAATGTGTTCTTCTTCTGCAATCGGCTGGTTTTCTAGTTTGTCTTGCAGTTTTTCTGCCTACAATAAAAACAGCAGAGTCAACAACATTTCTGATTAATGTCATCTACACTTTCTTAGAATGAATGGGACTGGTTGTGTAATTTCTGTAACCTCGTGGCACGGTGATTCAGAGATACTGCCAAAGCTGGAGCGACTCATCTGAGCCAGTGACGTCCCATAGCGTAGAGCCTCATACACAGGATCAACAATGACATTATCTGCCTCTACAAACAACCAGGCAAAATAAAACAAAACAAATTACAGAGGTAGTTTCATAATTGACACTCAGACATATGTTTATGCAGGCAGTGGTCTATCAGGCATCATGTAATGAGGTCTACAGACATGGTGATTAGTCCTGAGGATTCAGTCATTCACTTCTGAGATAAATCCGCTCTCACTTCCATCACTCACCCTGGGCAGCAGGAGCCTCTCTGACTACACCCAGTGGATCAGTGGTCAGCAGAGGAGAGCTGAAGTTCCTCTTAAAAGCTCCTGTCTGACATATGAGAAAAGATGCAAGGACAAAAATATGGGGAAAGCAGAAGAGAGGGGCAGGAAAAAGGAGGCAGAAATGTTACTTAAACTGGAGAAAAGACTAAATTTAATATTGTACCGGTAACACAACACTTATGTGGCTTCATCCAGGAAAAGCAGTTCTGTGGTAAGCATCATGAAACCTAAGCCCCTGAAAACATTCCCAGATAGAAGCTATTGGAAGAGATAACATTCAAATCAATATTGCACTATTTGCATCGCAGCAAGAGCACAACAGATCCATCACCAGGGGACACAAACCAGTTACGGCCCAGGCTGGGACATGGTAGTTGTTTGGTGTATTGTGAATTTAAAAAGTTGCACTTCACAGATTAAAAAGGTTTTACTGCACATGTACAGTAAAATGTTTTGTTTATGCTTCAAGTTGTAGTTTGATAAGCTCTCTTCAACCCACTCAAATTAATCTTCAGTGTTTTTTTTTCTTTGTATTGTAAATAGGTCCAAATATTTATCATTAAAATGATACTTCTTATTTTTCTTTTCTTTTAAGAAAAATGGGCAACAACAACTACTGTGGATGATTTTTTTTTTTTAGTTTATGCTACGGGCAAAACAAACAAAGACCCATATTTGCATACTCTAATAATTTTGGGGGACTTGCTGAAATCAGAATGTGTCTCATTATAATAAGATGCATCCCTTATGTGCACTGTAAGCTGACAAGAAAATAAACAACAACAAAAAATACAGACAAGATAGAAAAGAAAAGAAGCATCTTTCAATATTTTTTTTTTTCCAACAATGCCTTTTTGTCAGGGCACTGAAGGTAAAGTGTTGCTGTTGACATTTTTCTTCATATCTACATGCAAGTTCTTTAGTTTCTGTAGTATAGTGAAAAAATGGTCATCATGATAAATAGAAAGCTCTGCTTTAGTAATTTACAACCCTTTGACAGTTAACATCAACCTGGCACTGATGAATCAACTTCTAATCACCTGATACAAGCAAAGTGTTGACGCTAAAGTGACAGCATGAATGACTTTGATATACTTTCTCCTGTGATATCTAGACAGCTAGATCAGCTAATATGATCAGTTGCTGAATTTTTGCCATTGCTAGCCAGAATAAACTCACCACTGATTTTAACACAGATGTTCAGTGCAAATGTACCCAGGCACTGTGATACACCAACAACAGCACTGAAGCGTTTTTATGTGTGCTTTTAAGAACATTTATCCACGTGGTCCGAGCCACTGTAAAGGTCTGTGTCTGTCAAACTGAAAATCAACCAGTACACGCTTGGTACTGTACAGCTTTGATATCTGGCTGTGTATCTATTTTTAGCAAGAGGAATAAGTTTAGCTACACTACCTGACTTAGAAATAAACGTTACAAAGACCTTGTTTGACACAGACACTGTGATGAGTGTGCTCTATTCTGCCATCATAAAGTTTATACATCTTATCTCTGCTTTATCTATTTTCTTCCCTCTTCATGTTGTGATATTTCTGTCAATAAACAGTTCAACTACCTCCAGTTCCTCTAGATGAGATAGAAATGTGAAAGATTCTCAAAACTGAATTTGCATGACTGATCAGACAGTCTTGCACACACATTTCCTTCTTGATTATGCTGAGATCAAGTCTTAATCCTGTAATACAATAGGCAACATTTCATGAGGAGTATATATAATTGTATGCATATACACATATTTCATAGCCACAAAGCAATGCCAGCTGTGTGTCCACCAGCCTGTGTGTGTAAAGATTTCCTTCACTGGTCATCATTTTGTGCATTGCTCAGCATGCCCAGCTTTCTAATAAAACTGTAATGATTCTGTCAGTTTAATTAGTATTGATTAGCAAATGCTGTCATGAATCCAAATTAATTTAAAGCTTCCTGACTATGGAGACATTTTTAAGAAATTGCTGAGTGCACTCAGCAAATAGACTGATAATAAGCCAAGGAAGGTACAGTCATCAAAAATTTGATTTAATATTTATTTTCTAATTAGGCTACTTTACACTCAACTCTGCAAGTTTTTGACCACTCAAATTGACGTCTGCATGTAGATACTCTTAATTAAATCATAAAAAATGTATACAGTATACAGTATAGTAAAAAGCACAATAAATAAAATTTACAAGACACCTTAACTTTTGACACTTTAACTTATTTTTATCATCAGCATTTTTAAGTCATTTTAAAAATGTACTGATTCATCCTTGAAAGGAAAGAAAAAAACATTATGAGACTGATACAATTTTTGCAACATTTCTCATACTAAATTCCAATGTTGAAACTGGAATCTTATAATACTAAGGAGTAATTTAAATGCCTTTAAGTGAATGTTAATTACAATACATGGCTAAACATCCTGTGTTACCTTCCAATGTTCTAAATGACTTAATACAAATACTATACAGTGCTTGCACTAATAAATTCAAGATTAGTCACACTGAGTTGGTCTGCTCCTCCAGGAATCTGCAGCTAATGGGCAGTCTACGCCTCCTTCCCTGCAGCAAAAAGCCCTTGACTGGCCTCAAGGCATCCCATGAATGTGACTGACATTTCTATTCTGAAAATAAACTTTTTACCATGTCTACACTACCTGTTTCTACTTTGCATTTCATTCCAGATGTAAATTTTCACAATACGTAAGTTGAAAATGGCACCTGAGCAATTACTTTGATTACAGTCTAAATGACATTTTCAAATAAATCTTTTTTGTGTGCAAAATCTCTGGTAGTTGCCCATAGATGTTGCCGAAGGCTCCGTTAAACTCCATCCAGTTTCAGTAAAATGCCTAATCTACGCTTTGATGAATATGCAGTGATCGAAAAGGACACTGCCGAAGGCTCGGCGAGCCTGCTATGTCACATCCTCGAGGGATTGTGTCCGCCTCAAACATGCTGAATTTCACACTGAATTAGCCGGACCAGCTGGTATGGAGAGATATTGATTTTCCAAGAGTTGAGAGGGGAGGGAAGAAATGCAGCACCCAGACAAGAGAGTGGAAGAAAGGAGGCATTGTGTGAACAGAGCAGCACATGCGGGAGAAAGGGCAAAAAAGCTGAGTGGCAAAATGTTGGGATCTGGCAGCATGAACTTTATCACTGTCATCTTTATCTTCTTCCAGAAATTGATCTCATGGAGATGATTTTACATCACTCCAACCCTTTCATACAAGTCCATTCTTAACATACTCTAAAGCCATGGTCCATCCAGATTCCAATTATTCCCCTTAGCATTTTGTCTTTGCTGGTTTGGAAAAAGCTTTATCCTCTTTCATAAAGCCAGGGTTTTTTTCATTAAGCATATTACCAGGACTAAAGGCTATGCCAACTGACTGAGACAGAAATTACAGCATCCAGATGCTTTTTCATTGTGCTGACAGTGCATTCTCAGTTAGTTCCTTCTCTGCAGGGAACTTACACATCCCCATTGCATTTTAGAGACAATTACAGTATGTATAAAATGTAATTAATTATGTGACAAACATTTTTGTACATTGGTAAGCCAGGGGTCTGGGAGATGCCAGCAGCAACTCAACTGTTAAACTTAATGCTATTAATAACTACAAGACAAATCTGGCCAGTTAAGCGTTTTAACTGTCTTCACTGGGGGTGGTATTATTACCTTCCAACCAATTACAAAAACATAAAAATAAAAAATAAAAAATGACTGTCATATTCAGAATAAGATAAAAGCTAAACCATCACAGAAAAGATGGGATAAACAGGAAGAACTTAGCAATGTCTGCTTTTGTCATTTACAGTTCAGCACCACGGACAGGTCATGATGGTTGTGATGCTGTAAAAAGAACAAAGCCAATTTAAATGAAAAGATTAGATTAGACATTAAAGATGAATTCCTTATCTTTGTCAAATAAATCCAGTCAAACACAGTGTGCAGTGCAGCTGAAACTTTAGTCGGTCTGAGATGAAGTCTTCTTACCTTGCCATTACAAGCCTGCTGGGAGAGCTCAGAGGAGCACCAGAGGTGAGCCGCCAGCTTACAGGCTTTACAACGCAGACCCTGCTTGGAGTTTCCTGCATTGATACCAAACATTTCAATATTAAATCTTTGTCTATGCTTTTACTATCAGCAATGGGTTAAAGGGACAAGAGTGAAGGAATAATTACAAAATTGTTATGTGAAGAACTAGATGTGCAATTTCATCTGGCATAGAGCATAGCGTCACACACTATCTATATAATCTCCAGAATCATGTTTACAAGCCAGTCCACACACACGTTCATGTAAATCACTGCCTTCTCTCTCCTCTGAGAGCCTTTGGTCCTTCCTCCTTTTAAAAGACCACAGCCAATGAGCAATGGCAACAATTATTTGAAATGCAAAATGCTTTTGAACAGAACAAAATGTTTGTCTGAAGACGACCGGTGAAGAAGCTGTCGATAGAGAAAGAGAACAAACCCGGCTAAGCATTGGCCTTGTGTTTCCAAGGAGAGCACTGGCAGAGCTAAAGTTGCTACAGTCTGATTAAAAGCTAGCTGTTCTTCTAGAGAGATAAGTAGTACCAATAGGAAGTTAAATGTCTGTTTTAATTCGTATTACAGTAACATTGCAGACATGCTGACTCAGTTAAATTTAATGTTACAATATTAGCACGGGTTGATGTCCAGAGCTTGAGTTGTAAGCGACCTGGGGACACAGGTCAGGTGTTGCAGGTGTGTTAGGCAACTAACCCGGCAGCCCAGCTAACAGGTGGCTATCCACCAGGCTAAAACATCATTCTCATTCATGAAGAAAAGAAGGAACATTAGCATTAGCACAAGCCGGGATCCGGCGATGGCTCCAGCAGAGTCAGCTGGAATTGGCTACTGGAGTAACTATGGAGCTCGATGTTCCACATTATGGTGATGTTGTTTTGCTCAGTGTGTTTGCAATTTGCAGATATGAGTGGGGTGTGGAGTAGGGATGTTGCAATTATTTACTTTCACGATTAACTGAAGTATTAAATGTCACAATTATTTAATCGTGAAGATTCCTCAATATTGTTACTTCATATCAAAGATGATGTCTGAACCATGACAGTAGATCAGCACAACTTGTGCACAGAATGAAAACAAAGTTATTTAATACATGGAATGGGTCATAAATAAGGAGGATAAAGTGGGTTTTAGTGGATTCTGTACACTGATTTTGAATACTGCATGAGTAATAACTTGTTTTAAATGTATTCATGTGTAAAAACAAACAAAGAAATTAAGTTAATTCAATCTCTTTGCAATAACACATCAGTTTTGACAAATCTTATTAAAATTTAAAGACCTGTGAGGAGTGTTCATGTGATTTTACACATTTATGGTGTTAGGGAATTAAGAAATAATCGTGATAATCATAAAATCATGATCATTTCTTTGACAATAATCGAACCAGGAAAATCTGAAATCGTGACGTCCCTAGTGTGGAGCAGAAGCAGAAGGAGGTGAGGCTCATGGCACTGTTTTGGTCTACAGGCAGTGCTACTGTAAACAGTGAAACCATTTAGCTTTTTGTCCTTTTAAGGCCACTGTGAATGGTACCATCAGACACAGTGGAACTGGGAAGAATAATGACGGCTACTGCTTATTATTAGCTCATTACAGATCAGTCCACTGAACAAATTTAGAATTAAATTTTTTTCCATTGACAACTGAAATGCATTTATTTCTTTAACCGGAACTATGAAAGTGGCCGACTTACCTTGAATCATATGTTTGCATCGCTGGCAGCTGGTAGGTCTGCGGAAGACATGCTCCTGGAAACAGTGGGTCTTGACTGGCTGCACTTGTTGGGCCTGAGACTTTGGCTGATTTTTGGAGGTCAATGACAGTGATGGACTGATGGAGGGGGAATGCGATGATAATGATGGGTTGGGACTGGGGGACGGAGATAAGGAGGGAGATTGCTCATAGGCCACGGGAGTCTCTGAGAAGGGAGGAGGAGAGGGTGGAGGGGGTGGTGCGGTGATGAGGGCTGAAGGTGGCCGTGATTCGCCATTGCTGCGTTGGAAAAAGTTGTCCACGCTCTTGCTTCGTATGACCGATTTGAGGGACAAGGAGCGTTTCAATCGCTGCAACTGGAACAAAAACAGGCAATATTCAAGCAACTTTTGATAGGTGTGGATTTACAACTTTTTGAACAATTGTGTCTCGGAACATAGTGATATAAACAAGGGAACAAAGTGAACTAAGCCTGCAATTTTTTTTTAGCAGTTATGAAATCCAATCTCTGAGAATCAGAGCACATTGAAACACTACTGGTGCCCACGACAGAGCTGCAAAGTAAAAGTAAGCGCTTTTCAAAAAGAACATTTCTGCTGGACTTTTGTTTACATTAGAACACACCAATAAGACAGAGGACTGTTTAAAAATTTCATTTTACAGGATAGATGAGACCAAACCATATTTTCCTGGTTTACATGAAAAGTAGGGTTGCACGATATTGGAATTTTGGCTGATATCCAATATGCCGATATTTTAAAACTCATGTGGCCGATAACCGATATCGATACTGATATTAAAGCTGAAAAAATAAGCAATCATTGCAAATAGCAGGTTTTTTTTTATCCGTTTCCAACACTTTGAAAAATAGGGGTGGGAAAAAATATTAATACACTGAAATATTGTGATATTTTCATATGCCAATATCAAATCAGTATTTAAAAACGTGGTATTAATGTTTACTTACAAAATCTTGTGAGATTTCATTGTTCTGTTACAAAATCTCACGATATTTTGTGAATTATCACTGATTTTGTTAGTAAAATAGATCGATTTCGCATTGTTGAAATGTCAGCATATGAAAATATTGTGATGTGTCAGTGTATTGATATATTTTCCCACCCCTAGTCTTTGGGAGTTTTAAAGTCTGTAAAAATAAGTTTTTGAAGAAGAAGAGGAAGTTGTTTTGGGGTATTTTTTTAGGCTTAAATATCAGTTAAATATGGGGGTGGGGTGGGGGGTGCCCGATGTCCGATACTCAGTTTTAAGGCCGATATAGGCTGATACCAATCTGGGGCCGATTGTATCGTGCATCCCTAATGAAAAGTATCTTGTTTGAAGAATGGAAAACATCCTCCTCCATTTCATCTATGAAATCGTGGTGGTAGTATGATAATTTGGCCAAATTTGAGTATACAGTACCTAGGCCCGCATGGGATGGCATCCATATAAGAGAAAACTCTGAAATATACTAGCAAATTCCAAAGCAAAATGCAAGGGCAATAATCCAAGAAGAATTTAATTTAAATTAAAGAAGAATGTCATTTTCAAGCATTCCTTTGGTTTAAGAGATTTTATTTCTCACACAACTATCCTTGATGTGGCAGCAAACTGAAGACTTTGAACTGCTGAACCAGCTGATAATAATCTGTATATTCAGTGTTGCAAGCAACCACCTTAACAATGTGATTATAATTCTTTTCTTTTTGTCCATAGATATTAGAATTCATTTGCTTCTATTTTTTTATTTTTTTTTGTGATCAATTTTTTTTTTATTATTGTTTTTAACATTTTATAACTTAGTGGAGGAATAATGTATCAGTCACATGTAGTTATATTTTGTAGAGTATTAACAGGTTTGTATCATCAATAACAGGACACCCTCCAGTTCCGGTACTTGTCTTTCTTCCCCATCCTTGTCTACACCCCCTGCCCCCCACCCCCATTTCCACCCTCCCCACCCGGTGAAGTCAAGGCATTAAAATAATAACAATGATAATAATAATAATAGTGATAATTAGACTGAAAAAAGAACAATCAAAAGAATGCAAAAGTACACACATTAAAAAAGGGGGAAAAAATAATAAATGAATAAATAAAAATAAATAAAATAATCACCTCCCCCTACCATCCAGGAATCACATCCATTGAACAGACAAGCAACAATAAAACATCACAAAGGAAACAAAACAATGGCTAACTCCTCCATCATAGAGATATCAACAGAGATAGCATGTCATATATGTTCATATATGAGTACATGAATATAATCAGTAATTTGCTTATTATTTAGTATTAATGAAACAATGTTTTTTTAACATTTTAAACATGACATTATACACTGAATGTGTGAATATAATGACAGTAAAAATGTTTCTGATTTGACAAACAGGTGTTCGGCTGAGGAGTTAATGCTGTGCTTAAAAAAGTAGTTTAAGCAGTCTGTTAGCTATGCCCTTTGACTGTCCTTGCACCTGCCAGGCCAACTTCCTATCTTCCATCTTCAGCTTTCCATCCCTTTCCCTTAGATGGCATTTTGCAGCCTCTTGTGAATCTACACAAGTCAATACCCCTTAAAATTCAGGTTGGATTAGTGCTATTGAGTGGTCCGCACCTTCACACCGGATGCACTCAGTGATGCACAGCAAAGTCTGCATTTATCTTTCACTGTGCTTACTTCTATTTCCTGCATGCTTGCCACCCACTGCTCTTGGCCACAATAAAGTGGAATTGATAATGACAAACAATTACTGGGACTTGGGAGTGATGGGACCCAATATATGGAAATAATAACTGCATTGGATTCATACATCAAGGGAATGGCCTGGGGAATGAGGGCAAGGACTTAATAGGTCTCTGAGACTGAGGAGCAGCACTTCAATTTGCACAGAGCTCATTAGCTGTCTGTAGCTGTAACTGGACCAAGGACACTATTTTCATAGCCTGAGTCTGGCCTCAAAGTTGTACAATTTTACTTAATACTAGATTAATGCTATCTGTGTAGCAATCTATCAAAAGGCGAGACATTTCATGCAGAACAATGAAGCAGCAACCTAACCTATAACTGAATTTGATGATACAAAATGTATTTAGATCACAGTTTTGACGTCTGTTCATGTGATGAGAGCATTACAATCATGTTCATAGCATTTTTAAGCTTGAAGATTCATCACTTTGTTCATCTGCACCTGCTTCACAGAACACAAGCAACGACACTGAGCTCTTCTTCTTTAAGCTACAGATTCATAGACGCCAATTAGGTAGAGTGATGAAAGAGTCCTCTTTGTTGACCCATTAGTGAGTTTCTCTCGTAAATGTTTTCTACAGGGAGCTGAGTTCATGCTTTCCTTAATGGCCTTTTCTTGGCTCGACTGGTGGCCCATTCAGTAATGGATGTCCCTCTCTATTAGATTTTTAACTTGTCTGACTTTGTTAATCTCCTCAGTGGTGACGGCCAGCCTTTTTTCTTGATCCAAGGGAAAAGAGACTTATTCAGGCACAAACTAGACAACACATGTCTGATAATCGATGGCTTAATATATCTCCCTGAGCTTTTAAAAAGATTAAAGAAAAATGAAACTGTGAATTAAAGCTACTGTTATAATTGTGTGAAAGTGGGTTTGCGTTGTTGAATAGAAAATGTGCATGAATATGCTTGGATGAAAGCATTAAATGAAAACCATATACACATGATGTAATACACCTTTTAAAAAAAGTTACTAATAAAATCTATTCAACTGACATCCAATTTACTGCTCAAAAGGTAAAATACGGTTTTTGGCCTGAAAACATGGATACTGATCCAACCTCCACTGAACAACGAAAGGAAGACCTTTCTTATGTCTTGAGAGGAAGCAATAAAAACTGCTTGTTCAATGCATTTACCCAGACATATAAACATCCATCAAAAGCTATGTATCAAACACTAAAAAGGAGTTATTTTTCCCATTAAATGAAACTAAACATTTTATATTTTCAATAAATATTCTCACTCATCAAAGCTTTTAACAAAATCAAAATACATGAATATCCTGATGCATTTGGTGCTCCAATTGTGAATGATGATAAATTCAACAGCTACTGTATCCTTTAGCATTTGATAGGTGAGGTAGTTCATGGGTGTTTTCACTATGTGATGGTCAAATAGCCAGGAACTGATTTATATCCAGACAATTTTATTAAAATTGTGTACATTTTATGTTAAGTGGTAATGGTTGTGTGTTAACATGTTATTTTTAAGTGAAATGTATTACCAAGACATTTACTTTGCGTGTGCAGCTGCGTATGTAATCATCTTATTCAATCCAACAGTGATCAACCTCTTTGTGCAAAACCTCTTATGTAAGGTGTCTTTGGTAATTTTATACTTAATGTTTACTAGAAATCCATCAACTCAGCAGTTATCTTTGGTTTTTCTTGCTCTCTGTTTCCCTACTGCTCCTCCTGCTCAATAAAAAAGCTGTTATGTTACTCCTCTGAGTTTGTTTGCTTTAATAATGCTTGTTATAAATTTCTGAGGTTAGTCAGATGAATCTGATTGGATCGGAAGCATGACTGCACCAACAAAAAAAACACCAATATGGAGAGTATTTTGTTTCTTTATCGCTTAATCAAATAAAATAGATTTGAAACCAAAAAAGAGATTTGAGAGCAAAAAGAAGTAAATGGCAATCAAAATAAATTTTTTTGAGATCAAAACAAAACAGGTTGCAATTGAAAAATAAACATATGAAACAGCATATTTCTTTAACTTTAATCAAAAATGTTTGGAATAAAAAAACTATTTTGCTTATAAATCAGTCCTTTTTTATTTCAAGTTTTTTTAAAAATTGGTTGCAAATCAGTCTTTGTTTTCAAGTTAAAAACTTTTGGTTGCAGATCTGTCCTTTTTGCTTGCAAATCCTAAAGTTTTGCTTGCAAGGTCAAGTGCAGTTGATGGGTGGGGCCTACGCTGGTTGATGAGAGACATGTCTCTATTGGTCGGTGCGGCCTGGCTCCAGCCTTCCGCATTACACTCACTTCAGTTCTGGGGTCGTGGTGCTTGGAGCTAAGCTGTTAGCCTGTAGCTCTTGCAACATTTCCTATAAATAATAAATTGTGCTAAATATCGTTGGCTACAGCCTGCTATACATTCACATCATCACCACCACAATGAATTATAACGCTCTGCTGCTGCAAACACACTGATTAGCAGCGACATGGTTGTCTCTGCTGGTCACAGTCTGATATTAGTAGCTGACTGAGCGAGTGATTTACAGGGAAGCATGTACAACGTAGGGCTGTGATTACACATATGGTCATAATTATCTGTATCGTAATATCATGGAGTGATCGGACTGTAGCCTATGTGAGAGCCTAGGAGGAGATTGCGACCCTACCCCTAGACAGGGGTGTGATTGAGAAGCAGTGTGGCAGGTACTCGGACGCTGAGAGCATCAAGTGGGCAGAAGGAGCAAATCCTGGTCGGTGCAGAGTGGAGTCTATCGCGGGGCGCCAGAGGACATCCAGCGGGCCAAGTTAACAGCGACGGAGAGGCGGTCGCTGACCGGATGCACCATTGTAGACGGGGGCAAATACAGATATTATGACCATATGTGAAATCACAGCCCGACGTTGTATATGCTTCCCTGTAAACGGTGTTGTATAGTAACTAAGTAAAAATACTTCCGTTACTTTACTTAAGTAGTATTGTTTTATATTTGTACTTTACTTTACTAGTAGCAGCCTTGTGCAGCTGTCTCTGAAGCTAAACACACCTTTACCTGTCTCAGCAGCAGGTGAAAGGCTGTTCAGCATCCCTGGTCTGGTCTTCAGTCCAAGAAGAGTGAGACTGAGACATTTTGAGAAACAACTTCTTTTGAGGTTGAACAAAAAGTTTTTCATGGTTCAGTAACGACTGGATGGACAATTGAAGTGCTGTCGCACTGCAGTCATTAAAAGTTCAACCAATCAAGTTATATGGTTGGGTTGATGTAAGGAGGTATTGAAGCTCCTTTACACTTTGCAAATTAAAACCTAAAAACTAAATTAAACAGAAATAAAGAAAATGTTAAACTCAAATTTCTGATTGCGTTTTATAAACAGTACTTTTTACTTTTGATACTTAAGTACAGTAAATACGAGCTACTTATTTACTTTTACTCAAGCATTATTCTAGCAGACGACTTTCACTTTTACTTGAGTCATTTTCCAGTAAGGTACTTTTACTTTTACTCAAGTATGGCTTTTGGGTAAATCACTCGCTCAGTCGGCTACTGAGCTCAGACCGTGACCAGCAGAGACAACCATGTCGCTGCTAATCAGTGTGTTTGCAGCAGCAGAGCGTTAGTAATTCATTGTGGTGGTGATGATGTTGTTGTTAAAGCAATAGCACACCCACAGAATGATGTAACTTTATTTTCCACTTACCCTCATGGTGAGCAAGACTCTGGAGCACTTTTTTAATATCTCAAATGAAACCGGCAATCAGGAAGGCTTCATATAATGGAGTTTGATTCTCCGAGCCAAAAAGGTCCATAAAATTCCACAAAAACTTCATACCTCCATACTGCTCGTCCAATGTAATCCAAGTGTCCCGAGTGGGTAGCATCCAGAACTTACTCGAAACTACGCCATTTAGTATATTTTTAGAGCCTAAACAGTACTACACTGCATCTCCTGCGAGCACGCTGATGCGCATTCACAACACTACAGAGGCCGCGGCTGATGAGATCATGCGTTCTCTTTTTCTTTCTTTCTTTGTTTTAGATTAATATCCAACCCCTCTTGGACCCTCTTGTGTTTGTGCCGGTTTGTCTGCAGCTCTGTCGCTCTTAGCACATGTAAACGGCGAATTTCTTCTTCTATGCTTGTGTGATCGGCAGAGTAGGCTCTGAACGCCGAGGCTTCTGTAGTTTCGGGAATGCGCATATGCACGCTTCGTGAAAGTAAGATCTACTATTGTTTAGGCTATAAAAATATACTAAATGATGTCGTTTAGAGTAAATTCTGGACGCTACCCACTCAGAAAACTTGGATTACATTGGGCGAGCAGTATGGAAGAATATCGACAAGTTTTTGTGAACTTTTAAGGACCTTTTTAGCTCGGGCCCAGTCGAACTCCATTATATGAAATTTGGGGGAAAACAAGAAGCCTTCCTGATCTCCGGCTGCATTTGACATATTACAAAAGTGGTCCAGAGTCTTGCTCACCATGAGGGTAAGTGGAAAATAAAGTTACATCATTCTTTGGGTGTACTATTCCTTTAATGTACAGCAGGCTGTAGCCAACGATATTTAGCACAATTCATTATTTATGGGAAACGTTTCAAGAGCTACAGGCTAACAGCTTAGCTCCAAGCACCACAGCACACGGGAGAAGTGAGTGTAATGCGGAAGGCTGGAGCCAGGTCACACCAACCAATGGAAAGACGTCTCTCATCCACCAGTGTAGGCCCCGCCCATCAACTGCACTTGACTTCGCAAGCAAAACTTTAGGATTTGCAACCAAAGGTTTTTAACTTGAAAGCAAAGAAGACTGCTTTGCAACCAAATATTTTTAAGCAAAATAGTTTTTTTATTTCAAACATTATTTTTGATTAAAGTTGAAGAAATATGCTGTTTCATATTTTTATTTTTCAATTGGAAACTGTTTTTTTCTGATCTCAAAGAAAAATTTTTTGATTGCCACTTTTTTTTTTTTTGCTCTCAAATCTCTTTTTTGGTTTCAAATCTATTTTATTTGATTAAGCGATATAGAAACAAAATACTCTCCATACCCCCAGGCTTTGTCCCAGTCGCAGTAGTCAGAGTGAACTGACCGAACATAGTTCTTAGATCTCCTGGCTGCTATGGCCAGGCCAGCTGGGTGAATGTGGAAGGGATCCATATTTCTGACAAAAGGATGCTCACCAGCAACTTCCTTTATTTTCTCTAACTAGTCACATTATTGCAAACCCACTGAAACATAATGTCAGAATATTAATTATGAATATTTTGTTTAAGCTGGAAATTCTTAAAAGTGCTTATCTACCCCCCCCCACCCCCCACCCCCACCCACCCATTTTTGCCCGTGTATAATCTTGCAACATAAAGTAAGTTGCTCTATGAATATTCTTTACAGTTTCCATGGTCATGTACATAAGGCAAGCTCCAAAATGTCTCCCAGTTTTTTCTTTACTTTTCAAAGTAGATAAACTTGTCTGGACTCACTTTATTTTCAGAAACTTAAAAACCTTGTGCTTTTGTAGCTGAATGTGATAAAAAAAAAAAAACCTGCAGCTGTGTTAAAAAAATCTCATCAAGTCTTTTAAAAAGAGTGGAGGCTGTTATAGCAGTATATTAATCATATGCATGTGGTCTGAATGGCCCTTCACTTCGTTGTCTACACCTAAAGCCAAAAGAGACACGTATATGACTCAATAATCACATAGAGGTCCCATGCTAACTATACAGTATATTACAAATGCTCTGTCCTCTAATAAGCCGTGCAATGTGGATTTATCTATAGCCACAAGAACATGAGGGTCAGCTCTGGGCTGACATTCATGTACCCTTGATTTAGTAAAGTCCCCACATCATGGTGATACAGGGACATTTATAACATGGACACTAAAATAAAAAAAAAAGGCTGTGCAGAAAGAAAATCTGTTACCTGCTTGTGTGCAATTACAGGATAACATATGTAAGGATTAAATAACGAGGAGCCGTGCATTATACAGTTTTAATGCACAACTAGGAGTCTAGATCACCACAACACACAGCATGTTGTGGTGTTCTTCTGCAAAGTGCATTAAAACTGTATAATGCACAGATCCAAGATGTTTAATCCGCTTATACCATGGTCCCACAGAGTAAACATTTAATGACAAATGTTTATTTACTTTATTAAACTCACTAAACATGTTTGAGTATAGGAACTATTTTATGCTGGCAGCTGGTTTGAGTGTTGCTATGGTGATAACATTCCATGGCAAAATGCTATGACAGTGATCTACCTGGATGTGTGTATATATACAGAAATAATGCACACCAGTTGACATTAGAATTCTCACTGACCATGTTATAAAATAAAATAATTCATGTTGCCAAACTTCTATGACTTTAAAACAAGGAAAAAAATATTAGAGCTGTGGGACTAATCTGCTGCCAAGTCTGAAACATGCCCTTGTAGTGAACTGTAGTGTTTATGGTGGTGTACTTGTTTGATGTGGACAATACTGGTTTAAGAAGTGCAGTTTGCATCAACTACACCACAGCTGCTGAAAACAACCACCAATAAAGCTTAGCAAGTTTTTATTGTCTTCTATAGAGATACTGATCATACAACCAGGGATTAACCCGTCGCCAGATATCGTGTTTACTAAAGGGCACACACACACACACACACACGCACACACACAAAAATCAATGTTTAATCTCTATTAATTCATCAGTGGTGTGCAGTTCAAGCAATTTTAAAGCTTAAATATATTTATGGAGTAGATGCCTTAGGCTCGTTGTGCTTCAGGGCATCACATTGAACATGCACTATCGTTACCATCACCAAGGCTTTATGGCTTCAACTTTATATGCTGAGCATTGAGATAGACTTTGTGCAGGTTTTGCATCTTGGTTGAGTGTGTCTTATTTTATCCCCGAACAACCTTTCCTGAAAACAGCAGAAATCAAAGCTGAATTCTAATGAATGCAAATCTCTATTCCTGCATGACATTTATCTCTGTAAGGTTTTTCAAAAGTCTTTCTATGGATCTCACAACTGGAGACCCATCACATTGTGAATGGATGACAGCATTGAGTGGTGCTGTATACAAAAACATATTGCGTTTAAAATGAAGATGAAGAAGTAAAGAATAAAAGGTAAAGCATGAGGGCAATCAATAAAAGTGAGAAAAAATATATGAAAAGCACATCCAAGTGGTAGGAAAAAGGGCATAGTAATAGAGGAGATAAAAATACCACATCTTCAGTATCAACCTGTCTCAGCCTTGTTGGAGACGTTTGGTGAGGGTTTCTATAAATAGGCTGTTGTGGGAAATGCTTCTTGGATGGATTAATAATTAAGAGGAGCAGTGTGGGTGTTCAGATACAATTCCTGTGAAAGGCAAAAAGTCTTCCTGCTGCCACTGAAGTGAGGTTCCTACTCCTGAGTTTCTAATAAAAGTACTTTTTACATCTTAGAGGTAAGGTGGTGAGGCAACTCTGGAGAAGCAGTATGATAAAGTAAGGGGTTATGCATTTGGGCTATGAAAGTAATTTAAGCATGCATGCAAACAACACTGAAAAACATCTGAACAAGTTCAAGGTCTGCTGAGCTTGGTGGGGATGTATGTTTATGCAGTGACTTAAAGGATAACTTTCTTTTTTTTTCAACCTGAACCTTATTTCTAAGAGTTTATATGTGCATTTACTCACAGGACAATAGTACTCATTCATTCTTTAATTCTACTTAAAGTATTGGTGACATTAAGGAGTTTTGCTGCAGATAATGCCTTATATAGAGGCTGCCCAGTCTCTCCCATTATGTGGATGTACGCCAGGGAGCGGCTAAATCTAAATATTGCCCAAAGGTGTCAAATTGGCCTTTTCCACTGCACATTTTCGTAACCTTTCCACACAGCACGGCACACTTTATTTGTGTTTCCTCTGGGAAAACCTGTTACGAGCCGTTACAATTTTCCGCATTTGTTTCAGAGGTAGCTCTAGCCGTGCTGAACCTACACAAAACCAGACTGCTCTCCACTGATTGGTCAAAGGAAACTGTCGTCATAGCCTATACGTCATACATGTTTCGCCTCGCCTCCTCTAAAAATATCTGGCTCTGTTTTCGGTGACTACAAGCCACAGAGAAAACAACAACAGCAGTAATACCTCGATATCATCCAATGCCTCCATTGTTGTTTTTACTTTACTGACCACCGCGTGGCACGGCAGTGACGTCCCGGCAATCTCGACCACGCCTACTCCACCCACTTCCAGGTAGTAGACTACCGCTTCTCCTACGTGGAAACAAAAACCATCCTGGTCGTCTTTAGCGTGTTGTGCTGTACTGTGCCCTGTACAGCTGCAATGGAAAAGGCCCAAAAGTGATACAGAAATTTTACCGGTGAGTAAATGCACGTATAAACTCCTAGAAATAAACCAGGTTGAACAAAAAGAAAGTTATCCTTTAAGAACTTTTTTTCATAAATGCATGAAAACAATGGAAAACATATTTGATGACAGTAGCAAAGTCTAAGTAATTCTGAAAAGGACAAAGGGATTAATTCAGTTCTAGGTTTACAGGAGTTTTTACTGTGTGATTTATGCAAATGTAATCACTGTAACATGTACACTAAGTTTGCACAAGAATAAAAGTGGAAAGAGTTAAATTAAAGCTGGGTGATAAATCAGTTTAATCATTTAATTAGAATTTTCCATTTATTTTTTGTGAAAAGCTGAAAAATTTCTTCTTTTATTATGCACCACAAACGCTCTCCTTGGGTTTCCATAGTTAGCAGCAGGCTCAGTCCTCCCCTGCTGTTCTCCCAGACACGCACATAAGCATACACACACCAAGCAGCAACCTCCGGCGAGAAAAGTGAAGCTGAACTGGAAATCCCGAAAACTGCAGTTCACCCCTCATCCACTAGGGCAGGGGTCGGGAACTAAATTTGGCCTGGGGCCAAATTTTTTCCAGACCAACTAAAGGTGGGCCAAAGTTACAGCTCCATAATGCAAAATTAGTTTTTTCCAAATGAAAGAAGTTTTTCTCATCTATACTTTTATGCTACTTTTGCAAAAATGTAATTTAATAAACTTATGTATTTAAAATCTACAGTACTGCAGTGGCACACAAAATGCTATCTTTTTAAAAAATGATTACTGCTATTAATTCCTTTTTTCTTAGAGCACACAAGCCACTTAAGTTTCACCTTCAAGCCAAATGGTCTGAAGTCAAGAAGATGTGTTTTATTTGATCATACTTTGCCAGTTCACTACTTTGGAACAAATAATGTTGTGGTTGCAGATATTATTCGCGACATTATCAATAATGAAATAATAATAAGTTTATCTCCAAAGGGAAAACTGTTAGAAAACATGTGTGATGTCATCTATCCAAAGACAAGAGTTTATTTTCATTTATGTACGTTTAACATTCTGTTGGCTCCAGTTATTGTGGACAGTTTTCGTCTTTCTGTCTGGTCTTTTGCTCCTGAAACGACAATTCTGTGAGTGTTTATTAACTGCACTATTCCAGTCTGTTGGTTCCTCCACAGTTTCCTCTCATGACTAACCTTCTCTGCTCCAACATCTCTTCCCTGCCCTTTCCTCTCCTCCTTCTCCCACCCCACCCTGCTCTGCTCTGACTTGCGCTGTGTGCAAATGTACACCTTATTCCCTACATAGGGCCCTACAAAGGGACATGCCATTTTGTAAGGGTGTCCGAATGTCCAGAAAGAAAAAAGTAGTGCGC
The DNA here is from genome assembly GCA_023101725.1 of Atherinomorus stipes. NCBI lineage: Eukaryota > Metazoa > Chordata > Actinopteri > Atheriniformes > Atherinidae > Atherinomorus > Atherinomorus stipes. The sequence goes on from JALJCO010007119.1 coordinate 93,565, forward strand.
TCAAAATTACCGACAATGCATCTTGAAAACTAGTGAGCTGCGATGGTCCTTAGACGGGACAATATAGACCACAACACATTGCGGTCAGGAGCACTGAATGGCGCGAGGTGTTGGACACATCGAGCGGTGGAAAAAAATAAAGAAAAAAACACAGAAAAGGGATTAAACACAATGGCTGTGTCCAAATGTCCTCCCTACTCCCTAACCGCGCATTCACAACACAGGGCTGCAATACATTGCACACTACAGTATCTAGCGCATTCCTTCTGCTTGTGATTTGGACATTAAGCCGACTACTTTTTCCTCGCCACGAATCATGTGATTACCAGCTGTGACTGTGGCAACCACGGTGGCACCCACGACACATGAAAAGATGTCATTCCAAATCAAATCTGTAATTTTGAGTGAAGATATTTTATTCTATTCACTTACTTCTTTACTTGTTTAATCTCTTTTCTGATGTTTTTTCTCTTTTTTTTTTCCACCACTTGATGTGACCAACATCTCGCGCCATTAAGTGCTCCTCCTGACCGCAATGCATTGTGGTCTACATTGTCCCGTCTAGGGACCATCAAAGCTCACTAGTTTTCAAGATGCATTGTGGGTAATTTTGAGTGTACTACTATTTTCTTTCTGGACATTTGGGCACTCCTGCAAAATGGCATGATCCCTATATAGGGCCCTCTGTACGGAATAAGGGTGTACATCCAGACACAGCGAATATAACTAAATAAAACACCTTCACTTAAAATAACAGATTTGATTTGGAATGACATCTTTTCGTGCGTCGTGGGTGCCGCCATGGTTGCCGCCGTGGTTGCCACGATGACAGTTGGTAAGCACGTTAATTGGAGAGAGGAAAAAGTAGTCAGCTTCGTGTCCGAATCACAGGCAGAATGAGTGCGCTAGATAGTGTGCAATGTAGTGCAGCCCTATGAAGTGAATGGGGGTTAGGGAGCAGGGAGGACATTCGGGCACAGCGCTAGCTGTGGCAGATCAGCTGACGTGCTGTATGTCTCCGACTGTCTTACAGGTACAGCGCGGTAAACATCATCATGTCTGCACAGAGAGACATAACTGTACAAACAATCACGATCAACATTTTAAGAAAGCTACTGATAATATGGCAGGCCAGATATTATTAGTGGCGGGTCAGTGAGCAATATGCACAACTCTCCTACTTCTTGAACTTAAGCCAGCTCTTTTGCCTCCTGTCTTTCATTACTGGACAGATTGATTAATCCAGGTGTGTCGGGCCATTGTCCTCATGGTTACTGAAGTCGGGCACACCTGGATTAATCAGTCTGTCCAGTAAGCTGGTGAAAGATGGATTCATGACTATGATCAAGACAGGGCTGTGGGCATTACATTAGACATCATACAATTCCCATGACAATGACTGGCTATTCCTATCTATTACTGTGATTCTTATCTCAATTAGGGGAAAATGTGGCAAACACACACTCATGAGAAGAAAAACAAACAAACAACAAAAACATCAAATGCTGTTAACTATGAATATGTAATTTTGAAAAATGCCATGATATATGGCACTTGTCTTTAGCTAACTTGGACCACAATGATGGTTAACGAGTTCATTTAAAGGTTGAATATGGAACATTTTTATTAAAAGCTATATTTTTTCAAAAATATTACCTCCACAGGTCATTTGGGGGTGTACAGAATGAAAGTACAACATTTCCCAGAAAAATTATATTTAGCCTAAAAATAATTATAAAATAAATTTTTACGGGTTCGATAATGGCATTTTATTTACATCTATAAGCCAATACACGCCGCCATTGCAGGTTGCCAAATACGATCTGTGTGTGGAAACAATATTTCGGTCATAGTCAGGCTTGTACAGGGGAAAACCGTAGAGACGACGAGTGAAGCAGCTTCTTCAGAGCCCTGGAGATATTGTTATCTGTTTCTGAGGAGGAGTGACCTGAGAAGAGCAAAACCTGGAGTAAATTTAGATGAAGACTTCACTAAATGGACCCACATAAACGTTTTCCACGGAGTAAAACACGGAAATGGTGACTTTTCTCCTGGATCGGTAAGCTAGCTTGTTTGCTAACATGGCTAACGTTAGCTGTCAGTTATAAACTCCTCTGCGTTACTTGTTGGACATGCTGCAGACTGTTGGAAATGCTGCAGACTGTAGGACATGCTGCAGACTGTTGGTCACTTGCGTATCGGCAGTGAGTCTGGCATCCCAGCAGCTGAAGTTGTTTTTCTGCCATTGCAACTACAACCTAGACACACGTGATGTCGCTGTTCTGTCCGTATTCCATATTCAACCTTTAAAGCAAAGATTAAAGAAGGACTTTACACTACAAACCAAAACTACTCAAGTTTTACATGTGGGTTTGTTTTCTCATTTACATGCATGTTAAATACTTTAGATGTTACATGAATAGTTGAATGTGGAAGTAGTGAGGGTAGTATGCTTAAATGAACAATTTCTTTACAGAACGTAAAAGCCAAACAGCTGGCTGGTCTCATCTGATGGTTTGGCATTGAACATATTCAATATGTGATTTAATATGCTAATGGAATCCTTGGACTGGCATCATATACTTCCATGTAAAGAGGCCAAATCTACTTAGTATTCTTTGCATCCTATTGTGTACATTATATTGTGCATTGCAATCACCAGCCTAGTGAGGAACATTGAATCAAACTCCACGTGTCTCACTTTTACAATATCATTTAGGTTATAACACATTAACCATTTTATTTCATGTCAGATGTTTAATTTAAAGTTAAACAAAAAATATAAAATTACAGTATCCTCATGCACTTTTTCCAAGAAACATTCTCCCATTTGAGGAAAAGTGTTTGGCATTTTGCATATATGCAACCTGTCTGAAGTTAGGGTCGAATTAAGCAATTCACTTTCTAATGCCTGATAGTTCCTGCACAAAAGCCCACAGCTATGTATATCTTAGGACATCTGTTGTTGTCTGTGTTCTCCAAGTCTTGCTGGACACAATGGAGCCTAAATAAGTATCATTCTTCTAACAGCGACACGCTTCAAATTAAAGGTGACTCAATTAGGTAAAGCTCTAGCTGTACTTAATAGAGTTGTTAGGTAGAAGTGAACTGAATCAACCTTTCATGTGATTGGAAAGTTATGGCTGGCTGAACAAGATGTAGTGCTGGGGCTCATAAGACGAAGACAAAAAATTGACAAATTCCTGAACCAGTGCGAAACATTTTATTTTTTTATTGCAGAAAATGTTAGCTTTTCCTCAAATGTCTGTAATGGGCTTAGGTGTAAATGAAAAGCTCTTTCTTTACATCCAAGCGAGAGGTTGAATTGTTTGTGTAGTTGGTGTTGTCTAATGCCTATTTATTATTAAAGCAACATTCCAGCTGACATGAAATAGTCATAATGACTTCCTCAGTTTATTTCCCTCTCTTCGGTCTGAATCTGGGTCCCTGTCTCTAACCACTACCCACTGGATGCCCCAATTTTTTTCGGCCCTACTGTTATTTGAACTTCACCTGCCAACACATCTGTCTCTAATGATGGATGATGAAGTAATTTACAATTACTGGCACAATCATATTGTCAAACTGATAAGATAATAGAGTTATGAGGCAAAAACAAAGGAATACACAATTTGTTAGGAAGTGAAAAATGAGTTTGGGTGACTGATGAAGAAATTATGTTGAAAAGGTTCAATTGAGATCTATAGGCATAACCTCTTTGACTTTAATGATATTACTTACCAACTTCATGCAATATATAATAGATCTGATGGAAATTTGATAAAAAAAAAATTGTTTTTTTCCTGTTCTTCTTGCTACTAAAAGTCTACTTTCATTTTCCAGATGGTAAAAGCAGCATTAGCATTTAACAAAATGTCACTATCTTAGGTGACAGATAAAGCATGGAGCACTGTATGCTTTGTCATCATCCTCTTTTTTATGGTATTCACACCTCTGTGTGTGGCTCTAAAATGCCACAATGCTGTTTGAGGGGCTGTTTCTTTGTGATCTGCATGCTAGCAGACTCCTCCAGCCCACAAGCTTCCTGCCAAAGTGTGCTGCAAAAGCAGCTTTCATTTTCAAATCCAGCTGTTAAAAGGGTTTAGCTGCATAAGGAGCTTTTGGAGTTAGAAATCAGTGACACATCACAATGGCTCTTTGGTATACATAACAAGATGCTGATCATTGAATACATCTCTTTTAATAATCTCTTATTTAAAACACACTGAAAAAAAATCTGTCATCTTTAGATGCACCAGAAATCTAATTCATAGGTTTCTGAAAGAGCCTCTGTTCTTCATTGTAGCAATTTTCATTTACTTTGGAGCAGCATGCATATAAATGAGCCTTTGAAAAGACAGGACTTTTGCCCATATTAAAACCACCAGTGGTTGATATGCAGGTCTTTCATTTCAAGAGAAAGTCAAGTCAACTGATTATTTCACTGCAAGTAATTTACTGCTGTGGTGGGTACTAAATAATGTCCATATTTATTCCCAAATGAATCCACTCTAACCCTGACACTGCACACTGAACTCTGCTGGATCAGCAGCATTTCTAAACTCAATCAAGGACAGTAACTCAATGACTTCATCAGACAACGCTGGGTCAACACTAGATGCATAAGTACATCAATAACACTGTAAACAACAAAATGCTGGTCCCCTGGCTTGATTATATTCTATTTTTGAGCCCCCCAGTTGCTACAAATATCTGTGTCTCTGTCTCCCTAAACCCTTCATCTGTTTCTGTGCAGACTATCATTTGTTTCAAAGATCAGCGGGAAAAGTCAATCATTCTGGCAGGCAAAAACACAAACGTATGCTGCTCTGTCAGAAATGAGGTGACTGAAAAATGTGTCCTCCTAGAAATAGCAATACAGAAGAAGCAAACACAAGGAGGCTTTGTTCGGAAATGTCATCTACACTGTGTAATCATATGAAGGCTACAGATGCAGCCTGGGATGCATCAGTGAAGCTCTGTAGACAAATTTGCACTTTAAAAGAAATTTAATTATGCTCTGACAGAAAAATGCAGTAAAATGCCACTACTGTTAAAATGCAAATGAAGAAAATCTGCATTATTCTCTGATGGGCAACTACAGGCTTTTGTAGAATTACTGGTTTAATGAGCTGCAGATAAATTGGAATCGTAAAACATACATTTAAGACTGTAGTTAAATTTAACCAGCTGATTCCTGGTTGTGCGTTCTCCATCACTTTTTTCTCATTCCCTTATTCCTGGCAGGACCTTTAGCTGGCCCCTTCCTGAGTCATCTTCATCCCTTTAACCAACACCAATGTCTCAGATCTGTGTAGGGGGGGTGACCACTGATCATGTAAGCAAAGATGGAGCTTTTATAGTCAAGGGACATAAAGAGAATGATTGGGAAGGGAGAAGCAGGTGGAAAAGGTCACCGGACAGTGTAAATAGGAAATAGGAAATAGAAAGGAGATACATAATGTAAGTGGGGGGCATAAAAAGGAGAAAAAGCTGATAAGGAGGTAAATGTGAAATGAAGGTGAAGGGCAGATCCGGACAGTACGCAAGGCCATCATTTCACTCTCATAAAAAAATATCTGTGTTGGCTAAATATACGGTGGGCTGTGTGAGGGCCCTGCAGACTGCAGCACACTACCCTGCAAAACCGCCATTTATACCCTCCATTCATTAAACTTTATGTAGCGTACAGCTCTCATTTCATCCACTGCTAAACAAAGTTGAGTTTAAATGAACTGTTTGACATTTTAGGAAACACTATCATTGGCTCTCTTGCTGAGCAGTATTTGAGCTTAGCAGTCACTGTTATCATAGTAAGGCAAATACAAAGCCACAGCCAGCTGTTTGTTGAATTTAACCTAAAATAGCAAAACTAGGGAACAGCTAGCTTGACTAGACAAACAAACCCACCTGAAAGCAACTACTAACTGATTAAATACTAAATTGTTTGATATTCCAGACAAAAGCTGAGGTATAAATCCACTAATCTGGCATTAAAAGGTGATTAGTTAAAGATTATTACTTGACCATGACCAGTAATTTATTGGAGCCTCTGATGTTTATCTCTTATATTACATCCATGAAATTACAAACAACATTTTTTGTTTTGTTTTTTAAAAAACTAAAAGTACAGCAAGCCTACCTTTCAGTTCAAATATGTTGTATTTATCTGGTATTTAGGCAATAGGGAGATGCACAAGTAACTTTAGGTGTAACACCCCTCATGGCTTCAAGAGCAGGTGCTAGCACTAGCCCTGCCTTTGAGAATAAATGTAATTTAAATGTGCTATTATGTGCAGTTAAAATGTGCTGCATACTCAAGACAGTAGTCATGTGGGGATAATGTGCTTTTCAGAGAATTCACAAAAGCTGTTGAAAATAACAGGTTTCAGAATTCAGTGTTCATTGTGAGACGGCCTTATGAAACCTCAGGAAAGGTTTCCAATGAGTCATTAGCTGGTTCACTCACTTTGATCAATGTGCTGATCATCGAATTAAGGTACTACAGAGAGAGGACAGCAACAGCCAAGTGTTGACCTGGAGTCTTCAAACCAACACATCACAAACCAGCGCAGTGGTTATATCCTTACCTGCTGTAAAGTCTATGAATACACCTGCAAAATAGTTATTAATGGAAAAACACAGCTACTGTATAATAGAAGAAAGATTTACTCATGTCCCATTCATGGGGAGTACATTGTTTGTCTCTGTTGGCCCTGTGATGGACTGGTGACCTTTCCCTTCCTTTCACCTAGTAGCTGCTGGGATTGGCTCCAGTCCCACATGAAACTGCATTGGAAAAAGGTACAGAAAATGGATGGATGCATCTGGAGAGTAATTATTGAAAGCCTGCTTCCATACCTCCGTTTGTTTTAAAGACACACAACGTAACTTTTAGACCTTAAAAATCTGTGTTTCTGACTCGTTTTGATGTCACACCAACATTCATTAAGCGCATTTTCGAGCTGTCAGTGCCCAGAGCCGTCCCGGGGCTCAGAAACAGCACTATGTAAGATTCCCATCCGGGACGCGACCGTGACGTTGCAGCCAACTATTGGTTGCAGCACCGCGTCACTCACTAGCAACCGGATGTAAACCAGGTATCAACGTCGCGGCTGTTTTGAATGCGCATCATGTCGAATTCGGTAAAGAAACGCAAGGAAACATCACGGAGGAAGAGAGGAAAAGAAACAGAGGAAGGGACAGAACAAGAGTCAAGATAAGACTGTCTTTTACTGGCTGGAGTGAGCTTACAGTACAGGTACGAACAAGATGGATGCTAGTTTAGCCGCCGATAGGGGGCGCGTCACTTAGAAAACTGCTGAAAGTTCCGTTGTGTGTCTTTAAGGGGATGCAAATACTCCAGGTCTCAAGTTCAAAATGCTGATTGTTAGGCACCTAGTTAAAACCACTATAACATGATTTTAGATCATATGAAAACATTTTTTCTTACCTCTAGAAATTATGTCTGACTATGCTCACCGGCTGCTAACTGTAGTTTTACATTAAGTGTACTAAGTCTTGCTGATGTCATCATGTAACTCTTGGCAACCAAATCAAAATCAAAGCATTAAATACAGCTACTTGACTGACATGTGCTCCGAGTGATTATAGAGGAATAATAATATTTTTGGAGCCATCACCTTGCCCGTAGGTGGTGGAGGTGGAATAACTATTCATTGTCTGTAACTGTCTCTATTAGAAGCACTCTAAGCTAGTGTGCCCACTTAGCACTGTAATAAATACGCTGAGAGCGGAGGGACAGTGGAGAGACGGGGAGGGAGAGGAGTGAGACATGAAGGAGAGCTGCTGAAGTGATGAGAAAGGCTGTAGAGTGAGGCAGTGAGGGGCAGTTAGAGAGATACAGACACAGAAGAGGGAAAGCAGAAATAGAGATTGTTATAAAATTATTACAGTAACGTGAGTGGTTTGGAAGGTAAAAACTGTTCCTAAAAAGACCCTAGATGTAATGTACATTTAATATTTCTCCCCCCTCTCTTTTTAATTCTTCTGCTGGCTTCCTATCCAGCAGCACAGTCAAGAAGAACCAGTGCCACACGGCTGACGCAGCTTAGAGAATTGACTCCTCCCAGTTCTATTTTGTGTGGACGACCATTTGGGTGAATTATGACCCAGCCCCTAGCTAGACACAGCAAACATCTGCTAGTTGATTGGCTCATAAATTCACGTAGCACCTCACTGCCCACCATCCATTGTGCTTTCTGTAGACAAATAGAAACAACAAGAAGCCTGCTCTGCCAGGCTTATTCCAGGCATCTGTGTTGACCACAAACAAAAGACAACCATAATGTGATTTGTTGTTGCGATATCTGCTGCAATTACAGCTGTTGTCGGAACTCAATTGAACGTGTGGAAAAATAAATGTGATAGGTCAAGCATGTAAGTGGAAACAGATTCAGTTGGAAGTCCATCTCCACCTTAAATAGAGAAAAATGAATCAGCTGCACTGTAACCAGTCCTTGAGGAATGCATGGAGGGTGTACAGCTGTGGATTGCAACAAGCATCAGGGAGCTACTCTGAGATCCAACAACTCAAGCATTCAAAAAAGAGATTAAGGACCTGGTTTATTATAATTCAATTCAAATTAAAATGGTGTTGGAATGTGCAACTCTACAACTTAATGTGACATGGTAAAACATTTTCACATGCATCCTCCTGTTTCGTTATTTCTTAACACAGTTAAAATCTTTTACCTTTGTGCTCATTGCTGGTTATGCTCATTGCACTGGTCAAAACTAAAACATAAAATGTTGCCACACACACACACACACACACACACACCCCATCTCCAAAATGATAAGAAAAAAAGAAGGAAACTCTAAGAATGGTATCCTGTACCAAAACCAATGCTTATAACTGTACCAAAACTTAATGTTATGTTTTTGTCCGTGCTCCATATCACCAAGTTTTAAATAAATTCAATATTAGCATAATTTCTGTTTGCAAAGAAACATCACCAACAATATGTTTCCACTTTGGGTCTTTTATAGCTGTAGGATCAAGAAAAAGTAAGAATTGATAGAAAAAAAGATAATTAAACACAGATATCAAAACAAGAAAACAGAAAAACTGTTTTCCAAAAAATTCTGATTCATAAGGTCTCCAGATTTATCAATCATCCAAAATAACTCAAACCTAGCAGTCAATGCGACAGTTAAATAGACTGGTCCTCATAATCCAGTCCATGTTGTTACATGCTGTTCTAAACTGAACAAGTTTTTGAGGTTTGCGTTGACATGACAAATTCTTCCCTTTACTAATGGCCTTCCACTCAGTAACTTTGTAGCCTGGCTTGCCCCTCAGGATTTGTTTCTGATTCCCCAAACTGAGAGGGTTTTAACAGTTATCAACTGCAGGTGAGCACTGAGTCGACTATCCACAGCATAAGATATCGTCACATGAGATGAACAGTATGCTGTTATTCCAAAACACTTTTTTCAGTGCCATTATGATATGGATTTAATTAGAAAAGTTGATAACCTGTTGGACAGAGAGAGATTTGAACTTGGTTACCTAAAGACCACTTAAACAGAAACAGTAGAGGACCTGAGAAAGGTTTGATTCCTTTTGTCGATTATTCCTAGTACCTAAAAGACTAAACATAAAAGCTTTTGCCCCAGTGAAAATCCCCAAGTCTAGAGATCTGAGAGGGGTATAGCTGTGTTTGCAGGTAAGTTGACAGATAAAGTAAAATAACTCAAAAAGTTGAGCAGACAGCATATAAAAAGAGAATGTATTTAACGCATAAAAAGAGAAGTTTAGGCTTTATTTAGAGCCTTGCAGCTAATTTTCAAGGAAAGGTCTTAATACCTCTATATGATCCAAACGAGACAACAGGACAATCGCCCATCTCCTCCGCAGCTTTCCTCTCCACAACTGATTAATTGCAAATGTCAAGGAGAGATAATGGCTGCGTTTCATCATGCTCTACAGGGAAAAAGCTTTTTCCTTACTCAGTGTTTCTGATATTTTGTTGATCCAGATCCACCACACACATGACACAGACAGCAGATACGGCCTGATGTAATCTGCACTCTAACTCTGAGGTCAAGCTAGGTGCGACAATTAAGGCGGCTTAGAGTTGTTATGCAAGACTCCAACCTCCACAGAATTAGCTCCGTAAGGCAACACAGCGCACATGCTTAGTCACTATTTCCAATGTGAGAAAAAGCTGAATGTGAAAGTACAGACCGACCCAAGGAATATATCAAACAAAGCATAAAACAGGGAATAAGTAAGGCTTAAAGCTCTCTTTGGTTTAAATGGTTAAATTACTGGTTTAAAAGTCTCTAAACACTAATATTTACACAGGTGTGTTGTTACCTTTGATTCTGGCTGACTGGGGACAGTAGCCTGTCGGTTTAAGTCTCGGTTTTGAGGCTCGTTCTCCTTTTCGCTGATTTCCGTCATCTCGAATAAGAAATGTTCCTTCAAAAGCTAAACTAAAGTCCACGGCGACAGAGGGAAAGGAAAACTATTCACACTGAGGTTTAAGCATCACCACAGTTTGGCGTGAAAAGAATGATGGGCAGTTAAGACAGCAAACTCATCTTTAACCAGCAGCATCCATCTGGGAATTTCTGATAAGTGGCAACAGCGATATATTCGCTGGAAAATCAGCTTCTTCCTTTTCAGGTTCAAGACTCTGACTTGGCGCAAACAAAACCGATAAAATATGTTTCGCGAAGGAAATTATCCGGTTACGACTTGGCGTTATTTCTCCTGGCCGCCTCGCGCCTCTCTTGTCCACCGGTCAGTTCCTCACCCCTCGCGAACACACGCGCTCTTACAACAACTTTGATTTCGCCGTGACAAAGCGCTCCGCCCGTCCTGATTGGTCCAGCAAAGCAGAAATACGCCAAAATGGACCGTAAAACTGAACGTGATTGGCTGAGAAATGATGACGCTAAGCGTAACAAGATTAAGGTGAGATAGTGGGAAATATCTGTTCCATTGTTCACATCTTCTTTTCCCTTTTTTAAAATGTGTAAATAATAATAATAATAATAATAATAATAATAATAAATGACCCCAAAAGCAACCTTTTCATTAATGTATAAGCCAACTGGTTTTTCAACATTTAACGGAAAAATAACATTTTTATTATTATAGCTTTGATAACATTTCCTGCAGGGGAAGCCTGATTACACTTGAAAATCTTTTAGTAATAAAACCTATTAGGTTAATGAAATGACACCCATTATTGCTGATTAAACAACTAATTCATGACTTGCATTAGCTACAGTTTTTTCACAGCATAAATAAAAGATTTCTACATTAGTATCACAGCCAAATTGATTAATCCAAAAACATGTTTTGCACTTTTTGCCTATAAAACAAGATTTTTAAATGCAGAACTTATAAATTTATGTATATATATATCTATCTATATATATATATATATATATCTATATATATATATATATATATATATATATATATATATATATACATATATAACGCCATTTTGAGGTTCAAGATTAGGTTTTACAGATTAAGTTACAATAGGCGTCTTGACGCCCAACCCCTATTAGGTTTTGGTGGGTGAAGGTAAGGGTTAGGTTTAATCAGTTATGGGCTTATGTCAGTGAATTTCTCCCACGGGGATAGAAAAACAAACGTGTGTGTGTGTGATGGTAATTAGTAACTCATTGTTTGTGTGGAAACTAATAAAGAAGAGAATGAATGTATAAGTTAAGCATTACAAACATGTAGGTGACCAGACAGTCTATAGAGAGTTCCAGCAGCCAAGTATGGGTGGCTTATTCAGCACCAAGGACAGCTCCTCTCGCCTGCCTGCCTCACTAATTATCAGCCTTTCATGTGAAACCGCCTGGTCTCATACTCACGTATTCTATTTATTACTATAACAGAATTTCTCTCATCAAGCAAACTTAGTTGTGTTGTTGCATTGACAGTCTGTATGCAGTGTGTAATGTGTTCCACCACACTGAGTTAAATTTAGAAACAGTTCAGAACAAAGCGATACCAGTAAGTACTAATTATTTCTGCCTCTTGTGCACTCAGACATTTGAAGATGTGAGAATTCATCTGCTCTTTTATTCCAATTAATGCACTATGATGGCTACCAAAACAGAGAATTTTTCTTTGTCCGTTGTTTGAAAATATTCTCCCACCATCGCCACCGCCCAGGTTATGTCATAACAGTATGTCTGGCCTTGAGCAGCTTGACAGCCCCTGTGTCTCAGCACTAAAATAATATTGTGATGTGGTCACACAGGTAGTTAAATGAAACCAATATTATCTTATTAAAAATGCATGAAACAGCTGATAAAAACTAAACGGCCTCTAAAGGGCACAGAGATTTAAGTGACAATATGACCTTATGTATACAGTTATACTGCAAATATAACACTGCAAACAGCCAAGCATTTGGTAATGCTTACCAAGCTCACAGATGATGGTAGTTTTCATTTATGTAACACAGAAATAATCTGTGTTCAGTCTTTCTTTGTTGCATGATGCAAATGTCATTAGTTTAGTACAAATTACATAAAGCTTTATTGTTAAGCTGTGATTGCACTGGAGATGGACGTGCACATGACCATGTGTATTATCCCTGAAAGTTTTGCATCCATTATCAAATGAAAATGGCCACACAAGGCAAATTGAAGAAAAACATTTCTCAAGCTGTGACAGGTCAGAATTTCATTTTTGGCTTGCATAAAATAAAATCAGCAATTTTGTTGCACAATCTTGTGATGTACAGTGTAATGATAGTTACACTGACTGTTGAATCATGAATATCTTTTGGTCTCCAGAGCTCTTGCTGGTATCCATTTTGCAGCATCATCTTTTATTAAGAACTCAGAGGGGGGCTTTTTTTCAGTCTACTTATAATTCACAATCCTGCATCCACTCACTCTTGCTCCTTTACAAGGACACTAAATCACACATAAAACATGCACTAGAACAAAGAGTACATTTGACTTCTAATTCTCTTTAAAAGGCACAAAGAAGCTTTATTTGTTACAAAAGTCTGGATATATGTAATAGTAGTAATATGCTTACGAGCAGTGATGAAAGCTTCTTAAACACAGAAAATAATAGCACATTTAGGACAGCCTTTGTTTGTCCCAGTTGAAAATATAAAAGCAGAAATTAAAATGGGTCATACTTTATACCCATGTCTTCTCAGTCTTTTCGCCTGCAGCTCCAGGTGTCTTCCTACATTTTCATAGCTGTCATATAAAAAGTAACTGTAAAGCAAGTAAACTAAGTACTCTGGAGAAATGGAAGTAAAGTTGTGTAGATATTTAAGTATGCTTACTGTAAAAGACAAGTAATATAATTGTCTGTATTATTACTGACAGTAATAATAAAGACTGTAACACTTTAAGTAAATAGTGAGGCTGTATTTTTTAAAAGGTATAAGACTACTGTAATAAAATTATTTGTTTAATTTTCGATAGGAATGCACGATATTGGAATTTTGGGCGATACCGATATAAATATTTTAAAACTATGTGACTGATTATTGATATCGATACGAATTAAAGCTGAAAAATAAATCAGTTATATTATTCCTTGTGAAAATTGATAAAACACCTAACTTGTGTTGTATAGTAAACTTAATAAGTTTTTAAAAAAACTAAAGGATATGTGCATTGTATCGTAGAACCACCTGGTTTCTCCTGAGAGAAAAAAACAAAAAGGGGATATTTGATTATTTACAAAATGAGCATGTATACATTCTGCTCACAAGAACATCCTAAAGAAACTGCTTGAAGTTTTAAAGTTGTAAAAAAGTTTTGAAGAGGATGGTTTGGGTTTTAGACTTTAGAAAAGGGCCTGATAGTTGGCTAAATATCGGTGGGGTGGCAATGTCAGCACTCACTTTATTTATTTAACAGGAGACATTAAGAAAAGATTCTTATTTAAATAACGGCCTGGCATTGTAAATAAGGCAATATAGGCGATACCGATAGGGGTCCAATTATATCGTGCATCCTTAATTTTTAATAATAATAATAATTGCCTACTGTAAAAAATCAAGTCCAAAGATTTAGTACTTTTGTATGTGTGTGTGTGTGTATATATATAACACACAACTAAAAAGTTAGGGATATTAACTTTGGTTATAATTTAAGGAAAATATAAATGTTCACACCTTATTGATCATGAATATATAAATTTTGGACATTTAACTGGAATTTTGATGTGATAATTCCTTCATCTAAACAACTTATTGAAAGAAAAGCTAACAATGGTGGCTAAACCCTAATTTTGTGAGTAGTGTATAAAAAGAACTTTGAGAAAATAAAAAGGATTAGTAAAAATAGGTTTTGCTCGTTTATTGTAAATGACATTTAAAGTCATAGTACATGTGTTCATCCTTTAAAACAGCTAAAACTATGCCTGTCCTATACAGTTCCCATCAGCATAAAATAAGGGAAACGATATAATGAATAGAACATATTATGTCTGAACATGCTCTTATTAAGAAGTTTTGTTTTGAAAATCAGCAATAACTAACTTTTTATTGGGTTTCATCTTTGATAATTTTTCAAAAGTCTATAGAACATTTGGAAAGAGCATTGTGTGTACCTAGAACTTCACTATAGAGTGAATATTAAAGGCAAGGTAAAATTGTTTGTGTGTGATGTCACGTAAAAAAAGTCAATTAATAAGAACATTGAAAAAAAGAGAAGAAAAAAAGATGTCTATTCAAAGCTCTTAACATGCGGCATTTGCATAGACATAGGGGTGTAGGCTGTTGTAGGGAGTAGTCTGATTGCATGGGTTTTGGTAGTGGATGGAAAAATAAAAATCATTAAGAAAAAATGATTGTTTTTGTAGAAGAGACACTGGCTCATTTATAAACGACGTAGAAATGGTGCACATCTGACGTAAAAATGGTCGTACGTGGACACGTGTGATTTATTAAAACGTTCGTTCGGTAATCTGTCGTACGAAAAAAGAGTCTTGATAAATTAAAGCTGAAATCATCGTATTTAAATGTCAGCCACGGTTACGCCTAAACATGATAATGATGAGGTTCACCGGCGAGGTTGACCACGGCGAGGAGAGATTTGCAAAAAGAAACTTTTGGGGGGGATAAGAAGAATTGTTTGTGAGGTGGGAAAGATTAAAGAGGTGCTGTTTGGAGCTTAAAAACGAAGTAGAGACGTGAGAAGGCTGACGGAAGAGGATCAGTAGCCTCACCGGTGTGACGACGGCTGAGATATTAATAAAAGCTAATAGGCTGGCTGATACGGTTTTCTTTTATTAGTTCTGAAATTTAATAATAGCCTCCGATGGAGCGTCACAATTCTTTAGTAATGGGTAAGAAAAGGGTCAATATGAAACATACCACAAAAGATGTTTCACCGCCTGCGCTCTAAAGGTGAAGGTGGTGGGTAGTCGAGCCTGAACGGAAGTGACAGAAAAATGATAACTTGCATTTGAAAACTAAGGGAAGTCTACTGACTCAGCACTTATACAACTTTACGTATAGATTAGTTATTAGAAATGACGGCTCAGCTGCGGTTCTCCATTTAGCCAGTGGGGGCTGCAGGGCGGCTGCGGCGCATCTTCTCCTTGACTGCGTATAAAACTTAGCGGTCCGAGCGATGTGAGCACTGCAAGGAGTGTATTGTAGATTTTCTAGAGTCTAAAGCAGCGTTTCTCCCGCGGGTCCGAGTCGGACCGTCCGACACCCACCTGCCTTCTGCAGCCCGAAGCAGCGCTCCACCTGGGCAACTGCGCGTGTGTGCGTGCTGATGCCACCGCTCCTATGTGGAGTTACAGCGGGATGAGGAGATGCACGAAGAGTGAAAAGCACTTGTTCCTAGAACTATATGTTAATAATTTTAATAATTTGTTGAGATAAATGGAGGAATTAAATTCAGTCGCAGCTATTTTTGCAATTTAGGGAATAGGCTACGTTCTACATTTCCTTTTTCCTTTTCTTTTCTTTAAAATGGGTCATTCTTGTGTGTATGTGAATACTTATGTTTAAATGAGTTGCGGTTTGGTTAATAAATATTTTATGTTTGTGCGTGCGCTGAACCCACTGACTCAAACTTGCGTACACGACCCAGAGTGTCGTGAGATTTGTCGTTCTACGTCACGTTCAAATTGATAAATGCGAGTCTTGCGTGGAAATGGTCGTACGAAGATTTTCGTCGACGATCGTTTGATAAATGAGGGCATTGTGTGTGAAATAAAGAATGGATCGTTTGTTTTATTTAAAATTTTGGTAGGTGTTACATTTTAAATCTGAACATTGAATGAGTTGGCAGCCTTTGATACGACTTGTGTAGGGAAAAAAAATGGTCAGTACTAATAATTTGGGGTTTAAAGGGAGTAGGATTTTGACATGGGGCATTTTAAGTGAGTAGAATACTACTGTCCTGAAGCAGTTTAACATATTTCATTCATTATTCTAGTTCAGCGGGGCAAAGCTAATGCTAGTGAAGTAATAGGAATTGCAGGATTAATAACTTCCACTCAAGAATGTTCGAGGAAATTTTTAACTTCAGACTTTTGTAGCTGTGTTAATAGAATAATGTTACAATAAAACTCCTGCATTTCGTTGCATTTTGATTGTTGCTGCTGAGAAACTTTACAAAGTTTTCTCCTGTTTTGGAGATAGTGATGTCATCTGTTGCTACGTGATGAAGGAATTGATTACAAAATATAAGTAAAACTAAGAACGTGAAAGGATGAGGATATGTCATTTTGAAGATTTAAAATTTTTATAAACTCACCATGTCTCTATGAACCGAAATCCTGGCAAAGTAGTAAGCTGGTAAGATAGTTCCTAATATGTAATGCAAATTTGTCATAAAGGCTAGTTTTCTTTTTAAACGAGTGACTAGATTACAGGATTTAAAAGATAAGCTTGCTGATTTCGGTTGTGGAGTAGATAAGATTGGTTTTAAAGAGAGTCTAGCCGATTCCTATGACCTCCACTAGTTAGATAGAATGGAACTAGAATAATGGAATGAAATATGTTGAACGTTAGTGTAGGTTTCTGGCTCACTTGTAAATGAGGCCTATGTCAAAATTGAACTTCCCTAGAGAAAAGAGTGGGGGTGGGAGAGGAGACAGCAGGGTTAGACACCTACAGTCCAGAAAATTTGGCTCAACGCTGTGCGTGTCAACCCAGCTGTCTACATGCCGCCAGCTGGACGCTTACTTGTGTCTGGCTGAGAACACGACAGGTATCATCCTGTCCTTTCACTGTTCTAGTGTGTGAGACCTGCCTCGCTCCTCAATCACACCTCAGAGCTGCATGGGAGTGGTGGTTGATGGTTTGGTAGTGATGGAAAACTGTTTAGTTCCATTTTACTTAAGGAAAAAACATGATGACACTTCCGCTGGTGCTTTAAGAAGACCGTGTTGTCTGGTTGAGAGCTGATGCTAAATCGTCTGTGCCTGATGGAAAAAAGGTAAATAGTTTCTGGTCTGAGGAGTTTTAGAGTGTTGAACTGGACCTGGTCGGTTTGCGATCCGCTCCCAGAGCTGTCGGGGTGAATGTTGAATTGATTTGATTGGGTTTGTTCGCTCTACATTTGATACAGATTGTAGACAAAATTGAGTTGTCTCTGTTTTTTTGTTTTTTTAATGTGTTTATGTAAAGTTATAAGGGAAGGATGATTGTTTGTTCATATGTTAACTTTCTTTGGTGTAATAGTTGGTCGACAAGTTATTTTTAGGGGAATGCTGTTTTGAAAAATGTTTTCTGAAAATATGTTGATTTGATTTTCATTTGAAATTTTAATGATAAATGAATTATGAATGAAAGGTTGTTCTTTAATAATATTCTTTAAAATTTTGTGTCCAGCTCTTCTGGTGCTGATGTTGATGAGAAACTATAAATAGTGATGGAGTTTGTTCGGTTTTGTAATTACAAAAAGGTGATTAATTTGTTACTCTCCTTCTCCATAGTGGTTTTATGGGTTGTTGTAAAATAATATCTGAAATAATTAAGTTTTTGTTTTTTTTTGGTTTTTAATTATTTCTGTGTTGAATTTTCTGATAAAAGTGAATATTGTCTCATATGAATGAAATGGAATTAAAGAATAAATTCTAAGAATCTTGGAAGTCAGACCATTGATGTCTGAGAGGAGCTCAGCTCTATGGTTATACGGCTTCCAGCCAACATGTAGAAACAGTGTTTAAATGAAAATTTTTGTTTTAGTTGAAGAACGGCTGAGTCGAAAGTCTCTGTGAAAAATCTCTGTGGGGTATTTGCTGTGGGTCCTCTTTTTTTTCTCTTTTTAATTTATTGTGTTATGACAAAGGCTGAAGAAGTTATGAGCTGTCTCTTTTAGCTTGCTACTCTACACCGTCTGCTGCCCTGCCACTTGTGCTTCTTTGTTAAAGAAAAATGAGTGAATTGTTCCTGGTTCAGTTTTCCAATCATATCGATAAAATCTTATGAAGGAAGGACATGTGGGTTGAGGGACTCGCTCTTCCTCTGGCCTCTTTCCCGTCCTTCGGCTCCCTGCTCTTTGCTTGCCTTGCTGTGTTCTGGTTTTCCTGAAAAGAACTGGAAATAAAAATATTGCCAGCGTCTCAAGATGGCTGCATCCCCAAGCTCCCCCACACCCGTCCTGGTTTTCGCCTCCTCCTGTCCTTCTTAGGATAATTGAAATAAATAATGTTCGGTTTTAATATGTTGTTTTTCTCTCTTTTTCTGCAGCAATCAGTAGTTCGGCTGGTATAAATGAATGAAATGAAAGAAGAAAAGAAATGAAATGAAAATTTTTTCCGAAGGGAAATTCAGTTTGTGCTTTTTTTTTTTTTTTAATAAAAAAAAGAGTTGTTTGTTTTGGGTGTGGTTGTGGAGGAATGATTTGTGAGGAAGAGGTAAAGATTGATTGTTATGAAAATGTTATAAAGTTGATTGATAAGATGTAATTTCGTTTGTGTGTGGTTTTTTTTTTTTTTGTATATATATGGAATAGTGTTTGAGGGTGGTACTGCGTTCTTCCCATTGTTGACAGGACCAAGAAAAATCTTGGTAAAGTGGTGGTTTCTTATTGAGAATAGTCGATGAAAAGGAGAGGGCTGTCGTGAGTAAGAATGTCTGCCCCAATGGAAAGTCCTCTGGTAGAAGAGGCGGGTGTTTAAATATTTTTCTGCTTGTATGGAGTTATGTAATTAGGTTTAGTTTAGGAAGCCAGAATAGTTCTGTGCACTTTGCGGGTTTTCTCGTTTTTTCCGAGAAGCCTGCCTTTTTTCTCTGTTTGTGTACTCGGTCCTGGCTCTTTGTCTCCCTTTTCCCACCAGTAAAGACGAGGGGTTTTCACTCAGCCGTTTTCTCCTTAATAGTTCTTCCCTCCTGCCCGAAAAAATGTTCGAGAAAGAAACGGGATAGAAAGTTGAGGTTTTTTTTTCGCGCGGGGTTCTTAATCCTCCGTCAAATAAGGCGGGTTCTTTGTCCAAAAAATTGAAGAAATTTGATGTTTTGGTTGCTCTGAGCTTGTTGGTGTGGGTGTGTGCGAGGTGGTCGGCTGCTCTTTAAATTGGGCCCGAAAGGTGCGGGTGGTGATTTTTTTTTGCGGTTTTTCGTTTGCGTTGTGTGTTGTGAAAATTTCCGTGTAATTGCCGGTCGGCTTTTCGAGACAGTTGAGTGGGCGGAGATGGATTGACGCGGAGTTAAAATATAAAGGGTTTCCTAGTCGTTTTGGTGTAGGTGGCGGCATGTTGGGTCGGGAGTAAAAGGTAGGTTAGGTGGTAACGAAGATTTGCGAAAGTAGCGGTGGTGGGAAAGAGAAGGTTAGAAAAGTTGTTTGTCGGTGGTGGATCTAAGTTGGTGTCTTGGAGAATGACAAGCCGGAGATCCTCCCTCCTTGATTCGCTCGTCCTCCGGTTCCCGCCTAAGAGAAGTTAATTAAAGGTTTGGTGTTGTAGTTTTGAATAGTTTGGTTGCTTGTGGGTTTCTTGTTTAAAAGGATGAAAGGGAAATGAAGAGAACTTTGAGGAAGTTTTTCTTGTTAAATGGGTTTATTTGTGCATACGAAGAATGGGCCGAAAATTCGGATGTTGGGTTTTTGCCGAGTCTTGGTTTGTTTTGCTACCACAAGCGCCCCTTCTTCTGCCTCTGGCTTGTTCTCGTTTTTATAATGGAGTTAGTTTTGGGTCTGGGGTTGGTGCGAAGGAATATTATTTTCAAAGAAAGCGTTTTAGTCTGTGTGTTTTTTTGTTGCCGAGTGCCGCAAGATGGCGGCTCGGTTAGATGCGCGCCTTGAAAGTTTTGGGAGGAAAAAAATATATGTTTTTTAGTCTGTGGTGACATAGGCTGCTTTCTCTTGCCAGCGTTGTCTTCGTGGCTTTCTTTCGCTAGAAATTCTGTAATATGATCCAAGGAAGATATTTTTACTGTAGAATTTAAAAAATGACCATAATGCTTTTCGGAACTACAGCAACATGCTGAAAACAGATTTTACAGTAAGGATTTTTCCATTATACAGCAATAATGCTGTGAAAACTACAGATTTTAGTTACAGTGTACACCACACCATTAACCACACATCTTCTGCACAGTAATGTGCATTTGTGTGAGAGAGAGTTTGTACTGTATGTGTGTAAAACGGAGCTGCTGCAGAAAAATGAAGAGGATTAGGGTCCCGTCTCTGGAAGGCACACGACCCGATATGGCTCTTTTTAATCTTCCCATCCTTCCAAATTAGCATAACTCTCTTATTTCTTTGCTTCCCACCTCTACCCACCCTCTCTTCTTCTCCTCTTCCATTTTTATATTCGTCACTCGACACACTCCCTCTTGTTTGCTCGTTCTCACTTGTCATCTATGCCAACTTAGCTTCTTATCTACTTCCAGTGGAGAGAAAGCTGTCTAACAGCAGGCGGTCTGGTGAGACAGCTGACGTCAGCTGTTTCCCAGCGCTGGGCAGCGAGAGAATTTTGTTTTTTTGCATTGGTTAGACTCCATTTGGGTTTTGGTTGTGTAGTCTGATGGGTTCTCATGTGATGCTGCTGACCACAATTCAGTACAAATTTTCCCCAAAAGCTCAAATAGCAGAAGATTTGATCTGAGACTGAGGGGTTACATCATAAAGTGAAATTCAATGTTAAATTCCAAATAAGATTATTCTCTTTGTTACTGTCTGATCTAGGACGAATGGATAACTATGTCCAAATAGTCCGGCGATTAGAAAAAAAAAAAAAAAAAAAACTCTCGGGCTGCAGAACATACAAAATTAACTTAGCACAAAAGGTTAGAAGGTTTATATTTGACGATTATTTCTCCCTTTTAAATATCAATTGGTTTTTACAACAAGGTATAACTTGTAAGGATTGTACAACTAAACATGTTGGTAGTGCATGACATGTTCTCTGCAATATTCTCCTGTTGTTTTGAGTTTTAAGTGTTATCAGGTGTATACAAGTCACAGATGTACAACTGGAACCTGACTGACACCTGATGATAGACATATCAATCAGGTGTCAGTCAATCAGTCAGGTTGATAGACATATAAAAATGAGATAGTGTTGCCAGTGGCGATCCTATTTCTCCAGAATCTGAGACTTAACTCCTTTATCCAGGATGACAATGCTCTTCCCCACAGAGCCAGAATCATCACCGAGTTCCTCCAAAATTTAGGCATGGGGAGGATGGAGTAGCCTACCATGAGTCCAGACCTCAACCCAATTCCACACTTGTGGACTCAGCTTTGTTGTGCTGTACATGCTGTGGTGACCACGACATGACCAGGCTGGTGACGAGCCTGCATCCACTCACTCATGCTCCTTTACAAAGACACTAAAGGACACATAAAACATGCACCAGAAAACAGAAAACATAACTCTTATTTCTTTGCCTCCCACCCATTTTGGAGGTGCCAAGCTGATGTGGCTGTGTTTAGATATTCCACATGCTACTGAGATCCCTGACAACATGAATAAAGTGTAAAAATGGCCAACATGTTGTTTTCTTATTATTACTGGAAGAGTGTAATCATCCAATCCAGCAAACATGTCAAAACAAGAGTGAATACCATCAGGAGAATATTGGAGCGGATTTTGCACATTTTTGGGGGAGCTGCCCCCATGTTTAGCAGTGTTGCACATTCCACGGAAGCATGATCCTTTCAAGTTATACCTTGATTTAAAGGCAACTAATCAGGTCATCTAATGATGTAATACACAACACCAGTTGGTAAAAGAGGAGAAATAATTGACCAAACACAAATTCCCTTACTTTTTTGTGCTGAAATTACTTTTAATTTTCCATAAATGCCATAATTCCAGTGACATCCTATGAAATGACTGCTGATGCAAATTTTATGTTGATGTCATCTAATCCCTGCCCTCAAAAGGATGTGCAGGAAAGTTGATAAGGTATGTCTGCATTTAAATCAGGCTTGCCTGGGATCTTTTCTGACAAAGACTACTATAAAATTTACAAAAAGCACTAATAATATAATAGAAGTTTCTCAAAGTATGAACTACTGACATAAAGTTAAAGCTGGATAATTGTACCTCTTTAATGGAAACAAATTCAACAAGCCACTGATGTTTCAAATATCCATTAAGAATTGTAAACATACATTGTCATATATGAAAATAAAATCTTACAAATTAGAAAAGTATTAATGAACAAAGGATTTGCTTTGTTTTTCAAAGTTCTGTATCTGCTCTCAGTTTACTGAACACAAGCTAATGACACTTTTTGCATACAGTTTCCTCTGTAGGCCTCATAAACATGACAGGAATCTCAAATAAATAATATACGAAATGATCTATTCAAGACTTTAATTACATTGTTTCTTCATTCAGCACTCTGAAAAAGCTTGGAAGGAAAAGAAAAAGAGTGTAAACAGCAGGTTTTGCCAAGTTGCCAAGCAAATAATTACAGTTTTAGCAGTGAGTTAATGAGATTAAACTAGATCATTGTGTGTTTTTATACAATCTGGATTGTCTATTATCAGTACACCATGATGTGACGCATGAATGAAAAATCTTTTTTGTAGTTTATAATGTCCCAGAAAATCAGCACAAAATATTTATGGGACATTAACTTTGAACCTAATGAACTGCTTTGTCAAAAATGCGACTTTTAACAGAGGTGATGTGGAATAGTGAGCAGTTTCTGATCAGGCTGGTCAGTCACAGCAGGAATTAACCCTCCACTTTTATACAAAAGCTAATAATCTTCTGCAGGCTCTGTCACAGAAACTTTAAAGACTATGGTTCTTACAGGGGAGCACAATAATGCATCTTAAAAGGAACTGTACAAAGCCACTTGAGGTTCCTTCATAAAGCACAAAAATGCAGAATAACTGCATTCAACAATATTATTTGACTTTAGAAAGGTGGGGGCTGAAGTTATCTTGCAAGCCAGATCAGACTGCTTTGCTTTATAATATTCAATTACAGTA
Organism: Atherinomorus stipes; assembly: GCA_023101725.1. Taxonomy (NCBI): domain Eukaryota; kingdom Metazoa; phylum Chordata; class Actinopteri; order Atheriniformes; family Atherinidae; genus Atherinomorus; species Atherinomorus stipes. The sequence goes on from JALJCO010007119.1 coordinate 116,962, forward strand.
GCTCACTCGCACCCATTCAAACAGATGTCCTCCCCTGCACAGTGCAGAGCCGCAAATCAGCTGTTTATCTAACATGGTGGGGGTTGTTAGCCTGTAATAAACTTTGAAATTGACTATAATTTCTACAGTATTAGAATGTAACTGTTTATTGTCTTGTGATGTATAACAAAGTTTAACAAATAAGCTGTAAGCTAGTTAGAGTTTTCATAATTCATTTAACATTTTTTCACTTATTACCTCCCAGTTTTGTTTAATATAGCTCTGTTAAACAACCAGAGGCAGACAGAATTAGGAAAGTAGTGAGAGTTAATGGAAGTGCTATACTGAGTGGATTAGATCAAACATAAAGTCCTGTGCCAAACATTTAAAGCACTGTTTTTTTTTTCTTCTTTTTTTTTCAGTACAAAACACACTACAATACCTGCATGTGATCATAATGTGCATGTGTTATAGTTGTGAGATATTCATCTCATTTGACTTTTAATTTCTCAGAGGGTGCACTGGCCAGCCACATGTTATCTTCTGTGCAACACAAGCCTGCCAACTGAGCCTGGGAGCCGTCAGCGCTTTCACAATCTGAGCTATATTGGTAAGTGGAATGTGGATAAATCTTTGTGAGATCATGAAGTTTTAGATGGTGTAACATAATAGGAAGAAGCCAATCAATATAGAAAAGTTAAGAAAGCTGCCAATTTCCTTAGAAAGGAAATTTGACGTACTAGTCATCAAATAAGCTGCCAAGTGCAACATGCTTTTAAAGATTAGAAAGAATCTGAATTGCCTGAGGCTCAGAAGACTGTAGACAAGCTGCATAGTTCAGTTGTCTCTTGGGGACAAAAAAAAAAAAAAAAAGCCTTCAGCCACTCAGCTTTCCTTGAAGTTAGTTTATGGGTCCACTAAGTGAAAAGGGGTGTTATTTAAATGATGCTTTTCTATTTAAATGAGAAAGCTTAATTTAAACTCTTTGAAGTGTTGAACATCCACAGTTTCTGACTGAATCTGGGTCAAACATTAACCCAGAAATTCCCGACAGGAGACAAATTTATCATGATGTAACAAGCAAACGTTTGCTCATGTGTGAAACAGTCTTGTTTTTTATTTAACACTTTGAAGATTTACCATAATCTTGGTCCACATGGAATATGTGGCCCACTTATTTCTTGGTAAATTTGTTGTGTGTGCCGGATGACTGAGATATATCTATCTATGTATGTATCTGTGTATATACCTGTGTATATATATTTATATATATATATATATATACACACACACACATTTTTGAGGGTCAAGATTTGGTTTTAGAGTTCAGGTTACAATTACGTTTTGGTTAGGGTTAGGGCTAGGTTTAGGTTTAGGGACTAGGGAATGCATTATGTCAATGAATGTCCTCACAAAGATAGAAGTATCAGGATGTGCGTGCGTGTGTGTGTTTGTGTGATTGTGTCTATACATACTTTTTAAAGAATGAAGAATGTGTGTGTGGTGTGTGTGTGTGTGCGTGGGGGGTGGGGGGGTCAGAGAAAAACATGAAGGGAAAGGGGTAGAAGATCAGCTTTAGATTAAGCAGATTAGATTGTTAGGTGTCAGTAACCTGCATACATTCTATGATGGGACTAAGGTTTTAGATATAAAACATTGTTGGTGTTAAAGTGTAAAAGCTCACAACAGCTAAACAGAACTATATATTGTTTTCATAATATATGGTAATAAACTAGCCAAAGAACAGTCTGCCTGGGTAACAAAGTACAGAAACCCAGTTTAAGAATCTGCATTTACAACTTTAGTCTTACAAGTTCATTTGCATCATGTTTTTTTTAAAAATAAAAAGCATGAAAAAGACCAACATGAACATTTAAATATTACAAGAAGATGATGGCAGATAAAAGTAAAAAGATAAATTAATAGAAAATAAATAAAAAAAGAAAACAGGAGTAAATCATATAAACATTCATAAACACAAAAGTTATGTTTGATTTGAAAGATGGTTTTAGCTGAAATGATTATACAGTATATTATGAATTAAAATACCTTATTAATTGTACCTACATTAAACATTGGGTACATGAAGCCAGCAGATGGTTCCAATATGGAAGAATGATTTAGTTAACTGAAAAAAGCACAATATGATTTAATTTTCACATGAAACTTAAATCCATAAAGGAGTAAAATGATAATTAAATGAACTTTAAACAGATCCTCATTCAAATCTGTATTTGAACAACACAGCACATTCCAGTGTTTACAAGTATTACGTAGTGATATTCCTCCAGAATTGTACTGAACAAAAAGCATCATTCCCAGCAGTGCGCCTGTGAGAGAGAAGACATGGCAAAAGACAGGGCTGGGTGCACGGGATAGGCAATGGGCCAGAGAAACACTGGTGTTTGTATTTAGCGTGCCAAAAGGTGTTGGCACTATCATTCGCTCACTCACACCCCACCCCTGCAGGGATTACTGGGAACACAGACACCCATTTGTTCCTAATGTGTTCCTCAGATAACCTTAAAGATGCAGTATTGAACACAAATACAGCTGCTGATGAGACCAGAAGGTACAAGTCACCTACTCAAGCAGTCTTTGAGTTGAACTGCTGCCCACAGTTAGCATGTGATGAAGGGAAACATTTTAAACCAGTTTATATACTGGACTGCAGGGCTACTCAATTTGGTCCTACAAGTGGCGCAATCCAGCAGGTTTTTCATGTCTTCGTGCTCCAATGCAAGTTAATGAGTCATTGTGCAAAGCTCGATTAGCTATTAATGTGAGTCGGGTGTGTTAGAACTGGGAGGGATGGAAAACCTGCTGGATTGCGGCCGTGGTAGGACTGGATTGAGTAGCCCCGCTGTACTGCATCTTATGACTTAACACGCTATGGTACAGTAATATGGGTTGCGCTCTCATTTACGTCTAAAGATGTTGGAAATTGTTTTTTCTACTTAGATCACAGAAACACAAAAAGAAAGCTGCCCCCCCCCTCCCCCAGCTGTGCCTTTACAGGAAGAGCTTACTATATGTCAGGGATAGTTAAACAGTTCTTCCAGCGAGGCATGTCTGTGAAATTAGAGGAATGCCAAAAGCAACATTAAAACACATTTTATTTCCTGGGGAAGAAAAAAACAGAAAACAGATTTATTTTCTCAAAGATGCAGCAGATGGAGTAAACTTTGTTTAGAAAGGAGGTCATGGCCAGAATGAAATGCTTGTCTGATTTTATATTTTTCTATGTATTGCAGATTATGATTTTCTTTTCTTCTCTTTAAAATTCTTTAATGTCTAATTAAGAAATCATTTAACACATTGCAGGAAGACTTCCAGAGCTGTCCACGGTGCTGAAAACACAAACTAATGTTACGTACAGTATCTTGCACAGCAACACCACAATATGACCAAAGATGTATCTGACTGTTCATTGATATTTGGGCTACATTTTTCATTTTGAGCCACTTCTGTGGTCATTTTTTGCTTAAGCAAATCTTTCAATAAGAAAGATGTTCAGCACTCCTGCATCTGTGAACTGAGGTGTATATTCACCTTTTTCTGTTTTGCTGATGTTTCACAAGCATCACAGTTTTTACAGCCACTCACAGTCTGCCTCAGCATAACTCCAAAGCTTCGTACATTTAGGGAAACTTTCCTCAGCACAGCATTTTATTAAAAAAAAAAAAACCCTGCAAAGCCACACAAACATAAACTGCTCTCATTAAGCAGGCTAAGTTAAAGCTTTCTGTTGTTTTCCAATATAACACACTTAAGTTTCTTTAATGAAGATTATATTGCAAATTGCTGATGACTTCACAAAAGCATCAAGAAAGCAATAAAACTTTGCTCCTGGTTTACGTGCAGCAACTTGAATTTTGGAAAAAGTAGCCTGAATTAAATTCCAGTTTCTGTCCATTCAGCTGTAGTGGCTGTTTCTAATCAGAACTAATTATTATTCAGAGATCTAAATCTACATGTCCAGATACACAAAGATGCTAATAATTGGCAGAGTGACACCAATGCAATGTCTCATTAAATGTGAAACTCATTTCTCAGTTTCCAAAGCTCAGATAGCATCCTCGTAGAGTTATAAAACATTCTGCTGCAGCCACACTGTACTGTAAGCTGCTGCTGTGCTCCACAGAGTCAAAGCTGGCATCTGTATTTGGCTCTCATGCTATAATAATATCCTGAGTTAAGAATGCAGCACTCTAAGGCTGAAAATAAATCTCAACTCTCTTCTCTTCCATCCTTCCTTTGCCTTCATTTTTACTTCCTCTTCCTTTTCTCCCCCTTCTTATCCAAAAGCAGATGATGTGCAGCTATAACGCTTTACTAACTGGCAAATGACCTCATCCCCCCTCCTTATGCTGATACAGGAACTGCTGGGAGGCTATTTTTCTCCCGAGCTATACTTCTCATCTAAATCATGGACTGCAGCCCTTCCTATGTGCTGAAGGGAAATGACATTAGCCAAACTCCTCTCGATCTGCACCTGTACACTACAAAACCCATCTACACTGGAAAAGTGTCTATTTGTGACAGAGAAAATCATAAGAGAGCAAATTGTGGTTCCAGCTTATGTTGTTTATTCGTATGTTTTCATGTTTAACATAAAGCAAATTTTGGGGGGTTAAGTTGTGGGTACCGGCTCATCCTGTGGGTGAGACAGGACAGATGAACGTGTATTTTACCAAGTACCGACACATGTTATACACGATTGTAAAGCTGAGATTTGAATGATGTATACTATTTCAGGCTACAATCATAACTGTAGATTCAGTAAACACTTATTTCTGACCATTTGAGAACACAAATATTATTTGAAGCCATATCATGCTCACAAATGAAACTGCATCAAAAGCTGTCCTGTTACTATACATCAGCAAGGGTCCAGTAAAAGTAGTCCGGTAAAGTAGTTATTCCAAAACAAGTCTTTTACCCATAAAAACTCATTTTAGAAAAAAAATGACAGGATTTTAAGGAGTTAAACTGGAGCAGCCGATTCAAAGAGATTTCCAGGATGGAGTTAAGGCACAAAAGAAACAAAAGAGAGGTTTAGCTGCGAATATTTTCTAGGTTAACCATGTTAGTTGAACACAAAAGCTTAAATTGCTGTTGGTAATATAAGGTTAAAGGGTAAGATTTATGGGGTTTTGTTCATTTTTCTGTGCATTTCACTCAAAACTATAAATGTAAAGTTCATAATGCCAATAAATGAAAATTCAGGCAAATGCCAAAATCATCAAGATTTATCCTCTGGGGAACCAAGAAAGTCTGCTCATGAAATATTTTGGCCATTCATCCAAGTTGTTTGGATATTATAGTGTGGACCAAAGTAACAGATAGCCAAGCTGCCAATGAGGATCAAGCCTTGATCATAGCTGTGTTCCCTTAATGCTGAATTTCTAAATATGACAGCTGAAACTCTTACTTAGCTAAGAGAGAAATATTAATAATTGATAAACCAGAACCGAGTAAGATTTGACTAGTACGCATAGACAAACACAAATTAAAAACACTAGTTTCACCATTGTGGCTATGAAATATCAGATTTCTGATATCTTTGTATTTTGATTTAAAATGTTCAAATATGATTAGTACTTAATTAAATGAAGAAAATTATTCTTTCTTTTTATTCTAAAAAATAAAAAAAAGAAAAAATTTTTTATTGCAAAAAAATTTTTTCACCAAAAAAAAAAAAAGAAAAAAAAAGAAGGGAGATGAGGGGACCAAGAGAGGCTAGAGAAAAAAAAGCAGCATAAATGTCCATCAGCCAGATCTGAAAGCGCTCAGTCACATCATGGAGACCTGTAGTCAATATCAAGCACATGTCTGACAAATGATGAAAACCTTTATTTAGGTAAGTAAAAAGGGAAATAATGGGATATAATCCAGGCAATAAAAATGGATATAAAGCCAGTGAGAAAGTTTGAGTGGCAGGGTCAACAAGATAGATAGATAGACCATTTTTATTGAAGTGTCATGCACCATCTAGTGCCCAGCCCTATAAGAGATTCAACAAACAGACAAGATGACAACAGGTTACAAACTTCTTGAAATATACAAAACTCAAACAGGATACAACACTCTGTCGTCTGTCCCAGGCCTTACTAACAAAAGCGACAAATGCAAAAATTTCTCTACATAGGATCCAACTTAAAATATTTTCATCTGGTAGCCGAAACAAATCTGCATTATTTCTGTTTATACACTTAAATAAAACAAGTTATAGATCAGAATACACTGGGCAATAAAGGAAAAAATGATATTCATCTTCCACCACATTAAGATCAGAGAGTAAACAGACCCTCTCCTCTTCAGGGAGACCCTTGTACCTGCCCACTTCCACTGCCAGAGGGAGGCTACCAGTTCTAAACTGGGCACAAAGAGACCTCTGTTTTCATGTCAACAAAGGAGAAATTAGCTGTGCTGCAGAAAAAGAAAAGATCAGCACTTTGCAAAGCCTGAAGAGGTAAAGAGGGAAGAAAAGAAAGAGAGGAGCTGGCAGAATCAGGCTTTCTTTTATTTACCTGGCATTTAACAAATTGATTGATCTGGTAAAAAAAAAAAAAAAAAAAAAAAAAGAATAAAAAGCTGTACAATGATTGTAACAAAGTACATAGTGCTTCAGTAAGGGCTTACAACATATGGAGGAAGACAAATCAGATGTTTCACCTCTGTTCTTTCATGTAGTTCAAAATCCATATGTAATAATCATTCAATAACTGAAGAGACTTCTCCTTAATGACTCAAGGGAATCTCCAATGACCAGTTTAATTGAGGCAATCAGATATAGCTTTAAGAGGCTCAGATTCAAGTCACATCTTTCTCTTGAGTAATGTTAGGATTAAGTTGTTTAAACTTCAATTCCAATGAAGTTGGGATGTTGTGTAAAATGTAAAAACAGAATACAATTATTTGCAAATCCTCTTTAAGCTATATTAGACTGAATACACTGCAAACAAAGATATTTAATGTTAATGTTCAAACTGATAAAACTTTATTGTTTATGTGCAAACATATTTACTCACTTTGGAATGGATGCCGGCAACACGTTTCCAAAAAGCTGGGACAAGGACAACAAAAGACTGGCAAAGTTGATGAATGCTCAAAGAATGGGAAAGAATTCTACCAACAAAGCTCCATCAGTTAGTGTCCAGTTTCCAAATGCCTTTTGAGTGTTGTTAGAAGGAAAGGTGATGTAACACAACATACCCCTGTCCTAGCTTTATCTGAAAGTGTTGCAGATGTAAGATTCAAAAGGAGTGAATACTGTATTTGCAAAATACAATCAAGTTTATCAATCAAATATAGGTTGAAAGGGTTTCCAAATCATTTCATTCTGATTTTATTTACATTTTAAACAATGTCCCATCTGCATTGGAATAGAGATTTTATATGATCAGATAATATTTTCAGGACTCACTTTCTTTCTTATGAATCTCTTTTTTCCTGCTTTTTTTCCCCTCTTCTAACTTGCCCCGTCCAGCATCGTAGCAAGCCAAACCAAAACTTTACTTTTTGGTAAAGTTAATTTAGATCTCTGTTGATGAAGCTTTCTGTTCTTTTTCGGTTAAACCTTGTCTAACAGTCTCCTTCTTAAAGGAGACATCAAACATCAAGCAAAACACTGATTTACTATGTTACCATGCTCATAACATGTTTTTTGCTTGTTTGACATGAGATATGAAAAAGATTTGCCATTACTATGGCTTGGAGATTAAAGAACGGTTGCAACCTGATCTCACTAAAATACGTGAAATGAGCACGAACCTTGAGGTCCTGATAAGCAACCTACTGGTATTTAGACAAAATATCAATACATGGTCATTTTATATGCTTCTTTATTCTTGCCCTGCTTCACTTAAATCTTTGCTTTTTTAATCACATGGCATCTCACAAAACGCAGACAGGACCAGATTCTCATTCACTAGATGAGGACAGTCATCACCAAGCAAATATAAGGCCATGAGAGTTGTCTGTTTCTCTTTTTCATGGCAAAAACTTTAAAATGCATTATTTTATGGAACTCAGATGAGCTTTTAGGAAATCAATAACTGCTGGAATAGGACTAAGAATCTATATTTTCTAATAATCAGATGAAGAGTTCAGAGCCCTATTAGAGTCTGCCTTTGTGGAAACATTCCCTATTCAACTATTTTGATTTGGATTTATTTGATTTTATATCAACTGAGTGACAAACACGAGGAAATGATGTAAGTTGTTTTTTTGGGTTTTTTTTTTTTTTTTAAAAGAATGTTCCTGAACTGAGGCAGCTGAGATCCATACAAGGATGTAAAACTACTACAACAGCGGTGGCATTTAGCATCCTCCTACAGTCAAATTACAGCGCTTATCCGAGTATGGCGCTTCTAATCTCCAACATCAATTATTTCTCATACAGTACAGTCTGATGACCTCCCTTTGGGTTCTTCAGCTGAGAAAAACCCTGGCATGAACAAAAAGCAAACTACAAGCTGTGTTATATGCAATCAGCTGCTTATGAAGAAACTCCATAACTGAAAATATTTAAGAACGTTTGAGCTGAATGTCCTCATCGTTTGGGCCATGAAACTTGCGTTTTGTTTTCAGATACTTTTTCATATCAGGACTCCATCTCTTTGTGTCAGCTAAACACTTCAGCACGGGGCATATGTGCTGAGAAAATATAGCTCAGTCAGGAAAAATCAAATGATGGGTCAGAAGATCAACTGACAAGAAAACCTTGTGGACTTTCTAGGCTATGGCTTAGCAAGAGGAGTCAAAATGATAAGATGCCTTATTTTCAGTAATGTATAGTATTGATTTTGCTGGAATGCTATCTCTGCGTCTTGGCTTCTGTTTATTTAAACAGAGCACCTTTTGCAATCATTTGCTTACTTTTCTGAGAATTACTGGAACATTTGAAGCATTGAAAATGATTCATATCAGACGAGGACATAATCTAATACTGCTAGGTCTACTGGTAGACATGCAGTGAGAAACATATTTCCTTATGTGGTCAAAGGAGATGCCAAGTTTATATGCATCATGTTATCACAATTTCTTAACAAGGCATACATAAAATCCTAAATTTGGCTCATTTAAAGCTGTCTAAACAGTAAAAGTTTGCATCATGTCCTTAGAATTTCATTCTCAAGTTGAGATTGCTTAAAGCGCTACACAAATGCTACTAAATAAGATGATTTTTAAATACTTCAAGACCAAAATGACCAAAGTCCCTGTTTTTTTTATCATGTGCTTTGGTGCTAAAAGTAGGAAAACTATGCCATTTTATGTTTGAATCTGTATCATTACTACTTAAGAGTCAGTTTGTTTTCATTCTCAGAGATCTCCCCTCATTAACGAAAACACACAGTCAAGATTAGTTTTATCCAAACTCATTTGAGTAATTTCAGTTATTTTTCCTCCCAATCCTTCAGTCCTGAGTAGTTACACACAACTTCACAAATCATCTTAATAAATGTGAATAAAGATGTGAAAATTTCATTTAACCTTGAAGAATTTCCTCTGAGGATGTGTAACTCATTACAAACCACCTGGGAAATTCATGTGAATTCAGTTTGGTACACTGCTGCCATCTAGTGTAACTATTGTAAACAACAACAGGCCAGGAGAGGAAACCATTTATCTAACATATTTGTAGATAATCAACCTCAACACATACAAGACTCCTCCAAGTTCTTCTTGCTTGATTACAGCCTATAGTAGTGCTCAAGTCAGTTAGATACATAAGCATAATGGTACATTTCCAGAGGTGAAATGTTTATTTTGAGCTTCTAAAATGCTACAGCTAAAAAAAAAAAGCATTTTTTTCCCAATCATCATTATAATCATCAATCCAATAATCATCTATACTAATTTAAACTTTAACAGTTCAAGTGTAGCAAAATCTACAAAGTCAAAGTTTTATCCAAAAAGGCAAATAAACACTTTTCTTGACTTACAATACCTTACATAAGATCTTACTTATGCTTTTTTGACAACATACATATGGCAATAAGATACATTGACATGCGTACTTTGCAAGATGTTTTCAATGAAACATTACAAACATATACTGACCGTAAAAACCTTTGACATGACAGAAAATGCAAAACATACGTCCACTTCTCAGAAAATATACTGTTTAAAGCCACTTTTGCAGTCAAGCTGTACAACTGGTAAACTTGCGTGGCTTTACATTTACTGCATCCACTGTCACAGAACTGGCATCCCATTCAAGACTTTATACAATGATACCCAGTTACAGTAAAGTATAACACAGTACAACTTTATCGGGTCACAACATTCTGCTATCCAGTTCCATTTTGTTCCGAGTTCAATAAATAGAGGTTAACTTTTTGTTAAAAGCCATGTGTTAAAATATGAGAAAAAATTATAAAAGTTTTTATATTTTAAAGGTTAAAGGTTACCAGTGAGGGCCGAGTCCATGAGGTCATCATCCTCATTTCTCATATACATTGGACTGGAGCGGGATGGACGATCTGAGCTGAGCATGGAGAGCGATGAATCAGAGGCGGAGATGGGAGACCGTGACCAACTGTCTGCTTTCATTGGATGTGAAGATGGGCCCATGGACATGGAGGACTTCTTTTTCTCCTTCTCCCTGTCCCGTTCTCGGTCTCTGTCCCTCTCCCTCTCCCGCTCTCTCTCTTTCTGCTTCTTCTTCTCCTTCTTGTGTTTTTTGTGTTTTTCCCCGGAGCTGAGGGGGATGGAGCTCATGTAGTCCTGAGGGGGAAGGGGGCGCATAGTTTGGTCGTCATCTGAACTGGGGCTATTCTGGTGGGACTTTTCTGCAACTGAGCTGCTGCCCGATTCGCTCTCGCTGTCGTGGTTGAGTGGGGTGTATCCTGGTGAGCGGCTGTGGCTCGGGGAGGAACGGTCATGCTTGGGTGTAGAGCCACTGAAAAGGGGGGATGCTTTAAGGCTAGGAATTTGTGGACGCATGGAGTCATTAGAGCCTTCTCCAGCTTTCTGAAGGGTCACTTTAGCCTTGATGCTTGGTGAACCACCATCTGGTTTACTAATGATAATTTTGGCCAATGCGGTTCCACCTGTTTTTGAATCCATAATTTTTTTATCCCCACTATTTCCCCCAGATACTGAAACTTTTGCTTTTGCCTCCTTATCAGACTTTTCCCGTTTATATTCTCCGCTTTGGGAGGATGAGGTATGTTTGGAAGGACCCATGTTTGAAGAACCACTTGGAACATTTCCAGGACCACCAGGAGCCGATGCTGAACCCCCTCCCCCTACTGGTGGCCCTACCTCACAACCATCCTCCCCAACTCCTCCTCCACCTACACTCTTTAGCTTGTCTATAACTGCTGTCAAAGAGGGCTTTTTGTTTCTACTGGGAGACTTCCCTTTGGCATTCGGGTTATTTGCATTGTTCTGACCGGCCCCACTACCACCACTTCCTCCGCTGCTTCCACCACCGCCTCCACTGTTTCCTCCACTTCCACTTCCTCCTCCTGTCCCTCCTCCCCCTCCACTTCCACCTCCTCCACTCCCGTATTGTGACTGGGAGCCTCCTGAGAAGCCCATGGAACCAGAAGACTGGGAGGAGCTGGAGGATGAAGAGGAAGATGTGGAACTAGAGGAAGAGCCCCCACCACCTGGCTTTTGAGAGCTCATACCTCCTCCAGAGGAAGACTTGGACCCACTAGAGCTGCCACCTCCTGAGCCCATTGGAGATTTAGCCTTGGAAGAAGGAGGGGTTCCTGGAACTTGGGACTGCTGCATTTTCATTGGAGAGGACAATTTGTCACCAGAGCTGCTGGAACGGGAATGGGAGGGAGAAATATTGGGCTTTATGTTGGGATTCATAAGTGACCCAGGAGGCTTGCCCCCCTGAGGCTTAATTTTATTACCACTTCCAACTCCACCTCCAGAACCTCCAGGCCCAGACAGCCCATGTTTAGTTATTGGGGAGGATCCTGGTTTGCCAACACCCATGCCTTGAGAGGAACCTTTTGACTGGGACGGCCCACTTCCACCTCCTCCACCCCCTGGCTTGGAGTTGTTACCTTGTGCCATTGAACCTTCTTTGGATTTGATCTTCCCAGAAGAAGACGAGTGTGAATGGTGGCTTTTGCTGCTGCCGCTTCCTCCTGAACCTCCTGTGCTGCTTGTGGCGGAGCTACTGGAGGTGTATCCACCATGGGATGTTGTTTTCCCACCAGTAATGGTACCTTTTGGGATCTGAATGGTGATTTTTGGAATGGGAGGTGTGGCACCTCCAGGTGGAGTTTGTGAGCGCCCTGAACTACCAGGGGATTTGGAGCCTCCTCCACTTATGCTCCCTCCAGAACCTGAACCCCCACTAGGAGGCGTATATGGCCGCCCTCCTGAGCTGTGAGAGGGAGACTTGCCATCAGGATCTAGCTTTTTGCGTTTGGGAGGTTTATCTTTAGATTTCCCTTCACTGGATGGGGTTCTGCTTCTTTTGACTTGCTTCCCATCTGCTGAGCTGCTCCCCATTCCCATCCCAGAACTGCTCCCCCCACTGCCCCCATTTTCATCCTTTGGCCGCATGAGACCTTGCTGTTGTTTTACTTTGGGTTCTGCACTCTTAAAATCAGCACATGCACCACCAAGCCCCATCATGATTGGGCTTTGGGACCCTCCACCATGTGTGTCTCCCAAATCAGGAGCTTGCCCTAGAAGTGGTTTACCACTACTTCCAAAGACCATCCCCATATCAAAAGGATCTTTAAGTGAGGGTTCTGGGGTGCTCTGTCCATGTGGGGTAGGATTCTGTGGAGTTCCTGATGGAGTATTCTGCTGGCTACTTCCCCCAAATCCCTTAACTAGGTCCAAGTCTCCATCAGCACTTGGAGAACTGTCATCAAAGTAGCTCTGGGAGAAACTATGTCCTGAGGTTAGAAGGTCAGGGTTGAAGTCAGAGGCATCAGGAAAGAAGTTTGTGGAAGAAGAGTCACTGGTAGGAGTGGCAGCAGTTGCAGCTGCCTCAGCAATCAGGTCAGCAGCATCTGTAAAGGGGTTTTCATTGCTGTTGGTATTGAAAATGTCTGCTGAATCAAACACTGCACTACCCTGACCCGAACTAGATGAGTCTCGGATGGGAGTACCTAGGGGGCCTCCATCATCCCCACCACCACTCATTGGGTGCTGCCCATGGTTTCCACTGCTGCCTTTGCCAGTTTGTTCAGGTAAATCTTGCAAGATTTCCGTGATGTCTGGTCCAATGCTATCAGAGCTGGAGAGGCGCACCATACGAGGCGGAACAGCACCAGGTGGTTGCTGTTGCTGAGACTGAACATGAGATTGTGAATAAGGCATGCTGGAGCCTGGGGGCGGTGTTCCACATTGGCTAGGTGCAGGAGTGATGCTATGGGGTGTATCGAGACCATCGCCAGTTAGGTTAACATCAAAGATAGAATTCTGAGATGCATCCACATCCATAGAAAGGAGTTCCCGGTGAAAATCATCCTCATGGGTAACTGAATGGTGCTGGTGGTGCTGTGGTATGGAGGATGCTTGTTGTGATTTCATACCCATGCCACCACCTCCACCACTTGCATTTGCTCCAGGCAAAACTCCACCCTTTTCAGTTCCCCTGGGACGCTTTTTCTTTCCCTTTGCGTTTCCTCCCGGGCAAGCTCCGCCCATGCCATCCGTCCGTGGGGAGCCGGAAGAATTCTGTCTCTCCAATGGGCTAGAACCATAGAGTGCTGCAAAATCCTGTGTGGGGTTGTCTTTCAAAAGGTTCATCAACATAGGATGATTCTTTGTGTTGCTGGCAGGGGAGGATGTTGGTGGAGGAGTTTGGTGGGGTTGTGGTGCATTCTGGGAGCTGGGACTAGAACCCACACTTCCAGTTATCTGCAACAGACTTGTCAGTATGGGATTCTGGGTGACTTTGCTGTAGTCATCTGAATGGCCTTGACCTTGCTGCTGTTGCTGTAACTGTTGCTGACCAGCCACCCCTCCTGGGGTGAGGGACTCCCCTTGAGATTGCCTTCCTGTACGAGACATTTCAAACAAAGAAGTGATTGGACCTGTAAAATTAGGCCCCCCTGGGGGTCCTCCACCAGTAGGTGTGTTGCTCCCTGTGAGTCCAGGCAGTCCCATTGGGTTGGCTCCATCTGCTGCCATGTTATAGGTGGGACTACCTGAGGGCGGCAGGTTATTCTTAACCATGGTCTCCACTGTCTGTGCGATTAATGAGAGAGCAGGAGTGTCTGCTTGGATGGTCTCTGCTTTCCTTCGAATGGCCCGCATAGTTACAGGAATGGACATGCACCTACAAAAGTTTGGAAACAATTACCATTAAAAAAAAATACAATTCCCATTTATGAACTCAGGAAGAAACAAAATTCTCACCTCTGGACCACTTTCGTAATGAATTCATCAGTACAGATCAGAGCATCTGACAGTCCTTTGTACAACTGGCAAGACACCTGTCTGGAGTCAATAACCTCCATCATCACTAGAGTAAAAAAGATGAGACAGAAATCAGATTTATGACTGAGCAATCAACCAATATTTTCACCGATTTCACTATTTCTAGATGGTTCACCAAAGAATAAATCAATACGATCTACACAAATTGACAGTATTGATCCAAAGTGTTTCTACAGAACCGATTTTTTTATTTTTTTTTTTTGCATTCAATTAGTTAACCAGTTAAAACAAGTAAACAAGTTTCTTTATGTTACAATTAGGTTTTGGGTTGGTGGGTAAAAAGACTAATATCACTTCATACTACATTTATAGGCACATGTATTTTGCAACACTTCCCAATGTGTCACAATGAAGGCAGGCTACTGAAAGAAATGCAATAATGACTCTACAAAAATAAAAGTATATTTTAACAGTCCTCCCCCTGCCATATTGTAAGATGTGTTATTATAGTAACTAAAATGGGACCAATCAAACCCTAACTCTGGGGGGAGGTGAGGGGTATTCACATTGTTGCAATTTGTGCTTCTAGATGAGATTACATTGTTAACATGGGACTTGCATACTCATGAGACACATTTTTCAGTAAAACAATACACTTACTGAAGAGGATCAATTTCGGGGTCAGAACCTTCCATGTTAGTGAGTTTTGTTTACATTTCTTTTCAAATAAGTGTTCAACTTATAGCTCTGATTCACGTGCAAACAATTAACTTGATCAAATGCAAAAATACCCCAAAATGTAGTTAAATAGTGGGATTTTGTAAAAGTGAGAGCTCACCACAGACTAATGATTCATTAACAGGATGCTGGAAAGAGACGCCAAAACTTGAGTCAGTGAGTGGACACACTTCAAACTGCAGAAGACCTGCACTGTCTGAAGGAAAAACAAAAAACAAAAAACATGTTGCGCTTGTCAAATGTAGTGTAATACAAACAGAAACAAGCTTGCCCATACACAATAAATCAGATGTGAGATATTTACCTTCTTTGATGGATGTTCTTTTGACACAGCTGCCTATTAAGGTATTATAGGCTGCTTGGTGGCGAATTATATCCAGCAAGAATGGCACTTGTGCTGGGTGGCCGAAGGGAATCTTGGACACCATTGCTCCTTTAAGAGAGTGACCATCTTGCACTGGGGCATCGCCATTAAGGAAGTAACAGTGCTGCTGATCTGGCAAGATCTACGAAAAAAGAAAAAGTTTTTCATTCAAAGTCTTTTGTATAGATATAAAATATCTATGAAATGATTGTGTTTAACTTTTGAAACCTCAAATTTCATTGCGGAATGACAAGAAATTTCATTTTACTGAATGCACTGCATGTTTTCTAAATTTGTACAAAGACAGCTCAGAGACCAAGAGAAGAAACAGAAATGTTGAGACAAAATTGTAAAAAGGATTGCAAGAACAGTTTTCTAATAAATATCTTCAGTGATTTTGAAAGTGCAATTTTGAAGTGTGGTAGGTGAGCAAAGTAACAAGACCACAGAATGAGCAACATGGAATGAATGTGGACAGGAATTAAATAATAGATAAGAGGTTATATACAATAGCTTAAAAAAAAAGAAGGATTTATGTGTGAGAGGATTGCGTGTGTCAGCTCACCGAGTAAAAGTGCATGTTGAGCAAGGGTGCTGGCAGTGAGCCGTTGTCTTCCAAGAGCTGCAGCTGGCTCTGGACTATTAACTGGTAAAGAGGTGAGAGGCTCGGCAAAGTGTCAAACACTGGAATTGCTGTGTAAAAAAGATTTTTAAGTCAAAATTCTTAAAACAAGCATATCGTTTTCTATCCATACTATAATGGCAACTTAATACAGTATGCATGAAATAAACTCACAAGTTACACTGCCCATCCTCTGTATGAAGGATAGTGAGAAAGGCATGGGGCGATTCATCTTGAGGAAAAAACAAGCTGGCAGGTCTACACAGTTGGAGTTGGTCACAGTGGAAAAAGAAGCTGTGCTAAAATGCAGAAAAAAAAAAAATGCATCAGCTGTTCTCTACAACTACCTGATTGGGATACTAAAATAAGCCAGAGATAATTGCCTTTTATTGAGAAGAATAGTGTGTTTATCATTGTTTACAATGATTCCCATGTATCTTGTGATGGTAAGGTATATTCTCTTACCCCTTGTTGTCAACTGGGTGGGATCCGGAGATAAGTGGAGTGATTGGGAGCTTGTACACTGCAGACGTTCCCTCAATTGTCACAGATACACTGACACCCAGAGAACGGGGCACTGCAACAGTAAGTGCCACATAAGTCAGAAGACCAGTCACATAGGATACTTACAGTCAATCAGCAAATCATATTGCCAGTGGCTGGCATATCATTCTTTATTTGGACACTTGTAAATGATGTCCTTCAAGCACTTGCCGTTGCTGTCGGTTAAGTTGAGATGTGAGCCTGTTCCCTCCTCAAAGATGTCATAAGGAGACACGTAACACTGAAGAGAAACCAGATGGCCACCGCTCCTGGCTGTCAACAAGCCCACGCTTCCATGAAGAATAGTTTCCACTGTATTGGCATTGGTTGCTAACCTGATAGATGTAAACAATAATTCCTGTATTACCAAATAGGGGCTCCAAATCACCGAATTAAATAAGCATTTCCTGGACACCAACTTTTAATAATCAACCGTCCCACATTTAATTTCATGGGCAGGTCTTTCACCCTAATTGATAATCAAGTTTAGCATAATGACAGTGTTATGACAATCAAAGGGGTCCACATTAAGAGAACCTTTAAATCTTAATTGTTTTATCAAACTTGGTGGAATTTACAAGTGGGAGCATCACCACAGAGCACATAATCTCTTGGCAATTGTGACAAAGTGACTAAAAAACAGAAAACTTTTTAAGGTGATGAAATGACTACTATCCTGCAAACTTACCTAAACATGTGCATCATCTTGGTGAGATCAAGCTCTAAAGACTGCAGTGCTTTATACATCTTTGTTTTTAGTTTACTGAAACACAAAAAATATTAGGAAAAAAAAAGCGTCTTCAATATTCTTGAAGAGATTAGTGTACTTTTAAAAACATCTGTATGTGAACTAATGACAGTGGTTACAAGTCAGCTTACTTGTCTCCTGGAAGCTTGTATAAATCAACCAGCCCCTTGAGATGTTTGGAAAATTCTTCAAAGTTCTTTTCCCTTATGATAAGAAAAATATTTCTTACATTCACATGCTTTGTTCGTCAATACAAGAATGACTAAATCTGTATAAATTTTTGTGTTAAAAGCTGTAGTTTTGTGGTGTCTACTGACCTCAGATGTTGAAACAGCTCAGGACAACTCTGTAACCAACAAATCCAGACAATAATATTAAACAATTTCTATGTAAGGTGGTGCATGAATTCAAATGAATCAAAGAATCAAGGGATGGGCCTTTTTCTCTCAGAGAATAAAAACAAAACATTTCCAATTTAACAATTTATGTAAAACAAAGTTTAAAGGTAGAGTCTGGAGTCCTCCCACCGTTTCTGTTTGTAAACAACACTATTGAAACTGAGTGCCACTCCCCACTAAAGGCCACATTGGTCTTCAGCCTATTCAGCTTCAAGCCTCTCCTTTAAAGCTCGGAAGTGGGTAAAAGTCAAACCAATATTGACCCTGCTTTTCCAACGTGCACTAAGGCTCTTACCGCAGAGTACTTCCTTTTCTCGCTGCGTCCGCCGTCCCCCCCCCCCCCCCCCCCCCCTAGAGTTTGAGTGACTGGCGTCTGCTCGAATCATGAGCTTATTCCCACAAAGTGTCATGCCCTTAGCTCTGTCATTGGCTGGCGGCAAACAAAAATCTCTGACCAGAAATGTCCAGAATGCACCAAAACAAAGGGAAAAGGCGAATTACAGACAGGGGAAAAGGGAGTTGCAAACAAACTGACCCCCGCATGAGAGTAGAGGTCCAAAGGCGCGGATTGAGACAGATTTCACTTGCACAAGTCTAACGTTTATTTTCAGGGGGGAACCTCCAGACTCTACCTTTAAAATTAACAACTCAACTAAACTAAAGGAGCTAATAGAAATGTGCTGACCGTGGGGTTTTCTCTCTCATGGGCCACCTTGACATCCACTAGCTGGCCACTGCTGTCCAGCTGCACCTCCACATAAAACATGTCTGATGTGATGTAGCATTCAGTCCCCGATGGACTGAGGTGAGAGCCCAACCTGCTTAGACAGGACAAAACAAAGATAGGAAAACTGATTGTCATCATCACGCTGAACACATTTCATCCTTTGTCCTCTTGTATTTTGGCTTACCTTTTACATTAGAAATAGCTGTAAGGCAATGATCCGTAATGAAAAAGTATGAGTTTAAGTTGTGATACTCACATGTTTTGTCGAGCAATGGATTCCAAACGATCTGTCATGGATGGGAGAGATGAGACTAAAAAAGGAGAACAGAAAATGTACAATATGATTATGTGAGAAAAACCTGCATGCTGTATATTCAGAGCAAAAGACACATGTTTTTTGTTTTTTTTAATATTGTTTTCAAGGCAAGTTGATTTGCAGAACTGCATTTTCACAATTGATTCCAACCTAAATGAAGTCACAATTCCTCTGTTTAATAAAACAAAGACATTTTCCTGTCATTACAGTGGGGTTACATGAACACTTTTGTCACAATTAAAACGTTCTCAAGTCCAGAAAAGAGATTAGATCCGTATTTTTTGCGCCATGTGACCGCACCAAAAGTCCAGAACAGTTGTCAGAACGGAACGGTTGGAGGAGGCCGTCTGCACAATTGGAAAGTCCAAAACGCTTGACGCAAGGGGGTGGGGTCCTCCCCCCTCTGGAGCTCCCTGCCAATGCTTCTCTTGAAGTGGACATACCTCATGCACACAAAGTAATGAGACACACAGGACATGTTTCTTGAAACTTCATGCTGGCTTTCTCTCTGTCAGTATGCTCGATGCTTGTACGTGCATAGATTGTCTATTAGTGAGAGACATCACACTATCTGGTGGTGACGACACCGGCTGGACTGGAGTTTTGCCATCTCTTTCTACTTGTGTCACGGCGTAATGACCACGGTTTCGTCCTCAAAATGTTTCAGAAAACAACTATGAGACCGCGCAGAGTTGGACCCCTGCTGCAAGAATCCAAATCGTTCAAGTCTAGTTTGTTTGAGGACCCCATGAGACTGTGCCCTTACATGTGTGTTGGTATTGTAAGTCAATGTTCTCACCTTTAAGTGCTCTCTGCAGGGTCTCCAAGCAGTTGAGTAGAAGCTGGTGACCTGCTGCATTCATCACACCACGTTTCTCCTAGGGCACAGTATGACGAAAAAAGATATAAATAGGAAAGAGATGAGAAAAAATAAATGTGCTTCATCAACAATATGTGATGTTTAGGTTTATTTCACATTGTCTGAGTCAGCAAAACTGGGCCAACACTTAAATGTCTGACTATTTAGTGAAAATAAAGAAAGGTGGGAAAAAGTCACCACTGCACTTAAAAATAAAGCCTCTGTATGTTTATGTGCATGAAGGCTATAAATTTGTACTGAGACTATAGGTACATGAGTTGTAAGTTTCTGATGTGACCAGCTGAAAAGTGCATAGATAAAAGGATGGCACTACTGTGGAACATTTTTACTTAAATTACTGTACAAAATAGATTCAAGGATTTGGTCAGTTTCATCCTGATTTGATTTAAGTTTCTCAGTTATGAAAATGTGTAATTAACTTGTTGTAGAATACAATCGTGCCACTAGGAGGAGCCCCTAACTGTAATAACACTGTCACAATAGTAGAGAGGCTGGGAGGAAAAATGTCATCACCTGCCAAACTAAGGGCTGAGTTCAAGAACAACTTGGTCTGAAAGTTTGTTATAAGCCTCCCACTTGTTTTCTTATTTCGGTTGTTTATGTCTCTGGCAAACACCAATGCAAACAAATGCCAACCTGACATAACCAAGAACAATTTCTCGGTAAATGCTGACCACGTGATGAACTAGCGACTTGTTTAGGATGCATCATGCCTCTCGCCTGAAAGCAGCTAGGATGGGCTCCAGCGTCCCTTCATCAGACTAAGGGGGTATAGAATATGGACGGACGGATGTTTCTCACCATGGCTTGTCGCACAACCTTGCAGGTCTCTTGCCAAGGTCTGGAAGCATTGTGTTTGGCATGAAGCTTCTCCAACAGAGCAGCCATGCGACTCTGCTTTTCTGTTTCTAAGGGGAGAAAAGATACAATGTATTTCACGTAACAGTTAAATTATGTGATGCACATAATATACTGTTCTTTTTAACATAACTGATAGTCTCACTGGAACTAATAAATTCTCTCTCTTGTTGGGCTTTTGAGAAACTACACCAACTTAATATTAAGGATGATCTGCATACACATTATTGCACATTTCATGTTAGACTTAGACTTCCTTCTTTTCCACAGACCAGTCCTTAGACTTCCATCGCATAACATGACAATACAAACTACACACAATCCTACATAAAGGTACACAGACGCCATAACTTCAACAAATATTAATTTAATACTGAACAAAACTAATAAGCTGCATAACAATAATAACAAACCATGTAACAAAGGTTCTATATCAAAAGAGCTTTATTTCCCTGATGACAATTTCTCAAATGAAATTTAAGTTAGGAATCAATTTAAAATAAAAAACAAAAGTTGATAACATATGTAAATACAGTGCAAGTTTCTATTGGTGCAGCACAGTTGTTTAAAAAGCAACATTTAGCACAATTTAATTGCACAGGTGATAAGTCTAATCAACCTACCCACATGATTAAATGCCCATAGTCTAAGTAGCTATGTGTAATGCAACACATAACCAAAAAAAAAAGGATTATTTAAAAAAAAATCGATATCTTCATCAAGAATCGTGAAATGACAGCAGTGCATTGAGTCCATCACTAGCTTTATTCAATAACACGTATTACACCGTAAGGCAAGGCAAGGCAAGGCAAGTTTTATTTGTATAGCACATTTCATGTACAGAACAATTCAAAGTGCTTTACATAAAACATTATAAGCAAAAGGGAGAGAAAAAAAACAATTAGAAGCATGATTCAAAATTAAAAGCATTTAAGAATAAAAAGAGAGAATACAGAGACGTGCGGATTTTAACTTTTGAATAAAATCTACGTAAATGCAGCTGAGAACAGGTGGGTCTTCAGCCTGGATTTAAATAAACTAAGTGTTTCAGCTGATCTGAGACTTTCTGGGAGTTTGTTCCAGACACGTGGAGCATAGAAGCTGAACGCAGCTTCTCCATGTCTGGTTCTGACTCTGGGAACTGATAAAAGGCCGGATCCAGATGACCTGAGGGGTCTTGTAGGTTCATACTGGGCAAGAGGTCACTGATGTATTTTGGGCAGCATGAGCATGCTGCTCATGCTGCTTTATTCAATAACACGTATTACACCGTATTAATACTGAAATTGTGCATCTTCACCCAAACTGTAAGTTCACAATAATTTAAGTATTAACATAATGTTTTCTTATGTACGTAATTTAGTGAAAGGACAAATATGATCAGTCAAACTGTGACTGTGACCGCTTCACATTTCTTTTGTCCGGGGGCAAAATCAAAACATCAAAATAGGGTTTCTCCTATTTGAAGTCCTGATGAACAAGTTATTATCTGTGGGAAAACTGTAAAAATAACTGGTTATCAAGTGTTTCAGTCGGATTAAATTCCGAAAAAATATGGCGACTAAATATATGTGAAATATACCACTAGCGACTGTCATAGAGTGAAAAGTCAAAAGTGTCATAACTTATTTCGTGTTGGGGAAATGGTCCGATTGACAGTCCTTGTATTATACTAACAATATATATATATATATAATATATATATAACCACGAGTGTGGTTTTCCATCAGACCTTTGTGTGTTTGCACAAAGTTTATATTAGCAAGTTGCTTACATTAGCCATTAGCTCACGGAGCTACTGCTTTACAAAAAAACGTGTTGAATACAATATTCTGGTGATTCATAAGTTAGTATGTTTACGCACTGCTGAATAATACATAATTCATACAACATATGGCAAAAACTTTTAAAAAGCAGAAAACAGTGATGACAGTCGGCTAACTTAACTGGTAGCTATCGTTAGCTTCAGTCGCCTCACCCAGCACGTTAGATGTCTTTAATAATACTTTTCAAAAGCTAAACACACAAAAACAAGACATGTGACGTACCTGTAACCTCTTCTGGTTTTAACCGATTTTCGAGAGTCTGATTTCCTCCTTGCTGAACAGAAATAGAAAGTTCTCTAGCGGGGCTACCGCTCTGCAGCGTTACACCAGGCCCCGACGCCATTGTTCCCCCACTTCGACTTCTCCGCTTTCACCCACGGGCTTCCGTACACACACGCGCGGTCATGAGTTTCCGTCTCATGTATCACCTTTGTGTATCTAATTTAAACAGGCATTTATCAAAACGCGGTTTAAAATGTAATTTGTCGGCTTGCACATTTGAAGAATTCTATTTTATTTTATTTTGATTACTTATTACAGTTTAATGAGGGAAAGAAACACTCGTACTCCTTTATAACGAAACAAATAAAGCTTTTTGTCTGCTAGATGTGAAAGACAGTGGCTTGATGAATGCTCCAGATGGCGTACTACTGCAAGTAAATGATTCATGTTTTGCCAAAAGCAACTAGCCGCCAAAACCCAAAGGAAGGTTGAAATCATTAAGATTGTTCACTTTAAAACAGAGCAATGTTATACCGTGATGTTTGTCTGTTTCCTCATATTCCCGCTTAAATGCTATCAAATAAGTAGGCTGTCTAATTTAGCAGTAGATTTTAAAAAATGTGAACAGCTAAAGCATTCATGCCTTGCACACAGAAGCACACACACCTGAGCCGATAGAACAGCTGAGCCTGTGACAATGAGTGCTCTCAAGGGAGAATTTTCCCACCAACCATTATGACCTGTCTATGAGAGAAAGCAGGAAGTGTGTGAATGAATACATGAGCATTTGTGCATATTCAACGATGTATTTATGAACATGAGTTTAAAACAACGCATACACCAGAGATAGCTATAAACCTATTATTTACAGTCTTTGCTATAGACAGTAGTGGAGATGAAGAGGGACCAGATTGGCATCATCTGAGACAGTAGACAGGCCCAGAGATAGACATGAGAAAAGAGGGGAGGTGCCGCTATGTAATTGATGTGCCCACCAGGAGCTTTAGCTGGCTGCCTGGCATGGAGGAGGATTTGGGCATTGCTGCCAAGACAGCAGTGGGAGAAAGGAAAAGGAGGTATGGGCCTTAGGGAGCACAGTAGCGGGCTGAAACCGTGCCCATCAATCAGAGGCTAGTTCACCTTGCCATGCCAAGTGGGACCCCCCTCTGTGCAGAGGGATGGCATGGCACAGGGAGCAAGGCTGGCACAGTAGCTAAAGCTTCCCTAATCTTCATGGTGGGTGTATCAGTGCCATGTCCGAGTGGCAGCAGAGTAAGCAGGGCCAGACACGAGGCAAGAAAGAGAAAGTTCAGCCCCTTTGCTGAGAACTGCTTCACTCCATGTTGATGACACAATGCTAGAAATGTCCCAGTTGTTTCAACTCTAGATTGAATGACATGGGGTCTTGTTCCAGACCCCCTGTTGCACACTACCCAGTGCATGCCACATCACCTAAGGATGAAGACTGAAATCGAAGAGAAGATATAGTTTAGCTGGGCAATTTTTTAAAATTGGCTAATGAACACAGTTATTATTAATTGGATAAATGTGGATTTGCTTTAGTTGAGTCACAATGAATCAAGTTCATTATGTCTGTAAAGTGCCTTGACTTTGACTTTAAATTGACTTTGAAGTCAATTGGCGCTATAAATAAAGCTGAATTGAATTGAATTGAATTGAATTGAATTGAATTGAATTGAATTGAATTGAATTGAATTGAAGGTGTATCTTTTCCGCATGGCTAATTTTATTACAGAAAGTTTGACCAGTCTGTAAGATTTGGCAACATATTTTGTATTTATAATCACCAAATCCACATTTTACACTTTATAAAGTTTACTCAGTGTAACACAAGATATTGGCATTTGTCAGTAAATTTGAATTAAAATCAAGGCAATCCTGTGAATGTATGTGCATGGAACCATAAGCTTCTGGAAAAGTTATGACTCTTTCTAGAGTGTAAATGAACACACAATGCAAAGATTTCCAAATGTCACTATTATGTGGCTACACAGAAAGTGTTTTTTGTGTTGCTCCAGAGATTATTTCCAAACAATAGATCCAAACAGTGGATTTACTGGTAAAAAAAATAGTTTTCATGGGGAAACAGCAAAGGTAAGAGAAATCTTTAAAACTACAGTAGTTTCTGGCTGGTTGCTATTTATTGGCTTCTATCTCTGTAATGCTTTGTTGCGCTGCTGGAGGACTGTGGAGCACGTTTGGATTCTACAGAGTCTCTGCTTTCATTTGATATAGGGCTGGGCGATATATCGATATGAAAAATATATCGATATATTTTCAAATGAGATATGGAATTGGACCATATCGCCCATATCGAGATATAGAGTTTAATGTGTGTTTGTTTTGTCTTTGTATATAAATGCTGACCTTACTAGGGTTTGTTACATTTAATTCTGTGTAATGTTCCTTACTTGCATGTGCGAGTGTAATTACATACAGTATTTTACAGTATTTCTGTTTACATTTGATCAGTCTTTGAACAGCTGAACATTATTTCATTCGGACTTTTTAAATTAAACTATTTGTAATGTCATATTTGGCTCCGACTGGAACAAAATATTTGCTCTCACTTTGTGATAAAAATATCAAGATATATATCGTGTATCGATATTCAGCCTAAATATATCGAGATATGACTTTTGGTCCATATCGCCCAGCCCTAATTTGATATGTAATTTGTGCTGGTCTGATGTGGGGTTGGGGCTGTGAAGACAGAAAGGTTGTACGTAGGTTGCTATTATGCCATGTATGTAGGTTTTACATTTTTTTATTTAATTTGGATACAACTTTAGTTGTGTTTTGCACATTTTAAAAAAGTTTGTGCTGGCTTGTAGCCTAGCTTCTGCAGTTTAATTTGATGTGCCATATTGCAATAATCTCCGTTATTAATTCGTCGTTTATCACCGTTGTTGTTAACAATGACGAGGGACCTTATAAGGTCCCTCTCAGGCTCAAAGGAATACTTTGAAGTCCACAGTGTCTGTGATCTTCATGCCCTCATCAAATAGATTCTGGTCCTTGTGTCATTCGTCTAAGATCATGTATTGTGGTCCATCATCTTACTGCTCTCTGTGATGATAGTAGGTGTTGTATATAGTGTTTCTCTTGGCAAATGGCCACACAGACTCCAAATTTCAAGTTTACCCATAATCTTCTATCTCAAGTTCACTTTCCTTGTGCTAGGGTTTGTAAGTGCTTTCTAAAGGGGCTTGGTGCCTATTCCTGGATTATGGGGGATGATAATGGTATCATGTAGGGGTGTAACGATTCGGTTAAACGATTAGATTCATATCGCGATTCATGGTTCTTGATTGGATTTCAAGTCACTGAATTGAATCAGATCACATCGTTCTAAATTAACCAATATCCATGAATCATATCAGAAACCATGAATCAGATCATTGTTAACTGAATTGCTACACCCCTATTATCATGGCATCCCGTTGCCATGGCATCTTCATTGAACCTCATGGATCTCTACTTGTGATTGCAAATTCTGTCTCTGTCAACACAAGGTTAGAAGTTGCCACTTTGTTGTATAGAGGTTGGGTTTTTAAGTATCTGTTTGTCCCACATCCACAGGATATATACCCTCTTACTGGAATTGATGGTTTAGAAGGAACAACATGATATTCTATGCTTTAGTCCATGAATGTCTTGTTCCAGTCGGCCATTATCAATTCGTATGTCCTGGTCCCCCAACAGCTGAGACACACCTTGTTAATCTGAGCAAAATTCCAGCTGGTATAGCTTCATGTTTGTCTCACAGATTAATTCAAAGGTTGTTGAAGGTATATCCTGAATGGAAATTGAACAGCTGATATTCCAGTTTCATTCGAAGAGCTGTGATAACACTAAAGTGGATATTTCCTGTGGTTTAAAGAATGGTTGGGCAATATGTTATCTGTTATTAATACTGCAATATTTTAGGAATTTTATTGTGACAAATGATATATTTATTTCTTGTTGCATTTGACATTCTAATGCATAAAATGACACCAGAATGATTAAAGCAAATTCTTTTAAAATGGAAAATCATGTTGCCATCTCTTGGCGATCTTTGTGACTGGTTTCTTTGACATTTTCTTTGGTTTGGATGGAGACGAGACCATGGGGAGTTTGAGACATTCTTCATGTTGTAGTGGATGACATTTCAGGTTGTGGAACAAATTGGCATTTGTTTTACATCATATCTAGCAGATAACATCGTTTTGATTAATGTCTTGCTTGTAAAACCCAAAGTCATTGCCAGATGATGGATCCAGTGCTCCTTTTATTTTTAAGTAAGTTGTCCATTTCAGTCAACTTCTTGCTCTGAACACTCATAAAACTTACTTGATGCACTTCCTTTAGCTTTCTTCATGCTTCTTTCTTCTCTCTTCTAATACAACAACACACATGCATACAAGAAAGTTTTCTGGAGGAGCAGGGGAGTGTGCTGTCTGTTGTGAGAGGGGCATTAGGAAAGTGAGAGAAGACAAAGTACAATGAAAATCTCATATGGCTTAAAGCATTGCCATTGTTGCGATGTAGCCATTGCAAGTCAAATAAGTTAGGATCTATTGGATGCGTCACCTTGGTTTAAAGTGCCCCTGGCATTAAACTTGCATTTTTTGAGGTTTTTGATCATATATTTTAGTTTCCCCAGCCTGCCTATGTCCCCGAAGGGATAAAATTATAGATTTGTGTTTCCTTTTTCCCTGGGTGTGTCTGCCTACATGGCGAAGTTAGCTTTCAAATATGGGCTGATTGGCAGTTGGGTGTATTTTACTCCTCGTGCAGCTTGTGACGCCATGACTTCCAGCCAATTACCCCCCACCCCCAAACAACACTGTCCAAGCCCCTCCCTCTGAGACCTACGACAACAAACCGACATCACGGCGTCCAGTTTGCATCAGAACTGCTCTGTACCAGGTGTACAAAGGACAACACCAATCATTTTGTCCTCCCCACTGAAAAGCTTGTGAATGGATTTCATTTCTGCAGGAATGTGCCGACCGAACTAACAGAAAATCTCCCTGCAGCTCCGTCTCCTCCTCACGGGAGGTTATAACAGCTTTCAGCCACCACGAAGAAACATAAAGTTTCTAATAAACGTTTCTCGTCATGTTCGGGTCTTTTATATCTGAGGGAAACTGATGTTTGTGATGATTCCAGTTTTTAATTCTTCCCGTTGTGCGCGCGTGTTCGGCTGCGGACTCGGGTTTGCAATCAGGCCTCCATCATCATCACTGTTTCTGTACTGCTCCGATCAGACGAAGACAGATCTAACGTGCAGAACTAGTGGAATATATCTTTAGTATTAACTATTAACTGAATTCAGGGTCATGGGTGAAGTAAATAATTCAGGGAAACTTGTTGCTGGAATATGATGCCGTTTTCTTCTTAAACTCTATTCATACTCACGCTGCATCAGCGTCTGTGTCAGGTTGGTGAATCCGTCACCGCCATATGCCCTTATAGATCCACAGAGACTCAATACAAACTTCTTCAAGCCTGACTCTCACCCCAGGTGAGAGTCATGCGTGCTTACCAGTCAGCCAAAGGGACATCCCCTTAGCCAAGTAGCCAGGGAACATGAACACTCTGAGGCATAGGGACAGGACCATCAACTGCCACACATGGCCTCCAACATTCCATACAAAAACATAAGAACCAACACAAGAATGAAACGTTAGGTTACAAGTCCGAAGAATGCAGAGCGCCGTCGCTGACAGAGTTGCAAGGCCATGATGCCAGAGAGGTGGGGGTTGGTTCTTAAGGCCGCAGACTTTGGACCCGGAGCGGCAAAGCTCGGCAGTGCTCGCATGAGCTTGGGTCCGCCACTGACACCTGAGCATGCTTCGCACCCATGCATGTGATGCAGAACGGGTGGGGGGTCCTTCCCTGAGATGGTCAACCCACAAGCAGCAGGACAAGGTCTGGATACGGCGTCCCTCGCCTTGTTTTCACCCGGGTTCCCCTGAGAGGAGCCAGCGGTTGCCATTATGCTAGCACAGCCCTGAGAGCTATAATAACAGTTATGAAAACCACAAACAAGCTACCCTTGCTGTTGGAATACGACAGGAGGTCCGCAATATAACAATAACCACCCATATATTAGCCTACTCTTGTTCTTTACTATTGAGACTTATAATATCCTGAAACAAGACTACCCGTGTTCAGAGACTACCTTGACGGCTCGTCGACAAACAGTTAAATGGGCAATCCGGAACAGGATAGCTGAGGATCTCAGCGATCTTCACAATGAAGAAAGTGAGAATGTTGGGCACGGGAGCTGCAGGCCCTTATAAAGGAGGGCAGGGGCCCCCTGTGCCAGGCATGTGATTGGTCTGTCTTTGACAGACTTGGTGGTAATGGAGCTGCTGTGATTGGTCACATCAGGGGGCGCTTCCCATAGTGAGATACCAAACGAGGTTTGAAAGAGAACACAAGTGCTACTTGTCCAGAACTAAATCTTAAACTAAATCAAAGACACCCAAAACAAAAAGAGCAGAAGATCAGCTGGGACGGCTGATCAGTGGCCCACTGCTTACGCAGCCTGCTCTGACTCCCCAAGGTGGAATTGTCTGGAGTGGAGTTATGTACTGCAGGTGAGGGTGATGACCAGATGACTGAAGGTGAAGGAAGAAACTGTTGCCCAATCAGGAAGGAAAGATGGGTAGATGGTAGGTAATTGGTGACAGGTGCAGATGGTTGAATGGTGACGAGCTGGAGATTGGCTGAACACTGAAAAAAAAAAAAAAACAATCATTTGCACGTCCAGGCCACTGCCTGGGACATAAAGATATTAAAGCTTCCTATTCACATTGTAAATTATGGCTGCAGTGTCCTGCAGGATAAAGAGGCAAGGCGCTATCATCACTGTATTGTTCACATGCATTAGTTTACACATCACTTGTTAAATTCCAGATTTCTAAAAGGCTTATAAATACTGTTGTCAGGGCAGTTTTTTTTTTTGTTTGTTTTTTTTAAATGAAGGCCTTGCTGATTTAAACAAGGCAGTTGCAAACAAACTACATTCATGTAACAACAGCATAGCTTCTAAATAGAGGAGTATTAGTTTAACTGACCTGTTACTGAGTGACAACATCAGGAGAAAAATGCAACAAAGGAGCCAATCTGATCTCATGATAGAACTAAACAGCTTCATTGGCCACAACTGTAAAAGTGAATGGTGACAAGTAGAAAAGCGATCCCTGGTTTAAGACTCCTCCAAAATCAGTGCATTTTCCATTTTCCATAGACTTGTAGTTTCTTTCTTTGTACTGCTCTCTTCTGCACTATGCAAATGGTTATGATTAGGAAATAAAAGCTTAGGATTGACATTATAGTAGGCCTACATACACTTCACAAAAATACAAGGCTTCTAGGTGGCGGTATCTGTTTATTAACAGCCTATTAAAGCAACCCTTACCAATCTTGCATTTCAGAAAGCACAGCAAGATTGTTTGAATATAAACAAGCCCACCTCATTCCTAACTCTGTGTTCACACCGGACACCTCCATTCGCATAGTACGCACCTAGATTTCAACGTGCAAATGCTGGATGTTTACTCGCTTAATTCGGACGTTTTTTTTGCGTGAATGGAGCGTATAGTACGTGTGAGTAAGATGCTTCATTTATTTGCACGTGGTTTGTCACTTGTAAATCACTTCAGTCAGGGGAACATGGCAGAACCCGGTTATTTTGAGTACTTTGAGAGAGCTGTGGGTTGTACCTGCTTTGGAAGTACGAAAACTGAAGACACCGGCGTGTTTGGGTCCACCAGATTCTGCAGAGGTGTTCGGAGCTCGGTGAATTTCATCACCTGATCCAGGAGTTACGGCTGGATGGCGGCTGCTTCCAGGGGGATTTCCCCACCCCAGTTTGATGATCTGTTGGGGAGGATCAGTGCTGCATATCCCTCCAGGATACAAATTACAGGCACTGTATTCCGGCTGCTGAGCATCTGTCCATCTGCCTTTGGCGAGTAAGCTAGCCGCAGCAAGTTAGCGCTTCCAGCAAAACTTCCAACAACTTCCAACTTCCAGCAAAAGAACGTGGATGTTGTCGTTAGCTACTGTAGCTCAATTTAACCAGTCTCTGCCGTCTCCTCGCCTCCACCTCTCAACATTAAACCAGCTGATCAAACACAACTCCTAACTGACCGCTTTCCTGATGTTTTCATCCTTTGGATCACAACACAGAGCTAGTGTGTGTTTACGTCAGCTAAGGCTGAACTCCTGGTAGTGGAGCGTCATGAAGTGACCAAACTGAATTGCAGCACTTTGTGATTTTATCTGAGACGCTTACTATAGAAGAGAGCAGTGAGCTTTAGAGCGCCGGTCCGTTCACATTCATTCATTCATTCATTCATTCATTCATTCATTCATTCATTCATTCATTCATTAATTCATTCATTCATTCATTCATTCATTCATTCATTCATTCATTCATTCATTCATTCATTCATTCATTCATTTTCAATGACGGGGCTGGTATTGTTCGTGCGTATAAAATGCTTGAGTTAAGCTTTTTCAGCTCGAGTGAACAGGCGAAATACGCTCTATTAGTGTGAGTAGGACGAGTTTTGCGCAAGATGCGCATTTGGGGCTTGTCGGGCTGCAAATTCCTGTCGAACGCACCACCCCAAGCAAACGCCCGTCCAGTCACATCTGTACATTGACTTAACATGTAATTAATTCGCACAAATATTTTAATTCACGTCCGGTGTGAACACAGGGTAAGACCCACCCGCCATTCCCTCTGCCTCCCAATGCAGAAGCAAAGGACTGACAGGCAGGTCCCTTGGCCAATCCTAGGCGTGCATCCCACTGCAAGGATTGGTTGGAGTTTTCATTGAATATTTAGAGATCGGAATAATATTTTGTTTTGATTAATGGTGGGTCTGTCTTGTATTTCAGAGTTTCATTACCTCATCCATAGCATTTTACCCTATTAAAGAAATAGTGTAACAATGCAACATCGGAAATCGTGCTTCAAGTTGTCATTTCTTAATTAATAGCCTTATTGTTAAAGTTGTGTGTTTCAAAGAAGTTAACAAAAAACTTAATTATTGCATGTTTTATGATGAGATTGGGCTGGTTGAGCAGATGACTTCTTGTCACAAGAGAGAATGGAAATTACGACATTTTCAAACAGTTTTGTCAAAAATATTTCAAGTGAGAACTTGCCTATGTCTATAAAAAAAATTTACTCTCACCAGATTCATATGGAGTAAATACTCAAAATGTTATAGTATTTTGTACAATGTTTTTTGACTACATGTAGAATCTAAGTTATTTGCAGATTCTTTTTTCTTTTTATTTATTTATTTTTACTGAACTTGATCCCACTGCAGTACTGTGGGAAAAAAGACACTTCAGATGGTCTAAATATTTTCCATCAGGCCTCTCATCAGTGCCCAAATCATTTTGTAACCTGTCAGCTACTTCAAACATTCAACCACAGTCATGAAGAAGTGTTTTCAGTGACAAGAACAAGGAGTCTTACAACAGATGGTTCTGCCCCATGGAGCCCTGAACTCAACATCATTGTGTCAGTGTGGCATCTCATGAGGCAACAGAAGCAAATAAGACAGCATAAACCCACAAAAATTAGTCAAAACTTATATAAAAATACTTGTAGTTTTACATGGAAACAGTAATTTATGATAGTTTTCTCAGCTTTAAGCTCTTTTATTGAAGATGATTGATGAATCCAAAGTGTTAGTGTTATTCTAACAGCATTCTCAGACATTTAAACCCATGCACAAAGTATGCATCTATACCAACAAACATGCAATTTAAAAACCATCACATTCTTGACAGTGAAGTTGCATGTATATGGTTTTTGCATGTATTCAGGTATGCAAAAACCATATTTTACTAATTAATTTTTCCTCCATTCCCTCTTTTTCCCCACTGCGTTATGTTAAGGGATTTGACTAACATCTCTTAACAGACCTGTCTTTAAACACATTTGATTTGCTGTGCATGTTTCCAGATTCAACACAAGGGATGAAGCTATGTGAACAGCTTGGCAACCTCATTGTATGCTTTGAAGTCAATTGCCCTCCTTTTTTCACACTTCTCTTGGTGATTTCACATCTTACCCGTTGTGTATAGGATAAACTATTCCATGCATATATTCCTCTTTGATAATGCTACCAGACAAAGTAAGCAGACAGTGGAATAAATAGATTTCCAATATGATTTAGTTGGATGGGAAGCAGTTAGAAATGTGCCAGAGAAAAAGAATCAGCTGAGCTTTTTTCTTTTCACCTATCATACTAACTTTGAGATCAGAAAGCCTGAAGGCTGGAAGCAGTCCAGAAAACACTGAAGCATTATCGGGACACAGTTTCTGCTTCTTTGGCACAGAGTGCCTTGAAGTGCTCGGGCAGCTGGGAAGACTAGGGGGAGGGTGGTGAAGTGAGGGAAGAGCAAGAGACAAGAAGAGGGATAGAGAAAGGAGGGGTTAGCCCTATAGGACCATTTGTGATGAGGCTCATTTGCACAACGGCACTTAATTGGCTACAACAATTAATTAATGTGTTGGAAAGTTGGCACAAAAAGTTCATTTAAGAGGGTTTTAATAAGCAATTAGGGAGAAGTAACCAGTGAGGTAGAAGCAACCACAAATAAAAGGAAAAAAAAAGTAAGATGCTGAAAACTCTGAAAAATATAAACTCCAGTCAAGACTTTTTTTTTGGAATAATGTTCCATGTCTGGAAGCCAGGATGGGGTTTGCTGTTATGGGTAATACAGAACATCCCATTGTGAGCACTGATGAAACTAAAATGCATTATTTTTACCCCATACTTCTACAACCCCAACTGAAAACACATTGTCTCCTCTCCCCTTCATTCTCCCTCCCACTGTCTGCCTGCCTTTCTCTTTCTCACTCTGCGTATGAAATATCGCATGACTAATGAGTGGAGCAGGTTGAAATCCTGGGGAAGATGTCCTTGGAAGACGAATGCATTTTCAGCAGAATAATTAACTTAATTAACAAATTCACATGCATATTCATCAGCCTATTAATGTCTCCTCTGCGCGGCTTGATGAGCAGTGGGGTAATAACCATCTCATTTGCATAGCCTGTTCACACGACTCTGCGTTTAAAGACAAAATAAGGGAAGGAAGAAGGAGGAGAGAAATTGTAAAAGGAGACAACAAATACGAAAACAAGGGAGAGGCTCAGCAGGGTTGCATGCAGGGGTGAGGAAGTGACGTTCACTGGTTGGAAATAGACTAACTCTATCTGATGGATGGGTGACATGAGGAGGGATGGCAAAAATGAGCCCCAACAGATTGTCTCAGTCTCCCTCTTTCTTTTTCTCATCCCTCCAGTCAACCTTGTAAGCCATCTTCCCCCTCCTGCTGTTCAGTCATCACCATTTCCTTGCATCCATGCTATAATATTCTATAGTCCTCAAAGCTGAAATTAGTGCCCCTTTGATTTTTAATGACCCTGTTAGCCTTACATCCAAGTGTATTAGGATTCAGTGTTTGCCCTGGTAAATTGTTCGTGTTTCCTCCAGTAAAAAACACACGATCATATCAGTGTGCCCTCTCCATTTTCCTCTCCCACTCTGTCTGTCTCTTTCTACGGTATCTCAGGGGGAATCTTCTTGGCATTGCTCCACTCCTTTCTTCTCCACTGCCAGGCTGCTGCCGCCGTCTCTACTCTGTTACCACTGTCTGCACACAACCTGGTGCTCCTAGCAACGCCACCTCTCTCACATACAGTCCACATGGCGGTCCGAATGGCATGTGTGTTTGCAGCAAACACACACACGTACACCTCGTGTTTGCGCAAGGTTTAGTGCCTCTATTGTGTTTGTGTCGGTCCTAACGTAAATCCTCTGTCTATTACACCAGAGCTGAATGTTTATTCTCCCACTTCAAAAGAAAAAAAAGAAAAAGAAAATGTCAAATTCAATAATCCTGTGGGCTTCTACAAGTTCTGATTGGCTGTCAGGTCCATTTAGAAATAACAGTCACTTCATAATACTTCTGTTTCAAACATATCAGTCTGAGAGATACTCTTTATTCCCATCATTTGTCCACAATCTTAGTTGTTTTAGTTTTCCTATATGACATATTACATGTACTGTAAGGTTGCAGCAATAAACAGATTTCACATTATACTGTTGTATAAAAATGGATCATAAAGCCATATACATTTCCTTATTAGTTGAAAAATAATGCAAACAGATGGAGAATCTCCCTTGTGTGTGTGTGTGTGTGTGTGTCCATTTCTATTTCCTTTTGCATTCAACAGCTTGCATCCCACACACTTCCATTAAAAATATTGATTTATTTGTATCAGTTATATAACGAAATCAAGTTTGATCAAGGAAAAAAAGTTGGTTTTTATTTCATTAATTAATGGGATAACATACACTTACTTCTGGCATTATTCACCCAAACTAAGTGGTAGGGATGACTCAGGTTTATAGTGAAAGGGCTAACAGCAGGATGCTTAGCAAAGTACAAATATTTGAGCACATTATCATGAAATACTAACAGTTTCCATGTTTATATTTAGTGCAAATACATACCAGGTGATTTTTACATGGTGGGCATAGGGGAAATCAAGCTGTCACGTTAACTGAAGCAGTACATATTGGCAGGAAGCAAATACAGTAACACCCACAAAACATTCAGATTTGGACATGATGTGTTGTTCCTCCAACTCTCTGTTGGTGAGGTCATGATCTCATTTTTGTTAGGAACAATACTATTGTTGCATCTTCAGCCTAATGAGTTACTAAGAAGTGAATTAACATAAAGTCTGCCTTATTAAGAGGTTGTTTAAAATGTATATTTCTCTCGTGTCTGAGCTGTTTGATTTCACACAGAAAGAACTGCTGTACGTGGTAGCAATTTTTTGCTGGCTCTAACTGTACTTTATTTTGTGATACAGTTAGATGTAACTCTTTGTAAACTACAAACCAAATTTGAAGCAAGGTCTGCCGCAACCATTCCAAACAAATGAGGTCAAAATCCGATCACTCATTGCTTGAGTAAACTGTGGTACAAACAAGCACACTATAGACTTTTTAAAATGTATTTACCCTCACAATTATTATTATTTTTTATTATATTTGAAAAATCATGTTTCTAAGTGATTTTCACTGTCTTTGCCCATACTAATGATTTGATTAGACTGAATTCAGAGGCTCAGAAGGTAATGGCTAATTGTTACTAATATATAATCAGTATAAACTGAATGATCTTTCTCTGGGTTTGTTTTAGCCAGAATTAGAAAACACACTCACTCGAACACTTCAGCACCAACGACAGGACACACACTGACTGTTTGCATGTATTCTCTGTGTGCATGTGATGCCATGCACGGCTGCTGTGCTATTGGTAAAGGTTGGCTGCATGCATGAACTTGAGATTAAATGCAGGTTCTTGATTGCAGTAAAAACATGCCTGTTGATAAATTTAGTTTTCTTCTATCTAAAGTTTATTTTTGAAGTTTTTTTTTTCTTTCACAGTTTTCCTTCCTCAGGTCCATTGATGCTAATTAGCTGCACAGGTTGTGTAGTAGTTGTGAGAGGGAGAACTAGGATAGGCGATTGAGACACAGAGCATTAACCGGTGTCAGGAGAAAATTAAAGGCCAGATCGCTTTCTTAATCAGAGCACAAGCACTGCGTTAAGAAGGAATTAGGTCGACAGCTGCTGTTTAGCTGCTTACCTTGCCCTCGCTCTCTCTTCCTTGTATACGTACACACATGTTCATCATACACTCTCATTGTCTTTGTTGTTTCTCTGCATCATCCACTTGCTTTGAACATTTTTCATTTGTTGCACTTTTTGCTTCTTGTTCTACTATCTCCTGGGCTTCATTTCCATGACTAATCCTTCCCCCCCCCTCCCCCTTACATCAGAGCTGCACACAAGAAGCAAAACCAACCAGGATGAAATCATTTTCTAAATTTGTTGGCAAACTTATGAAACAGAAGAGAAGAGAAGAGAAGAGAAGAGAAGAGAAGAGAAGAGAAGAGAAGAGAAGAGAAGAGAAGAGAAGAGAAGAGAAGAGAAGAGAAGAGAAGAGAAGAGAAGAGAAGAGAAGAGAAGAGAAGAGAAGAGAAGAGAAGAGAAGAGAAGAGAAGAGAAGAGAAGATGGATTGAGATGGGTTTGGTTTTGTTCCAAGCAGCTCAGTAGTGTCCCAGTGGCTGATAGATGAGCTGTCACTGTTGAGCTCTTCCTCATACACCTTAGATGAATGGTCAAACA
This sequence comes from Atherinomorus stipes, assembly GCA_023101725.1. Classification (NCBI taxonomy): domain Eukaryota; kingdom Metazoa; phylum Chordata; class Actinopteri; order Atheriniformes; family Atherinidae; genus Atherinomorus; species Atherinomorus stipes. Next base: position 153,821 of record JALJCO010007119.1, read on the forward strand.
GCAGCGGTCTTTTCTTTACCTATCCATCTTCCTCTGTAGACACGCATTCTGCTGTCCATACCTGCCCCTCCACACCCACCCATGTGAGTTCTTCAACACACATACTGTTGTTATAGACCCAAGCTGCTGGTAGGCAATATTGGAATCTGCTTATTAAGATTTGTTGGAAAGTGAAATTCTCTAAAAAAGATGCAGGATCATAACTGAATAGATATTTTTTTCTGCTCAACTTCAGAATCTACTAAAAAAAAATCCAAGACAATCGAAACTTACTGCGCAAACATCCACGGTCTTTCCCCAACAAATCTTTGCAATCTATAGGGAAAGGCTGTTCACTGAGGTCAGAAGTCAGCCCTTTTTTTCCCTCCCAGACAAATGCAGTGTAAAAATTTTAATTTGTTGCTTTAATCAGCTGCAATGACCCTGAACCTGCCTGCCAGCATTTTTTCCAGAGATGACACAGGACTGTTACTAAAGAAATAACAATGTAGCAGGTATCAACAGGACAAATAAATATACAGGGCATGGAATATGTGACATAGTTTGGTCTAATGGTGTCTAATTTCTTTTGTTTTCTACATAAAAACCATCCCAGTTTTATAAAAAAAAAATGTGGAGATGAAATCTGCATTTTATGTGTGTTACACAGCATCACTTTTAGAGGAATATATTTTAACAAGGCATCTAGTTCCCAGCACATTTTGTGTGCTTAGCTGAGGAGGCGGGACTAATCAGCCATTAAACCAGGAAATAAATATTTTGGTGCAGTTTTAATGTAAGCTATGATGTTTTATTGACCTTGACCAATAAAACAAATGTATACAACACTGGAAAAACAAGTGAAAGTGCAAGAAAAACATTTTCAAAGTGAAGTTTCTGAAAAGCATTCACGGCCAGGTTAGGGCTCCAGCTCGACTTACTGACTTGTCTGGAGGATGGCTCTGGCCTCCGACAACTAAAACCTTGAAATGCAGTCTTTTTCACCTCATAAATTCTCAGTAGTCAATAGGAGAGCCACCCAAGGCATAAAAAAAAAAACTAAACAGTTACTTCGGGCCCCCCTGCCACCATGCCCTCCCCAAAAGCACTTGAAATGTCACAATATCCAGATAAAAAATAGCAATAATGATAATGATTACAAAAAATATAATTTAATTATATCAATAAAAATGTTGATGCACACACAAAAAAAACATTTCTGAATTGTTAACACGTTTTTTTTTTGTTTTTTTTTTGGGTTTTTTTTAGAACCATAGTAGGAATTATGGGGGAGCTAAGGAGAGCTTGGCTGCCTTGAAAAGCAGATAAGCTCTCCTGAAAGTACTCACTTGAAACACATTCAGATTTTGTTTTTCATTTTTATTTTCCTCAACAATCATGATGACTCTAAAATAAAAAGAAAATCATTGATTTGTCATTGTTTCAGCACTGCAGACATCAGTACTGTTTGTTTGTTTGTTGTAGACTGTGAGCCGCCCAAAAGCAAGCTTGTATTTCTTGCTCTTTGGTTGTTATAGAAACTCTGCATGCTTTCAAGAGATATTTTTGATTATATAGCTGCATATAGTAGTAGCATATTTTTATGCATTGACATACATTTATAACTTCTTGTATGTGTGTGACTTTGGAATTTTGAGTGCATGCCACAAAATAAAGCTCCTCCAAAAGACCCTGTGTTACTCAAAACCTGTTGCCAACCATGAAAATGTTTGCTTGGTACACAAATAACTCTGCTTTAATCAAGTCTTGCTGCAGTAACATTGCATCAGCTGATACAACTTCATTGTGCCTCACTCATACGTCTAAATATTCAAAAGTGCAAATTAATACTTGACTAATTTTCCAATATTTGCTTCCTCAATAAGGTTAAAAACTACAGCCAGAATGACACCAGTTTAAAGTAAGCCAACTAAGTTAGTTCAAATTAATGGGAGTATTACCTTTTTTTCTTATCTGCTTTTATCATTTTTGGGGGGGGGGTAAGTAACACTAACTGTGAAAAAATGAAAAAATATCAATCAAAGTTTGATGGAAAAAAATCATTCTTCATAGGAACTGTTTCATGAAATGTGGTGAAACATTGTGTTATATGGATTTTTTTTCTTAATGCACACCTCCATCCGTGGTTATAAAATTACTAGAAATTACTTTTAAACATAACACACAAGAATACCATCTTGTAATACTGTTTGGTGAAAAAAAAAAAAACTTTCCTCCTTAAAATACCTGGTAAAAGGGAGTGAAATGCACTGCATAATTATTTCTTTATAAAGCAAAAACCTGTGGAAGTAAATGCCCTGTGATTTACTGATAAAGTGATTTATGATCAACTACTTCCTGGTCTTAAAGTTTATGATGCATTAGAACAATCATTTGTCATAAAATCCATAATTTGAGTGTTATTTGGTTGATTTTAATTGTACATTGTTTTCAGAGACAGTATTCTTTTTATTCTGACAGTATTCAGATTTTATTCAGATTTTTTTTTCTTTTCTTTTCTTTTTTTAATTTTACCTGCTGATCATGTCTCAGTTGAGTCCATACAACACTGGAAATGACAGTAACTTTAGTGTCTTGTGTCTGTTCTTCGTTACAAATATAACACATTAAGAACATAACAGAACTAAGAGGAGATTGGCTAGTCTGTTACATCATCATCAGTGTACATAGTGTGAAGGAGTTGTCAAATAGCATACAGTTATTGAACACATGCACATGAAATTACCACAAAGTATCCCTGTGAACTTAGTGAGGTACATAAGAGTCCATATTAAGCAACCTCTTTTTGAGCGCACACACTTTGGGGTGAAAAGACTCTTTGCCCTCTCCAAGGGGAAAGGTTTAAAAAACATTTAATTAGGCTTTTGGCATGGCTTCGCTTTTAGCCTGAAGGTGTTGGAGGAGGTTTTACAGACTCCATCCCTATTAAAGCTTCACAGATTAAACATTCATGAACGCAATCGGCGAACCCTATGTGTTCTCTCCTGCTGTACAACTTCATCTGTAGTTTGCATGTAGCATCCAATTTGTGCTGTTCTATGTGGAATGATGAATATCTGTTGTGTGCACACTGCTTTAAAGTATCACTTTCCTATCGCAAAAAAATTCAAATACAGGGATTTGTGATTATGTGTGTAGCTTTCTAGCTCTGGTGAATCTTATAGTCGTCCTGTTTGGTGGCACTCAGAGCAGGCCTACAGAGATGTTATATGGGTAGGACGGTGCAGAATAGGCGTAGGAGGTTCAGGGGAGAAGGGTGGGATGGTATGGGGGAGGTGGGGATGGGTTGAGGAGGGGGGCAACAGATGGTACGCCACGCTGCGAGGGACGTCGGCTGCCACGGGTGGGTGTGGGTGTGGGGTGGAGTGGGGGCAGATAAATGGGAGTGGGAGGAGGCACTTTTCCCCAAAGTGCCAGCAGGGATGACGAGGAGGGGGACTAGATGTATATGTGTGTATATGCGTGTTTGTATGTGTGGCCCTGCATCTCTGTGTGTGTGCTTGCATGTGTGACGGAAGGGCCATATTCTGACTTCAGCTTCCCATTGAGTGAGGTGAGAAGCCTTCGCCCCAGTGCTTCATGCCCAGTCAGTGTCTGTGTGTGGACTTCCAGCACTGAGGAAGAGAATGATGATTCCCCACGCGCCAGTACACAGCTAGATCACTGGCATCGAGGCTGTATGAAGATGATGCTGCAATTACTCGTAACCCAGTTGTTGTGATGAACTACAAATTGTGATCCTCACGTCAGACACCATAAATCAGCCCCAAGCAAAACGGCCATATGTGAGGGGAATTTAATAGCTCTCGTTTGATTTTGGGCCTTTTTTTTTTCTTTTTCTTTTTTGTTTTCTTTAACCAAGCCTGTATTTCATGGACTCGAAGTTACCAAGCCAAAACTGCAAAATTGAGACTTACCCTCAATATCCTGCATTCCTAACCATCATCGCTCCCTCACCTCCCTGTCTCTCATCTTCTACAACACCTATGCATGGACAGACGGCACACATGCTCACACACATGCACATTAAATGCACACACCGACCCCCAATTACCATGGCTGCTTGTAAACACACCAGCATCGGTGGTATATACGGTGCTGCCTATTGAACAGATGTTGTGGAATTTAAGATGCAAAACCACCCCTTCGCTGCCTCCCTATCTAACACACACACATATGTATACACGCACACACATGCATACACAACCCTCATGTCTCCCTCCCCCCCAGCTGGCCCTGCCATGAACGTGCCATGTGGTGCTCCATTCCCCCTGGCACTCTGACTCTGGCTGTGCCAGCTCTGCTGCGTCTGGCCGCCGCCAACTGGAAAGACCAAGAAAACAGCAGACTCAAAGTGCACGGCTTCTTTGTGCATGTGCAAGTGTGTGCACATGCATGTACCTGCAGATGGACAAGAATTTGCAAACTTGAGCTGTAGGTTAGTGGAATGAACTGCAGAATATGACATTTTATTTTCCAAATGTGACTCAAATGTCCAGTACAGTTTAGCAGAAAATAACAATTTGTGCATAAGAGTCTGAAAATGCGCTTTGTTAATATATATGTATGTATGTATGTATATATAAACATATATATATATATATATATATATATTGCCTGTTTCATGGACGCAGGTGTAGTGAAAGCAATGTGCACCACATGTCACGCTGTCAGTCGTACATGCTGGTTGTGAATTCACTTGGGAATGGTGGTGGAATTCCTGTTACCATGGAGATGTCCAAGCTCCACTGTGATAAAATTTCAACTTGAGAGAGATTAATTTAGGGGAAAGTGTTGATTTATTCATCCTGGTGGATACTGATGCTCTATCTCATTCGCTCTGATGTTCAGCTGTGATCACTGCCCATTTTTGTGATTTTTGAGCTATTAATGTGCCATTCAGTGGCATACACTTATATCCTTGTGTATATAAATGTATGCCACATATTTAGACAGTTCAAGAGTTGTCTTGGAAGATAAATGTCAATAATGGGAAACATACCTTCAAGACATTTTTCTGTTTGCAATTATTCTGCTGGCAGAAATACTATAGGGGGGAATTATAACTAATAGCTGATAGACTGGTCAAAATGACTTTGTATGTCCTCTGTGCATTCTTGTAAAAGCAAATATTAGAGCTGCATATACATATGTCCTATAAGGTACAGACTTGAGAGTATAGCAGTTAACATGCAGTGATGTTTATCTATTCAGCCAATTAAAAAAAATCAAATATTATGTAAAGGGTGAAAGATTTCCTTCTTACTTTTCAGTAACATACACAACTGAAAAATTGCTCATTCCTCCATTAAGAGCAACTTATGTATTTTAGGGTATGGTTACAAGTGGTCATAAGCAATTTTTTAGAATGTTTATATAGGCCTACTAATCTCCTACAAAATACTAAATGTAAAGTTGTGTAATGCAGCATCTTATGATGTTGCAAAATATTTCTATGCACCATTGCTTTACAAATATGTGTATTTTGACCTTTAAAAAACAAAAATGAAATGGTATAATTATTACCTGGTGCCACGATGACAATTGCCTTCCCTTATTGTGACACTCATTTTCCATTAAAGTTGTAATTTTAATTCTGTCTTTATCAGAGACAGTATATTAGTTGTATGTTTTAATGTTTAGGATATGGGAATGTGTGTCTCACATCTAAATTAGCCTATTGTACTCAGTCCATTAGTTATAAAATAAATTCAAAATTGCAAATAGCACAGTCTCCTCTAGTTCCAATCTTAAGCACAAAAAGGTTTTTGTTTTCAGAGAGTTTCACCTTGGATTCTAGATCCTGTCTTTTGTTAGTTATTTGTTCGAGCCCCAGTTTGTTTTGTTTGTTTCCCCCTTTACTTGTGTTATCCCTCCCTGTTTGGTTAGGTTTAGGCAAAAACTAGCGGTTAGGTTTAGGCAGCGAAAGTTTAGGATGAGGAGGATATGACTTGGCAGAAAATACATTTTGCAATTCCTTCACGTTTTTCACAAAGCATCATGCAACATAATTGGACAGCAACAATGAGACTATACGTGTATTTAGCTGAGAATCAATAAACCCGACCTTTATGGAATATTGGGGTCAGTAAGGAAACAAACAAGAGTTAAAGGGACATTGTGTAACAATTGTATATCGCAAGCAACTCGCTAGTACTTTTCAAGCTGCGTTCGCGTGAAACCGGGCAGACGGACGATGTAAAGGCATCAACAGCCTCTATGAGAAGACGTGCTCTGTCAGTTACAGTGACTTCAGTCCACATCTGATATGTTCTCATGGCGATGTCGTATTGTTTTCCCTGACCCATGTTTTACCGTCTTTCTCTCGGCTTCTGTGATTAAAATTACATCAGGTTTGTTATTGACGGCTGTCTGCCCGACTGCACGTGAACCCAGGATCAGTTTAACGCTGGTTTCTCCTCACTGCACCTGCAGTGACTTTTCAAAAACATCACCTCGAACTGAGCTGATAACTCCAGTGTCTCCGGTGAGTTTCTGCGGTTTCCTACTGTCACGCTCCTACTGCACGTAAAAACATGACAACACCACATGGTAGCCACCACCGAGCCACCGAATGATACGAACGGCAAATTCAGAGCTTACAGGAGCACTTCAGTTTGTTTATGGGAGTGAATAATGGAAAACACTTTTGAACGAAATAATCAATTTTTGTGTATAGATAACAGGAGAAGAACTTACACAATATCCCTTTAAGATGTTTTAATGAGCCATTTTTTCCTTTCTAACCTCCCTTTGAGCTGATCAGACTTCAACAATATCATCGCATTTCCCTCTTTGTCCCATCTAGTGAAGAGTTTGATCTTAAACAGGTGTCATATGTTGTCCTTTACCTGCCATTAATCTGCCATAATTATTATCTGCAGCACTAAGTGCTGACTAATTCACTATTATAAAATGGAAATGTTTTTCATGTGCCTATAATGTCGTTCAGGGAAGTTCATATTTATGACCCCTTTCAGGTGAACTGATGTATGACATCAAAGAAATTAATGGATTTTGAGTTTAGCAAAGTAGCTTACTTAGAAAGAGACTCGTTGGTGGTTTTGCTGTATCAGTTACTGGGTAGCAAAAAAAAGTCTCTTTACTTTAAAACCATAAATATCAATCATTTCTGAAAACATCTTTCTGCATCTTTTATTATCCTTCACCTTTATTTTCCTTCATTATCCTTCTCTAAAGAGGCTTTAGAAGTTAAAAATGCCCATCCTGAGTGAATACGGTGCTCACCATTCATGCTCTTTACTCAAAATAGATCTGACTTTAGCAGACATGTATTCTCATTGCATCAATAAAGTTGATGCATCACCCTCAAGTGAAGTGTGTTCTAGGCATGCTGGCGCATCCGTACGTGCATATGCATGAACATGTGTTTAACACCAGGACCTCTCCTTGCAACCCTCAAGTTTTCATTTAATTCAAGAGACAACACCCGCATCCCTCCTCTTCCTCCCATACTGTGATGTGAAGTGAGAGCTCCTCCTGATCCTTCCTATGATAATCTCTTTTTAATCTGAGAAAGTATGAGTGGACAGCTATGTCAATACCTCTTGCCACCAAGGCACACACTCCATTTTGTTTACTTCCTCTCAGCATCCAAGGAGAGGATGAGCAAGATGGATTGGTGAGAAAGAAGATGAATAGTTTGAGAGCAGAATGTGGAGATGAAGAGGAAAGTAGAGAAAATTAAGAGAGGCAGCAATTTATGTTTGAATTAAACTATGTTTATAAAGCTGTTTGACAGTTTGAAGTCTGGAGCCACACTTTATGATTGGTGCTATCTTTTCCATTTAAAGCCAGATACTTTATTTCTTTTTAAACCCCCACAACCCATTAGTTTGTGGATAACTCTTTGGATGCTTTGACTTTGATGTTTAAGCCAACACTGACTTATTTTTCAAGCCAGAAATGACTGAATTTGGACAAAATCAAATATTATTTGAACTGAGCAACACGGGTTTTATCTGCACATACAGTAAATCCCAGCACACAATGGATGCACACTTAGAGGTCAGACTCACACAAAGTTGAAACCTGTGGGAGACTGTTAAGTCAAGGCCAGCAACTAAAGAGATTAAGAGTGTGTGCACGTGCATGAATACAAGTGGGTTTCTGTGTCTCCAGCATCTGCATGTGTTTGGGACACTGTGGTCGTCTCTGTATGTGTGAAAGAGTGTTTAAATTCAGTGACAGCTGTTCATTAGTCCATTACAACCCCACACTGCTGATTCCTCAAAGCAGCACACGACAGCAGAAAGATGTTCCACAGGAAAGACACAATTCATACGAATCTCATGATTTTCTTTTCTTTTTTTTTCTTTTTGGTCTATTTATTGAAATAACTAAACTGATGTATGCATTTGAGCATCTATTGGTGTAGAAAAATACCACAATTTAAGATTTAATAGTAGAATAGTGATATTCCAACCTTGTTTGTTTGTTTTGGCATGCTTCATTGGCTTCATTTTCTCTCTGTTTAAAACTTTGCCACTATATTTATCTGAGCCTTAAAAACTAAATACTGTCCAACATCTCAAAAACTTAAGAAACGTGATGTTTTATGATAAATTGAATAACACAGTTTTACAAGCATTAGTCAGATAACAAAAAAGGCAACTTTACTATTTTTTTAATCGGGGGGGGGGGGGGGGGGATTTTAATGATTAATAGAAAAAAATAATAAAACAGCACAATTTAGTGAAAATGATCAGGTGGAGTGAGCTCTACATAGCTCTACATCAACTAAATAAATAGTGGGCTTACTGTAAACTATTTCCACATTTGTCATCACAGAGTACATTTACTTAGAGTACTTTTTGGTAGGCAACATTTAAAAGTTGAGAAAACATGTCCTGTACCACTTCCTCCCAAGCTGCATAGGCTATAATTTATGCAGCCGTGACAGCCTTTGCTTCTTTGCACAAGACTCCAAAATAACACACACCACAGTATCTCTTGTGTATCAATGTTCAAACAAACATTATAAAATAATGTTAACTGTCATTTGAAGATGGTACTTATGACATGTACCTTCATCATAGTAAATGCAGCCTTATCTGTGAATACTAAATGCTTTTCCTTGTGATGCATTTGCTGTGTCATGTTTGTGCATCTGGGCTGTCTGATGTGAATGAGTGGGGCAGCGTGGAAGCATATGGACAGTGACCAGCACAGGTCTGTCTCACTGAACTTTAAATTAGATCTGCACACCTGGCAGACACTGTTGTCGTACTGTAACTACAGTCAGATCCTGGCTGCACTATGCAGGCTGAAATGCTCAACAATGAAAATGAATAAAACGAAGGCCTGTGTCTTTATGGTACTGCAGACTGTCCCATATCTTGGTAGTAGCTATACAGTATATATAGTGTGTTACTGTAATACAGCAAGTAAGATAAGGCAGTGATGTCCAGTTAAGCAAGCAGAAGAAAATATTGCAGCAACTTGATTTAGAAATGAAAAAAGGGAAAAAACTATTTAGAAATACAACAAACTCATACCCTTTTTTTAATCCATAAACGTTGCACTTCAGTCAAATCCGTCTCAGATCCCACAAAGATAAGATGTATTACAAAACGTGAAGATTTTGTTTTTTGCATTAAACATATTCAGTTTTTTTTTTTACAGCTAACAGAAACAATGAAGCACTTATGCATTTGCTTCTGTGAACTGTTACAGAGAAGCGATTGTGAATGACTATAAATCTGAATTTACAACACTATTACTGTCTTACTGAATTTAGTAAAAGCTGTAAAACTATGGTTAAATGTTCATCCACTGCATGCAAATGAAGAGTTAATACGGTCAGTTACCAAATAACAGTATATAACCATAATATATTAGCATAAATTAGTACTTTTGTCATTCAACCTGCCCCCCACAAAATTTGCTGAGCTAACCAAAGTCAGGGGAAACTTGCCTCCTGCCACACTGGCTTGGCTCAAAGTTTGCACAAATTTCTTTCTTTCTTTCTTTCTTTCTTTCTTTCTTTCTTTCTTTCTTTCTTTCTTTCTTTCTTTCTTTCTTTCTTTCTTTCTTTCTTTCTTTCTTTCTTTCTTTCTTTCTTTCTTTTTAATTGTGTTGGATTTAAAAATGCATTTGATTTAAGTCTTTGTTGCAAAAATTAGAGGTGTTACAGAAACACATTACTCTTAAATGCTTTCTTGGGTTTTTTTTCTTTCCTTTTCTTTTTTTCTGACTTTTCAAATGCAAATGTTTGATGGCTTTTACCATCATTTTGGAATGACAGGGCTGCACTATGAATATCCACAAACTTATTTACAGTATTCATACAGTATAATCCAACAATAAGTCATATGTTTTTCTACTTAAACTGGAAAGTAACAGATGCCTTTGCAGTAAGTATGTAATGTGTACCACCGAAGCAGATTTTAAGCAATCTTATTTTAAGAGACGCTTTATAATATACAAACAAATACATTGCACAAAGGATCTCAGACATTCATAATGCATCATGTTATATTCTGTGAGATATGTTTCAAATATTGTAGAACCTTTCAAAGTAATTGTTTTAGTTTTGCATCCATCTAGGTGTTAGTGCGATCCTTAATTATACAGTTTAGCCAGTTGGAATTGGAGATTAATTTATTATAGAAAAGGAGCAATTCAGGCAATCTGATTATATTTTATTTTTATCAGATTTAGAAAAAGGGAGGAGATCTGATCTGTCCATAGCATCAGAGTTGAGTCACACTAAATCCAAGAAACACACATCATGGTGTGTATCTTATAAAGTTTAATCATACAGTATATAGCATGAAAGCTGCATCACTAGAACATCCATGCTGAGAAATCACAGCTTGCAGCTATTTCAGAGGTTTTTTTTCCTTTAATGTAACTCCACTTGTTTGTGGTTTTGATAATTTATCAATTATTTCACATTTTCCACAGAGATTTCCACCGTCCAACTCAAGCAAGATCACAATAAACAAAATGGTTTTACTACACTATGAATGAAAAAAAAAAAAACTATAAGAAGAGACACAGCTGCAATAGTGAGAGAAACTGCATGAAGTCTTTGCATGTGTGAGTGTGTGTCATCGTATTACTCAGTTTGGGGGGTTGTATGTGTAAATTTGTTCACAAATTGCCACATTTTTAGGAAAGTATGGTCAGGGTTAGAGTAAGTCTCATGGAAAAAAAGACCATTTTGAGGTGATGGAAACACTGTGTGTTTGTGTGTGTGTGTGAGATTAGTGATGAAGTAGCCCTGCAAGGGTGTTATGTACTTTAAGATACAGAATGTGTTAGATGGAAATGACCATGTGCCATTAGTGAGAAAAACTGAAGAAAAGAAAGTGAAGAGATAGAAGAGACAAGTGAGGGAAAATGTGATATGCTGGGAGGGGAAAGTGCTGTGTGGTGAACAAATTAAGTGATGAGTGTGTGATTTAAGGGAAAAAAAGAGCTGTGAGGGAGTGTAAGTTTGAGTGTGTGGGATGGTAAAGCTGGGTTTTAAAAAAAAAGGGCAGGAGAGGGGAAGAACAAAAAGAAGTAAACATGCCAGAGAAGGAGAGGAGGCAGAGGGAAAGAGAGGAGAAAGGAGCAGAGGAGCGAGGGCAATGAGCTGGATTGAATACCATCTGACAGGTCCAGCTGGGAGTTTGCCCACCCTGCAGCACCGCAAAACCCCTCAATATGGAGGCCAATTACTGCTGCCCGTGTGACCGTGGCATGGCAGCATCAGAGATGCAACCCTCCTCCTCACCGCTCCTTTCCCTCTGCCCCCCCTTTCCTCACACTCCCCCCTAAAAAATAAATAAATAAAAAAAAAGCACTCCCACCATCTGTGCAGAGTGACAACAACCTCTATACCCTACCATGCACAGCACTGTTCTCTGTACACACACACACACACATTTGGGGCAAACACATCAAACATAACAAATCCTCACTTCGGGTTGTGTGAGCTTTTTTTCTTGAGTCAAGTTTTTAAGTGGTTTCATCTTTTTTTAATCACAAAAACCACAACGAGGTCGGATACTTTCACACCTTCATGTTTATTCTCTGTATCTGTTGGACACATGAACACTTTTCATGCAATCATGGATGCCTGAACGCACGGCACTGTTGTTCCTTAGATGCGGTGGAATTTCAATCTATGCCAGCCAGCTCCATCTCTTATCACAGAGCTGGGCGTGGCGCTCAAGCTGTCAGGGTGGCATGGGTGGGAGTGTGCGGGGTGGTGGGTGAGCATGATGTAGAGGCACCCGCTGTCCATTGCAGTGGAGGTGACTCTCAGATTTAGCTCTGCGTGCAGCCAGACAAAATCGTCTAAGTGATCTCTTCAACTGGTGGGGAGTAAGTGACAAATAAAACATGTTGCACATTTATCAGAGCTCCCTCTCATGCAAACACACGCACGTGCACACCACTCTACAGGAGCTCTCCAATGAGTGATCTTGACCTGACAGTAGGCTACTTTTTTGTCTCTTTCTTTTTCCTTTTTTTTTAAATTTCGGATATAAATTAACATGATGCCGGTTTATTTCTGCTTCCCTCTCATATGTTATGCTTGCAACACCGATTAGTCCCGTGAAAAACTTTTTTCGAGATTAATCCCCAAATAGATAATCCGATAAATGTTTATCTAATCTAATAAATGGGAGTGGAAGCGTCCAGATGGAGATTTAAGTATGGCCTGGGCTCATGATTTGGGGTTTGCAGTGCTGTGCGGCTATTTTGGCAAATCAGTTGATAGCTTTTTAAGCATTCAACAGAACTATGATCTGGATTATTTAATTACAGTAATTGCGTGGTTTTATAATAAACATTCATCTGAACAATTACACTCCGAAAAGGAGGCCAACCAAGCTAATTGGGTTTATATTCTCCAGTCTTTTCACCAGTTTGTCACAGATATTTGGAATATCGTTAGGCAATTTTTTAAAAGCTTAAATATAGCTACGATTACAATATTTTATAATTGTTTTGAATACATTTCTAACTATATTGTAGGCAATGAATTTTTGAAGTTCTTAATTAATTCCTGCAAATCAAATGATAACAATATTAATGTTAATAATAATAACTGAATTTATTCTGGTACATGCTATTGTCTTACATGTGAGTTAAGGGTTAAAAGTCGCTGACAGAAAGTTGAAATAAACAAGCAAAGTTTATTTTAATCCGAGGCCCTACAAGTTTTATGCCTCATCTCTGCAAAAGTGTTTGACCGAGGACTGGGGAGAGGGGAAGGTCGCTTCCCGTGCGCGGAGCCACGCGTGGACACTCAGTCGCCTTTAACGGCGTAGAATAATGAACAGATGCTGAGTGAATTAGGAAAGAAATACTGGGTCCCTCCCACAAGGGCCACTTTGGCAGGGGCCGCCTGGCTGCCACGTGGCGCAGCTGGCACCGGCTCGGTGATGGTGGGCTCTACCAGTCTCTGGCTTTACTGGTGCTCAGACATTTAGCGAGTTGGCACTGCGCTCCTCCATCAAATCTTCTGCCAACCGCTACCCTTCTTCACTAAAAAATCCCCCCACGAGCTAAGTGAGAGGTTAGAGCAAAAATAAAACCTGAAACGTGCCTCTCATCGTCAGGCCTGCCCTTCACCTGAGGCAGGAAGTTTAAGTGGACAAATAACAGAGATTCTTTTGCATTTTGATCTCTTTGGATGATGTTATGATGATCTTATTCCATCTGGTAAAGAATATTCAAAAATTTTAGAGGGGGCAATCATTGACTTTAAGACACTCATACACGGGCTACAAGTGTCCACAGAGGATTGATTTGTCCCGAACCTGCTCGTTCAATCACCAACTTCTAAACAGTGGCTACACATCAAATGCGCATTAGGCAGCATCAACTTCAGGATGTTTCAGATCAGATTGACAGTCATACAAACGAACAACTGCTGGGTTAAATAAACCAAAATAATTCAGCATTTTAGTGTAGGCTAGGCGGTGAATGTATAGCCTAATTGATCTCGTTAATTTAAACTGATCAAATGAAAAAAAAGTGTGAAAAAATATTGTAAATCGAACATTAGACTATTCTTCAATAATGCCTTATTTTAGTAATTTTGTAATTTGCAGCCAATTTCCGTATCGGTAGGATAGCCTACATAAAATAGTTTATAAAATCTGTTTTCTGTGGATAATCAACAAAGCCGCGGCGCTGAAACTCTTTTCAAAATTGTTAATTTAATCTTCTGTGTTTCTGTTCTCGTAATTTCAGCTTGAACTATGTGTGTTTGATCTGTGTTAGTCATCTCTGTGCTTTTGCATTTCAAAACGACGGGACACTAAGCCCCATTTTTGCACCTGCTCGCCTCTCACCTCTGTCATTCATGTATTGAAGTCAGGTGGACATTTAGGCCGAAATTAAATCTCAACATAAGAAACGCTGTAAATGTCGGGATTACACGTTTTATTGCATCACAAGATCATTTTCATGTACAATTTTCTGGCATCCTTTTGCTTTTTCCCTTTTCTCTTTTCCCACCCCTTGGAACAGTGTTGGATGGGACAGTTTCCACCCTCCGGTGCCCGGTACTGATTTCCCCTGGATGTCCGCAGCAACATATGGGACCCAGGGCATTGGTCCAAAAGATGGTGCATGCTCCCGCTATTGACATGAAAAATCACCAATGATGGGATCCAGCACACATAAGCTCAAATTTTCAACCATTGTGTTTAATTTTGACAATGTTTTAAATATGACGATTAAATCAATAACTTTGAAAAATGCCAAAAAGGAAAAAGAAAGAAACAAAAGCCTGTCCTTAAAAAATCTCACTATTAACTGTATTTTTTGACGATAGAAAAATTAATTTAATCAACCATTCGTTGAACGTATTTGTGCTCAGTGATGATCATTTAAAATTAGTTTTAATATGCAACTCTCATGATTTCTTAATGAGATCATTGTATAATTTAAGTATTTGGACAGTTTTCTGTATACCTACTCACCCGAGAGTCAAACAGTGCTGGTTTGACAAGGCCCAGATCCACTTGCAGGTGTTTTTTTATGCTTCAAGTCCTATAGCCTACTTCTTCATCCTTTGCAGGTTTGAGGCCTATTCCGTGTTGAATGTGCTATCTGACGCCACTTTAAAAGGTCAAATTGTGTTTAAAGTAAAAAAAAAAAAGAAGGTAAAAACAAGATTTAACTTAAATGTTAACGATTTATGTGGAGGGTTTGATTAAGGCTCCCGCTATTCTTCCATTCATGAATAGTAAAGACCCATTTTAAAGGGGCATTTTGCGTTGTAAAAATGTGAAAACCTGTTCATGTAGAGCAATACTGCAACCGATGCATAAGACCAGAGCTGTCCTCTGAAGACATTTGGACGGCTGGTCTCTGATATATTCGAGTCCAGTCAAGATTCTGTGAAAACCATGAAATTTCTGCAGCTTTTTTAAAACAATATTCTAACACCAACAGGTCTTGAAATCTGAACTTGTTTGCACAGTTTGCAGGTTGTTTTTTTAATTAATTATTTGAGGAAAAACTGTCAGACTAAGGTGATCAATGTCACACGGACTTTGTAAGTTCACATGCAGTAAATAAAACTGCACGATCCTTTTAAATCTATTAAACATAAAAAAAGCGCCAAAACATAGAGATTAAAATAAAATGAAGCAAACTGAATAGCCTATACTGTTTCATAAGTTGCCACCGCTTTATGTTAATTTTATAAGACGCTGTTTTATTGAGCACGGACATGTCAAATCTAATGTTTTTAGAAAAGGCTGTGACGATATTCGTCCAGAATAATTGGCTGACATGTTTGGTGCTGTTTATTTGGATATTTTAGACACTATATGTAAAGGCCGGTATCAACACCATTAGCAATTTGGCCTATATTTCTGTTTGGCCAATAAAACCTTTTACTAAACTGAAATAGCCACATTGGAGACAAACAGATGGCGTAAAAGTTGATATCAAACAAAAAAGTTTAAGTCTTCTAATTGACAACATTAAGAAACAGTTCAGAACCTGATCCATAATGATTATGCTATATTCAACAAGGAAACGCAACATGTTTTGTCGTGTTGAAAACAAAATGTGTTTTCCTCGATTCGTAAAAAAAAAAAAAAAAACACTTCAAATTTTAAGCCAAAGATTCCTGATATCATTTCAGCGTTTGTATTTGTGTGAACCCTCTCTTTGAAATTAAGTTCACAAGTTCTATTTTCGACCACACTCATGAAACCGGCAGTCTGGGAAAATGCTTCCCTGGTGTTCACAACATTTGTTCAGTCATTTCAGACAATTATAAAACACTTTTATTCATTTTGTTCGTGTCATAACATGTTTCTTGTTGGCTTATACATCTTTATGTCAATTGCACTCATTCTGCATACAGGATAACAGTGGACACACTTTGACAGGATGTACAGCAGTATAGAGATGACATCAGTAGAATACAGAAGACAATCAGAAGATTCTTTCTGTCACTTCCATGTCTCATTTTTAGGAGCTCCAGTTACTTTCCGAATAATACTGAACGTTATTAGATTGTCATTAAGTCAATAAGCCTGGTTGGGTCAATGAGTAATTGAGCTCAATTGTGGAAAAAAGCATTGAGATCCTCATATGGTGGCGCCCTGTCATGGTGCAAGTGCACATCGTGGAAAGGTGGAATGTTTTCTGAGTGCGCACCACCACTGCGCGCTCCTGAGGGGCCAAAAGATAGACTGTGACTGGGTCGAGATGTGGTCAGTCCGGAGTAATGCATAGAGTAATGATAGTTCCTGTCTGTCTCAGAAGACTCTTGTTGTCTCCCAGAAACCCCGCTGTTCAGGCACACGGGCGGACTGTGCTGGCCTTCGTAGTCCGGACTGCTGTAGTCAGGGGACGTCCCACCCGGCGGGTACACGGCTTCGTACCCAGAGCTGTAGGAGTGGCTTCTTAGATTGAGAGCACCGGTTCCGGGCTGGTAATGAGGACTGGAGAGGCGGGAACAGCGGTAGGGGTAGGGATGGACCGAGAAAGGAGAGCTGGGCATGTGGAAGCGGGCTCCGTCTGTGCACTGTTCTGTCAGGAAGTTCCTAGTGTTGAGCTGCAGGCAGCCTGCCACCAGATTTGTGGTGGGCTGGGACAGCCCTTTACACAACATCTGCACGTAGGTCACCACATCTGGACGCTTCCCGTTGCGTAAAATCTCCCCAAGGGCTAATATATAATTCTTGGCCAGCCTCAATGTCTCAATCTTAGACAGTTTCTGGGTTTTGGAATAGCACGGCACCACTTTGCGCAGGTTGTCCAGCGCTGAATTCAAGTCGTGCATGCGCGTGCGCTCCCGTGCGTTCGCCTTTATTCGGCGCACCTTGGAGCGCTCGATACGGGCCGCAGTCATCTTCCGTTTCTTTGGGCCACGCTTCTTGGGTTTGTCTCCATCGTTCTCATCCCCGCATTCCTCTTCCTCAGCTTCATCATCCTCGTCGTCGTCACCGGCCATCTCAGACTCAGCTCGGCTGCTGCCTTCTTGCGGCTCGTCCAGCTCATCCTCACCGAGGTGACAGGACTCGTGCTCGTTGGCCTTGCATTCCTGGCTCTCATTGTCCTCCACCCAGTCAGCCGCGAGCCTCTGGACGTCCGGCAGCACCTCGCTGAACAGACGGCTCAACATCGTGGCAGGCAACCTGTAAGAGAGTAACATTTCAGCAAACTGCTGCTCTGGTTGTACTGCAAAGCAAAATGACCAACTTTGATTGATTTTTGTGGGCTTGTAACTACTATTTATCTAAAGAAGTAAAAGCTCTGCATATAATATCCCCTAATTGTTGTGCATGTCCAGCCCAACCCTGCTCTCGTGTAGAGAAACAGGTGTTACTCCAATAAGCCCAACATTTAGGCAACAATAGAAAAAGAAAAAGCAAATATTTTAACGAAACATCGGAAGGCAGATGACAGACAAACATTTTTAAGCTGATGGAGAGAAATTAAAATAATGATTTTTCATAGCTCAGAGTTACAAGGATCAAACATATTGCTGATGGGCCTTTGTGCAATTCTTAAAAGTTTATCAATTGAATAGTTGTCCATCTTTTCGATAATCAAACATTAGCTACCCTGAATAAAGATTTTTATACAGACTTTTGCTGGAGGTTTTCTGTAAATTCTGACTGAATCTAATAATTGAAAGGGCTTGGAGCAATAGCCGCTCCTCGGCCTGCACCTACG
Organism: Atherinomorus stipes; assembly: GCA_023101725.1. NCBI lineage: Eukaryota > Metazoa > Chordata > Actinopteri > Atheriniformes > Atherinidae > Atherinomorus > Atherinomorus stipes. Next base: position 171,995 of record JALJCO010007119.1, read on the forward strand.
TCGGCTTGCTCTCCTTGCAGCTGGATCAGGGATCAACGTCGGTCAGCTTCAGCTGATTCCCCAGGGACACAGTGAAGACCTGCACCCAATAAAGTACCACCTGACGAAATTCCAGTCCAGTCAGTCACAAAAATATCAGATCCCAAATACTTTGAAGTCTGCAGCTTTTTCCTTTTTCTACAAGACCTTTTATAGAAAATGCAATCCAAAGACCTCCAATATAGAGATTAAAGTTATTTTAGACATTCTTTATTGTTAATGGATTTCAATGCCACGAAAATTATACTGAATTAAGACGATTGGAGCTTTTACAGACCTTCTGTTGGTTAATCAACCCTATTTTCTACAACTATCGACCGCGACGACAGCAAAATCCTTTGTTTTACAGGTTCCATTCCAGTAAAGGTTTACATTTTAAAAAGGCACATGTATTTAAGATGTTGGTCTACATTCTTTTGTTGGCACTTTTAACAACCTTTTCATGTCAAAGTCGTTTTAGGGGTTAAGAGGTCATGTTTAGACAAGAAACATTTTAATATCATGTTTTGTTAAAAGCTTATTGACTAAATGTGTTTTTCATTCTACATTCTTTCAGGTAAGCCGATCAATGATTTGGGCTCAGCAGATATATTATGAATTAAAAATTAGATTTAAAAGCAATGCAAAAAGGACAAAAATGTCCTCAAATCTTCACAGATGTTTCCAGCGCTCAGAGCTCAGCTGTGCTTATGGAGTCCAAGGACGCAGTCTATTTTTTCTAATCTTGTAAGCACAATGTAATTAATGCCAACCAATACCTTGTCAATTAGCCTGTGCATCTCTATGGAGAATTCAACCCCCACAGTGCTGTGACGCGCATCCTGCAAGAACTCGAACACACGCATTTTGCACACACATTTAGTAACGAATAAAACATAGTTCCTGTACTCAAATTGCAAAGATAAAGAGTTATTTTGTACAGTTTGTTGGTTTGATGATGGAGAATCTAATTAAACTGAACGCAAGATCGATATCTTCGAAAGGATCAGTACTAAAGAGCTTTAAGAAGAGATTACAAGCTTATCTGATCAGATTGAAGGTAACAGAAAGAGCAAATGGGTGGAAAAAAGGGACGTTATGACTCCAAGACAGATTTAATGCATAAAATTGTCTCCAGCTATTTGGTTTTAACATCCCTTTTTGTCTTTCTACACAGACAAAAAACAATTTGTAGCTTTATTTGAAAAATTGAAAATGCGTAACCTACCTCCGTGGTGGAGCTCAATGACGGGGCAGAGCTGGTTTGTTTACACCATTTCTCTCCGGGTGGGCATCACATCCACACGCCCTGCGCGGCTGCTCGTGCAGGCGAGGCACTGCGTGTTTGCTCTCACACCTCTGTCTTCTCTAGTGTTCTCTCCTCTCTTCTCGTCTCCTCTCCCCTCTCCTGTCCTGCCTCCCTGCTCTGTCTGCTGCTGCTGCTGCTATCCCCAGCCCAAACGCATGGAGGGAGCCGTGTGGCACCTCAGAGGCAGGACTGGGTGGGTTACATACCAGCTCTGATGCCAGGCCCATATGGCTGGCACGTCATTGGCAAGAGCCATCACATGAGAGCCGGTGATTGACATGCGGCCGCATTCACAGAGACTGGCTTCCCCTGGGGGAGAAGGACTCGCCATCTGTCACTGAGCTGAAAGAGAAAATGGAATAAGGAGTGGATGGCACATAAAAAAAAAACTGCCTCTCTTAGCCTCCATCTTTGAGGGAAAACGGGGTTAATCTCATATAGAGGCTTTAAGAAAACAATCCCTTTACCAGAAATAATGATAGTAAGCTCGTAATAACAGTTTTATAGTGATATTATTAAGCTAAAGCACAAAGAAAATTCTCAGGTTGGATTGTGACGGTATCAGGTTTGCAATGGGCTAATAATATGGGATTTAATGAAAAACCTAACGACAAAATATTCCGCATAAACCCTGTGGGAAAACTATAGAAGCATTTCAGTGATGTAATTGGAAAAAAACAACATAATATTCCAAATAAAAGACCTAAACAGTTTTAGTCCACTAATTCCAACAACAAACACCGCAGTCATAAAAACAAAAAAAAAAACATTGCAACGTCCATACAAAGGCCTGATATAAATAAGGGGCCGGTCATAGTGATCAGAGTCAGGGTGCAATTGCCTAAACGAGTCAACTGAACCGAGCTAAGCAGAGCGTCTTGATTTGTGTTGCCAGGCTTGGCACAGGTGCCCGTGGGCGGACTAGAGCCAAAGGTGGCAGAGGCACAGATTGCAGAGGGGGCAGAAGATGGGGCAAGGCAAGCAATAAGACAGGGACGAATAAGAGTGAAAGCCAGAGGGAGCAGACTTATCATCGCCTCCATGTTACTGATCCACATTGACCAGAGCGCAATCTCCCCTTTGAACTGAAACCAAAATGTTTAAGCGCCTGCTCTTTTTCTCTAATGAGGATGAAACCGAAGCCAACATGGGTCACCTGTCCCAAAGGTAAAGACTGGTCAACTTCAGCAAGCAGGACATCATTGTTTTAAGACTGCAGGAAATAAAGCTCTTCTTCATCTTTGAAAAAAGACGCCATATTCATAGGGCATAAAAGTCCTTCCTTAAACCTAGCGACTGTGATGTTTGGCTGATAATTGATGCTACAAGAAATGTAGACAAAATAGCAACGTATGCAAAAAGTCACCTAGAAAGTTATTTAAAATTACCATGTTAAAAACAATCAGACCTGTGGCTATGCTTCAACGACCACAAATTGAGACACAATGCGGTTAAAACACGCACAAATGACCACACAGATAAGTAAAAATGACCAAGTTGAGACACAAAATTGCCATCAAAAATATTAAATGACCACAACAACTTGGAATAACAAAGCAAAAGCAACCAAAAAATAAATAAATAAATAAAATAAATGTTATTATATGTGTGACTACAAACAGATAAAAAAAATGGCAAAAATAAGACATAAAGGAATGAATATGTAAAACAATTAATGTGAGACACAATAATTAAGGTAAGGCATATGCAAAACAAACCAAAAAAAAAAAATTGAAATGTGCACAGTTGGAACTAAATCGTCTTTGCATGCTTTCTGATTGTTCCGTCTCTTTCAGTCAGTTTGTTCATTCTCTGTTTAACAGGTGCAGACTACTTACATGTGTCCAGGGGCCTATTAAAGGTCAGTCAATCAATCCACAGTAAAAAGCATTTCATGTCTAATTTCTTTTCATATTACATATAAAAAATCAGATGGACAGGTATAACGTGCTTCCCAGTATAGGCTAATAATTAAATGTTTTACGCTCAAAGCCATAAGGCCCATCTCTCTACCATTAATACCGTATTAATGCTAATTTTACAGCTATTAAAAGACAAAAAGGGATTTTTATAGCTGATTCAGGATGATTTATTGGCTTACAATTATTAAAATAAACAGGGAAATTTGGAGGCTCAAAGGAGGTTTGTTATTTCTAAAAAATAAAAAAGAGAAAATAAAAATTTAAAAAAGACTATTCTAAAAGGAGTTTAGGATAAAATCTTTTTTTGTGGCTGTGACTAGGATTTTATGACTAACCTTGGATGAAATTTGAGTACTTGAGTTCCCAGACTCACTCTCGCTCATGTTCTTTTCTAAAGTTATAAATGAGCGACATCTGCTGGTCGTTTAGAGTTACTACATAATAACAAACGTCCTTTCCCACCAGTCTGCTCAAGATATTAACATAGATTATACACGCACTGTTTTCCTTTCAAAATTCTATATTGAGTGGTTGTTGGATCCTTTAATGAAATTTAGATGTCATCCCAGCATTTTCTTGCTAAGTGTAAAATATTTGAATTAACATTAAAACAGATGTCAATGAGGAACAAACTCATCACTCCCCCTTGTGACATTTGTGACACTAACATGAAAAATATTTCTATGCAAGTTTACATCCTGATTTTGAATCATATTTTACTTTTACATATTCCCAATTAGTTGTTTATACCCATCACAATACACTGGGTGTTTATATCACCAAATGTATCATCATTACAGGTGTCTAATCACATTATGTATCTGATTTCGCACCACGTCTGAACTTCACCAGGACAGAATGTTCAGAGTTCTGGTGTTTACATGCCACAATCTCCTGGTTTCCATCAGAGTGCTGGAGGTTTCTCAAAACCAAAATATCTTATTTTATAATCTTATCTGTGCTGTAAACACAAGAGGATGTCGCTGTAAAACAAAACCAGTATCTGAATACTCAACTAACAACACGAGTCATAATGGAAATACGCGTAATAATATGAGGGATTGTTTTTCCACTTTGTTCACTTGAGTTGTGTCTGATTTATTGTGACACAAGATCCACAATATAAAACATGCAATCCTCGCCCCCTCTTATTAAGAATATCCTTCTTCAATTTTAAAGATTAGATGTTGCCAACTCTTCATCACACCCTTTTCAGGCATGATGAATTGTGCAAGTGCAGCCTTTCCATAGATCGACTGTTTTAGCTTTCCTAAAGTTCACTTCATGATGGATCTGTGGACCTGTAGAAACTGTTTAGAGGATAGTCAACTATCTTTGTAAACTATATGTCCTCTTATCAATTTGTTATAAAGCTAATTATTTCTGTGAACAATTGACAGAAACCGTTTTTTCTTTGACATTGGATAAACAGACATGATTTGATACTGACACATTGTTGCCACCACCTACACATGACCAACAGAATGTTTTTCTCTTTGTATTGTGTATGTTCGCATGCATTTGTCTGCTCTGACCCCAGCTCCCCTCGATCTTACACATAACTCACTGGCACCGGTTCAGGCATGCACACCACAGCTGCTGCACAGCCAACACTCAGCACTATGAAGAGAAACTGTTGCCATGGCAATGAATTTCCCAACTGACTACTTCACATGTATTTACAGTATGATATAGCCCATTTGACAATAGTAAAAGAAAAGGCTTAAATTTGACTCAGTCTTCAGTGAGACTAAAGTCCATGACTTTTACAAAAAAATGGAACAATTTATAGATGTGGTGATAAAAGTGGATCTGGACCGTTGTTTTAGCCTATTTGTAATTTAAGACGAATAAGCAGTTCTTCTTCTTCTTCCTCGTTTAACAGCGGTTGGCATCCAGGTTAATGGTGCATTACTGCCACCAATATGCAGTCCAGTTATGGGCTCATCTTTCATACCTCCAACACAAAATTAGAATCCAAATGTCCAAAGTTGAGTATCTTACAAGTGCAAAGGGTTTCTGTAGTCAGAAGTAGAAGAAAAAAAAGAAACCTGAGCTTTTAATTAAATAAAAACACCATCAATTTATTTATAAAGTTGTTTAACACCAACAGCTGCTGAAACAAAGTGCCGTGCATCTGAGATAAATAAAAGCATTAAAAATATTATTCTCAGTTTTTAGTAAAGGTCCCAGCTGAAAACCATATTCATGATAAAATTAAAACTGGATTTGTAGTGAAATGTAACTACAGTACTCATTTGGTTGTTCTGGATATTTCACTGTACCAATTGTTGAATTATTAATACTTATACATTAGCAAGAGAAATGTCACTGTTTACAGGTCGAGCTTTAGTTTGTATGACTGTGGTCTAATACCAATTCCTTTCCTTGTAGGTGCAGTTTTTTCTTTTGGGAATAAAACAGTCATCAAAGAATCCACACATTTCCAGTTAGGGCTAAAAGAATTATTGTTTCTGTATCCCTAAAAGAAGAGGGAACTCTGCAAAACCACTGAAAAATACATGAGAAATTAGAACTGGGCCACTAGACACCAGATTAATTTGACTGGTCATAAAATGCTCATATTGAAGTAAAACATGAGAAGTTGAAATGAAACATCAGTATTTTGTAGAGAGGCTAGCAATTTGCAAATATCTGGAAAGTCTAAACAGTATTATTTGCAAAGGCACCCTTCAGAAAAACCACTCGAATTTCACATTCACATGACCCACATGACGATGTTCCAAAACCACGTTTGCACATGTGAACTACATGTGCTTGTGGTTCACATTTGGTGTATATGTGCTTTTCATGTTTTCAAATGTGAAACACATGACAAACCACATGTGAACCTTATATGGACCATGTGATTTTTTCTGTAAGGGCAGTGCCAAAGGATGGCTGGGGGGCATCGGCCATCCCTAGAATAACCCTAGCAAAGACAGTCAAATTTCAAGAAGTATTCAATGTAAACTCTTTCTTTTCTGAGTAAACTTCAGAGGCCCAAGTACAAGTGACTGCAGCAGGTACAAACTTTTTGCTGTTCTACATGACGTCACATAAACACTTCCATGTTTTTGATCATAAATGCAGCATTTATGCGGCATCATCTTCCCAAATGCCGGATATAAAAATGTCTAAACTGTTTTTCTAGTATGAAGAGGATGTAAAAGTCATATAACCACCAAATCAAAGTGAATTGGTCAAGACTGCCGAAGAAACAATGGTAAAACTTGTGATTAGCCTCAAAACAAGTTTTTTTTTGTCATCATTTAAGTAGTATGGGTCTTTGTGCAACAGGGATTAAAGATAAAGTTTTGTGTGCTGTGTTTTGTGCTTGGGTGTGTGAAGGCCTTTTTAATTTAAAAAATTTTTTTAAATTTAAAAAAAAAAAATAAAAAAAAAGATTAAATGATTTAAAATGCAGAATCTTAAACAATTGTAGATGAAAATCATTGTCTGTTTTGCCCATGTTGCTTTATTTTTTAACCTTTAGATTAACAGTTTTGTTATAATAATCAGCTAATTAAGCTGTTACCTAAAATCTAGACCCCCTTTTAAAGATCTCATTTACATGTGCCCCACTTTTTCCAGTTTGTAGTGCCTGCCCCCCATCAAAAATTTTCAAGACTCGCCTGCCTCTGATTGTTGTAAAATGTCTAAAGTTTAAAAAGGTTAAAAAAGAATTACTTTAACCTTTATTAAAATGCAGATAAGAAAGGAAAATAAAAAAGCTAAAACATTATCATCTATAATATATCAACAAAAAAAAAAAAAAAAAATAGATAGATAGATAGCTGTGTATATATATATATATATATATATATATATATATATACATACACACATACACACCCACACACACCGGCCACTTTATTAGGTACACCTGTCCAACTGCTCATTAACGCTAATTTCTAATCAGCCAATCACATGGCTGCAACTCAATCCATTTGGGCATGTAGACATGGTCAAGATGATCTGCTGCAGTTCAAACCGAGCATCAGAATGGGGGAAGAAAGGGGATTTAAGTGACTTTGAATGTGGCATAGTTGTTGGTGCCAGACGGGCTGGTCTGAGTATTTCAGAAACTGCTGATCTTACTGGGATTTTCACACACAACCATCTCTAGGGTTTACAGAGAATGGTACAAAAAAGAGAAAATATCCAGTGAGCAGCAGTTCTGTGGGTGCAAATGCCTTGTTGATGCCAGAGGTCAGAGTAGAATGGCCAGACTGGTTTCGAGCTGACAGAAAGGCAACAGTAACTCAAATAACCACTTGTTACAACCGAAGTATGTAGAAGAGCATCTCTGAATGCACAACACATCCAACCTGGAAGCAGATGGGCTACAGCAGCAGAAGACCACACAGAGTGCCACTCCTGTCAGCTAAGAACAGGAAACTGAGGCTACAATTCGCACAAACTTACCAAAACTGGACAATAGAAGATGGAGAAATTCGGATGGTAGGCTCAGAATTTGGTGTCAGCAACATGAAAGCATGGATCCATCCTGCCTTGCATCAACAGTTCATGTTGGTTTTGGTGGTGTAATGGTGTGGGAGAGATTTTCTTGGCACACTTTGGGCCCCTTAGTACCAGTGTAGCATGGTTTAACCTCCACAGCCTACCTGAGTATTGTTGATGACCATGTCCATCCCTTTATGACCATGATGTAGCATCCTCTGATGGCTACTTCCAGCAGGATAATGCACCATGTTATAAAGCGCAAATCATCTCAGACTGCTTTCTTGAACATGACAATGAGTTCGTTGTACTCAAATGACCTCCACAGTCACCAGATCTCAATCCAACAGAGCACCATTGACATGTGGTGGAACAGGACATTCGCATCATGGATGTGCAGTCGACAAATCTGCAGCAACTGCGTGATGCTGTCATGTCAATATGGAGCAAAATCTCTGAGGAATGTTTCCAGTACCTTGTTAAACCTATGTCACGAAGGATTAAGGCAGTTCTGAAGGCAAAAGGGGGTCCAACCCGGTACTAGCAAGGTGTACCTAATATAGTGGCTGGTGGGTGTATATATATATATATATATATATATATATATATATATATATATATATATATATATATATATATATATATATATATATATATATATGTGTGTGTGTGTGTGTGTGTGTAGTTAAAGTAAGTGAAGCTGTCAAATAAATTTTAGTAGATCAAGTTTTTTTTTCCACTAAAAACTATTAAAGTGTTTAAATAAAAAAGTCAAAATAGCTAAACATGATACAGTAGCCTACTGAGGTAGCTAATGAGGCTGTTTATGAATGGCTTCAATGCAGAACAAAAATTATATTGATGAGGCGACCAAAAATTTAAAGAAAAAGCTAATATAATCTCGATTGTTCTGTTTTATAGTGATAATAGTCTTGGTAGCTATAGGCTATAGCAATTGCTAACTTCCTTAACATTTGATGCTGCTAACTAATTGCGTTCTGTCTGCCTCAACTTCGCCTGTTGTTCTGTTTGTTTAGTCTCCCCAATTTACTTTTAAAAGGCTTTACAAAGAGCCCTGAAGACGAAACATCAGCAGCAGCACTGCAGTTTTTACAGTCGTCTCCAAGGGCAATTCATGTCTGGGCCACTATCAAATTGCATTTTCCGACGGCAGCTGAAAGCATCATAGAGCCCCAGCACGTATTCCCACCTTCATTCCTCTCTTTATCACGTAGAAAGGGTCAGTAATCACAGTGGGAGCCAGAGACATAGGCCTAGTAGCTACGGGCAGTGAGTGAGTGAGGGAGGGAGGAAGAGGAGGGAGGGAGAGGAGAGGAAGCAGGCAAAGCTGTCAAACACAACTCCAGAGACCACATAACTGTTGGGACGGAAGAATGCCGCTGATCACTCATTGATGAAACTATAGGATCTTTAAAAAACACAAACCCCCATTTTTTTTTTCATCTTACCCCCCCTGAGGAAGCTACCCAGACTGCGCGCGCACTTACATCAGACTTTATTCCACCTGGATTTGTGCGAGTTTGCGTGGAAGTTACGGACTGGATGCCATGGACCCAGAGCTGATGGAGCGAGAGGCGGACAAGGACGCAAGGAGGAAGATCCAGTTCTCCGTGCCCTCCTCCGTGCCCCTCCAGCTGGACCCGCGACAGGTGGAGATGGTGAGTGCGCGTGAGTGTGATATGTAGCCTACCCTGATGAACGATGATAAGAGCGTGTGTGTGGAACGTGGAGGTCAGATCTGGGTCATATAGCCTGTTTGTATAATCTAAAACCCATAGTCGGAATACTTTCACCTGTTTATTGGCTTTATTCTAAATACTGCCCGCACCAATAACTTTCACCATGACAATGAGCAAGAATCATTTCCCGCTGTTGCATCTGAAGCTTTAGTCCTTGCAACTAAGGTTAACAGACAGTTACGTAACTGATCAAGACTTCTGTATTTTGTTGCACTACTCAGTGGGCAGCAGTCAGGACAGCACTCGGATTAAACTGAGCTGTGCAGCCTCAGTTTTTGGAGTCTTTAAAAGTGATGATGAGGCTTTTCTGCCTTTTAAAGCACTATCCATGATACTGAAAATGAGATATGCCTAAGGTATAAAGCCCTAACCACACATCTGAAACAAAAGATCACATCCTTACTCATAATGGAAGGAGGTGGTGAGTGAATTATGTAAATAAAACCAGGAGCTCAGGCTGAATCATCCAAAGTGACTTGGAGGTGAAACTGTGGTGAAGCAGAAGCTGGATTTGTGTAGTAGTGCTCTGTGAGAAGGGATTGGTTGGTGCTGAGGGTCCATAAAAAAGTCATCAAGGCACCAATGAGCTAATGTTTGGACACTACTGCAATAATACTTTAGCTTTATCCATTTCTTCCGCTGTTAATACTCCGACCTTAATCCTGCTCCCTATGGCACATCTCACTGGAGACCAGGTGCCATGTCAGAAATTTTCATTTCTCACGAGAAGAGGATTTGGAAGATTTCATGGTGAGTCTGATTGGTGCTGGAATGTAAAAAATAAACCAATAAATCAGTAGCTACTCAAATATTTTTCACACATCTGCTGTTTACAGCTTAGGCTTTTTGTCGTCTCCAGGGGTTTAAACTATTTTCTCCAACCCTTCGAGTGCAGAGGTATTTCTTCATTTACTTTTCTTTTCTTTACCATTTCGTCCTTTTCAGAAACACTGCTTAGAATAAAATGCTTCTAAATGATTTCTTATCTTAATTGCATGCTTATGGTCATTTGCTACTATTTTTTACCCAGTTACCCAGAGAGGCCTCACATTATAGTGCTACAAATGATTTCCTCGGTTGTAATGTATTGCTCTTTCCCACATAAATTTCCACAAATGCTTATTGAGACAGCATGAGTTGAGTCAGCTTTTCCTGATAAGAAACTGCCCTGGTAGTTTTCCAGCTCAGGATCCAGTAAGATTACAACAGCACTCCCTGATAAAGTCCACAAAAGATTATTAAGTCTTCACACCACGATATGTATAATATGTCTCCTTAAAGCCAGCAAGGTGAACCTAAAACTGTCCTCACTGTTGCTGAAGAGAAGAAGAAGGAAATCATCTGGCAGAATAAGGAACCTCTGCCATGTCTAAAAATCCAGCTTTGGGGATGAACAGTCCATTAGCCACAAAATAAGTTTGATAATCCATCAATTTAAGCACTCTGCATGACAAGCATTCTGTCTCCTTACAACATACAGTACCACTGTTCTTCTGTAATACAGTCTAACAAGATTATTAGCAAACAGGCTTGATTTAATGTGGAATGAGGCTCAGCTGGACAGCTTGGTACATGTTTGAGAGAAGCAAGCTACATCTCACCAAGATATTTGAACACATGTTGCCTCTGTTTCTGCAAAAACTGTTTCTAGTTCATATCTCATCAGCACCACCTCTTGTACACTATTTTACAAATTTTTATTTCATTTTCATGATCAACGCCTCTCCGGTTGGTTAATGGATGATTTGGTCCACCATCCTGCCCAAGAATTTACAAAATTGGTGTTAAGACTACTTTAAGCGCTTAGAGGGTTATTGTCCCATGAGTTGCCACCTCATAGGAAGCTTGTGACATCTGGTTTAGGTTGTTGAGCTGGGGAGGAGCTGCAGGAACAATCTTGATAAGGGCGGGGGGGACATGAAAATGCCACACAGAAAGATCTCAACTAAGATTTTAATCACAAACCTTTTAACCTCACAAAACCCAGAATAATTTCATTAATGTCAAAGGGGTGAAGTAGAGATAGGTAAAGTGTGAGGGCAGGAAGAGTTTTATTGAATAAGCAAATTGTGGTGTTAAAAGAAGGCAGTGTTGACAGAAGGCATGCAAGAAAAGCAAAGGGAGGGGGGAAAAAAGGAAGAAGGCGACTGATTAAAACGCAAAAGAGATTAGCTGTGGATGGCTGAGGCCTGAATCAAGGACAAGGACAGCTAATGCCAAGAAGAAATTTTCAACGTAGCACATTCAAGAGCTTTAAAGTCTAACAGGCTCTTATTCAACAAATTAAGCAAACTCTGAAGTGTTCCTGTTAACTCATTGTCTTTGTTTACAAAAGACGGGAATAGTAAAATGTTGATTTACGCATTCATTTTTCAAACTGGATACAGATACAAGCTGAAAGTGGAAAACATTCACAAGAAAACATGCGAGTTAGTGAAGAAGAAACATTGACTCTGCAACGGAAAGACGGTAGATTCAGCTTCAGATATTTACATGCCCTTCTTTAGATGTGTCCCCAAATATCTTCACATACATGGAATGATTCATTTTATGGTGTGAAATAATACCTTGTTGCCCTTGAAATTGGAATAATTTTGTTTTCAGAAACATTCCTTTTTATCCCAATTTGTACACAAGGCAGCTTAATGGGGGGAAAAACATGCAACAAGAAAAGGTCAAAGGTTGTTAGTGGTATTTGTTATTTCCTTGAAAATGTTGGAGTTAAATAAAGGATTATACACTGAAAAAGTTGAAAGCAGGATATGAATAAAACAAGGGATTTGTGGATTCACTGTAAGTGGATAGCTTATTTATCTAAAAAGAAAAAGCTCTTTAGGTCACATTTGTGACCTGGTGCTAGCATTGTACATTAGAAACTTTATGAATAATAAATACTGAAATCAAATTACAGTATGTGTATTCATAGAAATCGCGTCACTTACCGAGCATGAGGTGAGGGATTGATGATTTAAGTTCCTGCTGCTGCTTTAGTTCTTCCTGAGCAGAGGCACAATTTTAATAACTGTTATTTTACTGGGACAAAAAGTTACTTTTACACTTTGAGCATGCAGAGTTGGTGTACAGTTTACTTTTTTTTTCTTCAAAATTTTCAGATTAAAAAAAAAGATTTCAGATGCAACATATTGTCGTAGCATAAAGATGTACAGAATCTCAAGTAATATTTGGTGACAGTTATTGTCTACAAGGGTTATTTCCAAAACTTCATCCACACACGTGCAGTTTATCACATCATTACAGTGCCACTAAGATGTAATTAAATTACAAATCATCCACTTGAACACCGCTTTCAAGAGTAAACAATGTTTTAGATGTTTTAATTACGCTCCTCCTGTGTTAGGCTTTGAATGCAAGATGATGAATCATTAGTGAAACACGTTTCCACCTTTCAGCCGCACTGCTCCATGACTGTGTCAAAATCACTGACCCCGACAAAGGGGTCTCCTGATTATTTAATAGGGGTGGGAAAAAATATAGATACACTGAATAGGGAGGATATTTTTGGATATATGTAGAAAAATTCCCCAAAAAAATATTTTTTTTTTGGAAATTTAGTTTTTTGGTTTTTTTTTTATTTTTTTTTAAAAGGATTTATTTTTGGTTGTTAATAGTTTTTTTGTAGAATATAAAAATTTTAATTTAATATCGCGATATTTTCATATGCTGATACCATGTCTATATTTAAAAACGTGGAATCGATCTATTTTACTAATGAATTCTTGCAAGATATCATCGTTTTGTTATGAAATGTCGTGAGATTTCACGAAATACCACAAGATTTTGTAACAGAACGATGAAATCTCCTGGGATAAATAACATATATTTCATTCATTTAATTTCTAACCAGTGTTTTGTCAGTTACATACATCACTGCAGTGGAGCGATACCTTTACGCTAAACATGTTTCAATACTAAAACACAGCTGTTTGATCTGGAATGAAACTTTCAGACAAATTAGGGTAAAAATACCGGTATATATCGTATATTGTCGTCTAAAATAAATATATTGTGATATGATATTTGGTCCATATCGCCCAGCCCTAACGTTGCTAAATGTGTGTTTGAGCTAAAGAACAGCACAAATATGTGCTCAAACATATTTCTGCTGTGATGCTGAATTGAATTGTGATGATGAATTTGTTCTTCAGTTAGAGAAGGAATAAGGAATCACCTTCTATTGCATCTGCTGTCATTTCTCACAACTTTGTTCTTACAATAATTGGTCTCTGTTATGCTTTTCTGAAGCTTGCTCAACCACTGCAGCTCACACAGTTCTCACCTGCTGAAAGAACAGAGCACGAGGTAGACCTATTTTGCAAACAGTGCAAAATAGGTTCATTTTTTTTTATGGACACTCATTGTTCCCTCTCTCCAGATATGAAAAGAACAAACACTTTATCTGTGTTTATCAGTGTTAGTGTCCATCTGTCTGAGAGTTAGTGAATGACTGTAACCAGGCTTGCTGGAATAGACAGAACAGGACATATTTATAGGTCTCAGGGTCTTGCATGATGCAAAGGAGTGGAGGGGTTGTACAGCTATAGATATATTTCAAATACCTAACTTTAATTAATATATGTGTATCTTCAGCGATTTAATCAATGTGTGTGGAAAATACTTTAATTACCTCTATAATTCTGTTGATTATTGAGTTTCTGATAATCATAGATCAACATTCCATTATCAATTATTCAGCTAAGTAAGTTTTATGCATCCATTCTTTGTGCCTGCTTTGTCCTGTGAAGGATTGAAAGAAGAAATGATGGTAAATTTGCAATAGGGAGAGAAATGGATACAGTCTAAACAGGTTAGTTAATCACACAGCACTCACTCTCAGATCTAAAGCAGAGGTATGGTCACCAGTAAGGTCACCAGTGTGTTTACAGTCTGTGGGACGTAACTACAAAATTCACAAGTACAATGAGAATGTGCAAAGTTAGCACAGATAGTCCTCAAATGACCAACCATTAATGCAAAGTGAGAAAGCTGTTCCATCAAACACCACTAAGCAATAATTATGACAGAGAGCTATAATCCAGTATGCTAAAATCATAACGTACAGGAAATTAATCCACCACATCCATGTGATGATAAACATGGAACAAAGCACCACACATACAGTAAAATGATCCCCCAGTGCAGCTGCACTAAGCTACCAGTGGTAGATGTAAATATCTCAAATTCTTACAACTACTGATGAAAATAATACTTTCCCTGTAAATACTGGACCTTCAGGCTACACTGTAAAAATGCTTTGTGTGAAAAGACTCGGTCAGGCCCTTAGCCTGTGGATTGCCTCTTCAGTTCTACATGCCTTTTTTCTAAGAGATGGGTGTTTGCATCTGTTTCGGCAACTCTTTGACAGTTCAACAAAAATAATAATAATGATAATATCCAAGTCATATTTACATTAGGTCCAACAATGGCATACTATTAGATTGAAGTGATGGAGCCATGAATGTGGATGAATCCAGTATATAAATGGAGGCAGAGGCAGGAGTTGCTCCAGAGTGAAACCTGCCTACACATCTCATGCCTACAGTCCAAGCTGTGATTGGCTTGGCTGCTACTTGTTTTTTTGTTTGTTTGTTTTGTTTTGTTTGGAATAGTCTTTTATTATAAGACTTAAAAAAAACAATAACTAAGACAGATGAATATTTACTAGATTTTACCATGAATAACACATTATGAAGACACTGTTTACAAAACATCCATTCAAACTACTGCAAATGCAAAAAGGAAGGTGAGCTGGAAATGACATGTTTTAAAAGTTATAATTGCACTCCAAATGTATGCAGTGCATTTACATATGCACTGCAAAGTTAATTTTGGTGGACTGAATGATGCCCCTATTTAATGGTTGAAGAAGCATCAGTCAGATCGAGCAGCTACTTCAGCACCATGGACAGTGACTCATCAATAGATATAACAAATACATACAAAAGCCCACTCATATTTCAGAGCCATAGATTCTAACTTGCACAAACCCCTGTCGGATAGAGCAGATGACACTCACCAAATTAAGCTTGGTGAGTCTGCTGCTGCTCTTTCTTTTCCAAAGCTGTCCAAGGGAATGGACAGCTTTGAAATGCATCCCTGGGGATAATCGGTCTGCTACATGCCTTTTAACCAACTGAGCCACTGACGTTACATCGGCTAAAATTGAATATTTTTTTAATCTATTTTTAATTTGAAAAGTTTATATCAGTACAAATTTTTGTTGTACCTACGTAGTATTATTTTTACTATGACAAATTGACAATGCACATGATTTAACATCTGAAAGATGATACGAAGCTCCAGTATATGACTTCTGAACTGAGCAGAAATGTGTGGTGCTAAAGGTAAACCTCTGTGGGTCCTTGAGCAAGGTCTTTAACCCACACCAACTTCTCCTGGGGTGCCATGATATGCCAGCCCTCTGGTGTCTAGTCTTTTAAGAGATGGGTCAAATGCTGAGCCAAATTTCCATATTGGGAATAATAAAGTTAGAAATATTGTTATTATTATTATTATTAGATACCCCAAACTTCTGTTGCAAATCAGGGTAAGTACTTTTGAAATGTTTGCTGTCTATGCATATGATTTTATTTATTTATTTGTTAATTGGAAAGCAAAATGTGTACAAATTTACAAATGCGACAAAAACACAACACATCTGATCATCATCAAATTTTCTGAACTGAATTAAAGTTACAATCTAAAGGTTGAATTCAACTATGCAGACATGAAATACACCCAGTACATTTCGTAGTGTCTCTGGGTGATACATCATGCACCCTTGTACACAGTAAGCATTCCTAATATATACAGCATGAGTTTTGACACTTGCATATTTGATTTGTCACATTTTTAGCTAAAATTGCTCAAATATCTTGAGATCAACTGAGGCCGATGATCCTGAATTAGACTGCAGGGATTTGTCCGGCACTTTCAGGTAAAATGATGCTCAAGGCTGCTTCCATCTTGGCGAAGTTGCATCCTGCCCAAGAGTAGGAAAAATATGTATAAACATTTTCTCATCCCTGCTGCCGTTATTGTTCTTAACAACTACCAACCAAGTAGTTTTACTTTCTTTTATCATCATCGCTGCTATTTTATTTTATTTTATTTTATTCTTTTTCCTTTTATATGTCTTTGTTGCCTTGTTGTTTGGTATGTACAGTATGTGAAGAATAACTGACTGCTTGCTGCTACAGACCAAATCACTCCAAGGGGCTAATTGATGATACCTTGAACCTTGAACCAAGATTAAGGAACAAAGATGCAGAATAAACCAAAAATTGAAATTATGAATGCACTTTGACTGAACATAAAACTGTTCCTGAGAAGAATACAAAAATAAAACTAGCTAGAGTACCTGGGCAGAGTTCGTTAAGGGTCGGGATTTGGTCCCATGACAAGAAGTTTGATATTACAGTACAAGGCAGAATAAAAGAAGAAGAGATAAAATAGAAAGCATTGGAGCAAACAGCTTCTCTGCTTTGATCCTTAATAATCCAGTCACCATCTATGATTCAATGTAATCCTTATTCAGGATCAATTGTGCAGCAATTATTTGCTGGCTGTTACATAAGTATATGAATACCTGTCAGAACTAATCCTCCACAGAGATGACATAAAAAAAATCTCTGGCTCAATACAGTATCGTTGACAGCTTTGCAACTGTAACATGTTTGGAAAACAGTCACACATATACTTAGTGGACAGAGAATACATACAAAACACACAACCAAAAGTATTCTTTCTTTCTTTCTTTCTTTATTTACTTATGTATTTTTTTTTTTTTTTTTTATTTTTTAATAAAAATGAATCCTCCCCTCATCTTTTGAGGAGAGGGGAGTAAGAAGGGAATTCCCCGAGGGGTAAAAGAGTTTTATCTTATCTTATCTTATCAAAACGTCGGAGACCAACACCTGCTACACTCTTCAGACTGACAGACCCACCATCACCAGAAGAAGAGAGTGGTCCACACCAGGTGGGTCAGTTACTGTCATAGAAATTAAACCAAAGAAAAATGTGTTGCATCAAACTGGAACAGATGAGGAGGAACAGCAACTTCTTTTTAAAGTAGATTCAAGTACACCACATGCTTACAACTTTTGTATATTTGGTTGTATTGCCTCTTGTGGACAAGCCTCCAAAATTATTTTCTTTTATTACAACATAGATAAGGGTGAAAACATTTCCATAGTATTGTTGTTTTTGTCATTGTTGCTGCTTCACTGCTTTAAAGTGAAAGACTCAAAAATAGCATACAGACACATTTAATTAGAATATTATATAATTTGTTTGAGGCTACATTACCACAAGGTGGTGTGGAGAATTTTGACAAGCCTCTCTGATGTAACACCTCAACATATGGTGTACATCCATGAGCTGTAACAATGCATGTTTTTCTTCTTCAGTGGGTTCTGGGGGAAAACGGAGCTTTGAAAGCCAAACTGGTTCACATGTCATCTTACCAGCCGCCCTCACTCAAAGGTAAACGTATTCTTCGCAGATTATTTTGGATATGTGCTCTACCTTATGTAACAAGACAAAATGGGGAAATGTTGAAGGTCTAATTCTGCTGTGGCAACTGCCATGTGGTTTATATCTGTCTGGACTATGAGCATATCCAAAAAACAGCGAGATCTGTGTGTGTCCCTGTTGTGCAGGGATATGTGAATGTGTGTTATGTGAGATTAGGAGCAGAGACAGCTGTGAGTCTGTTCTGGATCATCCTGGATTAAAGGATGCAGCTGCAACATGGTTTCACACACACACACACATACGCACACACACGTCTGGTTTATGTTGCCTATAGGGACTCTCCTTTGACACAGTGCATTATTTAGCCCCTTACACGGACCTTAACGGTCAACAAAAAATGCCTAACCCTAAACCTTAACGGCCCCCGGCCCTAAAATCAAGTATCAACCTTCAAAAACTATACCTTGCACCTCTAAGAACAAAATTTTTGTCCCCATACTTATAAGAAGTCCCCGTAAGTCACTGTGGTTAGGTTTTGGTATCCATTATTAGTTAAAGCAAGTACACTTACAAACACACACACACACACACACACACACACACACATACAGCGATGTACAAATATTAACAAATGTAAAAACACTTCTCTGTTGGTATCTTTTGATCTTCCACTATATCTACTTATCTATCCCTGTTCACACTAAAGGTTATTATTACCTCAGCCAAGGAGGTAATGTTTTTGGTGTGCCAGTTACTGTAACTGTTAGCCTTGAACACATATGCATGTTTAGTCCTAACTGTAAGGGATTTATTAGTAATAATTAATATCTTAAATGTGTTTATTTGCGGAAGGAATGTTCCTCGTGGCTTTGTATTTCTGTGTTTTTAGACCACACTCACATCCATCCAGGCATTCACCTTAACTAGCCCTGGAATTCCTCACCTGTTAGCCTGTCGTTTGTTGCATTACTGTGCTGTTGTGATTAAGAGTGACCAGTAAAGACAGTTAACTGTACAAGCGAGTCCTGTGTGTTCTGACCGACACCCCATGGTGAACATCAACTGTCCTTACCAACACCTAAACATTCTTACATGAACATCACCCTAATAGGCCAAATTTTTGGAATTTTTCCATATAACTCCATACAAATGGCCCGAGTGTTTGGTAAAAAATTACAAGAAAGGATCTCAGTGAGTTCCATAATGTTTCAAAAGTTGATCTGGATCCAGAGAAAATTCCGGATACTATGATCCAGAACACACAAAAATAAGGGAGTCAAGCTGCTTTGCGGAGGTCTTCACTCTCCGAGTGCTTTTCTAGTTTCTAAATGAAATAACCTCTGTCTCATTATTACTGAATATGCTGGCAACTGACCACTAAAAGTGTTCCAGGAAAGGACAGCCATTGAACTTGGGAAAAGTGAAGTCTGCTGAATGAGCAGCATCATTAAGCTGCACATGTTCTTGTGTGTTAGGTATGTGGGAAGGAAATGGCAATAGAGTGCATGACGGTAAGATGACAAAGCAGTGGAGGCGGTTTGAGGATCTGTGCAGTGTTCCTATGTGATTGCTTGGATTCTAGTATTCATGTGGATGATTCTGCATACAGTGGACTCTACACCTCTTCAAGACAGAACAGCAGTCTCTTTCTATAGTGTAATGCTCCGTGCCACATTGCATTCTTCAGGAATGTTTTTTAGGAACATGGATGGCTTCTAAAATCTGTTATCACAGCTTAGTTTAAAAAGCAATTCTGAAACATGAATGCCTTCCAAGTCATATTTATATTTATTTATATTTATATTATACTATTAGATTGAAGTGAATGATCCATGAATATGGATGCTTCCACTTTGTGAAGATGAAAGATCTGCAGTGGCCATGTTAGTGTAACTCTCAGAAGTCTTGTGGAGTCTGTTGAATTAAAGCTGTCTGGCAGGGGCATCTACACAGCACATTACTGAAGTGGTTTTAATGCCATGGCTGATCTTTGTATGTATGAAAATGTCATTCATTATATAGATATCACTTTTACATCAACATGTTGTCACTTTACATCTCCATTCAGAATTTTAATGACATGCGCGCTCACATCCATGACCTCATTGCAGATGGTGCAATTTTGTTCTTCAATAATTTGATTATACTTTTCTCGAGGTTTTAATGATTGAAAATCTAAAATTTTAGCTAAAATGAGACAGGCCAGTTTATAACCTGTTAACATCCATCTCAGTTGAAAAAAATTAGTTGTCACACGTTTTAAAAGGCAAACAGAGCACATACAGTGAATGATTTCACTCATACTTTCATCTATTGTTTGTTATCGGTGTGTGACCCTATCTTTATTTATTAATTCATTATAGCTCTCCCTTAACTTGCATTTCCAGCTGTGCAAAAGATGGCCCAGGCCCACTTGTCCTCTCTAGATATGAAATCTGTGGATGGAGAGGAGCCCCTCCTCTGGGGAAGAAGAGGAGCAACAGGAAGAAGAGGAGCAGCAGACAGCTTCTGCCACAAGTGGGATATTCAGTGGAATAATCTCTTGCATCAGTTTCAACGTACCTCTAAAATTTGTTTTAAATAATGATAAAAAAACAATATTTATATGTTCAATTTATTTTCACAGCAGATCCAAGAGAAGACAGCAGACCTCTCAGAGATCCATGTCATCTGCTGGACAGTTCAGCAACAAAGTCTGAACTCAGTCATCACCACGATGCCAAGGATAAGACCACAGAAAGTGAGGAAGTACAGAGCAAATGACAAAAGAACAGGGCTCAAATGGAAACAGAGTCAGAGAGGAAATTACCTGCACAGCACATGCATGGACCACGTGTGTCTGTGCGTGTGCGTGCATGAGTGTACGTAGGGGTGTGTTTTTTTTTTTTTTTTTTTTTTAGCTCTGTACGTGTTTGTATGCATGCAAAAAAAAGCTGAATGTGGAAAGAGAGAGAGAGAGAGAGAGAGAGAGGAAAATAGACTGTGACCAAGGAAGAATATAAATGAACAGGTGTGGGGGAGGGACAGTTTGACTTGGGACTTGTAAAGGAAATACGTTTTAGTGTTCAGAGGAAGCCACTGACATATTCCAGAGCAGCCGAGAGCACTCCAGAACTGCTGAAGGTCAAACTGGAATTGGCAGCATTTCAAGGCATGATTTCATGTCTGAAGAAACTTTTTCACTTTCACTTTCTCACAGTGTGAAGTGGAAGTCACTTTAGGAAAGAACCTCCTTGTTATGAAAGAGAATGAGCATGTCATATTGTACTGTACATATTCAAACACATTAGGTCAGTAGTTTTTGTCTGTAGTATTCATGTGACATTTTTGTTACTCCAACAAGGTTTTGCATACAGTCACTCAAGTCCCAAATTGCAGTCAAATTCATTTAGGATGTATCTCAGTAAGAGCATTCATTTTGGATATATGCTTGCAAGGCCGACCAAACAAAAAGAGGATGGATTACAGATGATTTAAGCACACAAAATCCAGGTTATACTCTATCAGACAAATGCAACTAATAATGATAATGTAGCCCTGTTTTTCTGTTCTAAAATTATAAACAGGCTTTTTGTAACAAGCACAATCTGCTTGTGATGGCATGCATACAGTATATGGGAACTCAAAGACACCTAATATTTCAAAATCCAATTAAATGATTAGAATGAAGGCTCATTTATGACTCTGTATATAAATAATTTGTTATTAAAGCAACTCAAACAGGCTGTGAGAGTAGTTGTCTGTACAATTACGTTCTTTTCTGCAGTTACAGAAAAAGGCAAAAGCTTTATCTGTTTTGTCCAGACAGTAAATAGTGACAGCATTGGCCATGTGCAATGTATGCATCTTAATTTAGTTAAGCAGCAAGTTTTATTAAATTTACTTTTATCTTTTCTTTGTGCACTGCCTGTGATGCAGGTTTTAAGTTATTTGAACCTTCACCACAGTCTGAGTGTTACTAAACAGCAGATGAGAGCGTCACAAAACAAATTCAATCAGTTTAATAAGATTTGAGGTGAGTGCAGCTAATTCAGAGGACATGCAAAGTTCTATTTTTGTCATAGTTCTTTCTAATTTTTGGAATAGTAATTTGTTTTTCAGCAGAAAGCTGTGTGTGATCTCAAATAAACAATGTGGACACCACAGACATATTTTGATGTTGGTTGCATATTTTTAAGGAGCCACTATATGGTCAGATAGTGACACCTTGTGTTCAAAGCTACTTATTACAAATTCTATAATTAAAACTTATTCAGGGAACTGCAATAATATGCTCTGAAAGCTTATCTGCAAAACGCAGTTCTTTGTGAAGATGGCTTATAGAATGTTAACAACTTTTCCTCTCAATCTATCTTCCTCAGTAGGGCAGAAGATATTTCAATAAGATATTAAAATGGAAAATTACAGGTGCTAACATGGAAAAATCAGTTTTATTCATAGAAGCGCTCGTTACAGAAAACTTACACCTTTCATTTAGTTAACAGCTGATAACCACATTAGTTTATCAAAATATACACTTTATGCCAAGCCTTCTATGATTTAGCCATGCATGCTATGACATTTACAATTTAATGCTGAAGTGGCTGAGTTTGAACTGCAGGAGGCAATGTTTCATGACATTTTCAATACTAATAAGCACTTTGTCAATAAAAGGAATTTTTAAACATAAAAACCAAAATGGAATAGAAATAAATACTTCATAACTATGCTTGTGTGTGTTTTTTTATTCCTTTAGAATGATTTGAAATACTTGTGATTGAAATAAACAAAGCAGCATCTCTACCAAGCCAAAAACCTTAGTGAGTGTTAATATCAACATTTCCAGCTATCCACTTCATTTTGATTGCTAAGCAATTCGTTTACCCTGGCTTAATCTCTTATATTTTTTATCTGTTGCTTTTTCTTTGATTATTTTCTCCTTTTAATCCATTATTCCTTCCTTGCCTTTACAAAAAACACCCCTGTCACATCATCAACCCCCACCCTCATATCCTGAGGCAGTGTGTAAACTTCCAGCCTGATCAGTGTGTAACCATTCTCCATCAAACTAGCACACACCTGGGCCTCATTCAGTGGGACCACAGGGATCTTCACCCCAGGCCCTCCGAAATAGTAGCTTTCCCCCAGGGCTCCAATGAGAAGGAGGTGGCCACCAGGACGTAGGAGCTTCCGGATGTGGCCCAGAGCCCTGGTGAAAGCAGGGAGGTCAGGGCTAACGCTCTCCAGGCAGAAGCAAGACACCAGACAGTCGGCTCCTGCTGAGGGAAGGGCATCAGGGGCCAGAGGCTGAGAGCTGTGCACGTCAATGGGGAGAATATCTGCAATGACCTGACGCAGCTTTGCAGCTTTCTCTGTCCATGCTGAAGCCCTGGAAGAAAGATTATTAATGAAACCATTTAATATTCTAAGTGTGTAACACACCATCTCTCACCAGTAAGTTACAACACTTCACCATGAACGAAGTTTTCAGACACATTTTGAACTAATCTTTTTTGTACCGTCGTCCCTCCAGTTTGCAGACATGCTGTAGGTATGGCGTCCAGTCCAGACCGCATCCTCCCTCTCCCTGGACCCAGCGCCTCAGCTCCTGTCGGTTGACTTCCAGGAAGTCAGTGAGTAGCACTTTACTGAAAACCTCACAGCCACTCAGTACCTGGTACAGAGTGGGACCTGAACCTATGTCCACCAGGAGCTCACCGCTCACATCACCTGGGAAAGATGGAGGAGAAAAGAGTAAGGGAAAGGAGAAATGTGAAAAAAGCCCAAGGAAGGATTCTTGACACTTTTACATTTTCCTGCAAAAGTCAGAAATGAAGATTCTGATCAATGATTTTAAAGTTTTATCTAAAAGTTGTGCAGTTGAAAAAGTTAGCTTTCGAAATAAATTCAGACAAAAATGAGTCTGAGTCTGCTAAATCTAAGCTGCATCATAACTTCTCACAGCTAAAAATCAGGATCACAAGGAAAATAAAAATCATTGATGAGAAATAAGAATATACGTTTGTAAGCTGATTGATTTCACATTTGATTTTTCTATTAATTTTATTGAAGGGTTTAAAATTCTGACCTCATGCAGAATCCCACATTATTATCTTTCACATTCTTTATTATTCTAATTTCTTTTTGGTGTTCCAGAAGAGATGAAGAGGAAAGACATTTTGTTTTGCCCTCTTATTTTTCATAAAAGAAGGTTTTTTCCAATCGTGATATCACATCCTAACACCAGAATGCTGTTTGCATCGCTTATCTTACCTTCATTGAAAGCTCTATGCAGACATGCCAGCTTCCAAGGCACAATACTGTCTTTTCTCCCAAAATCGGCTCGTGGTGGAGTATAGTTGTACTGTAGATACGCAGCAGGATCAAACTTCTGGTAGCAGGCGGCCATAGCTGCCACCCCATTCTCTTTTACCTTGTCTTCTGTCATCCCTTTCTCCTTGCAGCTCTGCCTTTGTGCTTCAGTTGATTACTCTTCAGGTACACTGTTACCCACTGTATTGACTTATATACCTGGGTGTACTGGCGTATCTTTGCTATAATGTGTGCGTTTGCGCTTTGGGCTACTCAGACTGAGATAGTGATCCTGTTTTTCAGTCCATGGTTCCTGATAGCATTTGTTCTGTTTGCATTCCCTGCCCTGTGGCACTGATACCATCAGATCAGGGGGCTTCCTCGAACACTAGGCCCATTAATGGACTCCTCTTAAGGCTTTCAGGTCCTTCATCCACCTTTCAAAGGCCTTCCATATCTACATGATCATTATACAGGACCTTTTGCACTAAGTCAGATTTATCTCATGAAAGCCCCTGGAAAAACACAAACAGGTCAAGCTTTCAGACAAGCAGATTACTTTCGAACATAGCCAGATCCATTTTGCTTGATGGTGATGTTTGTATTGAGATTTTGACATCAGAGATGTTCAGACGTTTAGTAAAGAAGGAAAATCTTATATAATATCCCTACAAAAAGATATAATTTACATATATAAATATTATACAGGGAGTGCAGAATTATGAGGCAAATGAGTATTTTAACCACATCATCCTCTTTATGCATGTTCTCTTACTCCAAGCTGTATAGGCCGAATTTCAATAAATAATTGAAATGGGTATATATTTGTTTATTGTTAAGTTGCCTAATAATGATGTTTGCCTAATACACCCGATATAGGGTGTTGATGTCATTAGACCATACCCCTTCTTATTCCAGAGGTGCACATCACCTGATATGCTTAATTGGTAGGCTTTCGGCCTATACAGCTTGGAGTAAGACAACATGCATAAAGAGGATGATGTGGTCAAAATACTCATTTGCCTAATAATTCTGCACTCCCTGTAATATGAATAAACTGAATGTAACACGCAAAAATCAGAACATCAGGCTTGTTTTGGTAAATCGTAAATATACTTTCATGATCACATTTCGTACAAAATACTGAACAGACCTGCATACATTATGGACAGACAGACATCATAATGTCTAATCCTTCTGTTTTTGATTACATCAAGCAGCTGGTTAAGCACAACCACCATACAGACAGGGGCTTAGTTTTAGACCAATCAGGAGAATGTAAGCTAGGAGGCATGACTGGCCACGGGGTTCTTGTCAGTGTACCAGGTCAACGTGTGATGAATATATGATTTTCCATCACAAAAATAGGATCTTCCACTGCAACACCAATATATTTCTTCCCAGGATTATTCTCAGCTCTCTCTCTCTTTATAAGAGAAAGTCTACAATTGTTACTGCAGTAAACCAGAGTACTGTAACAGTGTAATGTTAAATTTACTCACAGAACTCTATAAAGTTAAATATAACAAATTTGTCCCATTTGTGCAGGTCTGATGCCAGCTGTCTGGTCATTTGCTCTAATACACAGACTATGCCTATTTAATACACAGATTTAATGCCTTAAAATACATACACGTACTATTTTAGTGAGGAAGTGTCTCATATAACAGTATCTTCTCACAGTATTACTCAGGAAATAGTCAATGTCTCATTAGATTTTGCATAATGTTCCATTTTGAAACCATTAACCAAAGTAACCAGCTCACAAAACAATCAGCTTCATCATCAGAGTTAAATGAATTTGCTGTGTTGCAGTGAACCGTAATAGATCTTTTCTGTCCACCAATGTGGAAAATAGCCATGTAGTAATCAAACATATTTGTCCCTGATGTTTTATAGCACACTGTTCAATATTTCCAACATGTGCATTAATTCTAATAAGTCATTAAATATTATGTGGCTTGGAGAAAGTGTGAAGGCCCTTCTTCATTTTTCTGGTCTTTGTGCTTAGATTTCTAGTGATCTAGTGGTTGGGGAGATATTTCACACTATGTACCACAGATGGCAACTGAGGAAAAGTTGTGATTATCACCTCAAAGGAATCGAAATGGACAGCCTTGTATTTTAAGGTTGGGCAGATGCACACAAACACAAGCACAGTCACATACAAACCTTGATGAACATATCGTGGAGGCAGGAGTAAGGTCAGTTTCTTCCCCTGAGACAGATAGGCAGATAAAAGAGCAATGACGGGGAGGAACACAGAAGAACAGATAAAGGGCAAAATCAGGCAACAGAGAGAGGCACAGGACTGATATAATGGGATAACACACATTTAGCCAAAGCTTCAGGAGCCAATTTAGTTATCTATGGTCCTAGGGGCAGTGGGGGTTCAGCAGTGTCAGTATACTCTGCACTGGGTAACTTTTTCCTTTATCACAGCAGGATGATGCAGGTACACAGCAAACTTTCATCATTGTATTTTTTATTCCTTTTTTTTTTGCCAAACAGAGTAAATAGATGTGACCAATTACTGAAAAAAAAAAACCCAAAAGAACAAACAAACAAGTCCTAAATCGCTGGCTGATAATCTTTTTCAGAATGATGAATGGGATGTAATTTTGAGTGTATAGCTCAATGAGAATGAATGAAATTGAACTGTGTAAAAAACAACAAAGGATTTATGAAGGATTTCTGTAAGTTTTGTGCTGCCATAATTGGTTGTTGATATACAAATAAACTATGTAAACATGCTTATAAACTGTACTTTATTTCAAAGCATCAAGCTTCTCTTTATTATTGCAAAATGTAACAAAGCAAGAGAAAGTAATGAGAAGAAAATGGAGAAGTTCCTGTTTTGCACTTTAAAATGTCCATTTTGTTAAAGTCTGCAGGACATTATTTCATACAACTTCACAAACTCATTAAATATGCTCAATGGACCTCACGGGTATTGCTTATTAAATGAACAATGTGGATAAAAGCTTGAAAACAGCTTTAATTTATGTTTTCTATTCTGTGATTGGGAATTGGATTCATTAGCATTTCAGTTAAAAGAGGTAGTGAAAATCAATTACACATCTTGTAATAATAGGTGTTGTATAGCGAATGATATAATTATTTTTAGACATTCTTCTTCTCTTTGAAATCCTGAAAATCATAGACAACACATTTTTATTGATAGAAAAATAGAAAATGTTGACAATGTCTGTCTGTTTTGGATACAAATACACAATATTAAGAACTGTATGGTGGTTATAATTATTCATAATTAACTCACCTTCTTAACTGGCCATCACTATAATAAAATACAAAAAGACCAGGTACTGTCTACTTTGATCCTGTTTCCATACATTGTAGGCTATTTCTTTTCTTATCACCCAGAGCTTGTTCCTGTCTTTAAGTTGTTGTTCCTTGTGTGGTGTGGGTTTGCCACATAACCTGTTATTTACTCTGTTTTTATTCTATTGTTGTAATTGTGTCTAAAAACACGTCTTCTCTTGTAAAAAAGAAAAAAAAAAGACTGGCTGTCAATGACATTACGTGTTTGAATAAAGGTTAATTGAATAAATGGATTAAAATAATCATGATGGCCCAAAGGCAAAAAATAACAACAAATAGTAAGCAAAACCGAGGTAAACATGTTGTGTTTTGTTAAATGTCTGTGCTTTTGTGTTTTTCTGTTTTCTCATCTTTTTTTTTTTATCCATGTTGTCTTACTTTTAAAAATGTATTTTTTTATTTTTATTTTTATTTTGGCGGATAAGTTTGTTTTGAAACGATGTGGCATAATAAATTTCCGGGCTTTTTCCGCGTTTCACCGGCCGGTTTTAGGTCACTTCCTGCCACTTCAGCACTAATTTACGAAACTTTACAATTAGAGCAAAGCAAGAGATATCGCCTTTTAGTTTGTCTATGTTTTGGGAGCAGGAATTAATTTACGGTCTTTGTGTTAACTTTAGTATCACGTACCGTTTAAACGTGTTACAAACTAAAGACAGTTTTCTTTAGCCGCTGTTTCAGCGATGGGAGGAGTCATTCACGTGCACACATCTGCCTACTCTCTGTGTGATAACTGCAGGAAAGAAGATGAAGAAGTCTTTGTACAAGATTTAACTCAGAGCTTGTGCACACCCAGGGATAAAAATATATTTGGACTTCAGGAGCTTAAGTAAGAAGTAAACTTTTATCTATAACTTTTTTTTTTCTTCTTCTTTTTGTGTTTTTGTCCAGGGGAGCAGTGAGATCATTATGTATCCACATGTAGGCTACAGTCCCGTGCTGTACAGTTCCAATGGATGACTTTTCATGTTGCTGTTTAGATTTACCAACCATCTTCACATTCTCTGGCAATTTACCCAGTATAATGTGTCTGTTTTCTCTCACTTTGTTTTTCACTTATTCACATATCTCTCTGAAACAACAGACTAAAAAGACCATGTTGCTGCAAAGGCTGAAGCTGTGCTCAGCGATCCCTCTGGGTTCACAGAGACACTTTACCAGGTTGCTCACCAGACCCCTGACACAAGGCAAGCAACACTTCAGTACCAGAATGTCATATTCGCTCCTAACTGTATGTGCATTGTGCGGTCAGATCACAGTCATCCAGTAGCCTCAGTTACAGAAAAATGAAAAATACATCAAAACTATATTTGAAAAATTATACAAAAAAGAAAGAAAAAAAGAAGAATACTGTAACACCAGGCTTCATTAGTGTGAATGATTACTTGGTTATTCAAAAATTTTGTTAAGTGAGATTTTTTTCATAAGTGAATCTTTCTTAAAAAGATTATTAATCTCCATTTAGCCAAAATAACTTGGCTCTCTAATTTTGGGGCTTCATTGCCTCTTTAGTGTTGGTTTGCATGAATGCATCAAACCAAAACTTAATGCAAATTTTCTCTATATTTTCTGACATCATTGATTCAAGGGTTTATTTATTTATTTTTTTTTTTAATAATCAAGAGGAAAGATAAAAATGAATTCGGATCCTCCTTTCATCAAATATCCTTGGAAATGGATTACAGCTCCAAACCCCAGAATTTAAAAAGTCAGTCACTGTGTGAAAATTATAAAACATGTTGACCTTTGTGTGAAAATACATAAGCAGTTGACTGTATATTAGAGAATATGTTGACATATTTTTAAAAAGTGCATGTGCATGCTGGTCCATGTGTTGAATTCCAAATATACACCTGATTAACTGCTGTTGAATGTTTGTGCCTGCAGGGTCTTTCTGACCCACTGTAGTCTGTTAAAGATGTCACGGGCTTCTCCCTTGTGCGCCTCATTGCTCCAGAGAGATGTGTAATGTCAGCAAAGGCTTTTTCTGCTTACACTGCTGATGTGGCAGTTGGAAGGCTGTGATTATCTGTTTCACAGGTTACAGATGGATATAGGCAACGGCTTTGCTCGCTTTACCTCATTCATAGCTCAGTGACTCAACTCAGCATAACATTCACAGTTAAATGCTTCTAAATCAGGAAAGGATATGCACTGATACATTGGTGTATTTGTAAGGAGTTTTTAAACGTTCTACGTCTGTGTGATGTACTGTACCAGACAAAAGTTTAGACATGCAAATTTAAATTGAACAGGGAAGTGGGTTCAAATGTCTGACTGGTATTATATTAAATCAGATAATCAAATAGATTAAGACTTTAACCTTATTGTATATTTATATGAGCTAGAAGGCAGAATAACACAGATAATTGAGGAAATTATAAATAAGAGCTGAATAAGTAATAATAATAATGATAATATATATTATGATATATGTTATATGATATAATTAATAATAAGAACAACAACAATAATGAAAATAATAATGAAAATAAAATTAATATTTTAATATAAATATGAAATAAATTATCAATTTATGATTATAAATAATTATGAAAAAGAGCTCCTTATTCAAGGAGCCACCTCTATAACTGAGCTGTTCATTCTATTTGGCCTCCTTTATTGAGCAACCCAAAAGCTGTGGACCTCCCGCTTGCCCTGTGCTGAAACCATGCTTGGTTTTATGCTTTCATTAGCTAGCCTCTCACCATACATGATGCATTCTGCTGCCTCCTTTCCTCTGATAAAACCTAAAGTTACAGCAACTACTAACAAACACCCTTATTTATCTATTTATTTTCAAAATAAGGGCAAATCATCTGCACTGAATTGTCTTACTAATGCAATGGTGCAGTTAGTGAAACACTTAAATGATTAAAAAAAAAAACTTAAGCAAATACACCTCAGCTCATCTCTGTGTGGACATGGCCTTAACTCAGTCAAGGCTCCTGGGAACCTCTGTGCTCTTTGAAGGACCCTCTTGGGGGTACAGGGCCCATTGCTCGACAGCAGATTCATTGATAAACACTTCAGGGAACAAAAAGATTATTTTAATGGAAAATAAACTTCAATTGAATAAGTGCCAAGAGTCCATAGATGAGTGATTAATTCTTAGCAAAATATTTCCCAGATTCAATATTATGCTAAATCAAACTTTACCCCCTCTGAACAGCTCCCTACAGCAGGGTCCGTTGCAGCTCCTTTGCACATCGTGGTGAACTGCGTCAGGCAAAAAGGATTGTAGTTAAGCTTGGCAGTGCCGTGGTTACCCGTGGCGACGAGTGTGGTTTGGCTTTGGGGAGACTGGCTTCTATAGTGGAGCAGGTGAGACTTGAGCTTATTTAAGTAACCTTTGAGTCCAGTGAAAGATTCTCGATATGGAGGAAAATTTGCATTTTTCTCATGTTTATTGACACATAAACTCTTCAGTGGATGATTAGCCATTCATTATTAAATTAAAGGATAAAACAGAAAATTTGTTACTGGTCACCTTCATTAGGGAGGGCTCCCTCTCTTTCTCTCTCTCTCTCTCTCTCTCACACACACACACACATCCTTGTACTTCTATCTTAGTGAGGACATTCATTGACATAATGCTTTCCCTAGCCCCTTACCCTAACCCTATCCACCACAACTGCTTGCCTAAACCTAAATTGTAACTTAATCTTCTAAAACCTAATCTTGACCCTCAAAATGGGGTTTGTACCCGTGGGGACCGGGAAAATGTCCCCACGAGGGCAAGACATCCCCACAGTGATGGTAAAAATCCAGAAAATTGTCCCCACAATGTTGCATAATACACGGCCACACACACACACAAACACACACACACACAAACTTAGCCCATGCTATGTTTTGGAGACGTTGTCTTAATTACTTTTGATAATTCCACCTTATATGGAGATTGCATCATTAATAAAAAAAAAAAGAATTCAAGATGAAAAGTCTTCTTTCATTATGAAAAGTTCAGTGCATTAGATTTTTAAACATGGCTTTTCTTGCACTTCGGCTTTTCATTTCTTTCCTCCAGACCTTGACAAAAGTAACAAAAAATATCTGTTTCTCTTTCAACTACAATTTAAAAGTAAGAAGACATATGGCCTTTTGGTTCCGTTAAAGCTGAAATCTTTGTGAGCCTGAAAAGCATGGACCCGTTTGTAATTCATAAGCTCTCCAACTCCAGCTAGTTGTGTTGTTGTCCAGGTGGCCATGCTGCAGAATCAAGGCAGGGAGATGATGATTGTCACCAGTGGCGCCGTGGCCTTTGGCAAACAAAGATTACGACATGAGATCCTGCTGTCGCAGAGTGTCCGACAAGCGCTACATTCTGGACACAGCCAGCTTAAAGACATGGTAAGGAAAGGAGAACCGTGGGGGCCCAAAGAAGTGTTGAAGAAATGAACGTGGGATGTTTTTGTTGGTTCTTTTGAAATATATCCAGCTAAATAAAAGGAAACATACAGTTATGTGTAAAAGAACGTGCACTCTCTTCTGCTTTTGTATGACTTAATCTCAGCAAGGCTTTAGCCATCGGACTGATGGTTTCACATTTGACTTTGGAGAACTTTGGCATGCATAAGAATTTGTGATTGATTCACTGGCTACATGCTGTCCAAGTCCTTTGACTGCTAAACTTATCAAAATGTTTGTGTTGATATGTCTAGTTTTAAGTTAACCGAGCATGTTGTGGTGCATTTCAGTCAAACATCTCTACCTCAGTTTTACGTGTCAGGGGGACTTCGTTCTGCAAGTTTTGTGGTTTGTGTAGATGCAGCTTTGCAAATCTAAGCCATGTGGTATGTCTATATAGAGGGAAAAGGCTTTTCTTTTTTTTTTGGCAACCCTCTCAAAATCCCAGAATCATTCTGTATTTTTTTCAGCTGTATCTCCATAAATTTTATATCTAAATATTTAACTTGCTGGGGCCTGTAAAGTCTGAGATTTATTTATATTTTTTCTCATTTTTCTCTCAGCATTGCACAGTCTGATGTTGGGGGGAACTTGCTGGGACATCAACTCCTGGCATGATTGGCACCTGTCTTGAATATTTTCCATTTCCCACTAATCTTTCTAGTGGGAGAATAATGGACTCCAAATAGTTTGTAAATGGTCTTTTAACTATGTAACCTGAAAACTAATGAATACAGACGAAAGAAGATTTCCTGTTTGTGTCATGCCCTTTGTTAAGTTGCAGATAATTGTGTCACTGTTTCATTCATTTATTGTACATTTCAAATTTATTTTTTTAAAACTCATTAAATTAACTTTGACATTTCACATTTTTTGGCATTTGACATTTCATTTAAAGCACATGATTGTTATTAGCTAAAAATTTAGTTCTTGTCATAAACAAACAAGAAAAACCCTTTTACAACACAAAATGACACTTTTAAGGAACTTTATTACCATAATCAAGTTGGCTAACTCTTTTCTACTTGATTATAAGCTACCGTTTCATTCCTCTCTCTTTCATTTAGTCTACCATGTGCTTTAAGCCAGTGTCTGTGGGTCGTTTTGGGACTCATTAATATGCTTTGATTTAAGGGTGACTTTGATGACATAGAAAGTTGGAGGTTTGATAAGTACATCGTTTGTGTTTCAGTCTCTGCCTGTGCTGGAGGCTCGAGCTTGTGCCGCGGCTGGACAAAGTGGCCTGATGGCCCTTTATGAGGCCATGTTCACCCAGTACAGCACATGCACAGCACAGGTACTTGTACACTTTTAAATGCTTCACTGGTGTATGAATTTTAGATTTTATTCTTTTTCTCACTCAGCTTTCGCTAAACCTTCATCTTGCTTTTGTGCTGTCAGGTCCTGGTGACAAATTTGGATTTCCATGATGATGAAAAGAGGCAGAACCTCCACAGCACACTGCAGGAGCTGCTTCGCATGAACATCGTGCCCATCATCAACACCAATGATGCCGTGGTGCCCCCTCCAGAGCCCAACAGCGACCTGCAGGGGGTAAATGTGGGTACAGACAGCATGGGGGCGATGCTGGTATTGGTGATGGTGGCAGCAGGGGTGCTGAGGGTTCGAAGAGACTGTTTGTAGTGTGCACTGCACATGCACAATTCATTAAATACAGTATTTTCTATCATTCACACCCCCTGAATCACATCTGCCACCCTTCCTCACCTCTTCAGCTCTGCACACATGGATGCAAAAAAGGGGATGGATGGATGGAAATGCTTGCATCCACTGGACAGTAGCTTCAATCCAAAGGAACCAGAACTTTTGTTTCTGGATGTTCTGTTCATTCACGTGCCTCCCCTGCAGAGATAACTATTGCACAGCGACAGTTAACTGTATTTGGCAGGAAGCTGCTTTTTGCAAATGAGCTGGAAACAATAGAAGTCTAAAAGATGAAGGTTTTCTGTGCCAGCTCCATTTGTGCTCCTCTGAACTGTTTGCTGATCTCAGTGGGTTTTATTTGGCTCAACCTCATGCAATATTTGTTTTCACTCGTAAAAAGATTGAAACCAGGGTGAAATAATAGACTCTATAGTTAGTTAGCAAGTTTGGTTTCACATTTTGTACAGTTAAATAGTACATAAGAGTATTGGTACATAGGAGTATTTTAATCTAGGCTTTTAGAAAATGACTGGCCAAATTGATGGCAGATGGGTAAATTTGTGCAGCTGAACTCACATCAGCAACTTTCTGGTTCTGTAGGTGATCAGTATTAAGGACAATGACAGCCTGGCGGCACGGCTGGCAGTAGAGATGAAGGCTGACCTGCTCATCGCTCTGTCTGATGTGGAAGGTATAAGTGTTACCACGATAGCATTCTGGGTTAGCTGTTAGGTAACAACACCATCTGTCTGCACGCCTCCCTGGGGGAAAAAAAACGCCACACTTGCAGGGTCAACTGAGATTTAGATGGGAAAGACAAACACAGACCTGCATTCATGTTTCAAACTGATGCTGATGAGGCTGACACAAGGTGTCCAAATGCACATAAATTTCATGGCTGTTGAGCCATTCAGCACCAACTGAGCAGGTTTAAAGGTGCAGTGTTCAATTCAATTCATTTAGAAAAAAAAAGAAAAAGAAAGTGTCCCACAAGTAGCACAAGTAGCTGTGCAAAAGGGCATAGGTATGGTAACATTTAGGGATAGTGGGAAAAATCCAAGTATATATTATGGTGCTCAAGTTGAGGGAAGGAGGAATTCTAATTTGCCTCTCGATATTACCTTAATCCACTGGTTATTAAGGCAAAATGACTTTTTGTTGCAAGTTTTTTTTTTTTTCTCTCTCACTCTAAGAGAAGTGCTATATGCTAACTTACATGAGCACTGTTAATTTTGCAGGACTCTACAACAGCCCTCCTGGAACAGATGATGCCAAGTTAATTGACATCTTCTATCCTGGAGACCAGCAGTCCATTACTTATGGCACAAAGTCAAGAGTTGGAATTGGAGGCATGGAGGCCAAGGTATGTTAAAAGTCTCCACCATGTATTAGTAGAAGTTAATCATTTGCGCTACAGAATGTTCAAAACCTCCTTACAATGTTTCTTCTGTACTTCTCATGTTTAGAATACAAATTCAATTTCAAAAAGCCTTTTATTGATCATTATTGGTGACTTAACAACCATAAGTGTGGGTTTTACTCTCCTGGTGCTGAACTTCAGGAGAAGCGCACGGCTAAGGAAAATAATCTGAAAAGTATTTTCAGTTCATGCTTGAGTTAAATGAAGATTATATAAGAACTCAGACAGGAAATGAAACATTGTTGGTGGTGCTAACAGGATTACAAAGTGAGATCTGGACATTTAGGTTTTTTTTTAATCTGTAATGTATCTAGCACCACAGATGAGATCAAGACTATTGTTTTCCAGACTTTTCTCACCCTAACTGAAAAACCCACACAAATTATTGTCATGTCTCAATAATTCTATGTAAGAAACTCACCGTAGAGTTATGATCAAAAGAGTCCTGCTTTCTAAAGTCTTTTTAGAATATCACTGATGTGAATTTCAAACTGTGTCCTGTGCAGGTCAAGGCTGCCCTCTGGGCATTGCAAGAAGGAACCTCAGTGGTAATAGCCAACGGCACCAACCCCAAAGTTACAGGCCATGTCATCACTGACATTGTCGAGGGCAAGACAGTAGGAACCTTCTTCTCTGAAATCAAACCTGCTGGCAAGTTTATCCAAAATAATGGACCTTTTTTTAATTTATTTTTTTTATTTCTGCCCCATCTGTAGCCATATTGAAGCTGTTGTTTATGATGGTCTTGTCCCTGACTTTGCTGCAGGCCCATCTGTGGAGGAGCAGACAGAAATGGCACGTAACTCTGGAAGAAAACTGGCATCTCTGCAGCCAGACCAGGTGGCACATGGTTTTAAATAAGAGGATGCCATCTTATTGCCTTTAAGTTTGTGGTTTTTATGTTCTAGATGTTCAGTTTTTTTCTGGTATACATACTGCTCTGGATCATCTTTGGAGAAATGCTGAACTCTTGTTTATTAATCTGCCACTTGCTAAACCTGCCTGCATTTGGTTGGCTCTGTTTTTAGAGAAGTGAGATCATCTGCCATCTCGCAGACTTACTGATTGAAAGGCAGGAAGAAATTCTAGCAGCAAACAAGATGGACATGGAGATGGCCATTAGCGCAGGTAACACAAAATTACATTTTCCAGGTGTAGAGATGATTCATCAGACTAAAACCTTTGGTCAGGGAAAACTTTACTGCATTGTTTTACATTTGTAGAGCCTGTCATATTTAATGTTTTTTTCTCTTGTACATATTTAGAAATATTTCTTTAGGATAATATAATTTTTTGCATCCATGTTCTGTGGTTTGGAAGCAGCAAATTTGTCATTTCTGTTCTGTGTGTAACAAAAATTCTTAAGAGTATTGACAAAAGAAAAAGTGGAAGAAGCTGTTTCTTGCCACCAGAGGGCGACTGTCACTTTCTCTATTATACTGTATGTGTGCTTCCATATGAGTTAAATATTTTATCACCTTACCTTTTCACAGGTCACTTGCCTTCGGCTATGTTAAAGCGCCTGAGCCTCTCACCAGCCAAGCTTAATAGTTTGGCCATAGGTCTGCGACAGATAGCTTTGGCAGCCCTGGATAGTGTTGGACGTGTGTTGCGCAGGACCAGAGTGGCTCATGAACTGGAGTTGGAGCAGATTACAGTACCGATTGGGGTTCTTCTGGTCATCTTTGAGGCCAGACCTGACTGCCTGCCACAGGTATTGTCATGGAAAAAATTGCCCATTACTCTTAAGACTTAGAGATTAACACAAAAGTTGTTAGTAGAATAAATCGTGTAGAATAAGGAGATAATAAGGCATCTGCCCTGGTTTCTCAAGGCAAATAAAAAATTAAAATAACCGACAAGAATGCAGCTTTGATAGTACAATACAAAAATAAGTCTTTTTACTGTTAGATACTTCTAAAATGGTAAACTCATAGGAACTTCTTATATTCTGTTTGGCCACAGCACATGCTGGTGAACTTAAAAACTACTCTCTACAAGGCTCAACACCTTCATGTGGCTGATCTTAAGCTCATTTGTTTCATGTTTATCAAGCTACATAAGCATTTAATTACTGAGAGAATACTACATATACAAGAAAATGATTTTTAATAGATGATTAACATATGAATTAATGATAAACCCTGTGTTTAGATTAGAGTTTGATTACACTGTGTCTCTGCAGACAAGAGATTACACAGAAATATACAGAAATTTGATCTCTCTTTCAGTTATAAAATTTTGATCACTTATGAATGCAAAAAAAATCTTTTTTCCACTTTTGTTTTAAATCTTGGGCTGCACGGTGGTGTGGTGGTCAGCACCGCAGCCTCACAGAAAGAAGGTCGCGAGTTTGAGTCCTAGCTGGGAAGGGGGGTTTGACCAACTCCAACAGTGGCCTCTCTGTGTGGAGTTTGCATGTTCTACCCGTGAATGTGTGGGTTCTCACCGGGTACTCCAGCTTCCTCCCACCATCCGAAGACATCCATAATAGGTTAATTGATCACTCTAAATTGCCCCTTGGAATGAAAGTGAGCATGAATCGTTGTCTGTCTCTCTGTGTTTGTCCTGCGACAGACTGGCGACCTGTCCAGGGTGTACCCTGCCTCTCGCCTGATTATAGCTGGGATAGGCTCCAGCAACCCCCGCGACCCTTCCTTCCTTTCTTCCTTTCTTTCTTTCTTTCTTTCTTTCTTTCTTTCTTTCTTTCTTTCTTTCTTTCTTTCTTTCTTTCTTTCTTTCTTTCTTTCTTTCTTTCTTTCTTTCTTTCTTTCTGAACTGGATAAGCTATATAGAAATGAATGAATGTTTTAAATCTTGTCATACCATCACAAAAGCTGTTTTTGCTTCCCCATCTAGGTGTCAGCCTTGGCCATAGCCAGTGGCAATGCTCTGCTGTTGAAGGGTGGCAAAGAGGCGGCCAACACCAACCGTATCCTGCATCGGCTCACTCAAGAAGCCCTCTCTCTGCATGAAGTCAAAGAGGCTGTACAGATGGTAAAAGCGTTCCCCTACACATTTATTAAAAGGTGTTTCAAACCACATATATTTTTTATGCACTGCACAAATATATATGCATGTGGACCATCCAATTTTTGATGAAAATGCCTGACTTCAGTCAGCCAGAGATCAGTCTTGGACTGAAACAGTGTGCACGTCTGCATTTCTGAGTACAGCATAAATGTCCATCTGCTGTGTTTGAAAAATCTGTATTCCTTCCAAGGTGAGCACTCGTGAGGAGGTGGAGGATCTGTGCCGAATGGACAAGATGATTGACTTGATTATCCCCCGAGGTTCGTCC
Organism: Atherinomorus stipes; assembly: GCA_023101725.1. NCBI lineage: Eukaryota > Metazoa > Chordata > Actinopteri > Atheriniformes > Atherinidae > Atherinomorus > Atherinomorus stipes. The sequence continues at coordinate 210,390 of JALJCO010007119.1, forward strand.
CAGCTGGTGCGGGACATTCAGCGGGCTGCCAAGGGCATCCCGGTGCTCGGTCACAGTGAGGGAATCTGCCACGTCTACGTCGATGCGGAGGCCAGCGTTGAGAAAATCATAAAAATTGGTGTGTAAATACAGTTTCCCCTTTTCCAATTTGTGTATATTTCCTCTACATTAGTAAACTAACATCTTTCTCTTTAATTTTAGCAAATTATACACATGTACTCAGAATTCAGCCTCAGACCAGACTGATTAGAATATACTGCAGCCAGCTCTGGACATGTTTGAACTTGACTGATACTTTTTGCTTCTAGTTAGAGACTCCAAATGCGACTACCCAGCTGCATGTAACGCCATGGAAACTCTGCTGATTCATCGGGACATCCTCAGGACCCCACTCTTTGACCAGATAATTGATATGTTGCGCACTGAACGGGTAAAAAATCCAAAAGCCCACACACAAGTCCAGTACCAGTGAAGTACTTGCATAGCAAGCACTTATATAAAAATGAATATAAAAATCAGAACACTGCAAGTAAAGACTTACTGGATGAATAAAAAGCAAGCATACCACCTAGCATTGTTTCTGCAAACTTGGATGCTGTGGCATCCACTGATGTCAGTCACTGCCTAAATAAAGCATCTAAACTTTTTCTGCTACTTTTGGCCATTTTAATAGACTAAGTTATTGGTGAATAAAGATTAGATGGATTTTTCACCATTTAACCTGCTATTTATATCTAGCTGCCAAAAAGCAGAATAATGGAAGATTACTCAGTAGTACAGTGATGCCATCTTGAGAGTTAGCAAGTAAGATGAAGTTGACTCAGATCCATTCATTCATTCATTCATTCATTCATTCGTTTGCTTTAATTGCTTAATTCAATAATTTTAGGATTAACTGCAGATGCGGCTTTTGTAAATGCAGCTACAGTAAAAGTCTAACATAATTTATTTGAGCTTTTTCATTTCTCATGCAATACAAGTAAATTTGTTTTCAGTATCCCCAATTTTGTATTAAATACTGTTAAAATAATTTACCTCTGTCTGTCTTTACCACTAGGTGAAGATTCATGCAGGCCCACGTTTTGTTTCATATCTCACATTCAGTCCATCAGAGGCCAAGTCACTGCGAATGGAGTATGGTGACCTGGAGTGTTGTATGGAGGTGGTGGACAGCATGCACGAGGCTGTGGATCATATACACAAGTATGGCAGCTCCCACACAGATGTTATCATCACTGAAAATGGTAGGTAGAGCAGTGTGCTACTGCTAATTCTTTGTTGTCTTATTCTCTTTCTAAAATAGAAAATAGAATACAATCTAAAACAGAATAATCTATATCAAAGATTGTCTGTCCAGAAATTTTAGACATTTTAGCCTCACCTTGAGTAAACCATCACCTTAGTTTTACTCAATAATTTCCCCCTCTGAAGCTCTTTAAGCTGGCATCTAACATTTATCAAGGTGTCCTTCTTCGCTTATAAATAAATTTCCTGTTCCATCTTAATTTCTGCCACAGCAAGTAATGAGTAGTGGCATGTTGTTGTCAGTATAGTGCACACCCTCCCTCTGTGACTGTAATGTGGTGGACAGAGCCCATTTAAAATGCAGAACAGATGATCATCTGTTTAACAGACATGTCCATGTCAAAACTTTGAATTATGCTTTCCTTGAAGTGAGCCATCAGTCAGGGTCTTTCTATTCCATTTGAAGAGAAACTGACCTGTGCTGCATTGGAAGTGTTTCCTAATTTGAAGACTGTAAGGCATGTGAACCGTGTTTAACACATTGCTGCTAGTATGACCTGTTCATATGTCAAACAATAACTGGTTGTTCTATTTTGAATAGTTAGGGGATATTCAAAACTGATTTATTCTTAAATGATGATCAGAATTAGAATAAAAATAATCATGTATAATAAAACATTTTTTTAAATCATATTTGCATTCAGGACACATTTTCTGTATAAATTTCAATATGTATCCAGAGGATGTATTGCTGCCATCTAGTGAAACACAGACGGTACCTCAATGAATTAAACTAAGCTCACATTACAGTAAGTCAGTGCTGTATGAAGAGAGAGACGGCAACAGTCTCTAAAGAGTAATGGATTTTATGCTAACAATGAATGGATGAACGATAAGACAGACAGGATTCATAAAATGAATAAAGAGTAAATATTGTTGAGTATATCTGTAGTATCTGCTTACAGCTAACAAGCTGACAGACTGACAGATGTGTATAGTTAGGTAATCTGTGAAATAATCAAGAGAAACCTGGCTTAACGTATTTCCTTTTTACCCCCTAAAAAAATGTTGCCTTTATTAATTAATTCTCCTTTAAAAAATATTCAGTGTATTCACGTCTAGATGAATGAATAGTTCAATTTAGAAAATGAAGGGTTTCACATTAGCTTGTCCAAATGTGTTTTCAGGTGGATGTTCACAGTTCACATCATTTAAGAACTTAGGAGGGCTTTTGCATTAAAGCAGCTATGAACACCATACTTTAACATTCAATCCAATGATGTATCATTTTAATCCGCTGTCTATGATAAGTTGATTTCATATCTGAAAGGTTGAACATGGTTGTGCATATTGCACCTACACTATACACAAGTGTCTTTCTCTCACAGAGGCGACAGCTGAGCAGTTCCTGCAGCAGCTGGACAGCGCTTGTGTTTTCTGGAATGCAAGTACACGCTTTGCTGATGGCTACCGATTTGGACTGGGTCAGTATCTCATATCATTTGTTTTACTTCTTGTCCTTTCATGCTTAACCCAGATCAATGGAAATAATCAGACATAGATTCTCCACACATGGCATTTTGTTTATTGCTAAGTCCTTCTGTCTTTCTCTGGGTTTATAGGTGCGGAAGTAGGTATTAGCACAGCTCGTATCCATGCCCGGGGCCCTGTGGGCCTCGAGGGGCTGCTCACCACCAAGTGGATCCTGAGAGGAGATGGTCACATAGTAGCTGACTTCTCAGAGCATGGCACCAAGAAGTACCTCCATGAAAGCCTGCCTGTGGGACAGACCTCAGCAGGACAAAGGGACAGTAACTAGGCCAGACATTGACTTAATCAGTTTTATCTTTGTTTAAAATTGTTTGCATAGACTTTCAAAGGCTACCCAAGGACCCATTGTCTTGATGAAGATGATGGCTGATCTCACTTGTATAATCCTCTGGAGTAAACTACAGGAATAATCTACTACAGAAGCACAGATGTTTAGATACAGTAACACTGTCATATAAGAACTCAGAACAGCAGACATTTTTTTATTGTACCTCAGCTTATGGCTGTAATGTATGGTTCAGGCAATTATGTGTTATGTGGCAATCATAACACAATATCTCAGAATAATTAATGAACTGGAAAAACTCAAATACAGGTGTCAAAAGAAGTGCTTGAAATGTTTTATTTAGTAGTGGAATCTCATGCACAGGATTTTAAAGCTGGGTTGATAAAATTACACAATATGAATATTAGATTTTGCCTGCACTTCTCCAGCGATACTGTGCAGATATACCTAAACATTATTGTGTTTCAGATTGAGTCTGTTAGTAATTATCGTCACAGTATCATGACTGGGGGGTATGTTTTTAGATTTAAAAAAAAAAAAAAATATATATATATATATATATATATATATATATATATATATATATATATATATATATATATATATATATATATATGTATATATGTATGTTCAGTCTTCTCAAAAAACAAGGCCCCTGTAATACCATTGAAGGTCCAAGTGGTTTCTATCTTCATGTAAGATTCCTTTATTAGCAAATATTTCCAGGTTAATTTAATAAATTTCTATTGTTTCACTTTTTTGAAAAAGATGAAGAGCTGAACTCTTTAAGATGTGGAATATTACCTTAAAAAGTGATTTCTCTGTTTCTTAGGTAAAAATGCAATTGTAAGATTAAAGTTTACATGGAATAGTATGTTAAGAACTAAACCTATACAGAAAATATGATATGCTGTACAGTAATGTCAGGTAAATACATGAGAGCATTTAAGCATGCATTTTATTCCCTCTTTTTTAAAACTTATTTGGTTATTGTTGCTAGTTGTTCTCATTTTTCCATGCTTTGTTGCTTTCCTGCTTGTTCATTGTGGCGCCCAAAGCCTCTGTCAGAGCAGGAATAGTAATTGACAAGCTGCCTCCTTTAGGCTGGAGGGGGGAATGAGTCTGCTTGTAAATTAAGCTCTGGAACATTTCAGCCTCTGAGCTGCTTTCTGATGTCTTGCAATGCACTTAAGGATTGTTTTTGGGGGGTTTAATGGTGGTTATGTAGAATAAAAAAAAAGTTGAAAAAGAGTACTTGTATATTTTTCGTACTTTCTTTAATTTCTTTTTTTTCTTTCTTTTTCTTTCTTGGGTTGAAATGTTGACGATTTTTACATGTATGTACATTCCTGTCCTGGCAGTAGTCTTTTATACTTTCACAAAGAGCACAAATTAATGTGAGGGAGGGGGAAGAGAAGTCATACTGATCTGAAAAACAGATGTCTAAAAGGGGCTTTTTAAAGTTGCCCATAGGGAAATTTGCATTGCTGGAAGTGGGGCAAGGAAGAAAAAGATGGAAGACAATACTATAGAGGTTTAATTATCCAGCCATCAGAAATGAAAAGAAGGAAGAGCAGAACTGAGACTAATAATGGAATCACAGACTTGTGTTCTGGGTTTCTCTATTTCTCTTTTTTTCTGTCTTTCTCTTTTTTCTATCATCTAAAGAATTCATTCTCCAAAACGCGCTACTTACCCTTCAATCAGCTTCCCATCATAAGTCCAAAGGGTTCAGAGATAAAGAAGGAGACAAAACTCGGATCTCACTCTTTTGTCCTTTTTATGTGAGAAGCGATTGAAAATATCATCTAAATGACTTGAGGTAGAGAAGGAACAATCCAGGGACACTGAGTATTACCTCTTTGGTGTATAGTGTTTCACAGAATTGTACTTTAACTAATCTTAGGATCAGAGTTGTTTGCTATTGTTAGTTCTGATATGGAGTGTGAGCACCTAGTTGTAGTTTTTAACTTTAACAGGGAAATTTATTAACTGAAATTGTTCATTTAAACACATTTAGTGTAGTAACAATTTTATCAACAAACCATAGCCTTCCCCATAGTTTAATCTTTAAATAGAGAAATATAAAATAACTAATAATGTTAGGGTTGAGCAACAGTTAATTTAGTTTAGTAACCCTGTTTATGGCTTCTGAAACATTTCCATCTTCATGACAGATGCAGTGCTATTATTAGTTAAAAGCAGGTGAAATTAAGAAGATTTTTGGTTCAAACTGTTATTTAGACAAGACTTTTTGCAGAGTTTTGGGGATATTTGGCTGTAGTGTCCATGTAAAGCTTTGAATGATCTCACTATAAACTTTAAAAAGGCTTTCTTTGTAGTTGTGTGAAAGTCTGAAATATTTTCTTCCTGAATTTAGCTAATATCTAAAGTCACTGCCCCTTACAACCTTACATTAACTTCCAGTTATGTCTCAAGCCATCTTTTTATCTCTTATAAGTCACTGCCCCCCAGATGCTGGCTGGTCTGATCCCCCGCTGCACCCTGTTGATGTTGTACTGTCTACTGGGCATTGTTGTCCACAGATGTTAAACAAGATGATGACGGCAAATCACTGGACTCGTACTGCAAAGCCGACAATCCTTTAATTGGACATTACTCAAGGCCAAAACTCATATTTCTTGTTCTGCTTGATCTTAAGGCTCTCAAACGCTCTCCCTGCTGGGCTTCAAATTTTTTTAAATCAATAATTAATGGTCAAAGTTATTTATTCATGTGTATCTTTGCCAATTACTCACTGTCTAATTAACAATTTCAATAATTGATATTTATTTCTGAAAGGGTTCAGTATCTTGGGTCGATGAAAAATGCATGAGCAGGGATGTGGACGGGGTTTTGTTTTTTGTTCTGAGAGAGCTTGATGCTCGGGGCTAATACCAGGCCACTTTGACTCCGGCTCTTTGAGTTGGTACTGGCCTTGTGATGTGGATCTAATATGGGCATCTTTCATGGACCCAAAGCGCTTACTCTGTACCATGTGATCTCATAAAGACTCCAACATGCCCATCCTCAGATACTCTTTCTTTCTTTCTCTCTTTCTTTTTGTCTTTAATAGCGAACTTCAAAGAATAAGCTTCTGTTTCCTTGATAATTTTTCTTTGTGTATGTGAAATGACGATCTCACGAAAAACTGTGGAAACTCTTGGTGTAGCTGGGATGTCAATGCTTACACTGTCTGTCTAGCTCTTTGTCCTGATGAAACTAAAGTTCAATTACCATATTAAAGAGAAGGGATTTATAAAAAGCCATATCCCCCTGATCTTTTGACAGTGACAGCTGTAGTACTCAAAAGAAAATTAACAAAGGCTCCCTTTAGTTGACTTTCATCAAGTTTTCATTTATTGTGATTCCAGTAGGACAGAAGGTTGGGGACCAGCGAGGCAAACATTTTTTGCAATGGTGTGACCAAAGCAAAAAGCGAAAAAAAAGAAGGGATCATCACTATTCACTGGGAGTATTGCTTGGGCACTTAGTTGGATTATAGCTTTACCCAGCAATGCAAAGCAACCCAACAAATCCAGAACCCAAATGACTGCAGATTTGGACACCACAGTGTTGGGACAACACTGAAACAGTGCTGGCATCAGGGAAACAATAAGGTGAAGATCTAAACAGTGGGGTTCAGTGAGGGTAAAAAAAAAAAAAAAAAAAACAGGTATGAATCAGTTGAGCTCAGTGACACGTCTCAGAGAGCCGATGGTGGTGGTGGTGCTTCCCCACTCGCTGTGCCTCCGGTATTCTCCAGGGCGCAAGAAGTACTGGCGTCCCCTGTAATTGGGGTGTTCATGCAGCATCCAGTAGCCCTCCATGACATTGACAGAAGAGATGTCACGGGTGTGGAAACGCTCATGCAGATTGGGGCAGTCATCCATTAGCTCCAGATTCTGGCCCCCAAAGTCGGACCTCTCAAAGATCTTCATCCTGTAGTTTCCAGTGTACTGCAGATGAATATAATACTATTATTCAAGGTAAATGCTCAATCATGTAGAATAGTCAAGGGAAATTAAAAATGAGCTGTTATAATCAATATATCTGCAACCGAGTACCAAACAATCTTTAACTGACAGCTTCACAGAAAACCTTTCTGCAAACATTTGCATGATTTGTAACTCACAGGTGGCACCATACGGCAGGACCGGATGCAGTCGTTGAAGCCTGCCCAGCGCTGGTAATCAGGATACTCTCCCTTGTGCAGCATGTACTGGTATCCACCATAATTAGGCTTCTCATAGGCCACCCAGCAGCCACTCTCAACTCTGATTGAGTTACAGCGGGTGAAGTGGCTTTGCATCTCTGGGCAGTCACTGCTGCACTCATAGTGACGACCCTGGAAGTTCCTGTCTTCATAGAAGATAATCTGCACGTGACAGATGGTTGAATGTTGCAGCTTTGCATTGAAGCATTTTCAGAAACAAACTAAGACATTTATACCTGAGGATCTATCCTAATGCTGTTCAGGTGCTTAAAGAATGATGATATACAGGACAGTAAAATTTGAGTTTGAATACTTTGAAGCATCACAGTGTTTGATATGGTAAAAGTTTTTTTTATCTAAGGTTTAGGAATTGAAATATTTTTGGAAATGTTAGCAGCAGAGGGTTTAAAAAAGGTTTGAAATGATGTGCTACAAGCAGCATTGAATGAAACAGAATATGGCATGGGATATGTTAAAGTTCTTGGTATGCTTTCAAAGCAAAAAGGACTTAGAACATTATGACATATGCTGAAGGCCTGAGTATTTATTGTTTTAAGCTTTTATTCGGCATGCTGCTTTACTTCATTCATTAAAAATTAATTTAGCATTTCTGCAGTTTTATCACATCCATTACATGTAGTAACTTCTCATTTTCAGTTAAGTCATTCATCACTCTGTGAAGGCACTTTTATGCAACCAGAATCTGCCATTTTAGTTATTTATCACTACATTGTGCATCAAATACTTATATTTCAGTAGCCGTATAGATTTCAAATCTCATGCTTACCTTGCCCATTGTAACTGTGTTAAGTTCAGACCAGACCAGATGCTGGGCTGTACCAGACCTCTTTATAGACCCTGCTGGGATCAGGGCTTTGTAAACATGAAACAAAGCTTTGGCGTGTCAGCACAGTGTGCTCTATAGACTACAGAACACTGCTGGACCGGTGAGCTGCAGCAGCCGCTTTGTCTCTGTAAAAGCTCTGTCTATCTATGGAAAATACCATACAACTGCATTTTCTTTGGGGTCTTCAATAGGAGTTGCAACATTTGCCTTTATTGGCATGAATGTAAAAAAACCACCGTGCAGACTGAGCACAGACAGAGCAGCAAAGGGAAAGAGTTGTTTCTACAGGTACATGACAGTGACATAGGCCATTAGCAGCTGGTTTTTATGGGTTTATCATAAGCAAGAGGTGAATGCACTGGCTTACCAAAATGATCATACTTCACACTTATTTTTGCATGTTGCATGGGTTTGTTCAAATAAGCTCACAAGGGACAGCATTATTTTAAAACTGGAGGTTTAATGTTCATTTGAGTTGCGCATAAGTGGAGTTTACATGGAAGTCCTCATCCTCCTGAAAGAGCCCATCATGGGGTTGAAGGAGCCCCAATCGCCACAGGCCCTGTACTCTCCAGGGCGCAGGAAGTACTGGCGTCCCCTGTAGTGAGGGTGCTCGTAGAAGATCCAGTAGCCCTCCATGACATTGCAGGAATAGATGTCACGGAAGCGGAAGCGATCGTACACATTGGGGCAGTCATCAGAGAACTCCATAGTGTGTCCCATCATGTCAGGCCTGTTATAAATCCTCATCCTGTAGCCTCCTCTATACTGCATGGGAAAGAAATCAGAACATGATTATAATGCAGTTTTGGTAGGTTTGAACTCCCTCGAGAACTTTAGCACTTTCTATGCTGAGTAGATTTTTTTTTAATTCAGCTGAGCACCTGCACGGCTTGGTTTCCTTAGGTAACTATAAATGAGAATGAGCGAGATCTTTTTAGAGGATGACAGAATTGGATTTTTTCCCCTCCTAAACTGCCAGAAACATTCAGAGTGACTAACAGAATTCGAGTGACAGCACCAAGTCTTATGGGGGGGCCGTATCGTATTCTTTTTAAAGTTTGACTGGGTCTCCTTGTGGGCCTTGCAGCAGAGACTTTTATGCTATGACCTGAGTGTGTGTATCTGTTAATGACATCAAACACCCAGTGACTGACATCCATTTCTAAAGTGGCTTTTGAAGTACAAGGTGACTGGAGGGTTGGGAGTGGGGGGAACTACCGATCCTATCTGTCTGTTTGATTGACTTACGGGAGGGAACATCTGGCAGGAACGGACACAGTTGTTGAAGCCCATCCAGGAGTGGTAGTCAGGGTACTCGCCAGGGCCAAGCATGTACTGGTAACCCATGTAGTGGGGCTTCTCATAGGCCACCCAGTGTCCACCGCTGACACGGATGGAGTTGCAGCAGTTGAAGTGCCTGAAGGTGTCCATGCAGTCACTGCTGCACTCCCAGTGGCGGCCCTGGAAGTTGCGGCCCTCGTAGAATACAATCTTGAAAATGAGAGAGAAACATGCGAGATTAAAGTTTGTGTTAGAAATATAGATTTACTAGTTGCCATACTCATGAACAGACTGCAGGGGACACTGCTCTCCCTCAAACAAGCTCAGTCACTTTTCATTAGTCCTACATGTTTGAAAACCTTTCCAGTGCTGAATATTATTTTCAGTGGAATTGAGGCAGTTGAAGCTACTTTTACGGCTGATTTTTATTTAAATACCAGGTTTGATACTTGTCTAATCTGGGCCAACTTTTCAAATTCAAAGCAAAAATAAAAGGTTAGTAATCCAGTCTATATTTTCAGTCGTGTTCCTTTTTTCCTTGCTGTTCTCTTTCTCTCTGTGCTCTGATATATGATACATGTCCTTAAATCATGCTATTTCCCTCTGTCTCCTTGTCAAAGCTGATTCTTTACTGCATGTGAGCTCATACCTTTCCCATGGCAGTAGGGCTGTGGATGTTTGCGCACCGTAGCCCTAGACACACTTACAGGTCCTTTTATACTCTCCTGGTGATGATGAGGCCTCTGACACGTCAGGAACTACTACTCTTTACCTTTTCAGATGCCGACTAGTGTTCCCTTTGTCTCCCAGCTCAGGGGTAACTTATCTCCAGTCTGCTAGAGTTTACCTATAGAATTGCCCACCCCCCTCACAAAAATGAACGCCACACAAGTACTATTCTGTGTTTGTATGACCCTTGTTCTGTCATGACCTTGTGATGCAGCCTTTTGAAATGTCACACAAAGGCCCTTTGGGTATGTGGCCTCCCAGCAACAAAGCGTTTAAAGTGTACATGGGCTTAGGTCATTTTTAGGGGCCACTCTCCAAACTAGTACTTAACCAGGTCATGATTTTTACTTCGTTTCTTGCTTGGGTGGGAAATAACTTGTTATTTTAGCAGTTTGGATTAACTCAGTGTTTTATCACAGTTTAACAGTTGTTCAGCTCCTGTTGAAGGAAAGTGATGTCGATACTCTGGACCGAGTGGAGCTTTTTGTGTTGATATAATCTATAGTGATCTGTTGTCTCTTTTTACTTCCATAGCCTGCAGTTGTACTGTGATGCCAGACGGGACCGGTCTGTTTGCAGACGTACAGACAGAACTGCACGGTGTGTGTGCATGTATGTTCGTGTGATATAAAAGGAGGGGTTTGGGGCAGCAATGTGTTTGAGTCTTTGTCTAAAATGATAGATGTTTGGACTTGAGTCTTTGGCTTGCAAGCATAGCCCAGAGCTGAAGGGGAAAAGGCCAGAAAGAATTGCCGCCATGCATTGTGCTCCTAAAGCCCAGCTGATGCCAGAAAGGTCAGTCCCATCCTTTAGCCTTTCATCAGGATAAAGAGCCTGTGCCCCCCTCTCTACTTTGTGTGCATTCTGCAGCTTCAACTGTGTAAAAAGGCAAATGTTTTCAAAAAAACACAATAGCCATTATGTTCCTGAGTAAAAAAAAAAAAAAAAAAACACAGAGAAAAAAAATGCCGCTACCCTGGTAGTATATCCAAAGCCATATGACACTGTTTTACTGTTAAGAAACAGTGCTGATAAGCTTTTGCTTCTTTGATCACTGATCAACTTGAAACTCTCACAGCCTTCAGTAGGTTTCATCTTTGAAGTGCTACTCTTTTTCTATGACATAAGTAGACCATTGATACTCTTTCATCACACTGTGCTGCATAATTGTGGGAGAGTTTCTGATGGGATGTTGTTTTGTTTTGTAAGTTTCTGGAGCAAATATGTACTTTGGGAGGAAAGGTTTAATCAGAATAAATAAGAGACAAATATTTACATTTTCCTCGTGCACATAGTTTAATGGTCTCTTTCATCATCCTCATTGAATGAGAAATCTCTGTTCTGCAAAAAAGCAGAACGATGGACAAATTTGTGTCCAAGATGAGCTCCACTATTTTCAATGTTGTTGATCAGCCTCCTCAACCTTTAACATGCAGGATGTAACCGAGTTGCAATGGAATGAGAAATTCAAGAGGGAAAAAAGGAGAACTGATTGCCACTGCCAACATTGTTGCTGTCCTCATTTTCATCATGAAGTAACATCAGCTAACCCTAACTCATTAGTCAGGGCCCTGGCTCTCCCCGTGTGTCTTCAGCTTCCAGAGGGGAACCTCGTTTCACAGGATCTCAAATGATCATCTTTAGCTGTGTTACAAGACATCTCCTCCCCACCCTGAAGGGGAACTGACATCACAGAGGCCCTCGCCTGCATTCTCAGTTCCCCCGGAGGAGAAGAAAGCTACCCGCTGTGGAGCATTCCACTCTTCATCTCAGAATGATGGCAGAAAAGGAAAGGAGAGGGGAACAGAACGGGGGGCTAGATTTGCAGCTCCTTCGTGTCCGAAGATCTCATTGTGCAATGTAGGTAATCGCGTGGGAGATGACGACACTATTAGCCCGCAGAATGACTGTCAGTTGGGGACCTCTGTGATTGATGTGCACCCCACAGAGAGAGGAAAAACTTTGACAGAAAGCAACCACAGCAGTAGTTAACTTGCAACCTTTTTCATCTATCCAGCTTGCAACAGAAAAACCCATCCGGGTAGCTGATACCTAATTAGAATCCGAATGTAAAATTCACTCAGTAAAACATATTTCAGGTCAAAAGGGGACTTCTTTCAATATAAAACAAATCACATTCCCTTAATCCAAACCATGCTCTCTGTGACCCTGCTATACACAACAAGTCTCGCCCCTAAAATGTTGTACGGTGAGATAGGAGAGCAGCCGTGCTTGCAGTGCCTCCAATGTGCTCTTTTACTGAGCAGTCATTACAAAAACACTACGGTACTGAGGTGTAAACAAGGGCTCTATTTGAGTTTTGCTCCTGAGAGCTGGCTAATCTGGTGCTGAAAATGTGGTATGATGGGAAAGTGCTTGCCAAAAAGCCTCCCACGCCGGGAGTAGAATGAGGACCTCTCTTTTGCCGAGAGATCATCCTCTCCATTCTTTCTGTCAGAAAATCTCCAGGCATCCTCCCTCTCTTGTCACTGCCAGCGCGCAGGCTCTATCGGGATTGCCAGACGCAGGAGCCACTGTGAGCCCGTGCCAGGGCCAGGATTTACCGCGATGCGTCTGATGTGCTCCATCTTTTTGCTGGCGGATAATTAAAAGAGGAAATGGTGTTGGAAGAACAGAGTGGAAAAGCAGGAGTGGGGGGGGATGCTTGGACCGAGCAAATGGATGCAGCTGTCAATTTTGCTGAATTGTTGATATGTTTGTTTTTCTTTCTCAGAGATTTTGTGTTGAACTGCTCCCCATCAGGGTTTAGTTTTAAAGTTTGTGGTAAATCCGCAACCCGTACATGTAATTAAGAAACATTCAGGCTAATTAAGAACTACTCTTAGCAATGAGAAGTTACCAGTAAGAGTTTTAGTTCAGCCTCATTTGGATGACCCACAGGTGATCAACATGGTGCAACTATGCATGAGAAAATATGGTTGGAGGAGAGCTATTTTACTTTTGAGGTTAATTTTCTTTATATTTACAATGAAAAATATTTTATATGATAAATATATTTATACATAAATGATATTTGTAGAGAATGCCTATAATAATGCCACTCCACTTTCACTTTTTGCTGACTTCATATGGATTATAATGATTTTCTTCACATTAGTGTATTTCTGTGTTCAAACCTGCACTGTTTGTATCATCCAAGCATTTTTCTTTATTCAACTAAATCTATTTAAGATGCTCCACCATGGAGCCTGACCCAAACTCCATAAAAAGCAGGACAGCTCCTTCGTCTCTCGGCAGACACACACCAGAGGGAGTGATGGCTTTTAGCTGCTCTCACTCCTCATCTCTACACTCTGTTTTGACGTGGCGTGTCTCCCGTACCCCAAAGCTTTCAAGGTTTAAAGAGCAACTTTTCACCCTGTAATCCAGGTGCCTTTCAAACAAGACGCACTGTTTACTGACAGATGACAAAAAAGTTCAACCCCCTCTCATCTCTCTGCTTACAAGACTGTAACTCACCTCGGTGCCTGGTAGTCTTTCCTCCAGAGCGCCCTGAACAAACAGAGCCTCGACGAGAAGGGGCCCCTGCCTTTCACCACTCACTAAATTCGTAATAAGATGTGATGCTGTTGTTCACTTCTTCAAATTTGTCATCAAAGCAAATGTGTTCTGACAACAGCTAGTGACAAGTGCACCAGAGGAGAGGCAGCAAATCAGCTTTTTCACACCGCATATCAATTATTGATCGTGTTGCTCCCCTTCTTCCCTCCTCAACCCCGCCACCCCACCAAGTAGACACCTTGTGATAATGAAATACATCAATTTAAAAAATAAATAATAAACTGAGGGTCGACTCCATTGTTGCAGAGCTTTAAGAGCTTGATTGACTGCCTGCACATTTTCCTCGTTGGCAGTCAGGCAGATCAAAGGAAGGTTTCTCTTATTGCCCAAGGCCACTTGCAATTTATTTAGAGGAGCAGTGCTGCTGTCCCAGCAGGTAACATTATTGGGCAGAGACACTCAGGATAATCATAGCTTTGAGGTGCCTCTCAAATCCCACCTCTGCTGGCTCTATCATGCATGAACAAAAAGTACTTGCATATGATTTACAAAAAAACCCCTTTTTATTATAGCAAATTAAGACTGCATTAAGATCCTCACATGGAGGATCCACTTGCTCAAAGGCAGTAACCTCAGCTGGCCTAAAAATGCTGGATTATATCACCTTGGGCTGCTTATGTCAAGATGGAACAGAGTTTTAGCTGACATTTTACATCCTATATCCAGTTTGTCTAATAATATGGAAGTCCCAACACAACAAGCCATTTAGGCACAAGTTTTAACAACCTAACATCTGGTCTTGCAGATAAAAATTTATTATGATTATACATTTAGCTGTTTTAAAAAGCAGGACAATTAGATAGAATTTAAATATTTTGAAGCACAAATACATCATCAAGACAGAAATTAATTAATTCTGACAATGAATTAGTTTCCATGAAAATTTTTGTCTTTAAAAATGTCTTTATTTGGTGAGACACCTTGATTTTTCAGTGGCTTTTCTCAGGCACCACATTAATATAACACAACACAGAACATAACAATGGGCTGCACCTCTATCCTGACTCACTTATCTGCTGAAGATATATTTTGAAATAATGTTAAATCAATTTTCAAGATTATTTTAAAAAACATTTAAATAACTTGCTGTTTGTATTTGTGTATTTTAATTTCACTTGTTACAGCTCAGCTATGAGGAGCTTGAAAGTTACTAAAGTCTGAAAGAGGTTAAGTTTCCTCTGAATGTAAGATTATATCAACCATGAAACTTGGCAAAAAGTATTCAAAATGTAAGCATTTTTTAAATATAGCGATAATGTACACCAAATCATGTTCATCCTTTCAAAAAGAGTCGAAAAAATTTAAACCAATGTTGGTTTGTAAATGAAACTGACGAGACTGGATGATCATTAAAAAAGAGCTATAACTGTTTTTGTTTCTGCTGAGATAGCTTTCTTTTAAATCAATTTTTTTTTATGTCAATTAGTCAAAATCTATAAAATACTAATTGAATTAAAAGATTCATAGACAAAATCATGAGAAGCAGCTTTTTTATCCTAAGCTTTTCTGTCTTTGCAATCATCGTTGCAGCTGATTTTGCACCTTTTTATGTTCATAATCTTGTCAAACAAATTCTAATACAATGATGAAGTTTGCATTCATTGTTCTGCAATGCAATAATATCCACTTATTCTGTTAATACCTGCTTCTTTAATCTCTTTATTGTGTTTACAATTGCCAAATACTTTTTCTATCTTTAGTGGAAAATATTATGCTAAACTATATTTATGATAACTAAATTGTCCATAGATTTGTTATTTCTGTTAAAGTGCATTTGAATTTTCCTGTTAGTTTACCAGACAGCTCTGTACACTAGAGGGCACTAGAAGCCAAAGCTTTGCCTGTCGGCAGGAAGGCTGTTTTAAGTCCTTTATACAACAGCCATATCTCTGAGCAGCTTGTATGTGTTTGTCTGTCTTGCATACATTTGGAAGTAAGCTTGGACACTCATGTATATAGACATGAGTTAGACAATGGCACGGTTTCATGTGGCGCAGCTCTTTGCATGTCAGTGCCATATCTCCTGTCTGTACTGACGCCTATCAGTGGTTCGACAAAGCTTTACCAAGGGAGAAGTTAAAAACAAATCACTAACAGGCTGACATGACCTGTGTACCAGCGCACATGCTGCTTGTCCACTTGTTAGTAGAAGCAAACCACACTTTTGCTGCACGCACACACATTTGAGTTGTTTGCAGAATGCTAGTTTCTAACAAACTTTGACTAGCCACGCACCCGCGTGCACATAGACACAGCATGGTTAAACAAAGTCTCAGACAGACAATGAACTGTTTAGCTTTGTAGCAGTTTCAAGCCAGTGTGTGTTTTTGAACTGCAGATGTGGATGCTGACTGAAGGATCAGTGCACACACTGCAGGACTGCAGAGATGGCAGTTCTCCCATAGGGTCTGGCACAGCCCAGGCCTTTGTGTTGTACTGTTCGTTTAGCCACGTTGAAGAGGTGGTGGTGGTCTGCGCCTGTGTGTAGTGATGGGAAATATTTGAAAGTACACCCTAAAGCTTATGTGCACACGTAAGCTTATGGCAAAAGCTTGCAGATATGGTGTTATTGAAGGGTTTAGTCCTTGTGTACTCAGAAGAGCAGAGTGAGAATTTATTTTGAGTTGTCCACTTTATGTTGCATTGGAAACAGCACATCTTGCATTTCTGAATCTACAGACTTATCTCTGGCAAGGACTGGTTTCTATTTCTACTGGGAATCAATTCTACAACCGTAAAGATGCAATCAAGTATGTTATTAAGATTTGCACACAGTTGTTTTGGGATGAAGGATGGGTAGTGAGATGCTTAAGAGGCCTTACTTGATCTGACTGAGGCCTCAGAAGAGCAAGAGTGAGGCGCTACTGTCCCTGGACTGCAGATAGAATGAGTCCCAGGAAGACCGAAAGCACCACTCAGGGGACTTTCAACCAAATTAAAAAACAATGATACACTAAGGGAGAAACTAATGCCAGTTTCCATCATCAAGACCCACATTCTTCACTGTTTTGCTTTCAACTTTTGTTTTTTTCTCTCTCACTCTCTGTGTTTCTGACTCTTTCTCTTCTCCCTCTGCACTGTTGTTTTCTAGTTTGTTTTCCATCCGTACTCCTCTGGCTGTCGCCGAGCGCTACAGCCACTTTCAAAGGCTCGGCTGTCACGCGCCGCCTTTGAGTCCCGTTTGAAATTTTAACGTACATGTTGTCAGGGTGCCGTCAGGAGTGATTGACAGGTCCGTCCCAGAGCAACACCGGGCTTGGCAGGCTGGCTGTCTTTTGTCAGAGGCAGCCGAGGAGAAGCAACAAAGGAAAGGAGCAGAGGAGGAAAAAACACACATAAATAAAACAAAACTGCTCTTACCCATTTCTCAATAAAGACCAAATTAGATTAATCTTAAGGCAGAAAAAGGCAGGCAGGCAGTTGTGGAAAAAGACTTGAGATTTCTCTTGCTTTGTTCTCTGCCATTGATGGTGCACTGCTTAGACACCTTCTCAACAGGACACCAAAGGCAGCACAGCAAGAGTTGTATAAAGAGCCAGCTGTACATATTAATGTTCATTATCACCTTCCTTCAGTGCAGAGAAACTCCAAAGTGCAAAGCTTGACCTAAACTCACCTTTGTTTGAAAACGGAGATGTGATGTTTGTGGCCTTGTCAGCAGCAGCTGCTGTGCTTTAAATATAAAAACTGGTGACCGCTTGCACGGAAACATGAAAGTCTACTGTTTGTGGAATGTTGGCTCAAGTTTTCAGCATTTTAAAGGTGTGCTACAAAATTAATTTGATGCTTTAAAATGAAAAAAAAAAAGAGAAAAAAAATCTATAAGAAGCTACTCAACTCAAGATTCATGACAGCTTCAGAAAAGTCTGTCTGGCAGAGCTGTCTTTCCAACCCCACGGTGCAATTCAGCCGCTCATAGACGGAGAGGAAAGTGACAACACAGACCTCCATTCTCCTCTTCTCTCCTATTTCCATCACCAGCACACAGTTTTCTGAAGAAAACATACACAGAACATCACTCTTTATGATATCATTGATGGATTTTTCATGAGATGTTTACACTTGTTGACTCAGGTAATTAAATAAATCTTGCAGGCTCTCTTAGTTGCAGATAACCTTATGCTAGTAATGTCCAGTTCCAGTCCCCACGGACAGCTGTTTTGCAGATTTTGGATGTCTCCCTGCGTCTACACATCTCATTCAAATTAATGGATCATTAACAGGCTTGTGTGAAACTTTAAAAGCAGGGCAATATATAAAACCTGCAGGACAGCGGCCCTTGAGAGCAGAATTTGACATCCCTGGTTTCTGTGTTTTAAAAGATGTTTTTTCCTATTCGAAGATAAAAAATAAAAATTCTATATTTTCCTCTGTTTCTTTAGATAATCAAAGTAAATAGCAATATTCACTGAATCACCATCTGAGATTCACATCAGCTGCCAGCGTTGGGGATTCCAGTGTGGGCTCAAGACCCCTAGGAGAAAGCACCTTCTCGGCTAAAGTGTTTTTGAGGAAGACATTGAATTTCTGCCAGCTCCAGCCTGATCTCTGACTTTCCTGTGCAACCAGCATAAAGTTCAGAAGGACAAAAATAAAAAAAACTGAAGGTTCATGACCAAGTTGTGCATAAGTTTCTTTGAACGGTGCAACAAAGCTGTAATTATTGATTCAGCAATGCGCATAAAAACGAGGGCATTAACAAGTCTCACCACTTTGAAAATCAGGGACATCAACATCCCATCTCTCTTTTCATACAAGTGTAAAGGGAGTTGAACATCAGCCACAAGAGCTGAAACACCAAAATACAATTGTACATCCTGCATTGAGCAAACTGATTCTGTCAGTCATGAAATCTTTACAGGCCGTGTTGAAATGTAAACGTAAGACAGAAAAGTGAGGGATGCTGCAAGAAGACCTTGAAGCAATTTTAGATCTGAAAGTGATCATGCACTGAGGGAAAAGCTTGTTTTAACACTGAAGGTTATTTAAAGTGAAATGACTTAATTTGAAGCTTCTGCTTCTTCGTGCACAGAAAGAGCCCTGTTCGCTACAGTATCTCCTGCAACCTGCCGAGAAAATAATCCTCCAGAATTAGTCGTTTTTACACTTCCATTTATTTCAGCCATCAACAACTATAGATGTGAATCAGAGAGAAAGTGTAAGCCCTGTAAAGAGCAAGGCTTTTTGCTTGTGTGGAGTACCGCACATGATGGGATGACTGACTTCCACTCACTTGCGTAAAGGTTAGACTTTTCCTTCTGCCGGTATCTTTTTAAAAGAAAACATGTCTGCTGTTTGATAACTGCTTGACATTTGACAGTCTTTTCAGACCAATCAGACAAGTTTTTTTTTTCTTTCTTTTTTTTTTTTTCATTTTTCATGTTAGCCGTCTGGAAGAGCAGCAACGAGGAAAAAACACACAGCATTGTCACTTTCCTCAAGCCTTTCAAAGGCAGTCTTTCGCCACAGCTATCAACATCAGATACCGAGGGTGCTGTGCTGTTTTTTTTCTTTTATTTGTGTTTATTTCTCTCTCCTTTTTTTCTTTTTCTTTTTAGAGGAGGGGCTTTAGTACAGTCCACCGAGACTTCATCGCTACCATCAAAGTTGAACTTGAGAAAAATCACTTTCCAGTGTCAAAAAGTGTCAACCACCTAACCTCACTGCAGCATCGCCACAATACATACCTTTCCTCTCCACTTCTCTGCAGCTCTCTGAATCATTTCTGCTGGTTGCGCCGAACTCGGTTTTGTTCTCTGTGGGGCATTGTCGCTATATCTTTCTTTATACTTTCAGAATGTGTTCTACTGTAAATTATCAACTGTATGTTATCTTGGAGGAAAAGCGAAGAGCTAGAGGGAGGCAACAAAGCCAGCAGTCTCTGTGGTTACATAATTCATGTCAGCCATATTCAAATAAAATTTATCACATTGTCAATCATCGGGAAGCAAACGAGTGTGTGGGTGTGCATGTGTGTGTGCGTAAGAGCAGGGTGATAAATTAATAACGTCCTACCATGGGAGCATGTGAATGAGCATGTTTAGTCATTCTGTTTGACAACAGAAGGAAACGGCCTATTCAGTGGGGTAGGAATCAAATTTCTCACTTTTCATAGATATTGTTCCCTCCTCCAAATGTTTAAAATATGGAGCTCTGGTAGGGAAGGGGCTCAAACACTACTCCACACTGAAGTAACTTTTTGTTTGGCCATAAACCAGGAGAACAGTCTCAAGGAGAAAAACAGTTTGTGGTCTGTATGTCTTTGGTTTAAAAAGGAGTCATTTATTGAGGCAAATACTGGTAGCGCCATATGCTTGTTAGCAATTATCTTTTACATTTTTCTTTGCCATTTCAAAGATAACTTGTTCTAAATTTTGATCTGACAGAGCTGGGGTACAGGTTTCTATATAAGACAATAATTAAAAGGCAAGCAATTCAAATAAATCTGTGATCTGCCTAACAAAAACAATACAATACCATGCCGTACCAGCCTGCCCACACCTGCTCTCCAGTAAGCTCTACCTCTGTATGATACATCTATAGAGGAAGCTCTCACTGAATTCATAGGTTTGAACATGTGAGGAGTGACTGAATGGATGATTAAAAAAAAAAAAAAGCCTGAGACGCAGACTTCTCTGCTGATTTCAGCTCTGAAGTCAGCCAGCCAGGTGTCAAGTGTTTGGGAGATATCGTTTGAAAAACTTGTGAGAGACAGAGAGAGGGAGTGACTGATTGAGACTTTTGAGCAGTTATGAGCGGGAACAATGTGCCACAGATAAACAAGTCCTCACATCTCAAAACTGAAAGTCTAAAATGTTGAGTGTTTGAAAGTCTTTTTTAAACGAGACGAGCCTCCCTCTCATCGGCATGGGAAGCATGTGTTTTCGGCATGCGTATCGGCACACACAGCCTACCACCATATGCACCGTCTACCTACTCCATTCTGTCCTGCTTTGCTCTAATGCACCAATAGAAACAGAGCTGTTCTCTAAACGGAGGTATGCCAAACAACTCATTCCCTTTTTTCTCTTTCGTTTCCTTTTGTGTAGGGCCAATCTGACCCCTGTCTTGCACCAGGTGTGCATTTCCTTGATCCAGCTCTCCTTCAACCCTCCCCTTCATATTTACACCCCTGCCGCCCGCAATGAATGATTCACTTGGAGAGGCTCCCTTCCTCCATCAGAAAGCTTTGCAACTATACACTATAGCCCAGCCTCTATTTCTCTGATCTCACAATGTTGTGTAACGCATGAAACACCCTTGCGTTCTCGTACTTGTTTCTTTTTTTTCCACGCTCCCTCTCTTGCTCTTTCTCTGAGTTACATTCAGTATTGACTGTTTATGCTTTTTAATGTTGTGGAGAGGGCCCGGGGCTTGCGGATGGGGGAAAAGCGCTCTTCTTGACACACTTACGCCCCCGTAGTGAACTCTAGCTCCCAGCACTCTAGCAAGTACACAGACCTTCTTCTTTTTCCTCTCCCTCCCTTCTCTGTCTCTTTCGCTCCCTGTTTTTTTCTACAACTGGGAGCTCTTCTGAACATCAGCACCCCATGTTGCTCCACTCCAAAGATCACCTTATGGAAGATTAAGATGCTCAAATGCTCAAGCAAAATATTTACACAATAACCCCCTTGTTGCTTCAAAGCGGAGGCTGTGGAGTTGAGGGGAGTGATCTCAGGGGTGTTAGAGGGCACCTGAGAGAGCAACAGTCACCTCTGAGCAGAGAAGGCCTCGGTCAAACCGTACAGACAACAAAAGTGATCTCTCCATCTTTAGGTCCTGAATGTGTCTCGCGTCTGTCAGCACACTTTCAGATCCCTTTTGACTCATACTCTCTTTCACACTCTTACTTTTGCCAATCGATGGGCTGAAATCTCTCTCGCCCAGTTGAGATGAAGGCTGACTTCCACAGATGATGTTTAATATGAACAAATAAACATTTGTGTGCTGGTACATTTACCAGATTTTTTTTGTCCTATATATACTGTAAAATATATATATATATATATATATATATATATATATATATATATATATATATATATGTAAGAATCTTTAATTTGTGTGCATTTTTTTTAAAGAAACTATAGAGCTTGCACTTTTATTTAATTTTTATTTTACCTTTATTTTACCAGGAAAAGTCCCATTGAGATTAAAAATCTCTTTTCCAATGAGTCCTGGCCAAGAGGCAGCAATCACAAGTTACATGACATTATTACAAGACAAGATATACATTACAAGATATACACTAAAAATAATTTAAAACAGTTACATGTAAGAAAGAAGACAATGCTAGACCAAGCAGCTGTACTCAGTTGGAAGTGTTGGTTAGTCATGAATAGATCTCCTTCTCCACAGTTAGGTGATTTACAGGATCTTAGTTCAGTGTGGACTCACTAAAAGGCCAGTTTCTCGTCTCTGTGTTGGTGCTGATACTCTTGCTGGCCATTTTCAGAGACATCAGTGGTTGCGCAGGAAGCCCATGTATTGTCGCTGGATTTTCTTGTATGTGTGAGTGCTTTGATATTATATGATTGACTCCTCACTGGCATTTTCAAGGAAAACAAAAGGAAACTTCAAGTCCCGCTCATCTTTCAAGTCTTGTTCATCTGCTTAAAGAGCATTTCATGGTCAAGAATTTCATTCAGTTGCCTCTTGTTCTAGAGGCAGCCACTAATAGAGTCGGTTTGAAGACTGTTTGGAGTGTGTTTAATGAACACTCGTACACAGTCAGATCCATCAGTGCCGGTTCTTTGGCGCTGACAACCAGATCCTGTAAAGTCGATGTTTGGAGATAATGCTACAAATTAAACAAGCACATAAGTCCCGTCGTGCCCACAAGGGAATATACGTTACAGTTCACAAAACAATGAAATACAGCTCCATCCAAACATGTGACCAGATAGACAGCTATGATAAGAAACACTAAATGGGACTGTAATGTGAAAAAAGCCAGGGTCTGTTTCTGCTGCTTAATCACAGAGCCTGGTGACAGACCAAAGAGGATGCTTTCACCATTCAGACAAAGGAGGACAGAGGCTGGAGGAGGTGGAGGAGGTGCACCCCCCTTTTTTCAACCAGAGGAAGACATCATTATGAGTAAATGACATGAGGCGGTTGGTTCTGTTCCACTCTTGGCCCCCCAAGGACTCTTTTGCCCCACTGTGTTGCCTGTTCCCATCCTGCTTTGCTGCTGGCCACAGGCCCTCAGAAGCCCAGGCTCAGGCTGCAACTCAAAGAGATGGACGCTCGCACATTATTGATTGGACACTCGATAAAAGGTCATAGGGGCCCTCCTCTGCTTTGGGGTCCAGCTCTGTGTGTAATCTCCTCTCCATGCAGACACACACATGAAACCACACACACAGCACTGTCCCCTGCATCAGCCACCTGGGGGATAAGCAAAGCTTGCAAACAAGCTAATCATTCCTTCCTTTTTCTTTCTCACACAAACAAACACACATACACACACACAACTGCTCCTGAGTGGCTGACAAATGTCAGAATGGCTTGTATGGGATTTTTAAGAAAATTATTTATTAATTGAACTGGTTAATTAGGTCCCTGAGGCTTGCACGCTAATTGAGAGCCACAGAGCTGGCGAGGCAAGAAAGCCAAAACAAAAGCGATGGCTCCGACAAATAGACAAGCGCTTGAGAACTGCTAACTCTCACACTCAACACACACACACACACACATCTACACATAAACAGTCACCCATAAATTAACGAAAAAATAAACAAACAACTGTTTACATTTTTTTTCTTCTAGGGTTTCCCCTTTTCTCCGCATAATTCTGTGACCTGCCAAATGTTCTACTCTTCTTGATGTTCCAGCGACGGAGAGAGACACGCAGCCACTGAAATCTGCCACATTGCACAAAGCATCTGTCTCCACACAGCACCCTGCATTCATTAAGTTTGTACCAATTAGCAGCAATAGCTCATAGCACAAACATCCATTTGTGCCTCCCACTTTGAAAAATCTTCCTAAAGTGAGTGTGTCCCTCAGTATGCCCTTGTGTCACCCAACTTTATCTTCACAAAGTCTCTTTTTCTTGCATAATTAGAGAAGAAATCCATTTCTTCTCCTATCTTCTCTCAGGCTCTGTCTTTGTCCCTTTTTACTTCGCTCTCGAGTGCACCTTGAGAGCGAGAGTGCTTTTGTCAAGAAATCACACCAAGGTTGTCTGAAAGACTTATGAGGAGGAGTCATAGGCGGAGGTTGGTTCGGGGACCAGAACATAGAGAAAGGCGCGTTGACACCTCGACAGTTACACCTGTTTCAACAATTATCCTGCTCTCTGATAAAAGCTGAACTCCTTGGATTGGCGCTCCGCAGAGTTAACTGAAAGTTTGCATCTGAGGCAAAGTCATGTGTATTCTAACTTCTAAGTCCCAGTTTCAGCGCATTTGAGGGTTGTAATACTGTGGAGGAAAGAAAGACAACTAACGGATGTTGAACAATATAAATAGATCTATAAATCTTTTTGTATTTTAATTTAAAGTGCAACATAGGAACATAGGAACATCACAGTTCTGAGCTGTTGAGCAGACTTAAAAGGCCTTTGGCACTTAATTGGTAACCTCATTACGGTTTCCTAAATGTCAAGTGATTAAGTGATTCCTGGTAAACACTGGTGTTGACAGTGAAAATCTGGGTCTAAAGATGTTTTATAGGGCATACATGGGAAGTTATTACCACAACTAGTAGACTGAAGTTTGCACATATCTTTCCATTGCGCTGTAAATTTTCAGTTGCTTACATGAAGCAGATTCACCAGCAAAGTACAGTATTATTTATAGTTTAAATAACTGAGAAGCTGTATAACAGGGCATGTTTGAATTCATCCCCATTAATTAAGAAAATACCAATAACACTTTATTTGTAGAATGGACAGACTGGCGACCTGTCCAGGGTGTACCCCGTCTCTCGCCTGATAATAGCTGGGATAGGCTCCAGCAACCCCCGCGACCCCGAACTGGATAAGCGGTACAGAAAATGACTGACTGACTGAATTTAATTTAAATCAGAAATACTTATGTTGTTATTACTGTACTAATGGTAAATGGACTATACTTATATAGCGCATTTCCAGTCGTACTGACCACTCAAAGCGCTTTACACTACGTCACATTCACCCAGTCACACACACAATCATACACACATTCATAACCCGATAGGGACATCGGGAGGCAACTTGGGGTTCAGTGTCTTGCCTAAGGACACTTCGGCATGTGGTCTGGGGAAGCCTGGAGTCGATCCCCCGACCCTCCGGTCGAAGGACGACTGCTCGCCCAGCTGCCCCAGGTACTAATGGTACTAGTGTCGTGGCGTAACACTTTCGCCATCTAATCAGAAGTGCTGTTCATTTGGAATATGATAAGAGAAGTTAATGATGTCTTTATAAGTCAGAGTACAGACCTTTTCAGTACAGCTGGTTCAGCCGCATGGTGTTTTAGGACAGGCAGTCAGTGGGCCACCTTGCTATCTCAGCTCAAGCTAGAGAGCCGGAGGAGGCAGCAAAATAATCACAGGAGCGTCGCTGAAGGTTACACGTTTATTACAAGATAAATTTAGTTATAAATGGTGATGAACTGTGTAATCAGACTCCGCTTTGTGTCCGGCAGTCTAATTTATCAGCCAATTTTCTGCCACGTCGCCTTAAACTGTATGTAGAACACCCTAATCTACTCTCGTGTCCTTGCCACGTAGTCTTAAATAGTCAGTAAACCACCACACTAGTTCAACTCATTTCAGTTCAGTTCAATTCAATTCAGTTCAATTCAAAGTACTTCAGTTGTTCCTATTTAAAGAAAACAAAAGCTATGTGTAACAACGTGAATTACAATGATGAAAAAGGAAACAAAACAGTTTAAAACAGCTGGAAAAATTCTTAAGCAACCTGACATATAAGAATTTCCTTTGAGAAGATATAATGATGAAACTGTGTTGTAGAATAATATAAATAATATACAGTTCATAACAATATACATAATATGCTGGTTAATCATATCACCTAAAATATAATTTGATTAACCAGCATATTGCAGTGGAGAGCTTAAAAAAACTTATAAGCACATTAGATTTTTTTTTTTTTTTAAGTTTAAAATAAACAACTATACTTGTATGACAAGTTATTAACCTGTGAAAAAAAAGTTAGAACAAGACCTTTTAAATGAAGCCACTTCCAGGTTGCCCAAAAGTTGTAGTTCTCTCTTCATCCACTTGGGGCTGGCTGCATAACAGAGCAAATCCTCAAAGACTCCCATGTTAAGGGTGCCATGACATCAAATTTTGGGGGATATGATATGATCTGTTGTGCACTGATGAGGCCATGTGAATGTCCAGAGTGAGTATCAAAGTCCCTGTTCATAGTCAGTCAGCTTTGTCTCTCTGCTCAGAAACGGTTGAATCAGACAGCATCCTATCATTCTACGTAATTCAATTGCTCCAATACGAGCACACTATCAAGTAAACAGCCTCCCCCCTCCTCTCTATTAACGGTCTATGCACCGTTCGCTTCGCTCTCGCTCCCCCTCCCTATCTGATTCATCTGCGTGTGTGTAGTTGAGTAGTTTCTTCTGTGCAGTCAGGTCTGGGTTTTCAAACAAATGGATTTAAAAGAAAACTTGTGCAGTAACACTGAGGGAGGCGACCACAACCTTGTCATTACCTGTAAGTATATTTATTTTCTAAATGCTGTCTTGTCTGATAAACATAGCTCACTGTCTGAAGTACCCATGTTGCTAACAGTTAGCTTTTAGCAAACTGACCTAGTTTCTCTAAATAAGGTCATAGCCAAATAAAATGTAGCCAATCAAAATGAAGTCAACTTGGTCTTCGGGTAAAGCTGCATATCATAACCGGACCCAACTGTTTTGCTGAGGAAGTGAGGTCTGGCGTTTCAAAACAATACTCCGCTGTAAAGAATGCTGTTTTTTTCTTTGGAGTATTTACATATACAGTAATGCCAACAACATAAACTAGTTTTTACTGCAATGTCATCACTCCATTAAAGAGGCCAGCTTCACAGCAGCAATATACGTGTTTATAGCCTGGTTCACAAAATCATTTAGGTTTACAGCAATAGGTCAAGTTTACCTTCATGGCAGCTGGGATGGGGGGTTACATTTTTTTGTAGCTCATCTGTTTAGATGTTATTTCATCTTGAAATTCCAGATAATCAGGGGCATGTCCTTTAGATTGACAGGCGGCAGACTGCGTGCTGGTTTTAGCCATGGAGGCTAATAGTTAGCTCTCTGCTTGTTCCCAGGAAGGCCTCAGCCTGTAGCAGAGTTGCACAACAGCGTTTTTTAGTTGGTTAACAGCAAGTCTGATGGTGCCCTTTCCTCTAAACTGCCTATTTTCGTCCGTTCCTGTTCACCTCAGATTAGCTCAGTTGGCATTTAGCTTGGCAGCTTGGAGCGGCCCTGTCTTTGACCATTTTAGTATTTTCCGTAAGTTAGGACAAACGTGACACGGCAAGATGGTGAGAGTGGGAAACACCTAACTGGCTTCACTTTCAGCTCTTCAGATGTAACCAGATACTACTATTTGTTTTGGGTATTTTTTTTACAGTGTTTGGGCTACATTCTGGACAAGTCAACGGTCTATCAGAGACATAAGACAGAGAAACAGGCCCTCTCATATGCTCACACTAACTTATTTTGAATTACAGATCAACCTAATGTGCATGTTTTTGAAGGCCAGAGCACTGAGCGAAAGCAACATAAATTTAATGTCTGAAGACAGTCTGACACTAGAATGTAAAACATTTAAGCTGATCCATATTGTGAAACACAGATGACTACATCTTCACACTTTCTGGGCTCCAAAATCATTGCAGTTCTATATATATGCTTTTAAATGGTAAAATAACTATGATTTCAACAGCATAATTATATAATGTGATTTTCAAGAGCTCAAAAAATTGTGAAATGGCTGCATTTTGCATTGCACTTAAGTGTCACAAAACAATGCATTACTACAACATGTTTAAAATTGGTTCTAAGGAGTTCGAATTCAATCACTATTGTTATAAGATTTTTTCAACTTTGCTGTTTGTTGCAATCAGTTAAGGCTGAGGCATTAAAGACACATGTAATAACAAAATTATAATTAGGACCAGGGATTAAAAAAAAGAAAAAAGTTTGACTTAAATGTTGGTAAATGTCAAGGGTGTAACAATAGATCTATCGATCTATATCGATACATAGAATGTATAAATCGATCCAAAATCCCCAAAATCGGCCAAAAATCTATATCAAACCCACCTTTATTATAAAACAGCTTCACTTTGAAGTTCCTCTGACACAACATTTTCACTACAAAATACATGTTTATAGTTGTGCAGTGGAAAGATGTGCCACAGGGAGATTGTACTACATGCACTTTCAAGTAATTACAAGCTTACAGTTATGTTAAAAAACATAACCTTGTTTATTACTTGTAATATTGTCTCATATAATTTCAAATCAATCGGTGGATCCTAAATCAAATTGAACTAAAGTATAGTGACTGAGATAGACAATACTGACAAATATCAACAAACATCAGTTGCTATCCACTGTATTGATCTAATAACGTATCACAATCAAACCAGTGCTTAATAGATGGGTTTCCGAGCAACATCACAGATAGGATGCGCGTGCAACCAGGGGGCAAGAAAAGACAGGAAAAGCATTATTGAACTATGAGAAGACGTGCGTTTACATGCAAGACTTGACTTTTAATGCAGATGCGGTCAAGATATGATGTGAACGTGTCGGGGAAATGTAGTGTTTGAGTCCTGGTATTTGTTCGGTTGCAAAAATCTAAACGTTAATGCATGTAAACAGTTGAAAATGGTGATAATAGGTAAGTAGGAGTGACTGTCTTCAGAAAACCCTCTCAGATGACTTACGCTGGTTTAGACTAGAGTACATGATTTATTCAGTCTTTCACCATGGTCACCATGTCAGATTAAATCACTGTGGTGGCAGAAATTATTCCCGTGTTGTAGTCAGGAGACTGGTACTGTAACAATACCAGTATCACGGCTGCAACCAGTCATTTATCAGTTCACAGCTCATGGGTGCATCACACTGTAAGCTGTAAACACTAGCTGTGACAGCCGTCCTCTGCTCAGACAGGAAAAATAAAAATAAGAAAAAACTAATTGTGTACCTACAAACATTCACGCTGCACAACAGCGCATCCTGGAGATTTAAGATGAAGTGCCCTGGTCGTAACTCAGATGGCGTTTGAGTTTATACCATTAGCCTTGTTAGCAGTTAGCTAATTTGTCTACTGTCTACCAGGATTTCATACACAAAAAAGCAGAACGTTACACAAGCAGCGAGACTCACCGACAGCAATGCAGGTGAGTCCCTAAGAGTTGGAATCATCTCCTTTCCAAACGTAGTGATGATGTCGTCCTTTCCTGGTTTAATCCCAAACTAGTTAAAGTTGCTCCTGTATGGAGGAGGTGAAGACGACACCGGAGCAGAACCTGCTGTAGACAGCAGACTGTGGTGGTCTGTTTTGATTTTAACAAAGTCTAAACGAAAGTTTAAACCGCTTTCTAACTCAAGTTTTTCAAGCAAATTTCAATTGAAGTCCAACACTAATAACATCCATGTTTTAACAAGAAAAATGCTGTTTCCGGCTGATGACGCCCTTGCCAAGTTAATGTAAAGGTAATAGAAACACAAACACGCTGCATTGGTATTTTTTTCATCAAAATACAGATTTATACAATATAATTTAAAACACAACAATCTCTGTTTGTTTCGTCAGGTTACTTTACATTTATATGAATGATATGAGTGCGTGCTTGGCTGTGGACTACAGTCCAAATCACAGGCTTTTTGCCCCCTGGTTGCGCGCGCAACTACCAATATTTGTAGGGAAACCCATCTATACCCGTAGTAAATATATGGATAACTTTTAGCATGAGCGCTGCCGTAAGAAAAAACATAGGATAAAACATTGCCATAATTTATTGTAATACTACTACATACTGTATTTTGAAAGTGGACAAACATACGTATGTCTATATGTTTACAGGAGACTCTAAGCTACAGAGAAACATGCAAACACTATTTAACTGGCCAGCAGCTTTGTACTCGATGGTCTCACACCACAGCACCACCCAGCTCTCTCCAGTTGAAATGAATAAATTAAAAATCAAAAACAATTTTTAAAAAACTTTTTTTAAAGAAAAAACTCTTTCAGTGAGTTCTCTTTTAAATTTCATATCCAGAACTTTCCATATGCTCAGTTGTGTACATTAAAATGAAAAGAAACTTAATTAATGGAATTCTCTTTAAGCTGTGTAAAATTCTCATTGTTGTTGTTGTTGTTCAACACTTATAAACACTGCCTGCTGCAGTTGGTCAGGTCTAGGTTCAGCAACATAATGTGCCCAAAGAATGAGGTCAGCTGAGTACCTGGATTTACTGAACAGGCAGGTTATTCCAACTATGGATTTTTTTTTCTTCCCTTATGGCACGGACATACTCCAAAATAACAACGCCAGGATTCATGGGGCTTACTGTAGATTGTGAAAGAGTGGTTCTGGGAGCATGAGACATCATTTTCACATGTGGATTGGCCACCACAGAACCCTGAACCCTATAGAGAATATTTGGGATCTGCTGGAGAAGGCGTTGAACAGCGGTCGGACTCTTCCATCATGAACACAAGATCTCGATGTAAAATTAATGCAACAGTAAATCAATCCTGACACTGCAGAAGCTTATTGAAACAATTCCACAGCAAATGCGTGCAGCTAAAGGTAGTTCGACAAAATATTAGAGAATCCTTTATTCGAGTGGCAAATTTTTCTTTGGACAGGAAATCTATAAGTGCTCATAATACAGCAAATGTTTAGATTTTCAATGTACGCTATAAAAACAGAATAGTTGAATCACTTAAATTAAATGTTTCAACTGTTAAAAAGTAGTTGAAAGGGCTTTAAGCACACAGCAAAATCCTGTGTAAAATTTGAATTGTTAAATCACATTAACTCTTTCAGAGTAATTCCAACACCGGTGAGAGTAAAATGCCCCCTGATGACCAGCAGTGCTGGTGATAATTTTCAGAGTTAAAACAAGTTTTTTCTTTTCAGTGTCAAAGAAAAATAACTCCCTGAGTTACTCAGGGAGGCTCCGCCCTTTTCAGTTTGAATATTTCCCATCATGCTTTGTTCATTTCATTTTGTTTATTTATTTTGCTTATCACCAACTATTTAGAGTCCATAGAGCCCATTTGGTTTAAGTCCAAGTTCAGCTAATGAGTTCATTTAACTTGGCCATTTTAAAGGGACTTGAGGCAAAATTAAGAAACAAAACTCTTGACTGATGTGACGCTTCAGGCAACTGCAGCCACGAGCGTGCACAAACTGAAGCTATAATGTTGTTTACTCACCTTTTTCTTCGTAGTTACACTTTTTAGTGGTCTTTCAGTTGATCTGGATCGTTTGCTGACGGCAGAAGAATCCATAACTATCGCTTACAGTGTTTGAATTTACTGCGATTACTGTATTAAAACTGCGGATGTAGCGTCATTTGACATCATGTCCGCACGGCAGCGCTGGAAAGCTATAATATTGTTTACTAAGCTTTTTCTTTAACGTGACCGTCTTTTTTCTGTATCAAAACTGGGGATGTAGGTCATTTGACATCACGTCTGCAGGGCAGCGCGGGAAATTCGGACACCGAATTGCAGCGCATTTTGCAGCATACAGCCTGTTCAAGGCAACGAAGAGAAACGTGGGTGGAAACGTTCTTTTGGGTATTAAGCTCTTCATCACCCATTAGTATTAAAAAAAATGGACATGCATGTGTGTTTGTTTTTTAATTCCTGCCTCTAGTCCCTATAAGTCAGACTTACTCAGATCATTCAGTTTCTGTGAAATAAATAATCTGAATCACTCTGACTCAGTTTAATGGAAAGTCAACTCAAATGACTCAAATCTATTCAAATTAAATACTTGATTCCTCCAAAAGCAACTTGATAGTCACATTATTCTCTTAGGGTGAATAGAAAGTCTTTTTGATTTTGTACGCTCAGGCTTTAGTTTCTAAAATGGGAATATTTTATTGCAGCAAAAATTACATTGTTCAAATTATTGGGTATCAATCACAAAAGATTGAATTCTAAATTTCAGTTGGTTCAGCGATTGTCTGGATTTCAAGTTGATTTCATTTCAGTTTACATTATTGGTGCTCACAGATAAATTTGGTTTGCAGTAATTAAAGGCCCTATACCTGATTTTATTTTAATCTCTTTCAGAGAAATGCTTTCAACATGGTATAATATGTGTTAAAAGAGGTAATTTCATAAAAATAAATCACTCATTGATTGCGTATATGCATGAATCCAGGCCTTTTTAGTTTAGATTTCTAAGGATGGCGTGACGCTCTCTTTATGCCAATGCGGTTCGTTCTACATAAGTTTCAGTTTCCTATCAGCCACTCACAGCGTTTTCTTAACGAGGAGCGCCCTCCTCTCTCATGTGCACGGCAGCACTTGTAAACAGAACCGCTTGGCGTCTACCAAAGGAAAAGTGGCGATACCGCAGCAAAACAGCCTGTAAACATCAAAACTGAGGAGGAGAGAGGCTTGAAACGCAGGAGAGACCAAAGAAGGAATTAAGTTCGTGTTCTCGGTGGATTGTACTGAAGGTAGAGAGCAGCTGGACGCCTTGGACTGAATGTGGACTCGAAGTCCGCCTGGACAGGTATTTTTTTCAATAACTTTCTTCTCAGTAACATTTACGTCCTCGGGTGCTGGCGCCTCCTCTGCTGGTCTACCGTATATAATACATAGTGATATTTACAGCGTAGCATGACGAAGCCTTACATCACTGCTTCTTGAAGTGGCCGCTAGAAACTTTATCAGACTGTGTCATCTTGTAATGTCGCCTATAACATCATAACTCGTCATAACTGTGCATCTGTTTACATAACTGTAGCTAGGGTAAACTACCGGTTATGGTAGAAAATGTCATTTAGCTGATCCGCAGCCATTTACTGCAACCAAAAGAGTAATTTCACTGGAAGATGCAAGTTTTCTCTGGAGAGTTTCTTTGTGCACGAATATGAAATTTGCATGTTATTTCGTGCTTGTTGAGTGGGAGGAGAGAAAAATGAGAGTAGGAACATTTTCTCACTGGGAGAAACAGTAAGGGGCAGGGCTTACAGTTCAAACTACACTCTTCACCTTGCTCACGGTTCGCAAATGTGCAAAATCAGGTATAGCACCTTTAAGTCATCATGCAACAGTAAAACAGTAAATTCCATAAAAACAGAGTACTGAAGGAGAAGTTAATCATCATGTTGTCATCATCCACAATATGGACAATATTCTACATGTGGGCCCTTCAAGTTAAAGGATCAAAAGGTGCATTCAGTAAACCAGCACCATCACACTGACATCATCACTGTCACATCATCATGGCCAACTGATTCCAGAAAAGAAAGCTTTTATCACGTAAAGATTTAAATGGGAGTCTTATTGATACTCATTGTGTAACTTTTAACATACTCATGCCACACTATAGTGTCCTTCATTTTGTTATCTAAACTTAAGTAAAGGTCTGTTTCCTGATGGAAATTTGGCGAAAGCTTCACACCTTGTAATTCTAATCATCATAGCCTGTTCCAGCCTCTCTAAAAGGTCAGTGTTTGATATCAGGGGTAATTTTAAAGGCCTTTAAAACAGTCCTTCTTAACATTCATAAGCATACATGACCCCAGAAGCTAGAGCGCTATCACATTTTGATTACCCGCTTAACACTACCGCATTGTTAAAATTGCCCCCGCCCCCTCCCTAAGTAAACTCTGCCTCTGACCTGCATTCCCTCACTCTTGAGGGACCACTTGTGCTCTGTCTCGGAAGGCAGAGTCAGATGATGGGGCACCAGGGTCAGATGCTATTGAGCGATGCTTCAAATAAATGTATGAATAAATAACATCATGAATAAATGGCTGGACTGAAATAACTGGAGAAAGCCAAAGACTTTAACTTGGTCGAGTTGTTGTAGAGAAAAAGAGGGGAAAAAGACAAAAGAAGAAAAAAAGAACCAGAAACTGTGACCTTGCTTGAGTTTGGAAACTTATTTAAATCTCTTATCTTAGTCACCATATGTTTTGAGTCACAAAGACTTTAAGGCATGACACTAATTTTCAAATGCAGGAGATGGTTTTGTTTTTTTTAATTAAAATCCCCACAAACTTGTAGGCTAGCTGTAAATGTTATCAGGAGCATGTTATACAGCTGCAGGCCAACTGAAAGAAAATGAGAGCAAACATATTAGGGCCAGGATGTACACACAACACTGTTCTTTTTAGCGTTCGCAGCTTTGAAGTTCTGAAGGCTAAAGGCTGCTACATATGATACAGAAAAGAGGAGGCTGTGCTTTGGCCAACACAGCTTGCTGCATGTGTTGATCATGGATGCATGTTGTTGATCCATTCATGTGACAGGCAGAAACACATTGTGGTGCATCAGAGATCAAAAAGACTTTGCTCTTGTGGAATCCTCACAGTACTGGAACAGTCATAAAAGATGTTTACTGTTCACAAGTGACAGTTGACACTGCATCCAAGTAAAGTCCAAGAATTTAATGAAAAGGAACTTGGAAACCCAATTTATACCATCATTTATGTGCAAATTGAGAGGAGTTCAAGCCCTCTTTGGCTTAAACTACTACACATTGCAGTGTTGTGTTGGCCATCCCTTATAAAGTATTCATTAAAAGAACAAAAGTAATGTTTATGATTAGAAAAAATCAGGAGAAACCCTGCTAGATACTCTGCTGGTCAAATATAGACAATCTTTTCTAAAGCACTACTATTATGCAGTATATACAGTCTCTCCGACAGTTTTCAAATATCTCTTTTCTATTTGTTGGGGGTATTCCAGAGCATCACTATCTACACTTCTCTTCTGTGGGAAATTCAAATCTAAGGAGAAATCAAAACATTGTAAGTTGATTGACTATGTTAAACCAGTCTAAGTCCATTTATAGTAAGCCAGATCAATTAACAGTAAGTGAGACGATTTTTTTCAGCACATTTTTTTTTACATTCCTACATCAATGCATCAGCTTTAATACTCAGAATGTTGCAAATCATGCAGTGCAACATTAGATTCATAAAATGCCATGGCCTTGTTTTTTTTATATATATCAACCAGCTATAGCAGATGAATCAATATTCGACTTTAGCCAAACAAAAATAGCATTGTCTCTGCTGCAGTTTCAGAAATACTGTATCCAGAGCTTTTCAATACTTTAGAATAGATAAAAATGTTTTTGTGCAATGAAATATCCCTTGACAGCAAAAGCAGAAGAACAGCATTTTATCCTCAGATGAGAACAAATAGTCTGACCCCACAGAAGCCTGGCCTCAGGATCAATAAGTCATTGTGGGATAAGATGAGGAAACATTTGAACTGTGAGCTGTTCAGTATGTTTGGAGTAACCTACCTGCTCAGTGTCTTTATTAATTAAATTAAATGTTAGCATTTTTTCTTGTACTGCTCTTCGATTAAAGTTAAAACAAATTAAAATATAACAATGATGTATTTTTTTAAAGAATTCCTGTCCTCATAAGACCCTAAACTAGATCTTCATGTCAAAAATATACAATATATTGGTTATAGACATGTGATTTTAAATAAATGTTATCTCATTGTTTAGATTTCATTTGTCAGATGTCAGTGAGAAGTCATGCCATATTGCTTATTC
The DNA here is from genome assembly GCA_023101725.1 of Atherinomorus stipes. Classification (NCBI taxonomy): domain Eukaryota; kingdom Metazoa; phylum Chordata; class Actinopteri; order Atheriniformes; family Atherinidae; genus Atherinomorus; species Atherinomorus stipes. The sequence goes on from JALJCO010007119.1 coordinate 245,869, forward strand.
ACAACTGTAGCCTCATCATCATTTATGTGTCCACGCTGAGAAGATTTAAGGCTGTGTTGTGACTGTGGCTTAGACCGAGACTTTAGCTGATGAAAATCCCTCTCTACACCTCAAGGCCCTGCTGTCCCAATCCCCCTCAGACTGGCACTGATCGATAGCTGGTTGTTATTGACATGACACCTGCCGAGCTGGGCTTTAAGCTATCGAAAACCGATGTGGCACATCAAAAATGGGACTCCAGCTTTCATGTTTGTAAACAGTATCGATTTGCATAATAACCTTAAAAATTAGTTCCACGGATTAGGCAAGGACAAACCTGTTTCAGCGTTTGTTATGATGCCTCCAGCATTTGCCTAATTAGAGAAAAAGAGGCAGAGGCTGTGATCGGCTTGAAAAACAGGCTGTGATCGGCTTGACAAGTCGGTGCATTGCTGTCAACACCTTTTGGTTTGCCACTGTTAATGAAAGCCATTTTCCATTAAATAATAAAATAAAAACACACCTCTAGACTTCTTGGCAGACAGAAGCGCTGATGCGTCACTTTTACATGGATGCAAATTATAGCTGCGTGTCACCATCATTTATTCATGAGGGAGGCCTTCTATCTCTTGGCGGGTTTACCTGCACCATGGAGGTGCTCTTTTCTCCATTGTGCCACGGTGCTGAGAGAGATGTCAGAAATGACGAGGAGACAGATGTACAAAAGAAACAATACAACAATCTTCACTTCACTCGACAGGTCCAGTTTAAAGGCACTGAATTATGTATCATAGCAGCAGTACAATCACAGAATTATTTGTCAGCAGTGAATTTCTCCACCAAGTCTTTAAAAAGTGACCTACTTGACAAATAAAGGGCATCAATTAGCTGTAGTCTTGCAGTTGACTAATCCTTGCTATTTACTGAGAGGATATCACCATCATTGGCATGCATACGCCTTTATCAAAGATATTTCTCTCATCACAGTTTGTGCAATTAAACCTGCAATTCTGTTTTTCTTGTGTGTTTTCGTTCGTTTGCTGTCCATTGCTGCAACACACAAGCATCACAACAAAAAATGCTGCAAGGCAAAGATGAAGGAGGCTTCTTTTTCAACTCCCTGTTGTGGACATTTTTCGTATAATCCATTGCAACACCATTCCTGCAACAAGAATTCCCCAGTGTAAAATGCAAAAGATTAAAAAAAGAAAAAATGAAAAAAGTTTATGGAAAAATAAAGGCCTGGTGGTGTCTGACAAGCCTTTAAATCTGGGACAGTCATCCCAAAGAGGAATGCACATACTCATTGCGGGGACATAAAAGCTGAGTTTTAACAGCGCTACAAGGGAGATGGAGATGGTAGGCCATTAGCAGGATGTCATTCTTTCAGTCTGTGAAGATTTACAGTATTAAGCACCCCACATATTTAAAAAAAAAAAGTTGCACCAGTTTTTTCTTTCTTTCTTTCTTTTCTTTACAAAAAGCATTTTCCCACAAACATCTGGACTCTAAAACCCACAATGTCAAAGCACTTTTACAACCAGGTTGCTTGAAAAAAGATCAATTAATGAATTTGCACAGGTGCAGTGAAACAGAGAACATAAGAATTAAAAAAAAAGATATAACAAAACATGACTTAATATTTCACTTAGCATTATAAAAAAAGAAAATGTTTTTGGAAAAGGATGAAGGCAAAGAAATAGAAAACATAAAAGAAAACAACATTTTAGAAAGTAAACCAAAAAAAATGCAACAATGAAGCAACAAAATAGATTCACAGAAAATGAAAAAAATCCATTAACATAATAAAAATTCCAACAATTGAACATAAAGTAAAAGCTAAAAGAGTAATCAAATCTAATAACAGAGAAAAGACTGCACATATCAGAAAATACATCAGAAAACACAATAATTAAGAAAAAAACTCAAACAAACTTAGAGAAAAACCATGTTAGAAACACAAAAATTAGATAGGAAGCGCAATGTATATATATATATATATATATATATATATATATATATATTATAAAAGAAAAATTCTGCAACAAAATGGAAAGCAAAAGATTTTTTTCTAAACCCTAACAATGCAACAGAAAACATGTCAACAAAATAGAAAAACCACCCAAACTCCAACGAGACAACTGATTCTTCCAAAATGCACAAAGCTGTATCAGAAAACACACAAATCCCCAAAAAACAATATTGAGGAAAAGTAAAAGCTTTTCAGAAAACTCAACAATGACACATGAACAGTACATTTAAAAAGGCACACACATACACACACACACACACAACAAAAAAAAGAAAACGGAGAATAAAGCATTGTACAGTAGACACCGATAACCCAGGAAGTTCAACAGTTGTTAGACTGGAACAAATAATTTCAGAGTATTAAGATAGAATTATTAAAACCATGAAACAGGAACACCACAACAGAACAGAACAGAAAACACAAAAACAAGAAGAGAAAACATGACAACTAAAAAGAAAAAACAATTTAAGACAAAACTGATGATAAAAGGCAAAAAAGAACTGTAAACAATACTTTTCAGAAAGTAGTGATAAACAAAATGGAAGAAGAAAAGTGGCTAAAGACTTTTAAAAATGTGTATGTGTGTGTGTGTGTGTGTGTGTGTGTGTGTGGGGGGGGGGGGGGGGGGGGTGTCAGGTGCACTTTGCAAAGTACTGAAACCCTGAACTCAGCTGGGTTTCATCTCTGAAATTTGGAAAGTTTTGGTCCTGCAGTTGAATTTTGCTGTATCACCATAGAACTTCTCCAAATCATCGGCCAACATTTGTTTTTCAGCATAACAATCCCTGGAAGTTTAGAATGAAGGACAGAGGCAGGCGGGTGTTAGCAGTAAGACAAAAAGCAAGAATGCAAACAGACAATTTGTATTAAAAACGTCCAAATCATGAACCACACTCAGAATGGCTCTCCTGGACACAAATCCAGAAAACAGTACCATATGTGCAAGCTTTTTCACTAAGTGTTGACACTGGGGCCTGAAAGAATTAGTATTCTGCAAGGTAAATGTTTTCCTCCGGGCTCTGTTTCTGTGACAGCTTACAGATGTTTCAGCCGTGCAGAGAAAGTAAGGCTTATTCCACCACACCATGAATGAAAAAGCATGTTGAAGGTTTTGCCCCAGCCAAGTTCTGAAAGTGATCTACAACTTATACTCAGGTGCACTTTGCAAAGTACTGAAACCCTGCACTCAGCTGGGTTTCATCTGACACAGATGCTATCTAGTGCTGCTTCGATGGATTTCAGTGCATAGTGTTCTGCACACATTTGGCAACTTAGCATCTCTCTCATGACAGCTGTATGGACAGTTGCACAGTGAAAGAGTAAAAACTATTTTGAATCCATTAGAAGTTCATAAAGTCTTGGAAAAGACAAATGTGTCTTCTTGTTTAAGAGGTGTTGCGTAAAAGCAATTATTCATGTTTTTTTCTGTTTGCCTTTTCAACTCAATCTCTCTCACATACACACACCGCTCAGTTGTGGAAGCAAACTGAGCCAATCTTGTTTACAAGGAGTAGCGTAGAACTGCAGACTGCTGCTGTTGCTGCTGCTCAGCCTCAGCCTTGACTCCCATTTACTAGTATAACAAACCATCAGGGAGGGGAGGAAGGCAGGGGAAAACATTGTTATCAGCAGGCCAGATAAACCCCCTCCAGAGGTAGTGCTGATAGAGAGGCAGCCCCGCTGCTGGGCAAATAGAAAGATCCTATCTGGTCCTTGCTCTAAGACGGCCAATCAGCCCAGCAGAAGCACTGAGGCTTTCTCGAACGGGGAAAGATGTGTGGAGAGAGGACACCAGAGCATTGCCATGTCTGTTCCTCCTTTCAGATGGACTTTTAGAGGAGGAGCTGGATCTCATCTGCCTACTAGACGGCTGAGAGGAGGGAGGCTTTGGGTGGAGCTGTAGGGCTCTGAGTTTTGGTGATGCTGATGTGGGTCAGCTTGGGGTCGCAGCAGGCTAAGTTTTGCAGCCAGGAAAGGTTGAGTTGGGATTTTTAAATCCTCTTCTGATCATCAGTTCCAGAGACGATTTTTTTTTAGAACCAAGGGGTAATTTTTATACTTTTTCTTGGGCATTGATGGACAGTTTCTGGGCATTGATTGGATGATCAATAATAATTGTGGGTCAGGAAGATTTAATATTGATTCTGTGCTTCTGACTGTAGACATGTGAGGAATACTCAACGCAGTTATTTAATTACATGTAGTTATGTTAAATCATCAGAATATAGTAGTGGAAAAATTTGACCCTTGACACTTCATTTATCAGCGTGAACTGTACTTGAATTCACCACCTCCAGTTTAGAGCCAACTTCTGTTACTTCATGACAGTCTTTGTATAACTTATAATATTAATTAATATTTATATAAACTATATATATATATATATATATATATATATATATACCATGTTATTCCTTTTGCTCAGTGGATTTTTTTTTCCTTTTTCATGTTTCTTCCAGATGTTTTGATGTTCTTGATGTTAAGGTTTATTTCTTCTGTTTGGTTATAGTTGTTTAAGGTAGGTGGAATCAAACAGGATGATTGGAAGTAAATAAAGTGAGTCATGATGGTATATTTTTGTATACAAAATAATTATTTGTCATGTTTTTAGACTTTCTCTACTCAGATCAGCCCTTTTTTTGTCTAGATTTTCTAGATCCACCAGTTGCTTTTGCTTTCTTCTAGAGGCATACCTCGACACCTCCATCAGCTTAAATTCATCACTCCTCTTCTCTAGCATAGTTTAGATACTCTCCAGACCAGAGGAAGAAACAAACTTGTTATTCCAGCTTTTGTTTCTGTCTCAGAAGATATTTTGGGATTAAACCCATTTTTTCTGAAGGCTTTAGATCCTTTAAAAGGGCCCTTCTATCGTTTCATTCAGTTCTGACTGATGTCAGCTTTGAAAGGAGGCACTTACTGCAGTTACAGTGATTGTGCTTGTGTAAAATATTTCTGCATTCTTTCCACCTCTACACAACAGTTTGATATACAGTTGTAGTGAGAGGCCAAGATCCTCTATGACAAGCAGGAGGCACATTTCTGGAAGCAGAGAGGAGGGCTGCAGGGTGAAGAGGCTACAGCTGTCATTGCTCATCTTAATGGCATGCTGTTGGAATACAGACACACACATGCACAGCACGTACACACACCTACAAATATGGGGTAAATGAGGAAGCTTTGGATGTATGGGTTGGCCCCCTGCACACACTTACAACCACGTGAAACTGTGCTGTCTCGCACACACACAGAAAATATGCAGGAAATGAGAAGAGGAAGCTTTGGATGTACATATAAAAACATGAGTACTTGTGTGCATGAATGCATACTCACCCAGACATTCAAACTGAGTCACATAAACACACATTTGCTGGATTTGTACACAAATGCACACGCTCTTGCACAACATGAATATGTATTCCTTCACATTAGAGGCGAATACACAGCCTTACATGCAGATGGCACATACTGTATAGGACACAGACACACCTTCACACAGCCAGCATTGGCTGTGACAGATGTTGGCAGGAATGTTGCCAGGAAGAAAGCTCTTTCATTTCTTTTTATTATCTCTGTATTTTGGCATGTCTATCTCTGTACATCGTGTGGCCATGTGACCGAAGCTGTGTCTTTTTCTCTTCCAATTCCTCTGTGCACGCTCCTTTTCTTCCTATGTTATCCCCATGAAACTGAAGTCATTTGTGCCAAAAGAGATTAGAAGAGAATCGGGCAAAGCGAGGGGGACATTAGCAGAGATGTTTTTGTCAGTAATGAGCTAACTCTTTGTTATGCGCCGGCCTAAAGGAGGTCTAATGATGACGTTTGTACCGAGAGGAAGAAACCGAGTCTCCAGAGTCCACGCACAGCCTGAAATTATGGGCTTTGGTGCAACTCTTAACTCTATTCAATTATGCAGATGAGCCCACTCGTTTGTGTTGGTCGTCACTTTAATGATGACGTGGGTAAACAGACATATCTTTCTTTTTTCTTTAAGAATTCCACCCTACCCCCACTGCAGACCCCTTATTGCTTATTTTTCACCCACAAGAAAGTTAATTGTCTTAGTCATTAAAGAGGAATCAACTGTCATGCCACTGACAAAGACATAAAGAGAAGGGTAGACAGAGGGATGTGAAGGAAAAAAGAGTTGAGAGAGGTTTATTTTTGCCTTCCAGGCTGAAGGCTAAGAATCTCCTAAGATGCAATCATGATGTTTTGATGCAGGATGAGGGCTGATCATCCTCTCCAGTCCAGGCAGAGCCTCTTTGGAGATTTCTCTGTTCTCCCCAGTGGCCACCGGGTGGCAGAAGAGCACAAGGAACTCACCGACTCTTTGAAACGGTTCAGCATTTACTCACCAGAGACAGCAAGGGAAGGCTTTTTTTCCTGTGAGCGAACTGACTGGAAAAAAAAAAAAAAGAAAAAACAACAGTCCTGGAAATTATTGTTAAAGTTGCAGGGAAGAGTACAGATATGATTCATGATCACATGGCTGCAGCTGCACACATGCAAGGGCATTATTAGTCGAGCCTTTGTTCATCTTTAGAAGGGCCTTTTGTGAAAACAGTGATAGTTGGTAAATTGTAATAATGAGCCAAAATGCAGGCAGAGTTGAGTAAAACTGTTGAGGATTGAGCTGATATTTGGCTTAACTAAATTATTAAACACCCAATCACGTGCAGACACATAGCTTAAGCCTATTTTCATACTTGAGGACATAAAATATAAATATATGCTGAACAACTGTAGCTTGCAGAAGTTGGTAAGGATAAAAATTGATACGAATATGTAAAAAATCTTAGATACATTTTAGAGGCAAACTTTTCTAATTGTTTTTTTTTATTAAATTTCTTTTGCACTTAAGCAATAGCAGATATATTTAACTGACCACTTAACATGACACACTGTAAGATTTCTAATTGTTTTCTTTTATCATTGTTTTCAAAATAAATTTTTAGGTGTAGCATTAATATTTATCATATGCATTTAAAAATGAATGGAAAAATGTAGAACTTTCCAGAAATATAAATCTACAGTAGAAACATGCACTCTGACAGTCTTTTCTTTGTCAGGCAGAGAGGATAAAACTTCAGCATTTTCTATGTGTGTCAACAGATAAATGCAAAGTAAAGAAATTGTTGCATAAGTCTGCCTGATGTATTGTCTTTATGGTTCTTAATTTACAGTCTAGCCTTTAGGTAGGCACTGATCGACCAGCATATCAAAGTAAGAACATTATTCAGATTTTTTTTTTTTTTTTTTCTGTGGTGTTTCTTTGTCTCTCTTCTGATTGCACACCAGATGCCCTGAGCACTTGTGACTGAAGACAAATTAACTTGGGAATGATTGTCACATCAAAGTCTCTCTCCATGCTATTCATTTAAGACTCTGGGCATTGAGACCAAAGTTGCGTCCTCAAAAAGGGAGAGAAGGGGGTGAAAAAAATCTAGCTTTAGCACTGGCTTTATGTTTTACTTGCTCCAATTGTCTGCAAACTTGTATTTTTCCAGCCTACCCAGAGGAACTGAACACCAACGGGCACCACAATTCACCCCTTTTTAGATGCTCATTCTCAAATAGTCAAGGATCAAGACTGCATGTTGTTCCTACAAAGCCATACTGCATGAAGGTATTGTCTTTTTATGTGTTTGCAAGTGCAAAGGATTCTGGGTAGAATCAACTCCAGGAAAACCGTCCTCTTGTTGCATTAGTGTCAGATCAGGCACAGGGAAGGATTATTTCTCAGAGGGAAACGAGATGAAAACTACTTCTATCTGTTCTCTGGACATGCATTAAATCACATTTTATTCTTAGCTGGAAAACATGACACTGTACCTGCACCTGGATTTGCATTACACTTCCAGCCACACAACAAAACAAGCTCAAGCTGCCCCCCACCCAAACTGCCCCCTCCATAAAACAACCCTCTAGGGGAAAAATACTAAGTGAAAACATGTAAGTATGCTAGACAAACTGTGCAGGAGAGTTGTGGCCATTGTGAGTGTTTATTGGACATCAACGTCCTTGTGATGTGACAGGGGGGGTGCATGCCTCATCTCTACAGCGTGCATCTCGCCGCACTCAGCGGGATGCTCGTGCTCCCCTTCTCCCCGGTGCCACTGCCAGCCGTCTCTGCTGAGGTGGTGTGCTAATCATTTAAACAGCCCAATCAAAGGCAATATGATGTTTCACACAAGAGAGAAAAAAGGAAAGGAGGGAAGTGATTATTAGTGTTTGCGAGAGGCAGCCAGTGATTGAGCTGAAGCAGGACTTTGATTTTAGGGCCTCTTGTTGTTTTTCAGAATGGCATTGGGTTTAGCCGCCAGGCTTCAAGAATCTGGTGAGCTGTCAGCACATGATGGTTAACTCTTCTTCTTTCTTTTTTTTTTCAACTCGCTATAAGCTACACACAAAGAGAATGTGGACAGTTTATTGTTCTAAGCCAGTCCACAGTTTTGAAGGGAGCAAAAGAGGTTTTGTCTTTTTTGGATTTTGCATTCAAATTCTAATATTTATTATTGTTGTATTTATTCTTCACTGGTTTAGAAGAAAATCTGAATTTTGGGAACAAATTGAAGGGGATAAAGTCACTTTGAAAATGGTTTTAAAGAGTAGTTAAAATAGCTCATATTTGGTTTAGTTTCTTATTATGCTTCATTCAAATGGCAACATGGAATGTGAATATCCACACCACACACAGAGCAGACACACACAGGCACCACAGTGGAGATGAATCACCTTGGCTTGTCAAGAGGTTGGTTAATAGACACATTTGATGTCACTCAAAGCCCACTGGTGTTGAAAGGGTTTTGTTAGTGTGTTGATATCACCTCCTGTGCATAAAGCTCCACTTAAAACAATAAATAGCAATGAGCGCATCCAAAGCCCCTGCAGTTTAAACTATATGCCTTTGATATGGGATACCTATTACTGTTGGCTTTATCTAATGGATTGGATTCCCACACCTCGTCCCTCCGGTGTTTCAAAGCACTGAAACCTTCAAATGTAATGTGTTATCAGCACATTAGCTGCTCTAAAACCTCTTTCAGTGGCTAATGTGTCTGCAGGGGACAATGTAACACAGTTGGAAAGAGGACAGTGACCTTTCAACTCGTCTTTACCTGCTGCATTCATGCACTCTGTTTATTTCTTACTTCTTTTATACTTAAAAGAATCATGACAGATTTCTTCTTTTGGAAATTCCTCTCATTTTTTGATTGAGAGCAGTAATTTTATTGTTTTTGCTGGTTTCCTAAGGTACATGATTTTTCACTAGCTGGCCTTTTGTTTAAGTTTTCATAGATACAGATCTTCTAAACATCTGTTTTAAATACAGAAGTACAGTGTACAAAATGTTAAAAAAAAATGTTTTTCAAATGTTGCTGACATAAGGGTGTTTGTTCTTTTTTCTTTCTTTCTTTCTTTTTCTTTCTTTTTTTTTTTTACATACCTGTCTGTTGGAAGAAAAGAAAACTCCAAAGGATAACCGGAGCAACCTCTCACTTTGCCAACTCATTTGGGAGCTAAACAGCGATAACACAATTGTTAACAACACATCTTGGATGACAGCAGCTCTAAGAATTCACATCTGCAGTGTCCATTTCCCCCAGGCAGTTTCCAGCTACCGGAAGGCATCTGGATTAACTTAGGAAATACAGTTACTTTATTTATGGCCAGTTGACTTTCCTCTCATCCATCATCTCTGATTGGTCAGGTTGTCACATTTTTGCTCGGTTTAGTTTTGATAATCTTTAATTCCAGGAATTTTAATTCTTGTAATTGTCGGCTCTGTTTTTAAAATGCAGAGAATGAGCCGAACACAATTTTTACGTTACAAACTGATTACTTATTGCTTGAAAAGACTTACAGTTTCCCTATATGATGTCATGGTAGTGCCAGGTTTTTGACCACTAATTAAACCATCTTGTGTGAATGATAAAACCTTGCACTAGGGTTAAGACCACAATCAAACCTGTTCCAGTCTCTCAAAGACAGTAAGATCTTTAAGCGTGACAAAGAGCTCAACAGTAGGTTGATTTGATGCCTACACCCTGCTTTGTATTGCTTCCAGATGAAATAGGACTCATTATTCCTAAAAAACTTAAAAAAATATGCCTTATAACATGCAGTAGACCGACATAGTTTGTTTAAAGGCAGGCCTGACCCTAGTCAAGTTTACACTGACTTCTAATGCATTAATGAAGCCATATAATTTTTGTCTAAACATATCCATTCAGCTACTGAAAGCTAAGCAAGTGTGACGGATGGGAGGCTAATTCAGGTCCATTGGATAATTATTTCAATGTAAGACAACCTCCCTCCTTCCTAATGTAGACCCTTCCCTTCTCCTGCATATACATTTTTCCAGAAGAAGTCAAACAAAAGTCAAACTCTATAGGTTAGACGCTGTTGAACAGGAACCTGCAAAATGTGATGTTGTATGAAGTCAAAACAGCTTCCCTTTTCATCAGGTAATGGTGCTGTTGATTCAGAGCCTTGTTTTGTGCAACCAGATAGAATCTGACCAAAGTTGAACCAAGTAATTTCACTCAAACTTGCACCACGTTACAAAATTTTGGTACTGTTGTACAAATACTTGCACAGAAAAAGGCTGTCAGAATTTGTAGCGTATTCACCTGATGAGTCACACCAAATCTTATTTGGAAATGACATTAACCAGCAGCATGTTGATTTAAACTATGTCTCTATAAACAGTGAGGGTGAGCAATGGGCTATTTTGAACAGCTATAAATACACATCTAATTTAATATCATGCTGGTAGCAAACATACACAAGTTGAACTGTTCATCACTTGTAGAGATGTTTCATACGCTGTCTGATTATGTAGAGTAACAAACCACAAAGTGTTTTCTGAGATGGCATAAAAGCTTTCATCTGCAGTGTGCCAATGTATACACGTGTATATAAAAGTGTACCAGCTCCCCTTTTCTTCTATACATTCCTGTATATGCTTTCTAAAACAGAAGAGGTGAAAAATGGCCTGCAATACTCTAAATTTAGCAGCATTGAGAGGTTTTGGTTAGCCTCAGTGGAGCTTTGATTTACTTTCAAAAGCTCCAGTTTAGGTAAAGGCTGATTGTTAGTTAGCTCACCAATTACACCGAATTTGTGCTTCTTCTTTTTCTCGTCAGACAAAAAAAATCCTGTTTTAGCTCCATAGGGTGCCAGAGCTAAAATTAAACATAGTTTGAATGTATGTGTTCTGTATGTTTATCCTCATACCAAAGCTGTCATTAGGAAGAATGGAGTGCATGTAAGGTCTTGCATGATAATAGGGTTAGTTGTTGTGCTCTGTGCATTGCAATCCATAGAATGACATGTTAGTGTGTGCTCTTCTGATTTAGCTCTATGGCTGCAGCAAAGTGAACGTACATCTCCAGCAGTGAGCCCCAAACAGCTCCTAAAAGGGCGGTCAAGCTTCAAATGTTCGTTTATTTACTTCTAACTTATAATTATGTCTGCGTCAGAGTGCACCGCATAGAAAAAAACATATTTGGCTCAGCTTACCAGCCAGTCGTCAAGGGGCGCTTGCTGTCCCTTCTGATTACTGTTGTGGACTGTAGCCCTGCCATCCCAGTGGCTCTGTAAGAGGAGAACCACTAGGATCTTATTTAAGAAGTTATTGTGAGTGACTCAACTGTTCTGATTGCATTAGTACCAGGGAATACTTCACAGACAAACAAACATGTCACCACCGAACAGATATCTGTTGAGGTCACACAAGAGAAAGTGTAAGATGAATCCAGCACAAACCATTGTAAATGTAATTGAGGGCTAGGTTGGTATACTGTAAAATGCAGTCCAGCACTGTGACAACACTTTGTCCAGGTCAAGGAGTAATTTTGCTTATCATACAGGCGGTATGTAAATGTCCCCCTGCTAGCTAAGAAGCTCTCTCTGTTCCTTCATTTGGCATTCATAAGCAGTTGTGACGACCTCATCAGTTAGATGGAGCTGACTCCAAGACGGAGACGACAAAACCACAGACCTCAAAATGAGAGGAGCAGGAAGACAGAGACTCAACTTCACAGGAAGCGTGCAAACTGAACCAAATTCTCCCTCTCTGTCTACCCCATCTCTCCTCTTTTCTTCTTTCCCCTTTCTTCACTTGCTAGTTTAAAGTTGTCCTGGCTTTTATTTTGAGAAATATTAATTTGGTAGAAGAGTGGTGTCGTATCTGAAACACAACACAAAGGGAGAAAAAAGAGAGGGGGAGAGTGAGAAAAAAGGGGGGGAAAGAGGGGAGGGGGAAAAAAGAGGCGCAATGCGTGCACATTTCTCTCGCTTGACGTTTTGCTGAAGTTTGTACGCCACTTGAGCCCGCCGTTTCCCTCACTAATGATACCAGCGGAGCCTCTCTGGGGAATGGCGTCCGTCGTGCGCCTGGCTTTCACATTTCCAGCACCAGGTATTTTGGGATACGCAAGCGGGGACTATGAGGCACATCATTCCAGGAGCTCATCTGGTTCTTTCTCTCCGCCGTGCTTCCTCTCTCCTCTCCAATCGGCTTCACTCCTCTCCTTTTTTGTTGTTGTTGTACTTCTGCATACGCAGACATTCTCTGTCTCACTCTAGTTCTGTCTTTCTTTCTTCCTCCCTCCCTTTCTCTTTCTCTCTTACTTTTTGATTTGGTAGGGAGGATTTCAAGTGAGGAGGGGAAAATGCATGCACAGGAGAGGGAAAAAAATCTTTTTATTAACTTATTCATTGTATGTGAAATCAAGAGGATTTTTTCCTTTCTCTCCTCCACTCCTTCTTCCCCTTCCCCTTGGTTAAAGCAAATGAATGTTTAAAGAGGTAATTTTCTGGGCCCTGGCAGGATCCACATTGTGTATTACACAAACAGGCGGCAACAAAAGGAAATTCTAATCTAGACAGTAACACGACTGCACAGAGGATCCTCGGCGGGGGGTCTGGATGAATTATACAACAATCTGTGTTCTCCCTCGTTTAATTTAAAGGTCTGTTTTCAAGGCTATCGCCAGCTCTCACTTCAGACGAAAGATTTGGCCTACTGAGGTCAAGCCCATATTGACAAATATCAAGAGGCAAGAAAGGAGCACCCAAAACGCAGATAAAAAAAAAAAAAAAAAAAAACGTGAAGGCAAACAGATGAGCAAATGTAAAAGTAGTAAGAGAGAAAGGAGGAAAGCATAACATGATGTTGGCCATGAAACGTTGGGGCCCAGATGAGGAGCTAAAAGAAACTGAAAAATAAGCATGTGAACGTTCTTATTTATTAGAAAGAAAGATTGTTTGATAGTGCTGCATGGCTGTCATGGTCTTTTTCTCACAGTTTTCGAGGAAAAGAGGAATTTATCACTGACAGCTTGTTATGCAAAGAGGCTTGCTGCCCTTTGCTCTTGAGGTTTTGTCAGCACATGCAGAAATAAAGGACATGCCTATAGATTTTTTTTTTAGATGCTGCTTACATGCAGCATTACATGTATTTGGGCTTGTTGCATAATATGTGACTGTGCCAGGCACTTCATGCTGCTCTTTTTTTAAAAAACCTCCACTGATGTAGTTTAAAAAAAAAAAAAAAACTCTGACTAATGTCTGCCAAAATCTTTGAACTGAGACATTGTTAGAACGGCCCCCTGCTGGACAAATTTATCTTCCCTGTTTCGCCTCTTCAGCCTTCTTTTTATTTCTATATATTGGTGGTGTCAGGTGGTGACAAAAATTGCACAGCCACCCGGAGTCACCTCTTGTCGCCACTGGTTTTCTTCATAGTTCATGGAAGCCACACGCTTCAGCTTCCCTCCCGGTCCATCATACCTTGGACAATCAACAGGTCACAGCCTCCCTATCCCTTCCCCGCGGCTCACTACCAGCCTCCTTCTGACAGGACGAGTTTGACCTCTGAACCCTTTAGCAGACAGCTCAATCAGTTTTTCATGGCACCAGTCATTGCAAAGAAAAGAGAGAGCCACATCACTTGGGGGGGAGGAAAAGCATTGGCAGCCTCTTTAGAGTTTTCCTTTTTCATCGTCAGCCTTCCTCAGTCCCATAGCTGCGATGTTAGGCTTCAAATTACTAGCATGACATGGCAAATCACTTTGGGCATTTACACGTGTCCTCATATATTACTCACCTCCTTTGTTTTCCCCTTTATCATCAATAGTCTTTAATAATCTGAAGCCTCTGTGGCTTTTTTTTTCTTGCACGCACCTCGAAAGTCACAACCCAGTGCTGAAAAATCTGATCTGATTGAAGAGGTATTTAAAACAAAAAGATCTCTGATGCAAATTCGGCCCCCCTTTCACAACCGAACCACTAGTGATGTTTGCTCCTGTACGTCCTCTGAGCTGCAACGCTGATTTAACCTCCGGGGATGAGCAGCCAGTGATCACAACGCTCAGAGGAAGTTAGCGGCCTCCACTCTCCGGAGGCCAGCACTTCCTCTTGATTTTGCCTGTTCTGTGGAGAAAAGAAAAGAAAGGTAAAGATAAAAAAAAAAAAAACACCCCTGCTATGCTGTGTGTGTGGGCTTCACACAACTCGAAAACTGCGTCATCAGCACAAAGATAAAACTCTCAGTGTGCATGTGTGTGTGCATGAGTGCAAGTGTGTATTTTAGGCAAGGTGCCTGCCCTGGAGCTAGATAATGTGAACAGAAGCAGATGGGGAAACTTAAACGCACACCCACTAGGGTATAGCAGAGCTGGCACAAAGTGAGAAGAGGTCTTAGAACATCTCCCAGCCCGAGTGGATGCCAGCACTCTCGCTTGCACTGAGACTGGATGACAAAGAGAGCGAAAAAGAGAGCGAGTGAGAAATAGGGAATCTGCTTTCTGTGTGTGTTTTGTGTAGTACCTCAACTTTTTGTTCTCTTCGCATATTTATTCTTTCACGAAACAGTTGGCCCAGTGTCCTGTTTTGTGTCTTATCTGCAGTTCTCCAACATTAGGCATGTCTGGCTTTATGGAGCACCTCCCTGTATAGTCTGTGCATTTTCCATTATTTGTTTAAGGTTTTAAAAAATGAATTACTGAAGTAAAATGTGGCGAGGGTAAAGATTTCTGTGCAGTTGAAGGCCAGAAAGAAACAACAACAAGGAAGGTACAGACTTTGGAATGAATTTGCAGTGGATTTTTACCCTCACTATCACAAATAATCATGTTATATTGTTTTTCAAGGACAAGTGTGTCCTGTGTTTGTTTATAACCCTGTTAAATTCTGGATCAAAGGAGTGCACCTATTATAAAAGCTGCCACGCATTTCTTCGATCAATTAACCCCCTGACAAGATATCAAAAGGCTCATCATGCAAACCATAAAAGCAACAAACACTTCCTGGAATCCACCATCTGTCTCATCATTTCTAGCAATTGGTATGTAATAATAAAAAATAAAAGGAATGAAAAAAAAATACAGACCTGATGGGAAACTAAAGTGAAAATGAGGAAATGCATTTAGAGGACACTGCAGGTAAGTAAGGTAAGTAAACAAACAAAAACATAGTGGAATTTTCTCTGTTCACTGAAATACATTTATTTTGTGAAAATGCACAATTAAGAATTATTTATTCATAATCTACCTGAATATGAAAACATTTGCACAAATATGCAATGGAATTCAGTTGTAATTGTAAAATAGACACTTAAATGCTTTTTTAAAATATCTTTTGTCCACTATTCTGAACATTCTTAAGTTTTTTGGCTGACAAGGAAAAACTCTTGCATTTTTTTTTTGTCCTGCCTGTCTTACTTTTACTTTCCCTCCACAATCCACTACGTTGCACTGACATTTTTATTATCAGTTTGCAATAACAAAGCAGCCTAAAAACCTTTTTTAATGTGGGTTTTGTAATAAGCATACAGAAGTTAATAAAATGTTTGAGCAAGTTTGCCTGGGTTGTGTCTACACAAATGACAAAATCACAGTTGTTGAAGACTTTCATGTGTGTGTGTGTGTGTGTGTTGTTTTGTTTTTTCAACCATGACATCCTGAATCTTAAAAAGCAGTTGTCTTAAATCATTCAGATAATGTCTGTTTAACAATTATGTAAGAGGCACTTGTGCCAGCCCTTAGCCATGCGTGATATTTTGCAAAGCATCTAAGTCACTTGGGGCCAATCTGTTAGGCCCATAAATCAGCTCTGGATCTCCACACAAGGGGTAAAGAGGAGGCCAATGAGTCCTCCCACAATGAGATGCACATGTTGCTGCCTAGTGGGTGGGAGCTGAAAAGGTCAGAGGGGGTGTGTAGGTTAATAATGAGGTGAACATGAGCTTCTCAAGTCCCAGGGATGAGCCGTAATCATTACTCCAGAGGGGAGAGGACCATTATCTCAATGATGTGAGAAGATGAAAGTGAAGAGGGTGACAGTAGCAGTGGTTCTGAATTACTGGGTCAGGTAAATAATGCTTGTAGATAAGTGGATTAAACGTGGAAGTAATAAAAGTGGGAAGTTATGGTGTTGCAGTAACATAAGAATCATGACTCAAAGCCACAGTCATTTTAGAGTGCATTGTATCATATCATCATCAACATCATGTCCATATATATGTTAACCCAGTTTGTGTTATGTGTGCTCAACGTCCTGCAAGCTATTTTGTGCTCTTCAATGATTCAAACCCCATGTTTCCTGTTATCTTTTGGGGTTTCAAGTGGATTCTTTCTGCCATGATCATCACAGATCAATTATAAGCCAGTGGGAAAAGGTGAGCATGAAACTGAGCTGCTTTTTAGGAAAGCAGGTCTTGATCCCCTCAGGCAATTGTTCCAAAGCTTAATAGTTCCAGCAAAGAGGACTTTTAACACTCTTGACCTTAAGTCTAGACTTCAGTGACCACAGGGGTCTCAAACTGAGGCTCTGCCGTATGAAAGAATTATTTCTAAACACGTTGCTTAGTTTATGGTGGCATTGGGATATTTCTGTTGTTTTTAATTATGATGAAGTGGTCCCATTTTTACTGCATGGTTTCAAATAAGCCTAATTTGATTCATGTAACAGTCTGAATCTCCTGAAACACTGAAGGCTGAGTTTCCATCACATACATGTCTTGGGCATCAAACATTACACCAGGGTTCTTCAGCTCTGGTCCTTGCCCCTTGCCCTGCAGATTTCAGACGTTTCCCTGGTTGCACTCACCTGACCCAAATTCATAGATCATTAAAGTTATCCCGTGTAACTTTTGACTCTGACATTAAGCCTAAAATGAGCAGTATTAGATCATTTTTCGGGCCAATATACAGTGAGTGACACGTGTCAGCACTCTGAGCGGGCTGCCCTCTGCAGAAATCAGACATTGTAACTTTGGAGATGCGGGCTGTCGATGAAAATGCCATAAAGCAAGTTGCTTTATGGTTCCTCTTCCGTAAACACAGAAAGCTCTACTTGTGCTACTTTCTCTCATTACTCGAAGCATAGTCATGGTGGAACAAAGTAAAAAGGTGAAAGTGATGTCTGAGCAGGCCAGAAAAAAACGTGTCAAAGGGATCACGGCAGATAAAAAACACAAGTGGACATTGGAAAAGAATTCAGTCATTGGAGATTTCTGAAACAGCAGTGTGGAAGCAAAACCCACTCTCTGTTTGCCACCCTATCATTAGACTGGTAAGTAAGTTTGGCTGTTGTGTAAACATACAAAAATGTGATGTTTTTCTTTCTTTTTTTCAGTCAGCGTTTATTCAAAACAACGTCAATAAGAGCCATATAAGCTGCCTATAGTTTCCTGTTGGCGAAACGCGGCTAGAATTACTATAGACCAAAGCTAACGTGACTCCCTTAACATTTTGCGCAATTGTGGCTGGTTTGCAGCAATAAACGCGTCTCTCTGTAATTCATATAAATATCAAAGAAGTAACAGAACGATCGGCAGTTTGCTTGGTTTAGTTGTGTGGTTTTCATACTGTAATGTCCCATAAACTGAGCTAATCCAGACGTTCTCATAACAAACGTGAGTTTTGCCAAAGTTACGACTTCATTCAGTGCACAAAACTACAACTTGGTTTCATGGCCGGTTTTGATTGCCCATTTATCTTTGCATTGTGCGTTTGTGTGTGGGATGTTTCAGCTATGTAAACATTTATAATTAGAAACAGAGGCGCATACCTTCGCCGGGGGCATATCCACCAATAGTGAAAAATCCTTTAAAAAATTCTTGAATCTTGATGGACTCATTTATTTCAATATCCAAACCCGGGAGAGGAGATTTAAACTTGCGTCATTGCCGTGAGGCCTGTGAGACGTTGGCTCCTAGTGGCCAAAATTTACACGGTATAACTTTAAAGCTATGGTCTTTTTTCAAAATTTCTCAACTGATTCTGAAATCGTAGACCATAGCTTTAACAGGCTTGGCAGAAGCTAAAAACAAGGTGTTAAAGTGATCAATTTAATTTATGTTGAAGCAAAACAGCTTAGATCTGCAGAGCAGTGTCCTTCGTGGACCCTGCATTATAACGTTTGCTGTCCCTTTATTTTCTCATGAAACTCTTACTGTTAAAAATTCTACAGCAGCTTCTTTTATTTTATACAAAGAGTCAAAAACATGGCTTTGTTGAATGTGGGGGCTCAAGCCCCACGTTAAAATTGTATTCATTTCTTCCAATATTCATATATGTGGCATTAATTTGTAACTTTTTACCTTGCATTGCTGTTATGACGTGCACATGTACCAACAGTGGAAGATATTTTCTGTTAAAATCTGTTTCTTTTGGATGACTTACCAAGGTGGGCACAAACCTTTTGCCTGAGTGAGTAAAGGCATGGCAATGAGCTGAGGAGGAATCTGGGTCCTAGCTCATCAGGCTCTACCATGCTACTGGATGTGCCATGTGCTATAGTTTAAATCTTTGCTTTAGGTATTGATGGCCATTTTGCTTTCCCCTGTGTGCTATTTGGTTTGGCCAAACCACTATATACTGTAAATACCCTTATGTATCATGGTGTTAGGTCAGTTTTTCTCTGTTAAGTTTGTTTTGTTTGTTATGTTACTTTTGAGTATTGTTAGATTTAGTTGACCACAGCTGATTTATTTCTTCTTTTTGAGTTTGCAATTTTTTAAATTAATTTCTGTGTCCTTCTACCTTACTGCTTGGTCTCTGACATTCAACATGAAGTAAACTATTCATGTCTCCTTTCATGTCTACATTATGTATAAAGTATTCCCTGCTTTATTCTGATGTCCCTCCATCCTAACACCTTTTCCTGCTGTAGTTGTAGTTGTATGTTTTCAGAAAGTTTTTACAGTTTTACCTTAACCCTTTCTGCGAAAAATGCCCTTTTCTTATCTCCCATTTTTTAATTATTTGCTGTTTTGTATTGGCAGTAGCTGCTTTAACAAAAACTGCTATTTGCTCTCTCTGACAGTGATGTCACTTTGCCAGACCAGGAAAAAAATGTTTCTATGACCATGATGAGGCTTGGCTGTTGGATTTGTTGCTTCAAGATGAAAAACTTTGTGTGTAACACTAGTAAGGATCCCTTAAATGTTTGCTTTTGAACTGCCAGTTTCATGATACCTTCTGATGCTCTTAGACTGATGCTTCCCCGTCATAAAGACTAACAGGATTTCTCTCTGTGTGTTTTCAGGAACAGTCTAAATGCATGTGTTTAAGTTTAGGAGATTTTGCCAGTGGGTAAATAGCTGCTTGTAAGAGATAACAAAAGTTAGGAGTAAATGTGTTTAAGAAAGTCTGTAGGAAATTAAGCAGGGATAACATCTTGCGGTCAGCTAGTGGATCTTATTTGAGATAACATTTATTCAAGAGCTGAAGGCGCATTGAGTTAAAATCAGCTCAACAGCTGTGAAGTTACAGATAGCAGGTCAACAGTAGAGAAAGAGAGCACGCGCCTTATGGGCTATTTTGAAAATAAAAAAAAGGTGAAATTCAGTCTTCTTCAGCAAAGTTTAACTGTTCAGGAAATTAAAGTATGATGTAAGAGTGTATTTGCGAATGTCAGAACATCTCATTTGGACAATTCCTTAGAGATACCAAGTTGGACATAACTGAGTCTTTAATGCCTTATTCAAATAAAACAGACAGTAAATCTTTCTGCACATGCTCAAGTGCTGGAATGGATTGCAGTACTCTGTTAATGCCACTTAATGCTCTTC
The DNA here is from genome assembly GCA_023101725.1 of Atherinomorus stipes. NCBI lineage: Eukaryota > Metazoa > Chordata > Actinopteri > Atheriniformes > Atherinidae > Atherinomorus > Atherinomorus stipes. Next base: position 265,968 of record JALJCO010007119.1, read on the forward strand.
AGGTTTGGACTGCAAATTGCTGGTGCCTCACTGTCTCTAGAAGACACCCATGCGCGCATACGTATATAAACACATATCCCACCCCCTTGTACGAGAACTCAAGTTTGATTGATGAGGAAATAGATGGTAAATTGCAGTGTCCATCCTGATGGATGACATCATTTGGCCCAATGTGCTGATCACGTATGCCAAACCAGAGGCTTTCCCACCTCCCCCTTTCCATCCTCTGCTCCCCTTTTTTGCTTACAATTGATCAGTGGGAGTTTTGCACAACAGCCTCCTTTGAATTTAATGCATGAGGAAGGAGAGCAGTTGACGTGGCTCTTTACTGCCTGTCCCGGTCCCTCGTCACCCTCCCTCCTTTGCACTCCCCCATCCATCTTTATCTAGAGGGGATTCGAGCATTGACAGATCCAGTGGTACTCTGTTTGTTTACCCTCATATGCAGACAATCACTCTGTGTTAAATGGTCCGTCTGCTTTTAGATGGATTATTGTTTACACATGTTCAATTATAAGGAGTGTCTAAATGCAGACATATTGAGGTGTAGATGAAGAAAGATGGGCAGTGATTGTCAGCCCTTCATGTCCTCTGTCACTGTTTGTTCTCATCATCAAACTAGAGCAAACGCTGTCGATGTTTGCCTCAGACTTTTTTTTTTAAGTCCGTTTAAACAGTTAGTGTCAGCATTTGAGACAAATATTCAAATTAATTTGTAAAGCCTTGAATTTTGCCGCAGCACGCTGGGGTGCACCTTATAATGTTTAGATAAGTCTGGGAAAGACCTCTGACTGAAGTGAGAGTGGCTGTCATATCTGTTGGCACAGGAGAGCTGCGCGTATTCCTCAATCAGAATTCCTACACTTGTAAACAGCTTTGCCGAGCCTTGTTCTCCCAGAAGCTTATTTTCTGGAAGCCATCCAAGCGCCACCTCATATTCAAATGGGCTGACAGGTGAAAAGAATCGGAAGGGTGGGGAGCAGAAAGGTTGGGGGGGGGGGTGGAGATGCCTTGATTGATGGGCCAATGGCATGCGGCGGCAGCCGAGTTTATGAGCCAGAGCAAATCTGAATATTGAGAACGCGGACATCGTGTCACACTGGACATATTAAGAATTATTTGACAATGCATTATGTTGGAGATCTGTCACGCAAAAAAGATGAGCATGCCCTCCCCTGCGGCTGAAATTACAGCCTGCGGTGCAGTGAGAAGTAGCTCCCACTTTGTCAATTCTCTGTGGACGAGACTGACGCGGGGGCCCACTGACCGGGGCCCGCTCACTTATTCAGAGTTAGCAACTGCCAAAATAAATAACAAAAAACATCAGTATGCATGGATTCCACTGTCAGCTTATGTCTCAGATTCATATTCTATTACTATAAGCTTAACTTTGCATGCATTTCTTCCCACCATAAAGACTTTTAAACTCATCGGGTCCACAGTGAGACAAAATATATGTAAAAATACAACACAAATACACCACATGACAGCTGAAAAAGCTAAATCTAAGTAGAAAGTCTTTTCCAGCTGCTGTTTGTATGACTTCCACTCTTCTTACTTGGTTTACTACTACACAGATTTAGCCTATAAGTAATGCCAGCTCAGGTCCATCCTGAGGCTATTTTACACTTGGAATCGACATGGTGCTAACAAATGGCCTCCACCTGGGCCTACTGGATCGGGATTGTCCTCCTTGGCTCTCTGCTGATGCTAATCATAGCTTTCTAAGCAGCGCATGACCATTTTTTGACCCTTAAGGAATCTTCATCTTGTTACAAGCGGGCCTCTCTGGAGCGCTGTAATGTGACTGATACACTCTCCATGTGATCTTCAGCTTTAGCAAAGCATGCATACGTGTGTGGTAATGTCTTTACAAGGTGTCAAATTGTTTCCTATTTGCACATTTTAATGAAATAAATGAACCAAAAGGCTTTTTGGTTTGTTTGTGTGTGTGTGTATTTTTTATGTATGTGTGTTGAAGGCTAGAAACACACATGAAGCTTACAGCAGCTTGTGGGTTTTTGTTTTTTTTAAACCTCGCTGTGGTGCTTGAACATGACAACATGCGCTGTAATAACTCCAAGGTATTAATCCGATATTCATTTAGATGTGAGCCATGTTCCTCCAAATGGTGGAGGAAACAAATCATTGGCCCTTTAATAATAATCAATGCCCGATCCCCCACCCCTCACCAACACCCCCTACTTTCCCCGTTCATCATCTGGAGGACTGTTTGTGTGTGTATACGTGTGTATGGTATAGTGTGTGGTGTTTCTGAGTGTACTCTGAGAACCATGTTTTTTCCTTTGGGGGTCTCTTTGGCTGACCCCCCGACCCCTCTTTCTCTGAGGACAGCCAGCTAAGAACCAAGCAACATATCAAAGAGTGGGGGGCACAGCCAGGCCACTGGGTTTCTGGCAAAATCATCTCAATAAATAAATATCACAAGACACCGCTGGAGGGAAAAGCTTTGATGTGGGGGGTTGAGCCCCAATCTCTCTTTTCTCTCTCACTCTTTTGCAACCTCAATACAGGCGCTTCTCCTCTGGTGTCTTCACTCACCGCCAAACCCTCACCACTTGCTCTGACAAAATGGCTCATGTGTGCCCCTCTATACACATTTCAACACCAACCAAATGTTCAGGGGCTTGTAGTTTTCCTCTCTGAGGAGGTGCGAGTTGGACAAGAACAGTTTTGTTGTCAATAGATGCAGGGTGTTGGATTGTTAGGAGTACTTGGCACCAACAGAGTTCAGGAAAAGCTTTTTTTTTTTCTTTCATAGTGTTAAGATGTTGAGGTTAAAAGTGAGTTTACGTGTTAAAAATATGTTTTAGTTGAGCTTTTATGGTTTCCACAAGGTAAGATAAGAAAGCATCTTTAAAAAAAGAAATACCCTGTCAATCATTCCTTTAATTGCTCATGCAACTATCCAAACAATCCTGCACGCCAGGGCCCAACTGTGAATAAATGAGAAGTTATATAGAGTTACTGTATATCTTGACAAGTACAAAGCTTCTTCACAACTAAATAATCAATTTCTTTCTCACAATCCACCAAAGTTTATTATTCAGTCTTATTCCATTCTTACTGTGATTTTTCACCCACTTTCCATTTAAACTATTTGTATTTAACACTGTTAACACCGCTGTATTCTCCAGTCTTGAAAAATATAACGGTTGAAGAACATGTCCTGATGTAAGTGTCCTAAATTTGTTCAAGGGAATTGCAACACTTTAGCCAGCTGTTGCCTCAGTCTGTCACAAGATAGACTCTTTTTTTTTTTATAGACTGACCCTTAGGGATGAATCACAGTGTCTACTTCATGGAGGCATGAATATACACTGGAAAGTGTGAACTATTATATTTTTCCTTTGCAAAATTGCCTCATGCCTATGTCTGCAAATGCTGAACTTGAACAGTGAGATTTTAAAACAGCTGACTATTCTAAAACATTTCTGCGGCACTTTCCAGTAAAAGATAAGAAAAAACATGGGATGTCAAAGAGTCTACAGTGAACGGCCAAATGCAAAGCTGACAGCAGCATTGTGAGGTTTTTTTTTTCTTCCATTTTTTGTGATCTGTTATAAAAATGCAGCAGTGTGACAAATACTCTGTGAGTCACTGGTCAGAATACATCTTTTCTCCTTTCCAACAGGTTGAATTTCTGTAAACAATATTTGTTTTTCAAATCAGCACAAAGTGTATTTGTTAAAAAGTTATGAGAACTCAAAAAGTTTCTCTGTCGTCCAATTTGAATAAATAACTCTCAAGCTTAGCAAAATATGTCAAATTGATCTCACAGCTTTAACACTTACAGTATAGCAAGCACTATGTACTGTGGTATTAATGTTTATCAAACAATGAGGTCATACAGATTGTAAAAATGCCCTAAATGTTTAATAAACACCTCTTTTAATTGAAATTTCTTTCAATAAAAGTGAGTATTAACTTGCTTAGAAACTTTCATGTTTTCTGCCATTTAATATTGTGCATTTTATAAAAAGTTATTTCATCAAGATACAGGAATTTATTTTAAACCAATTTAAGCTGGTCTGCTAAATGATAGCTTTGCACAGTCCTCATTTAACAGTGCAATGAATAAAAAAACCACGTGACAGCATAACAGCACAATAAAAGTGGGTGGAGGTGAGAGTGGATTGCCTGAAGGGTGAAATGTAGGTACATTAAGCTCAGAAATTGGTCAATAATCCTTTCCACTTACTATTGAGAGGCATCTGAGTGGAATGTGGATTTGAGTGTTTGTGTGTATGCTCTTTTACGTTGAGTACTATGGGGTTAAACTGTGTGTCTCTGGGGAGGGTGTTATTGACTGTTGACCAGCCCAAATTAATTTTCAACAAGCCTCTTCAGGGGAACAATGGAGATGGATTACTATTGTAAAGGGAAGGCCGTGTGTGCTTTACTAAGTGGATGACTGGCCTCTTAATATGCCTCCATCTCAGCTGAACTCCAGTGCTGGAGTTGTGCAGTTGCTGCTCCTGTTTTTGCACTTATTATGTGCATCCACATCCACTTTGGCTCGTAATATAAAGGTGTGTTGACAGAAGATATTTTTTGCACCCAAATTTTCTTACCGGCAACGCTGAGCACAGTCATTATTTCCAAAGTCTTATTCTCATATGGATTTTAAATGTGCCTGTGTAGTTGATGTGCCTCGGCTAAGGAAGTCAAGCTGCTGAGTTAAACAAGAGGCCTCATTGTTAATTTGAGCATCCTGGCTTATTAGTTTGGTTTTGATCTATCCAAGGCGGCTGGGTGTCATCCCATCGCTTGTTTTCCCTCTCCCACTTTGAATGGTACAAGTGACAAAAGGCCTCCCACACAAAGTAGCTGCCGCAGTGTGATCACTGCATGCTGAGACACAGGGAGGTGTCAGCACTAATCTCCTTTAAAATGGCTCTCTTGTCTTACATCCGATGCTCACAGCATCGCCTCAACACTGTTATTGTGTCTACTCGATGAGACTTGCTGTCCCACTTTTACACCACTTTTGTTTCATACAGTTGAGCGTGTGCCACTGAAGTTACAATACATTGCACTTGACTTAGGAGCTGAAATTCAATGAAATGTTTTTACCTGCTATTCTCAGCAACATCAGTGTATCTTGTGCTTTCTAATCTCCCATCGCTAAAAGTGATAATAAGAAGTAATATGCAGTACAAAAACAAAATCTGCTCCCATTGTCAGCCTTGGGATGAAAAGGACTTGTTAAGTGTATACTCAGGCAAAGTGATTGAGACTGTTGAATTTCTCTGGGACTCAGGAATACTAATTGACGCCTACTTCTTCTCCAGGGTTTATATTCTATACCCTGCAGGAGAATTGGAGCAGGGCTTGAGGTTTTATTTTAGAGACTGTTCAAGTTTTTTCTTTATATCTAAAAAGAGACAGAGGCAGACACCACTTTAATTAATTGCAGTGATTTTTTTTTTCCCCACTCAGGTTTGGAGTGCATTAGTGCGTCATTCTTCACTGTTAAGTTGTCACTTGCTGCATTATTTACAGTGGTTCTAGAAAGTTTATAAATCTGTAAGGATTTTCAAGATTTTTGCATAATAGTGGTGTTCAACCTCCTCAGATTTTCACACTAGATAAGTGGCCAGTGGTCACAGCCAAACGACAATAACCCTATCACCATGACTCATTGATAGACACAGGTTCTTATATGATCTTATTATGAGGTGTTATGGTACACCATAACATCTTACTGTCTGAAAAACTGGGAAGGACTTTCTGGCATTGCTATTAATTGGTTTAAGTCCTACTTAAAAGATACGAATAACTTTGTGTAAATAAGTGACTATAAATCTGAGCAAAAAGAAATAACCTGTGGAGTCCCCCAAGGCTCAATCTTGGGGCCACTGCTTTTTATCAGCTATATGCTTCTATGAAAAACAACAACATATGTTACCATAATAATGCTGATGCAGTCACCTCCAAGGCTTGAGGTTTTATTTTAGCAACAGCAAGAATTAATATTTTTATGTTTTTGCTGAAGTCACAGGGTGTGTTTCAGCAGGAAAATCCTAGTATCTGCTGGCCCTCAAGGACTGGAGTTGCCTACCTCTGTCATATTTGTTCACACACTTGTTTGGGTTAACACAGGATTCCACTAAAGGGCTTATTTGAAAACTGATATCAGCTAACTTGTTGGGTATAAACAAAATAACACACTTCACACAAATGCAAAATACACAACTCAGTCATGATAGCAATGCGTATGCACAATTAAAAGCTGGTATATTCTCAGCCTAACAATGACCATAATTTTGTTGGTATCTAGAGCTAACCATGTTGTGTTTGTTTTTAATGCTTAACCCTCAGAAAGCATGGCTGACAGCAATGTTAGTCATGCTTTCTGGGAGTTAAGGCATAAAAGGCATTGAACATTTCTGGAAGATTGAAAACACAGTAGACTAATTTACACTTTTTGAAAAGGCACTGACATTTCACATAATCAAAAACATTACATTTGAAGGTGTTTCGTAGACATGTAATTATAGATTAATTCAACAAAGATGAATTGGAATTTCTAAATCTGCTTTTTGAAATAATCATCAATGCAGAAAATATTACATTTTCAATTGTTCACATACTTTTGAAGCACCTGTACTCTCATCTTTTCTCACAGTCATTGCTTCTTTGTGCAGCAATTATGGGTGTTTATGTATCATTAAGCCTTGAAAAGCAGACACAGTCATTACATTTTATTTTACACAAATAACATAATCAGATTTTAATTAGTCTTATATACTAAATGTTATATCACAAAGCTCTTTTCCAAAAGATGCTCTGTCAAAACTGCACTCTACTGTATATGACAATGAAAAAGATCAGATGGTCAGACTTTTTCTTTTACAATGTAAACTGCACACCTCTTCACCTGCTCACAGCCAACCTTTTACAAGCTGTTTTTTAATTATTCATACATCCTAGTGGATAATGTAGAGCAGATCTACACTGGAGGTTGACCCTGACTTGCTCTGTGTTATTGCACAGAGTAGGTCAGGGTTAGTTCAACAACCATAGCCTGTCATGGAGGAGGAAGAAACTGTGAATGAGAATAAGATGGAAGCTGCTCCATTAGTTCAAGATTAACAGAGGAGAGAGAAGTAGCCACATGACATTTATTTCTCTGGAATTTTCAGTTCCTAATCCCTAAGTACTGAGCTTGGCTGCTTTGTTTCTGTTGTATTCTGTAAGACTGAAAGAAAAGCCACAGCTCAGGTTGCTGAGGTAGCTTTCCCAAGGTCAATGCCTGTGATGATGAGGAGCAGAGCTTCCTTTATGCATCTGGACTTCATTAAATGAGGCTGCAAAATGCTCCCTATCATTCCTGCTATCTGCTGAGAAAGATGGAAGACAGAATCCAACTTAGCAAGAGCTACCTTCCATTTTTCCTGATATTTGGGGGTTTTTCTTCCATGCACCTCTCCTTTCCCCCCTTTTGTTACTTGAATAATTTCATTTTTATCTCTTCATCTATCTCTGAAGTACAGTGTGTTTACGCAAAACCCATGTTTGGTATACTTGTCAAGACTGAAGTAAAGATCACAGTGCTCGTCAGTTCTTTAACTTCAAATCTGCCTTACTTGAATGAGTCCCCCGCTTCCCCTTTTCACTTTGCTGAGAAAGTTTCTTCTTCCTCTCCCATGCCTCGTTGTTGCCCCGGAAAAGTCACAACTCTCCCTGTCTTGCCCCCAGGACAGAGAGCACCTAGCCACATACCTTGTAGGCTCGCCAGGAGCTCAACACCTCTGAACTGATTGCCACTCAGAAAAAATAAAAAGCTTGCACACTGTTGCCACCACATATGCAAACATGAAGTACACCAAAGGCGCATATTCCCTTCTCCATACTCTCATCTGCACTCCTTCTCGGCCCTTGTTACCCAGCCTGCCTTTTCTTTTGCTGACAGAAAATTTTGCAGATGAAACCAAACAGACTTATTTTCAGTAGTAGTATCAGATGCAGTGCATTGGACTGTGTGCTCCAGTAAATAGCAGGTCAAAGTTGATACACTGATTTCAATTAAACATAGTGTCTGTATTACAACAAATGAATCTATCTACCTGTTAAGAGTATGTGTGTGAATGCTTGAGTGAAGTTCACATAGTTGTTCACATCAGATTTAAATATAAGAAGAATGTTAAGTCTGTCATGCCTCCAGTTCTTTGATCACCTTTATTAAAATGTGAAGAGATTAGCATTTATAGTGTTTCATGTTTTCCATTTTGCTAGAAAAATATGAAGGACATGATGCAAGTTACAACAAACTTCCTTAACATGTGCCCCTTCATTTCATGTGCTGACAACGACTTTACAATTTACTGACTACAACTGATTCAGGGACATTTAGAAAAAGTGTAACAATACATATTTAAATTCAAAATTCTTTGTATCCTTGGTCGCTGTGTTCTATTTAAACAGAAAAGCAGCTCTTTCCATATGAATGACACAAGTAGCCATATTTTTGTCTTCATTTGATATGTCATTGCTGGACCTTGTAGCGTATCAAGAAATAACAGAGATCCATTATTGATATCTGGCAGCTAAAGTTGCATCACCTTGAGAGTTCCGAAGGTGAAAAACAGAATAGCACAACTGGGTGTTTTTTTTTTTTATTTCTTTATTTATTTCTGTTTCCCTCTAGTGAGATGTCACTTCAAAAACAACCCGACCAAGGAATGTTATTATGCTGAGAGAATGTCAGCCAGTTACAATAGGCTGCTTAATGAGGTAGTGTGGCAAACTTTCAGGCAGGCCATAATATGAATTATTTGTCATTGGCTCTATGTGTGTATATGTGTGTCTTTGGAAAAGGCCCAGTGTAAAACAGGATGAAGGCAGGCCTTGATGGAGAGATGTGGCACTAGCCTGGGGGCTCGCTCCACTGTGAGGGTAGTTAGCTTACTGCACACCGCCATCATTAGGGACTAGGGCACTTGTGCTGGGAAGGTGAAACACAAGCCCACATTCAGACAGTAGCACACACACGCAACACCTGTAAATATGCTTCACTTCTCTACAGTTCAGTCTGTTTTGGTCTCAGGGGATTTCTGCTTTCTAATCACAGAGATGTGAGTCTTCATATGAAGCAATATTTAACGGAAAGTCAGACCTCAAAAACACATTAATGTCAATGTCATCGTTTAAAATGCTTCATGTCATTGCAGAGAATTACCACAGTGTATTTTTGTGGATAAGAAATGGGGTTCTCAATCAATAAAGTACCATAATGGAGATATGATTTTAGCATTACCACATGCATGAGGAAATTACCATATTTCCATCTTAATTTTGCTCCTTGTATTCAGTCAATACTTTCAAAACTCCTCTTGAGTCCAGTACATTTTCATTGCATGATTATGTACAAAACTTTATCTGTTATTTGAAGAGGGTATTTTCCACCTTGTTCTCTTGAATATGACTCAACTGTCAAAGCATTTTTATGACCCAAATTTGTCCTGAAATGACAACATTTACTGAGGTTAAATGTGCATGTCTAAACTTAGACACAGATCTTCCAGACTTCGCCCAAAGCTATGTTGTCTCTCGGCCATTGCACCACGTTCTGCCCTCAGAACACTTGCCATGAGCCATGCCAAGGCCAGCTTATGAAATCTGGGCCATGTATGGCCCATGAAAATAACTAAGCCATAAGTACCCCTCAAAAACAAAATGTTTGTTTTCTGGGTTATTTAGGACAATGGGCTATATGCGCAACTCCACTACACCCTGAACTTAAGCCAGCTCCTTTGTTTCCTGTCTTTCATCCTGTCTGGTCAAGAATTGATTAATCCAGGTGGGCCTGACATCAGTAACCACAACAATGACCAGACACACCTGGATTAATCAGTTTGTCTAGTAATGAAAGACAGGAGACAAAGGAGCTGGCTTCAATTCAGGAAGTAGTGGAATTGTGCATATGGCCCTCTGTAACTGATCACTGTAAATCTTTAGTACAAACCATTAACAGCTCCTACCTGACAGACAGGGGTAAACAAAAATATGCTGAAAACATAGTTGTATTATGTTTTGTTGCATATTATTATGTGACGGTGATTCTCAAACTTTTTCTGCAGACCTGCTTTTAGCTGACAACACTAATGTCCACCACAATGGTGGAGGGAAGTATTAACATCACTATAGTGTGAGCTTTGTAGACTGGAAAATCTTGCAAAATACTTCATTTGAGGTGAGTGGAGCATTTGATGAGACAGATGCTGCTTTAGTAACAACTCTGCTTTTCACAACTGTTAAGTAGTTTATTTCTGAAGTAATCAACAGGATGAGACGTCCCCAGTGGCGGTATTACTGATTTGGCTTTACATAATCAGATGCTAATATTTGAGATATACGACACACTGTAGTCTCTCTTCATTACCCATCTTTGTAGTGGTCAAGCCCTGGACAAGATAAACATTGAAGGGTACAAAACACCATGTAGCTAATGTACATTAAATTGTGTTATGCTGAGGTACTAAATTTAATGTCAGAGCTCAGAGGGATGCAATGAAGTAAGTCTGCACCCAGTTCAACAAATGGAAAGAAAGTTAGGGCTTTGCTCATGTACCGAGTAAGCCTCTGTTAGTAATACCAGTTAAAAACAGAGGTGAAAAATCCAGGTGCCAGAAAGTAAAAATCCTGCCATTTTTGGGGTCTGCCTGTACATTTAGAGCAGGTGTTTTCTCTAAGGGCTCATCTACTTGCAGAAGAACTGTGCTAATTAAATTCAGCTGTCTTAATGACTGATTGGAAAAAAAAAGCTGGACAGGAGTTTTATTTATAAAAGCCAAAGCAATATGTCTATAGATAGAATCTTGATATATACAACAGACTAAATAACATTCCAGTATAACAAAGTATCAACAAATAATGCTGTTACCACTAATGTACATCTCAGATTTAAATGACAGGTGACTTTGGAGGTCACAGAAACATGTTAAAATCCTTATTGAGTCACAAAAAGGACCTCTTGTAAAGTGCAATTTCAAGTGTGTGTTTACAGGGAACAACAATTAGGAGATAATTATGAGAACAATTATGAGATCTCATAATTGTCTGCCCCTGATCCCAACTATCTCTTCGTTGAGATATAATTGAGACAACATGTGGCTAATTATAATGTTTCTACCAACTTGGCAACTTAACCAACAACTTAAAACCAGACATATTATAAGCAGCTTCAAAGCAAGTCAGTCTGTAGCAGCAGCAGTTGCACCATAGTCACATGACTCTAAAAGAAATGCTGGGATATGAAGATTTTCCGGAATGAGGACCAGAAGTTCATAATGCATAACAAAACTACATATTCTAATTTGATTTATGAAATCTTATTTCTGATGGAACTTAACTAAATGGTCTGTTCTTCTACTCTTGAATGCACACCACCCCCACCCACCCACCCCCTCTCTTCCTCTTGCAAAAATCTTCTGAAGTGCAGATTCTTTTTTTGTTTGTTTGTTTGCTTGTAATAGGCAGTTTAATATGTGTGTGTCACAAACAAACAAAACAAAACTTCACTATGATGACCTCATTCACACTGAACACCAGAACTGAAGACGCCACTCAAGTTGCCCTCAATTAGGGCAGTAGGTGCTAATGTGAAAGGGGAATTAGAAACTGGTTGGGGTAGTTCTGGGTAGTGCCTTCCTGGATGAATTTGCAAAAGAAAGGCCGAGTTCATTAGGCGTGGCAGACCTGCGGGGGAATACGGCAAAAGAGCAATGGCAGAAAATGCTAGGTCTAGTGTAATATTTGTCATTTTTATTAGCTTATATAGATTTTGACATTCAAATATAGGCAAAGCATGCCGGACATGTGAATAGTACATAAATGTGGATATAAATGAAAAAATATAATTTTTATAACTTTTGCTGGCATACCCTTTTGTACAGGGTGGCCATGGCCACCCCTTGGAGTCACCACTGTAAGGTTCACATCACGACACAATGGCCCTTTAGAGAAAAAGAATTGTGCTCCAATTAGTTTTTTTGGTTGTGTGGTAGCCATTATTTATTTGTTGTGAAAATGAAAATCTATTCAAATATCAACAATTTTATGTGCCTTGTTTTCTGGTTCTTCAAGGCCATGTGATGGTTGTTACAGACTAAAGAGTGGGATGCTTTCAAAAGCTCCCGAAAGTCAGGAGGCAGAATAGAAAGCTTTTATTAATGCACATAATAATTCTACAAAATTATTGGGCACTCTGCTACCATAAACACATGAGGACATTGACAAACAAACACACACACACACACCCTTGTACATCTATCTTCGTGAGGATATTCATTGACATAAAGCATTCCCTAGCCCCATACCCTAAACCTAACTACCACAACTGATTGGCTAAACCTAGCCCTTGCCTTAACCCTAGCCAAAACCTAATTGTAACGTAAACTCTAAAACCAAATCTTGACCATCAAAAATGGGTTTTTCTTTGTTTTCTTTTTTTAAAAGTACAGCCAAAATGTCCCCACTTTGCAAAAATGTCCTCACTTTATTGATTTAAAGCACAAAATGGTCCTCACAGTGTAGCAAGCAAGTACAAAAAAGGACGCACACACACACACACACACACAAAAGACACAACAGCAACAACACAAAGAACATCACATTAACATTAAAACAGATCTAAAAGCTATGAAAAACAGAGCTATAAAAGCCTGAAAAGAAGCAGTTAAAGTTATACTGCTTACACTGGAAAATAATGAGTCCAGTATAGAAAAGATAATCGTATTTTTACAATTCTGTATTTTATTCATCAGTTTACATCTATAATATGTTTTTAAATAGCACACTTTTGTGTTTATTTTACCCTGTGATAGACTGGTAACCTGTCCAGGGTGTACCCTGCCTCTCACCTGTTAACTACTGGCATTGGCTCTAGCTTCCATGTGACCATGACCTGGAATAAGCAGTATTAAAAATGGATGGATGGAGGGATGTGTTTGTGTTAACATGTTTTGGCTAACGTGGCAACCAAACTTGATTAAATCTCTTGAACATTTTTGCCTTTTGCTGAGAACAAGTTGATGAATCAGTAACAATTTAACCAAATTAGGAGTGAAAGAGGGTCCTCTGGTCATCTTTGGTAATCATGTTTTGAGAAAGGTTCACTCCATAATGAACTGGCTGAACCATCCTCTCCAGAGTGAGTTTGAATTATTTTCTTTGGGCCGTAGTTTCAGGGCCCCAGAAGGGAGGACAAACAGACTCAAGATGCCGTTTGTTACTGTTCACCTACTTAATGAAAATAGCTCTTATGGGGACTGTTGGTCGTTTTTGCCCATAGTTGCTTTTATCTACTGAACGTATTTATTGCATGGTTTCCATGTACTACGAGAGTCTCTCTTTGACATGAGCTATTGGGTTAGACTTTGCAGCTGATTTTTGTGATGTACTTTTTAATGTGTTGTCCTTTGTATAATTTTTAAATCTCTTCTAAGATTTTAGATCTGAATCTGAAATCATTTCCAGTCTGTCAGATCTTTCTATGCTCTGACCATTTTCATATTTTCCAGGAAAGCTCTTTTTAAAATGTTCCAAAAGATGTTTTACTTGTGCTATGACTGAATTTACTCTTTTTTTTGCCCTGGTTTCTGTTAGAGGATACAACACAATATAATCCGAGGACCTTGGTGCACCATGTTTTCTTTTTTGTTTCCCTTCATCACACTCTTCCATCTCACCCTCTACATTTACACTGCAGAGTGCAAACTTGTAATAAGCACTGACGTGACCTCCAAATCCTTTACCTCCATGTATTCTTTCCCTACAATACTGCAAAAATCAATAGACTACAGTTCATCCTTAGACACATGACTTAAATCTTAGTCTGTGAGATGCGGTCAAGAACAGTGCAAGAGGGCAATGGCTCAGTATTGCAATTCCCAAACAGTTACTCAAGTGCTTTTTGAACCCATGAATTTTGATAGCTGCGTTCAATTCAGACTCCTTGAGAGAGCAGCATACCAAAGTGCATGAGGAATGAATGAAGATTCACTTTTCCCTGATCTTCCCTGATGAGGGTCACACCAGGATTGCGATGCATTGGAATTGGTTTCAATTTGTTCTTTTAACTAATCATACAATTCAAGCTTTTAATTCTTATCCCTCAAGAGCATTATGAGAACTCTTTTCAACAGAAGCTGCTTCAAACTCGAAGCACCTTTGAAAAACACATCTAAACAGCAAAACTGATCAGCGACCCTTTACCCTTTTTTCTTTTACCTTTACTGGAAGCCTCATTGGAATTGAAAGACAAACATCATTATGAAGGACATGAAGCTTAATGAAAATGTGAGGCGTTTCTTTTCCACAGCCAAAGAGATATAACTGTTTATACCGCAGGAAAGACATTTCTTCAACCTTTCAATTTTGTCCAACCATCACGATTTGGGTCAGGGGTATACATCCCCTTTTTTAAAAAGAAGAACCCAAAACAACATCTTTTGTGTTTTGTTTTGGTCTATTTTTTGCAATCCAGGGACCGATTTAATGTTTTGTAATTTTTTTTTTCTGATTTGTATGCTCGCCTGCAGCGATGGCCTTCAACATTGTTCCTCCATGCCACGCTGACATCAAAACATGCCATTTCTCTTCTCAGGTATACAAAGCCTTCCCTTTTCTCTGAATGTAATACAGCGGTCATGGGCACTTCACTTCCATACGTTGATAGTTGGTTTGTAGTTCAAGGATGCTTCCAACTCAATTACATTAAGTGTGCATGCTGAATACATTCAAAAGGAACAAATAAAGGTGTAGACTCTACTTGATCACAGCTGAACTCTTGGTCTCTGCTCTTCTTTTCTCTGTATTCACTCTATACTTTATGGCTATTCTCAAAAGCAACGTGTTCACTATAATTCAGCCAGACTTTAATACTTTTGAGTTGTTTGTTTGGTTACTTTGTAGAGTTAAGCAAGCTTCAGATAAATAAGAAATCAGTGATGCTCTCCTTGGTGTGAGGAGTGAATCCATAAAACGTTGCACACAGCTGAGAACAAGTACACAGAAACTCGAGTTCTCTTGAAAAGCTGTTGCCAATCCATTGAGAATGTCATGTTAGTGGAGGCCAAGCTAAAAAACATAGCCTGACATGACTGCAATGTAATGCTGTTTTGTTGTTTCTGATTCAGAGATTAACCAATGCCATTGTTTTTTTCACAAATGAGAGAGAAAATTAATTTATAGCTAAATAGAAATTGAATCATTGCTATAATAATAATAATAATAATAATAATAATAATAATAATAATAATAGAATTTCTCTATTGAAGAGTTTTGAAGTGCTCAACATGTTAAAGGCCTTATGTGCATGTTTAAATCTGTAGAAAACACAGTCTAAAACAATCTGGAAAACTTTATGTCACAGAGGAAAGTGTTCGCTCACAAATGAGAAGGAGCAGCTCATCTTGACCTCTCGTTTCCATGTAGGTGACAGCTCGAAGTTCCTTTTAGGGATTAAAGAAATTTCATCTCATTATCAATTTAGTATTAGAGGTCAGCTTGAATGAGACACTGGTACAGCTGAATGTGGTCAGGCAGTGTAGGGTAAGTGTAGGTAAAGGGATTCATCTTGTGAAGTGAAGGAAGCATCAGTTCTAACCTTCCCCATCATTTTCAGTGCAGCTCCACAGTCCTCTCTCACATTAACACAGTTTATTAATCTCCATTACTTCTACAAATGTAGAAAATGTGTATGTTCAGTGTAGTCTTCTCCTCTATCTTTTTTGGCATCTTACACTAAAATACAAAGCTGAAGCAGCTAAAAATGAGCTTTATCAGATGTTATGATTTATAGAACAAACGTGAAGGGGAATCAAGATGTAGCTGTATGTAATGATACCACAATAATTACTGTTTTATACTAAATAGTATATATATATGTATCTATTTCCATTTATCTTGTGCTGTTCATAGCGGATGATGTGGAGGTCAAACAAAAATTTTATCTATTTTAGAAATCCATTGAAGTGACATGAGGAAAATCAGCTGTCATGCAGTCCTCTTAAAATGCACTCTACAGATAAATTTAAGATATATTATCTTCATTTGTGTGTCTCAGAGAAACTTTGGAGCTAACTAGTCTAGTCATTTCTGCTGAGAAACATGAATATTTGAATTTGGTGCAATTTAAGAATACATCCCAGAAAAAAACTATTGTGCAGATATTTTACTCCTTTTTGTTGCACATAAATAATAATTTTCATTTAAGATTTTCTTTTTTTTTTTTTTTACAAATATTTCCAGTTCACAAAACAAAGCTGTGTTTCTCATCAGATATCATTTAGTGCTAGTCTCTTTATTTAATTTAAAAACTATATATGCTCCAATGACACCCCATAATTTGTTGATGGTCTGTCATTAACAAGTGAAACTTAGTAAGAGCTACTTGAAGAGACACTTGAGCCCTTTTTTTCTCAGGCTGTGCACCTGTCAGTGCATCTCAGAGCAAGTAGAAAAACAGAGATGTGCACATACTAAGTTGCTTTTATTAATACAGAACTGCATGCTACAGAGACTGTACAGCATAAACATTTATTCATTACAAAAAAACATGGTTTTAGAACCATTTAAAATAACAGGAAAAACAAACAAACAAAAAGATAAGAGCATAAAATAGAACAGGAACATCACAGCCGTTAAGGAAACATTCAAACTATTTATCATTAGCATCTTAATAAACCAGAGAAGAAATCGACAGATTACAGTCGCGTCATGTCAACTACAATGGCACCGAGTGGATGATTCTCTTGTAGCTTTTTTTACAGCCTCTTGCAACATCAACATGCCTATTTTTTTCTATCTACCTATATAGTAGTGTACTTAAAAGTGGCAGTTTGTGTATTTTTTTGTATTTAATAGTTTTTTTATGAACCTCCTAATATACATAATTTGGCCCTTGTGGGTTTATACAGTATGATGTCCGTCTTTTTATTAAGTTTAAATTTTAATATTTGACAATTTGCTACCAAACACATTTGTTATAGCAACATTTATACTACATACATAGCAATCTATGTAACGTCACAGCAAAGAATGGTATAAAAAAAAAAAAAAAAACAAACAACAACAAAACAAAAAAGATCCCTACAGCATGTTTTTTTGGGAGGGAGGGGGGGGGGGGGGGGGTGCGGGGCAGAGAAAATTATCACAAAATTTGGCACGGAAAATCTGTACACGAATCTACAGTCTGAGAGATGTGACTGTGCAATAAAAAAGAAGGGCTTTAGACACTTTTCCAACTACTGAACACGCGGTACCCACTGTCTCTTGTTTCAAGTTTTCTTTTCTTCTTTTGTAAAATGGCTTATAGACGCATTTCTTGAAATGAAGTTGTGCATACTTCTGTTCATGAGATCTACACAGTACACTGAGTGGAATCCAGGTTTTCAGCGAGGAAAATATCTACAACAAAAAGATTTGCCTTTTTAAAACTTCCTTGTAAAAATGGATCATTCATATAGTTGCTTACCTTAAGAAAAAATATTTGTACAATGTATCAAGAAAAAAAAAGGTCAAAAAGAGACACATACAAGATACAACAAGCAATCTCTAAAGCAATAAATACTACTGGTCCTAGCGTTGTGACATTTTTGAATTCAATAACCCTCAGCCCTCCCACACAACCCCTCCCTCAAGCCCACCCAAACTTGCCTGACTCCACCCCAAAGGTAAACAACAAAGAAAAAAGACAACGCAGTGGAAGAATGCATATTTAACACAGTAATCCCCCCTCCCCGATATTCTGTACATTTAAACAAGAACAAGTAACATCACAATTAAAGTTGTTCCTCAGAGAGGTGTCACTGCTAGCCTCATGCCCTCCAAGAGTTTGAACAGATGTCGAATGATTGGTTCGCAAGCTCGTATTTAATACAAATAAAGAAGAAGAACCAACTCTTTCAAGAAAAGGGCTCATTGAAAAATCTACCAGTTTTATATCCGTCTTTTAAACATTTTGAAGCTGAACTAGATAATTTTTTTTTCTGTTTGCACTGTTTAACACTACAAAAAAAGAGACAAAAGAACAAAATTCATAAAAATTTTGGCAGATTCGCAAAGCTATACTACAGCTCGTTGTATCATTTCTTTATAATAATTAGATCTTTTGATAATGAGGGGTCAAATATTGACCAATGAACTTTAATAAAACAAGAACTAAAATTTCAAAGCCTTATGGCACAGAAACCAAGAAAAAACAAGTGTGAGAAAGTAAAATATAGCAGAGAGAGGGCCTAGAAAGGTGTGTGCAGGGCTTTAAAAAAAAAAAAAAGAGGAGAATAAAGGTAGACTATTCTATAGACTTGGTCACTAGCGACAGAGGCTGAGGGGCTGCGGAGGGGAGGAGTGAGTGGGAATGACACAGCGATGCCGAAGGCCGGGCCATTGAGGACGCCACAGAGGAGCCCGGCTGCCGCGAGGACGAGACGTCACCGTGCTCCAGAGCTCCGTTGTGGGAGGAGGCGCCGGGCGTTTTGCTAGCTGCAGCAGAGTTTTCCAGCTGAGCCAAAGATGGCGGTGGAGGCCCAGCCAGAAGGTGCGGGTGGTGGAGTGGCTGGTGGGCCGGTTTCATAGTCAGTGAGAGAGGTTGCATTTGTTCAGTCTGAGGTTTGGACTCTTTTGAGGAGGGGGAGGGAACCACTGAGGAGGGGGAGGATGGGGGGAGTCTAGTAAGCTTCCGTCCGTAGAGGGAGGACTGGCACAGCTGCCTTCACCTTGGATGTAGCGAATGCACTTTTTTTTTCTCCTGAGAGAAAAGGTGAGAGAAAGAGCATCTTTCAGTGTCAAATCTTCGAACTATTGGAGCTTCTTAGCACCATGGCTGACTTAAATGCACTTTGGACTTTTTAAATCCAGTAAAACCTTTTTTCAAGTCATGGTAGATGAGATTGAAAGTGCATTTAAGTACCTTTGTAAATATTGTGCTAAGGAGAAAGGTGGTAGAAATACCAAAGCATCAGAGAGGACAAACATTAAGACCACAGGTGAAGCACCTGGACAGGAAGCAAGAGGGGGATGGAAAGCACACGAAGATAATGATGGAAAGCCAAAAAGGAAGCAGACTTGATGTAGTAATATTTGCTCTCTGAATTTAAACAGTTTTTTTTTTTTTTTTACAGGGATAACTTCAGCTACTGATCAGCCTGTTCTCTCCAGCAACTCGAGGATGCCGGACCCATCTCGCTCCGATACTTACATCAGACTCCACTCTCTTCTCCTGAGGGGACAGAGTTTGGAGACGATGTGAAAAAGTCAACAAGATCCACACTACCCTGCATCTGCCCCACAGACACAAGTGTGAGTGTGCGTGAGGGGTCAAGGCATCATGTTTACATTCCTGCCTGGGGTTGGGACCCCTCCCCCCTGCACGCAGAGTCCCGAGGCCAGGCCCGTTGCACTCAGTTCAATCCGATGAAGGAAACACTGGAGTGAGGGGGAGTTGCGAGGGTAGGGTATTGCTGCATTTATCGGTGGTGACTCTGCTGTGAAGGCTGTGTTTGGATTTGGTTAAGGGGGAATCTCGGCCCACTTCGTCTTTACGCTGACCCTGGTAGTGACCCATCTCTCATAGCTCTCAGTTTCATCACAAGGATGCCTGAAGCCATGAGGTATTTAAGCCTTAACGGGACATGCAGTAGGTAAAAGCAAACTTAAGTGTTTTAATACGACATCGGAGGCTTTGGGAACATGTCAGACTGATGGATTTTTTTAAATAAGGCTTTTTAATTCAAACACTTTCCTGGAGATTTTACATAAATGCAGAGAGCGAATTTCTGAAAATGAAAAAGGAATGGAGAAATAATACAAAAGCCAACAAAACATTGATTGCATGCTAGGTCAAAGAGGAGCATGCATTTCTGATGAACTCAACAGTGCAAACACACGACATCGGACAGTACAGGAAAGAAGGAAAGGGTGAGGATGAGGCTTTTAAGTACAGCCTGTGCTGATACTGTAGCTCAGGATGGTGCCGAGCATCGACCGGGAGTAAAAAGGTATCGTTTTGCCACTACATACACATCACGGTCTCCGTAACCGTCTGTCAAACTGCAACAAATGAGCTAATATCCATTTTTTAACAGACATATTGATTTATAGTATGTGCCCGTGTACGTTATTGATTCTCTGCCTCGGGGGAAATTACACCAGATGCATCTTTTAGGAAATGGAGCCCAGAGAGAACTTTTAACCTCTCTGAGTGAATTACAGCACTTTTCAGTCTCTTGATCTCATGATGTGCTTTTACTCTATTTTTTTTTTTTTAAGGAAAAATGATTTATTTTTATCGTGGGTTTGTCAGTTGGAGGAGAAACATTGATGATGGTGGACTGTGTGGGGATAATACATGAAAAACACAGCTGAGCTGCTGGATCCTCATTGGTGATCAAGTACAAATATTTAACATTTTAGCAAAAATTAGAAAATAAACTTTTTTTTAAAAATTTAAGTCTCATTTTGAGTTCATCTTGTTTAAAAGAATGCAAATGAAACAGGTAACAAGGGTAACAATGTGTTGGAATGAGTGACGCGGAGCAGTTGTGTCGAGAAAGAGCAAGTAGGGGTGTGGTGCAAGCCAGACACAAAGAAGGGTATTACTCAGCAGAAACAAATACCTACCATGAAAATATTCCCAATTCAAAGACTGCTTGTGTCAGAACAGAAAGACAACAGGTAGGGACTAAGTAAGGGTTATTGAAGAGGAGTTTGGAGGAAGAAGAGGTGGAGAAGGAGGAGGAAGAGGGCACAGAAAAGAGTGTCACTGAACAGGCCCTCAGAGAAAGCAGGGCTAAATTTGTAAGCATAACATTGTTATTCAAAGGGGTGCCAATTAGAACAAACACGACAGTTAAGATAGGAGGGTATTATTATCCACTGCATGGAGAGAAAATGGATTTCAACAGCTTAGACTGTAAGAAATCTTATTCCAGGGACACTGATCGACCTTTTCAATTCTTTGAGATCAATTTTGAGCATTCTCGATTCAGAATCCATTTTCTCTCATTGGGCTTGAACTGAGTTCAATGAGGAAAAATAGCTGTGCAGGAATTTAGAGGAGCAAGAAATTTCTCAGTGAGGAGAAGGAGTTTTCCAACGGTGTGAAAACCGATGGAAACGTGTTTTGGGAAGACATCAAAAGCCAATAATAAAGGAGAAGATGCTGATTGTGGATGTCTTCCTCCCACTGGTACTACAGCTGTTATACCTGCATGGTTTGCACCATAAACTCAGCTGGTCAAGCCCGAACAAGGCACGACACTTCTTTGGGGTATTTGCATCTGTTAGCCAAAGAGGTAGACACAAACACACACACACACAGACAAAAAAAAGGAAAAAAGGAAGAAAAAAAGAAAATGGACACGTCATTGCACAGACAAAAAAAATACAGCCAGGGCTTAGATTTAGGCTGGCAACACTAGGATGTCCTCCATATGGACCAAGCCATCAGACTCCAGATCCTCCAAGCCCCAACCTGCCAGTTTCGGACTTCTGAGCAATTTCAGTGAGGCTTACTGTACTCTGCATCCTGCAATGACACCCCTGTAATCCCTGAGACTAGATCCACACAGACACAATGACAACATTCATACAAGCACTCTTGCATATGCTGTTAATACCACTTTCCCCCAAAACAGGAAGTTAAAATCAAATAGTGAGAACCCAGAGATAGACCGGCAGGACGTGGCTGGAGGAAGCTGAGAGGTCACAACAGCTTGGCGGGACAGACAGACAGGGAGGCGAAGAGGAAGAGGAGCAGCACAGAGCAGGGGAGGAAGTCCCAGCATAGAGTTACCCAGCCTTCACCTGGCCCTGGCCAGTGCAAGCACACACCATACACACCTGCACGGGCCACACCAGTTATTCTGTTGATCGAGCCCAAAGCGCGCTCGACACTTCTTAGGAGCGCTCAGGTCTGATGCCGCAACAAGGAAGGGAAGCCAGCAGAGAGGAGAAATAGAAACCAAAACCAATAAAATAAGGAAACCATAGACAGAAGAGAAGTAAGGAGAACAAAAAACAAAAACAAAAACAAAACAAAAAAAAACAGATAACGGTGAATCTATGAAGCTTAGCAGTGGCTCACTGAGCAAGAAACCCTGCCAAAACCCACTTAACGTCACTATTAAGTGTGCAATTAAAGACGTGACTGAACACAATTACTGTGTTCCAGACATTAGTCCAATCAAGTTGCATGCATTTTACACAGTTCTGATATTAATATGGAAACAATCACTTCAGTCACATAATCTAAATTCTGACAGCAGTTAAAGCCAAAGATAAGATCTGGTTGAGAGGATATAAATGGAGCAAATGCAGGGTGGATTAATTTGTTGTTAGATACTATCAATGCACTATGGTTTCAAAAAGACAAGGTCGAGGTAGTAGAACTAGGCAGTGGTAGCAGATTGCTGAAACAGCATAACTCAGCCCTAGCCAGGGGAAGGATTAAAGAGGCTGGAACCTGAAGAGGGACTCTACTTTTTAGACCTGGCATCAAACAGCTGATTGGTTTCCATCAGCATCAGCTTGCTGTAGCAAAACAGCTGCCTGTCACTTGCTTGCTCTACCCTGTAATCATGACATCATCAAAAGTAGAGCAGAGTGACAGCAGAATATCATGTTGATGTGTTTGAGTCCAGGCCTTATCAGAGTAGAGATGTTCTTTTAAAAAAAAAAGGGAGTAGGCCAAACTCATGCTGGCCTATAGGAAAGTCACAAGCGCAGCTACTGAAGCAAATAGATTAAGGAGGTTTACCCTGACATAACACCTTTCGGGTCATACTTCACGATTATAAGTGTAACTTAAATCATGACTACCTGAAGCACACTTCTTAATGATCAAAATATGGAAATGCTCCAAAAAGGCAACAGTAAATTCAGTGACATAGTCTTAGCTTGAAGTCAAATAAACAGCAATATTTTCAGAAAAGAAAGCAGCAAACAAAGCAAAAAGAGCATATTTCAGAGTAGAAAACTTAAGCTTAAACCTGCCCTGATACTGCACATTCATAGGTAATTAAATATACATGAATTTTAAAAAGGAAAAAAAATAATAGACAGTTAGTAATTTAATACTCAAAATGACATTAGCACCTGTAATCGGAGGGAGTGAAAGGCAAGGGTTTGGAAAATATTCTCTGTGTTCTGAAAAAAAAAGAACAGATAGAGAGGCCTTCAAGAAGAAATCCGTCACCAAAACGAGCGCAAAATACATGATAACAAGTCGGCATAGCTCCTCACAATATGATCAGAGGAATATGAATCATGAGGATAAAAAAATGGATAAATCACAGAATTAGCAAACCTCCTTAATTTTAAGATGTAAGTGATTTGTCTTAATAAAATAGCATGCATGGAAGCAAGCAAGGGGCAGCCCAACAAGCACACACATGCACAGTCACGCATGCACGGCCACACGCTCACATGCACATGCTCACTCGCACGCACACACTGTACAGTAGTGCAGTCAATCTGCAGGGCACAGGCAGTATAAAAACAGGGTCACACACACAACACTGGCAGTTAATGGCTCTCACAATGCTTCAACTTCTCAAAAACACATATCAAAATACCAGAAGGCTAAAAGCTTAAGGGAGTTGGGGGAGGTGGGGGGTGGACTGTGGGGGGGTGGTTCATGCATATTCAGTTATTAGCTAGGGAGAGATGGGGAAATGGGAAAAGGGGGGTTTACAAGCAAGACTACCATTTAAATATTGCATTGGGTAGCAGAACTATATAAAAAAAAAAAGAAAGAAAAAAAAAGCCAGGCACAATAACACACAAAAAAATAACATAACACACCAAAACACTAGCTTGACTTTTATCTTGCAAGATGTCACATCTGCCTGACACATGATGGGGCTCTTCTAATATGAGAGATAATTGCAGCTCACTTACCATTGCTCTCTGCTTGCTGCTTTTCCCTTTTTCTCTTCTTCCTTTTCCCCTGTTGGTTAGACGCCAAAAAAATAGAAAGAAAAAATAGACACAGAAAGGAACCTTAGTTATTATATTGCAGAATGCCCAAAACATGAAACGGGGAATAGGACTCATCTTTGTGTTTACTTATTTATTCATTCATTCTTTCTCTGCCTTTTTTCTGTCTTTGCCCTCCGGTTTGTTGCAGCCACTGCAGGCCAGACTACAATTCTCCCTCCTCTCACTGTTTTCTGTCTCTTTCTGCCCTTTTCTTCTTTTTTTTTGTAATCTTTTGTTTTTATTTTCCTCTGTTCTGTTAGGATCTAGACGTTTTGACACACTTCTGCTCTGGAAAAATAGATTTCTCTGAGGCTGCTCATGGAAGACTCCCCTGGTCAACTTCATATAAAAACAGGGTAAAACTAAAAATCTGGCATTTGTGTGGCAGAACAAAGAGCCCAGATGTTTGTTTTTTCCTTGTACAGTCACTGAGATTCTGTGCTTTCGATTTAACCTAAAATAATGGACCCAACATCCAAGTCTCAGCTTTAATTTGAGAAGGTTTACATCAACATCGGCAGAATGGTGGATGAGTTACTGCCTTTAGAAACCACTGTGCCTAAAATGTTAGGGTTCAGAAATAACAGGCTGGTAAACGTTTCTTTGGCAGCTTTGTGTAATTCAACAGGAGTTCACATACAAAAAAGCTATTTGTGGCTGAGTCAGCTGAGCATTGGATTTCTTTGTCAGCAGTGGTCATTGAGAGTAGGCATATGACCGGGGAAAACAATATAAAGGCTGTTAAAGGACGACGGTTTTCCAAAATCAACAGATGAGTATATCCAGGTGCAAACAGGAAAGAAGAACTAAATTGCAAAAAGCCTGGTAGAGCTGTTTTCGGTGGCTAAATAAATAAAAAGATTTGCATGATTTTTGAGTCCCTTTCATAACTGCACACTGAGTCAAAAACGATCACCAGGATGTAAATCAGTCCATGTTAACGATCAAAAGAACATTTCATAACCAGAAATTAAGACAATTTACCAGAATATGCCTCAAGAGCAAAAAAGCAAATATGCACTTTGCAAAAACACCCAAAACAAAGCCAGTTAGGATATCGACCGCTAGCTAAATGATGGAAAGACACTTATCCAACTGCATGAAAACTCTTCCAACAACATTTCACCTCCAAGCTTAACTGCAAGCTAAAACAGCCATGGAGCTTTTTCAGGGTGAAGAGGTGGAATATCCTTGACTGACTGAGTCAATCCCCAAATCTTAACAGAGCAGAATTTCTCTTACAGAGGAATAAAAACAGAAAGACATAACAAGCAAAAGATGAAGGTGTCTGCAGTGAAGGCCAGAGTGAAGTAAAAAAAAAAAAAACCTAACAGTTACTTGCTTTTGAAAGGATTTGCACAAAGTATGATGTTTCTCTTTATGTACATCTATCAATAACTTCTGATCTCCCAAAAGTTTAGGTGCCATGTGTATCTCACACATAGTTTTATTCCTTATTGATGTTTAGCTGCTCAAATCCATGCTGAGACTTAAATGTATTCATTATTTCATGTTTGACTGTGTGAGCTGAAGCACAGAGCCTCAGAAACTGTCCAAATGCATGCACTATATGGCATGAAAAAGTAAACTTTATCAAAGGTTATATGTCCAGTTCAGATGTACATTTCAGAAGAATTTGATGTTTTGCACCTGGTAAAAAAATAAAAAAAAGGACATCTTGTCCTGTACATTTAAACCTAATGAAAGGGGGAAAGAACAAGCAGTTACGACTTGTAAACTTAAAAACTTACATAGTTGTCTCGTGCTGACCAGCCTGGGTACAGCTGCATGTGGAGCTGTCGTTCTTTCCTGGCCAGCTCGTAGTACTTGGCCTGTTCCTCCCGCGATAGGGCATGCCACTACATGATGAGACGAAGAAAAAAGATTTTCCATTAAAAGAGGTTGTAAACTCAGGTCTTTTAGCTGTATTCGTAAATTCAACTGATCAGTGTTTCTTTTGCATCACAGGCCTTTCAGTTTGATGCTGCACTTACCCTCCGCCCCAGGATCTGGTTGATGGCAGCACTTTCCTTCAGCGTGCACTCAGCCACCACCTTGGCCCGCATTTCCTTCATATACAGCATGAAGGCGTTCAGAGGCTTCTTTATGTGGACCTGCTTCTTTTTCTCCTCTTCCTTTTTCGCGTCTGACTGTTTCCTGTGGTGGGGTAGAAGGAAGCGAGATGAGCAGGGTGAGCCTAAAGGACGGAGACATTTGTCTTCAGGCATCCACAGTTTACTCACGAGCTGTTGAGAGAGCTGATGTCACTGTGGGAGGATTCCTGCTTGACGTTGGGTGTGACGATGGCTGGGTGAGGGATGCCCGTGGTGTGCAAACTGTGGTGTGGGGGCACCATGTGTGGGGGGAACCTAGAGGACAGAAGACTGTGTAAATCGTCAGAATGGACACAGGTGAAATGAGAAGATGGAGCACACACATAAACTTTACAGCTGCGGCTGAATTCCATTCTCATTTTATGACATGTCAAGTGCACAGCATTT
The DNA here is from genome assembly GCA_023101725.1 of Atherinomorus stipes. Taxonomy (NCBI): domain Eukaryota; kingdom Metazoa; phylum Chordata; class Actinopteri; order Atheriniformes; family Atherinidae; genus Atherinomorus; species Atherinomorus stipes. The sequence goes on from JALJCO010007119.1 coordinate 292,478, forward strand.
TGCCTTTCATGGAAATGGAACTGTGCCACGAGAAAGACATGCACTTAATACACACAGAAACGTGGACAGGTCCAAAGCTGGTGCCTTTGATAGCTACTAGATCACATGACAGGGTTTAAAATGAGTACAGAATCCAGCCTGGATGATTAGACGCTTCACACAAATACATTACTGCAAACTTAGTCACTACACCTGCAGCAAAATATAACTTTAAAATATTACATTGTGTGGCAGTGATAAAGTGCAACTGCACAAGGATAAAACTGTTTTTCAAAACCCCACAAAAAACTAAACACTTGAGCACATTAAACATGTGAAACTCACTCAATAATAACCTCTGAGATGAGAAAAAACACACAAACACCAATTCAAAGCAATTGAATGCAATCGAATTGAAGCAACGATCATCATAGGCTCAAGGAAACATGTTGCTATGGGGGTTGTTTTCTGTTTATAGTTCATAAACAAGGCTACAGTTTCCACTTCAGAAAGACATTTTCTATCATTTGCAAAAGAAAAATAACCTTCACGATCACATCATTTTTAGTCAGTGTCCATTTAATGATGATCTGAAAATGCCAGATTTGAGGGTTAAAGCTTGAGTCATTATCTCTTATCACAGAATACTGCACAGTAGAAGAAACTGTCCTATCAAAGTCTAGTATCACTCCAGATTTTGGGTCTCCATTGGCTTCCTCCCACTCTTTTCTGCAGATTCAGCACAGTCAGCATCACTGACATTTTTATCTCCATCCCTCCACACTCCTATCATCATTTCGTCATCTCCAACTGTTCCACATATCCCGAATCCCTTATTTAAGGAACCATTTCAGCGGCCTGAGCAGCTATGAGATGCCACTGCCCTTTATGTGTGTCTGCGAGTATGTGACACTAATTATTTGAACATGCATATGGGCATGTGTATGTTTAAAGCGTGCTCCCACGTGATCATGCACAAATTTAAGAGAAGAGGATGAAGGAGAATGGGAAAAAAAGAAGGAATAATAATTTTTTTTTTTTTTTTTTTTTTTTTTAAAGCAGCTCATTATCCGGCTGTGTCTGGCTGCATGGCTCCGAGCCAGAATATAATGATGAGGATAAACTCGCCAGGAACAACTAGTTTCTGTTGGAGGCCATCTCAGGGGAGTGCCAGAGCTCCCCCTCAAACTCTTTCCCTCTTTTTCTCCTTTCCCCTCTTCTCCCTTCATCACTGACACATTGGTGTTTGTGCCATGTCATCCGTTGATGGGGAGCTCGGCAGCAGTGGCTGCATATCGCCCATCATTAAGGCTGCGTTTTCTTCACTCGGTCCGTTTCCTCTCTCCCCGTTCACCCTCCCTCCCTTTCTCTCTCTCTCTGTGCACTTGTTAAAATTTCCTCTGTTCCAAGATCTATTTTTTTCCTCCTCCTCTTCTTCTTCTTCTCCACTCCTCCTTGTCCCCTCACCACCTCCATGCTCCTTCAATTCCTCCATGCCGTCCCTCCCCTCGTCCTGCTGCCACCGCATGGCCCAGGTTATGGTTTAAACATGACGGCCATCCCTTTGAAGCGTGGGGGCATCATCGTGATCATCGGGCTCATCAGCAGCAAGCGGCGGCTTGGACCAATTTAAGAAACGTAGAGAGGGAGAAGCAGTGCAGACCCCCACCAATCCCCCCCCCACCCTGGGGCTTCTACGTCTCAATCTGAAAGGTAAGAATGGCTGGCGGGGTGGAAGAGTGGGGGGGTCACCGGCGCTGCAAGAACAGTGTCAGCCAGCGCCATTTAATTGCCGGTGCGAAGCAGTAGCCCCCGTGCCTGTTTAATGTATAATGATCTGGCCGCTGCGCTTCTCCGGTTCCCCAGGAAAAGAGAGGGAGCGGGATGATGGGGGAACATATCAAAGGGCAGGCTTAAGCATAAGGGGCAAAGGAGGCCTCACATCCACCCACCTGTCCCAAATACATTTACACGCACATACACAATGTGGGGGGACTTGCACCGGCTCCAACCCCATTATCAAAATAACGTCTCTCATTTGCTCCACTGACTATCTCTGCTCTCATTGGCTCTTTTTCCTTCCATCCTACAAGAATGTATTTTTCAGCAGGACCTAGGCGGTAAGGTGCTCATTGCTGGACTACGAGGTTGCAGATTCATTCCCTGCATCCTAATTTGACTTCAGCACAGGGGACTGACATGAAGCAAGGCTCTCCTGCAAAGACCTGACTCTCGACAAGAGTACAAGGCCAGGATGTCTTTTCTCTGCGATTTCCTCCAGTCAGCCTGCTCGCTACAAATCGTTTGAGCCATCACGACAGTCTGGCCTATTCTTTGAACACACCAACTAACTGAAGGCTATGCATGAATGGAGTCTCCCATTATTGTCAGCTGCTTAAAATTTCTCATCTACTCTGGTAGAGTTGTGTGAGGGTGGGGCGATGCGATGAACCCTCCCATTCTCCAGAGAACTCCCAGAGCTCTCCATCTATTCAGTTATACTAATTCAATTAGGGGCCTCATCACAGGGCATTAGCTCTTCCCCATGGCCAGTCCCCCCACACCCCAGTCAGTATATTCAATTAGCTGCACTGGAAATAAGATGATCACATTGTAGAGGCTGTCATTAAGGGACCAAATTAGCAGTCACTTAAAGCCCAGGTTGGCTGGGTACTGTTGCCAGATGCCAATGTCTGGACAGACCCACCATCTGCACCTGAGACTTGCTTAGGAAAGGCAGCGAGGTGGAAATCTCCCTCTCATCTCATCGAGGCACTGCTCCAGTGAGTTTAAAGAGGAGAACTGAATGTGCTTGAATTTAAAGAAACAGATGCAAAAACTGTCTGAATCATCTCACAAACTTAGTTTTTCCTTATTCATTGGGCTATGCCTAAAAAAAAAAAAAAAAAAAAAAAATCCTCCCCTTTCCCTTTGCAAATGCAGCCTCCCTGCATCTACATGATCCATCACTGTCACAGAGGTCTAAACAAGCCGCCCTCAGGAGCTGCTTTTCCAATCAGGCTGTAATTAAACTAAAGCCTGGCTTCATCCCTAGACTGCACACCAGCCCCGTCCAGAGTCCCCTTGCTGCAGGGGCATGTAGAGGGGGGAGGAGGGAGGAGCAGTGGGAGGGGAGAGAGTGGGAGGCTGTTTGTTTTTTGGGGGATTTTTTTTTTTTTTTTGTATGTGTTGTTGCTTTTTTGGCTCGCCCAGACCCACAAATCACGGGCTTTTAAGGCATCCAAAATTAATTATGTTTGCTTCCCACACAATACAGAGGACAAGCGTTCCTCATGGGAACAATAAAAACACCAACTAACAAATACACACACATGTATACAAGATGGCAACAAATACACACACCCCCCCCCATGAGTGCACTAATGTCCACAGCAGCACTTGAACTAGACCCTAATGGGCTGGACCAAAGTACCAGCCAAGTGTCGGGGCCCCAGCTTATATCATCTAAGTGTTGCTGTTTGTTTATCTGTCTGGCTGCTCAAACTCACAGCGAGGACATGCCCCGGCTCATTTCAGATCTGCCTGACATGCAGTGGGGGTAAATGTTCTTCAGGGGCCTCATTAGAAAATGATAAATATAATTAATATTTGAGCATGCTAGCTGGAGCCCCACACGGGAGAATTGGCCTTTTGAACACAGAGCAGGGGAGTGTGAGCTCTCCTTAAGGGAGAAGTTTCTGCTCACCGTCTGTGCACGCACAGCTGCTGCTCGTGCACCTAACACAAACACACACCAAATGAGCATGTGAGGATGTTGAGTGTGTACGCATTTAACTCACCTTGACATAGATGCGTTGACAGTGAGCGCAGTTGGGTAAGGGTGTCTAAAACCCCCTGTTGTGATTGGATAAACAGGTTGACCTTGCCTAGGAAGAAAAGAAGAAAGAGGAAAAGGTAAAGGAACAGGGTTGATGGAAGAAGAGAAGCTAAAGCCCTCTGTCTCACTCTCCCCACCGTGGGCCTCTTTATTCTCATTTGATCAGGACAAAAATCTAGGGGATTGCAGAGCGCAGATCAAAGGGAGGAAAACTCTGAACAATTTGAATGCCACAAATCTTGATAGCAATGGCTAATTAAATTTCATAACCCTTCACTCGGTGTCGACGGAGTGGGGCCCTGTTCCTCCCCAAGCTGGAACTAGGTGTTTTGTTGTGATAATTAAAGACGAAGCGCGGGTCCCTTTAATGGAGCCATCACACTAATTGAGGTCTACACATCCAAAGACAAACAATAATGAATGTAAATTTATACCAAAATAAAGTGCAGCAAATCAAAGGGCGCCATGACTGCGCTCAGGGCCTCTCTCGGTATTTAGATCGCGGTGAGAAAACATTAAATTAACAGAGCTTAATTTGTAGCCTTTTGTCATATTAACAAGTGTTGACAAGAGTTACCAGGGGAGAGCCTCTATGAGGAATTGTGGGTAAAATACAGGCAATCACAGTTCATTACTCTAATTGAACCATACACAGACATGCAAAATAGTATTTGCCACAAAATAGCAAGTTGAGGTTGGTGAGGGCCCAAGGAAGCACCAATGTGTTGGACTTGGGTTAGAAATTTATAGTATCCAAGGAGAAGCCTCCAATCTGCTCCCATAAATCCCAACATCTTGCTACTGCTGTGCAAACACACACATCATATCCACATTTAGCTAGATAATCATTAGAGAGGCTACTTTAAGAGAATACAGAAGAAAGAGTAATAAAAAAAGGAGTCGCTTACTGTGGTACTAACCATCCTAGCGGATGGGGGATCTGGCCGACGGTACCAGGTGACAGTGGGTAATAAGGAGATATATCTGGAGGATGCGGAGGCCTCGGGATTCCTGTGGAAGAAAGAGGATGACAGGAGCAGAGAGGAGGTGGACAGACGAGACAATGACGGAGAGACAAGCAAAATCTTTGTCAATGCCAGATTCATGCTTTGTTGAGCTTCACATCTGAATGGAGCAAACATCACAGGAGTGCAGATGGGAGGTAGAGGAGGAGGAAGAGGGCTTGTTGCTTGCATGTACAGAGTGCTAAATCACACTTCCTGATCAAAGGGCTTTGAGGCAGCACAGCAGCACAATGTGTTGGAAGAGGCAGAGAGGTGAGGAGGAAACACGATTCTTGTCATATTTGTGTGGCGAATCACGGGATTAATGATAGAAAATGACTGAGGTTTAGAAGTTAACAAACACAGAAATGTAATTAAAAGCCATCTCGGTGATCAGAGAAATGCCAATATGGGAACGGTAGAGAGTCTGTCAGCTGGTTTATACTGAATTCTGGATTTTATTTATACGAATGAACCCACAGTAGAAATATGCAGCTGTACAGTAACACATGTATTCTTCTCTCAGCTCAGATTAATGGTTGACTACTTTACTAAGTTTACGTTATTATGTGGGTCACTGGTCTCCATTCATTTAAATGATCCTGAGATTTAACATGAAAAAGCAAGTGACTTTCCTTTGTTATCCCTCACTGACAAACCTCAACAAAGATGTCCAATTTAAGGACAGCTCAGCAAGCAATCACAGCACCAACAGTGTTGCCTTTACTCTGTGGCAGCTGACACGCGAAGTAGCTGCATCAACAAGCTGCCCCGAGTGAAAGCCTTGAAGGTCCTGAACACACTCGGGTGTAAAAATAACCCTCTCTCATGAAAACCTTGAAACCAAGAACACTAAGACTTGTGTTAAACAAGTCAGGGAGGGAGATGCACTCAGCAGACCTGAAACTGGAAGATTTATTTGGCTGATGTTATGGTTTCTTTTCTTTTTCTTTTTTTTTTAAATACACAGCTGTTGTTGTTGCAGGTATTTTGGCCGGCTCCAACTTGGCCGTGCTGAAGCCAGATGAATTTTCATAAATGAGAACTTGGCGAGTGTTGATGTTTGTACCTAAAACTGCAGCAACAACAGCACCTGACTCTTCAGAGGAATTCTGTTACTGATGAGCCATGTGATGTGTTTGGGTGTGGGTGGATGGAAATCTAATCTTTCCTTTGTATAACATTAGAAAAAAAAAAGAAGGCAAGTTTTAATAAAACAGGAAAGCCAACATGGGGAACATTATCCCATCGCTGTGCAGTGCTCAAGACCTAATATAACTCATTAATTAATTAAACACTGTGCCAAATTAAGCAGCCCCATTAAGCACTACATTAAACAGCAGCTGGCACATTATTTCCCCTTTGTAAGGGCCATCATAATAAGGGAACATTATTACCTAAAACACTGATTGAATCCACTAGAGACCACAGAAAAGCTTGAAAATTATTCACTTCACTGAAAATACATTAACCTGAAAGAATGGGCTGAATGACAGTTAAAAAAAATCAACTGGTGGGTCAAGATGCTCCTGAAAATGAATGAAATTGCCTGAAAATGTCTGCGGGAGAAGGATTTGTTGGTAAAACCTGGAAGCTGAATCTGCCGCGTCAACGGGCTCCAACAGGTGCAAACTTAAAAGTTGAGGAAGACTTTTGATTCAGTTTCCCATTTTAAAGACAGAATTCCAAAAATTCCATAGAAACGGACTGGAGGACTCTTGCTTGCTGCTCTCTTGGAAATAAATGTGAAGAAATGCAACTACAGTGGCTGACTTGTGCTCCGCATTGGCAATTGGATTTGCGGTCATGGGAGTTCGAGGTTGTTTTGCTAAATTCCAGCATTTACAAGAAGTTTATGAGCCACCGCTCAGGTTCATGTTCTCGAATAAAAGGCTGCTTTCCACTAAAAACCAAACCACGTTAACGAGCGATAGCTGAATCAGTCAGAAACGGATGAGGGGGCTGCAGCTCTCAACAAAGAAGCACTTGAGCTGACCTTGTCCCAGTTTAACCATCACAGACTTGTGAACAGTGGCGGTTATGTTTATGATATCATCAAGAAAAGAATTATGAGAGAAGCATTTCTGTTTAATGCATCTCAATACTGCCTGTGCTTTAATTAGTTTAAATATTAAGTCTGCCTTCACAGACTAACCAACACATGTAAGCAGCCTGAATCTGTACAGATATCACACATCAGACGCAAACATTTACACAGCAGGCTTTGCAGACAGTCTAAGATCTGATTTGTCTTGTTTGAGGACGGCGGCTTTTGTGTTTAATTTCCCTTTTGAGAATCAATTTCTTGTAAACATATGAAGAGTTTCACACTGAGCAGGAATCTAGAGATGCTTTGTGCAGGTTAGCATCAGATCGCAAGCTGCTTGCTGGGATTGGACGGAGAGGAAAACTGCACTTTACCTGTTTTGGGATCCACATCTGTCTGTAGGTGAGGTGGGGGGTTCCCTGGTGTGAAGTGCTCATTGCTGTAGGTGATCAGAGGCGTGAGAGGGTGCACATGGTGGGGGTGCTGTACCACTGGAACCTTATTAGACTGAGAGAAAGAAGGAGGATACACAGAAAGATAGGAGAAAAAAAAAGAAGGCGATGGTGTTAATATTTGGGTTTGAGATTGCAGGCGCCTGTTAAAGAGTTACAGCTTGGTCTGAGAGTTCTTGAAAGAAGAGCTATCAAATTCTGGGTACACTGGAGGCGCCAAACCGCCAAACCACAGTGAAAATAGCATGGTTTGTAATTAAAAACACTTCTGTGGTGTCACCGTGGAATCCAGTAACACAATCTCAGAGGTTTGCGGGGCTGCCAATTCGCATTTAAGTTTGATGTGTGATGAGACACATTTTAACCACCGTTGCAGTGAAGTAATCGATCATCTGTAAACCACAAAATCAAGGCAGCATGTGTAAATCTACAGCCATTAGCAGCTCCAGTCAGCTCTCTGCGAGGCTCTCCAGCCTCCCCTTCCATCCTCGCTCCCCCTTCCCCCTCATCTTTTCCCCCCAGGGCCCAGTTCATGGAGGGTATGGGTGTATTGTAATAAAAGGGTTAGGAGAGAGAAGAGGTGGGGCTGAAAATCCATTTCTGCATTTTTGCCAAATTAGTTTTAGCTATGTAATCTTCTCTTTGTGCTCCTAAGTGGTGCAGACCCCCTTTTTTTCAATTACCCAAAGATTACAGTGGAGCTTTAGGGGTGTGCTGCCGTGGGCCCCTGTGTTAACAGCAGCTCAGCCCCTCTCATCAGGCCAGGCTGGGACAGAGACTAATACACACACACACACACACTCCCCAAACACAAGATAACCAGATTAGAGCGGTGCTGTAGATTAGGCTGGTGGCAGAGGCTGCTCTCGCCTCTTTACCCACACATCCTTATCCTGCCCTCAGCAGTCAAAGAAGCAGCACTAATCAGGCTTATCATAACATGGATGATATGTTCAGGGGGAAGAGTGAGACGCCAAGCTGCTTGTGTGTGTGTATGTGTGCATTCAGTCTCCTCTCATAGGCCACACACCCTCATTAGTGACTTTAACCCATGCAAGAAAGAAAGGAAACTCCGCTGTGGCACATTTCCAAAAGACTTTGAAAAACATTAATGGGGCTAGATGTTGGCAGGGGGGCTACATGTACAAGATGCACAGTTGCCTGATGCTCATTGACAATACAAATGCAAAACTGTGGGTTCATGGAAAGACAAATGTGTGCAGAGCTTAATGCTGCAAACTAATCATGTGTCCAGGCTGACTGAGGCTGAAGTTAATATCAAGTCCTTGTGAGAGCCAAAAGCCAAGTTTTCATGGGGTAGTTAAAAGCTATCCATCTGTACAGCTGGTACAAGCATGGCCATCAGGGCCTCTGTTCTATAGTGGCAGTGGTGGGGGGAGCTGAGAGTGTGGATGGAAGAGAAGGGAAGGGGGGGGGCATTCCCTATTGCCGTGGTCCCAATGAAAGATTAATGAACCCCAGCAGAACTCCAGGGAGGCAGAGAGACTCCTGGGACTCATTCACAGCCCTGAGCTGAAAAGGCTATGAAGGGGAGAGGGAGAGAGAGGGCTTGGGACAGGAGGGGGTGGGGGGGGCATGTATGTGTTTGTGTGTCAATGGTGGGGGTGGGGGGGGCTGTAGGTGGAATGGAATTCATTAAAAAGAAACAAACCAAGACATTGGTTTGAGATCCAGATTTAAAAAAGAAAAAAAAAACAAGAAGCTATCGAGACTGAGGTTATGGCAGCTACAAGTTTAGCTCAGTGCTAGAAGATGGCCTGAGTTGCCTCTTCTTCTGGCCCCTCGTCCCCGTTCCCTCACCTCCTAACCTCCTCCGTCACCACTCCCCACTCCTCCCTCGGGTAATGATGTGAAAGAATGTTGTCAATTCTTCATCTCTCTGTGCTGAAAAGCTTTAGTGGCCATTTAAATGAGTTCTTTTGTCCAGGGACCGCAGCCATTGAGAGGACAGTTCAAAATGCCCATCCACTGAGTCCACATTTAGACAGAGGGTGTTAGAGAGGGTGTGCGGGACTGAGCGAGAAGCCAGAGGCCAGACGATTTACATCATAGTCAGTTGTGGTATAAGAGTGCGCTTTTTTTTTCCTGAAAAGACCAGAGTGATGCAAAGAGAAAAACGCTGCACTGACTGCTGCCTCAAGTCAGCCCAGCCTGTTAGAGAAGGATTGTAACAGAAGCAAAAAAATTACGGTCTTGCAGAGGTTTTTATAAGAAATCTTTTGTGCCATCAGTCACACACTCAAAGTGATAGCCCCCCCAATGCACTTATCAGTCTGTATCTGATGTCTTCAATCAGCTCACATACACATTCTGCATGCTGTGTGATCATCATCACACACAGCAACATCATGGCATCTCCTGCTGACGTCAAGACAGCACCCGGTGGTCCTTGTGGAAAGGAGGCCCGCACCTGCCCTGTGAGGCCGGTGTGGGACAATACAAGCCCAGGACTGGTCTTCTGGCAGGCCTCAGCCGCACAGAGCTCACCGAGCAGAGACACAAAAGCAAGCAACGTGGGAGGCTTTACTCTCTCTGCTCCACAAAAGCCAGGGGAAAAGAAAAGAAAAAAACACTTCCTGCCCCGACACCCCCGCTGACTTGCATCCTTCCCACCACCTATGTCCTTACAACAAACTAATATAGTAGAAGACAGACTTTTTGCTCTGTAGACATGATGACTGGATTTTCAAGCCTCAGAAATAGATACTGCCTTCAAAAGCCCCTTAAGAAAAATTTAAGGGCACCCTCTTGTATGAACATCAATGAACACATTTACTCTTTCCACATCCTGGACTCATACGGCGCCTGTTGCTGAGGAAGGCCAACGCTGTGAGATCCACACAGCACACTTTAGCTCCAGTATCGCCTCTGGTTATGTTATTGATATTGCCTTGGCTCTATTTATTCTACTCTATTTTTCCTCTTCCAGCTGTAAGGCCCATAAGAGAAGAGGCTTCAATTAAATCTATGCAGTCATTGTGATTATTCACAATGGTGCTGCTTCTCTACAGTTTCTGAAAACTGTCTAGCCACTGATGGCTAATACATGCCTTAAGTCAGAGACCTGACAAGTCAGAGCAGATGTGTAAATTATTTCCTATGGTAGCAGGTGACTAATGCTGCTCCACCACTAGAAGAAAAGAGTCCTTTGAAAGTGGACAAATGAATGAGCTGCTTCAAGTCAGGCCTCTGGGGAGTGAGAGGGGGTACAGGAGAAGGCAAACAGTGGAGAAAAAGTGACAGCAGGACAGAGTAAGACAAAGGGAGGGAGACACAGGGGTGGAGGCCGGACAGGAAAAAGCTGTTGGCCTTGCATTTCCGCCTGGTGGCACCTCGCAGGGCCAATTTGAGCCCTAAATGTGAAGGTGGCGACCTTGTGGGCCCAGTGGGTGGCTGGGCAGGGGGCCGTAGCCCCTGTCTCTCTGCTTTATGTCATGATATGATGAGTTGTCACAACAGCTTGCGGGGCGCTAATGAGCTGTAGTGAGGCCGGGAAGAGAGGAGAGAGATGTGGGGATGACAGTGCCGTGATGGATTGGGGGGGTCCTTCAAATTCCAAAGCAAGCAGAAAAAGCTGCCAGAGGCCTGCCTCTCCCAAAACGTGCAAGTAGCCCACATCCAACACAGAGGAAAAATAAAAACACGCACACGCATAGCACCCTTATCAGAAGAGCTAGGGACAGCATCATAGACTAGTCAGTCTTTGTGTGTGTGTGTGTGTGTGTGTGCGTCAGTGAGCATCCAATTTGATTTAAGCACAACAAAAAGAACACCAATCTTATTTATCATCTGGCATCATTCGATGTTGTCCTGTTGAAATCTGTTTACACACAATTGCTGTTATCCTCTGGGAGGTATAGAGTGCCCCCTCCAGGCTAAAGATCTTCATCTCTAAGTAAACACAAAACTGCAAACACACACACAAATACACACAAGTCCTGCAAACACTCCTCAGATTCAAGCAATCTAAATGAGTACTCACAGTAAAAGCAATGGCATATAAAAAGCTCAGACGAATTAAAGACTTAGGAGAGATGTAACCGTCCAACATGCCACGCCAATTAAAGCCCTGCTGGATTTAAGATGCATATATGCATATATCATTCTCATTAATCATGAGAAGAATAACAAAACTAACTTCACAATATTAAGAACCTGGGAATTATAAAAGGGGTTAAAAGCAGATACGGAGGTGTTGATCAGTTTTCTCTTGCACAGAAGATGTGTCTCTGAGGGCAAGAGGCTCCCGAGACCACAGTATATTTAAAAGTTAATCTATTCACTTTGCTGCAGTGACATGCCGACTGCTTGATCAGAGCTCTGAACAAAAATATTATGTGGGCCAGAGCCTTTGCTCCCCTTCCTCCTGCTCTCTTCGCTAGCACTCAAGTCGTTCGTCACCATTTATTTTCCCTTCCCATCTTTGATAGTCGGCACATCAAATAGAATTGCAGAAAGGACATGTTCTGATATGTCACAGATAAATAAAACTGTGCACAAATAGCTTAAATATGAAGTGGTATTCGGCAGAACTGTTGTATTCTGGGAAGACAAATCGCCTCTTAGACACGCACGTGTGTTAAAGCTTTTTTTTTTCTCCCCTTTTCAGGGTAAACAGGCTCTTGAACTCCCATACCTGAGTTGAAGGGGGCTTCTCTAAGAGGTGATATTGCATCACAGTGTTAAGAGCCTGACTGAATTCTGCCTTTTGAAATGCAATCAGCCCCTCAGAATTTCAGTTGAAAGCCAAGCAATTAAGAATTTGAATTGGGCGGCAACATTAACAAAGGGATATGTTAATCTGTGGGGTTATTGAAATCTTACTTTACATTTCATGGTTAAGACATGAGATTGATCAAATAATGTTTTGTCAAGTAAATAATATTCCTCTTATGGGGATCATGTCTCAGCAAATTCACCTTTTTGATTACTTTAAATACTCCGTTTATGATGTTTATTTTGGGGGGAAAGATTTATGACTGCTTAGTTAAATTGTCCACTTATGATAAATTAGTCCTACATTTCTGATCAAACCTGTGCACACAAACACAAAGGTGTTGGTGTGTCATCATTTTGTTTCTGCAAAACTAGAGATCAGATGACCATCATCCCTTCAACCCAAATTCCCTCTCCTCCACTAGCAACCCTCATCATGATGAGGACCTGTCAAAACGCTGCTAAAAGCCTTCAGTTGGAAGAAAAAGCAGGCAGTGAAGAAGCAGGGGAGCAGAGCTGCGTTACTCACCCAGCTGCTTAGATTGAGGTGCCAGCAGCCCACCTGCTGGAGGAGAGAGAGCCCGGGGCCTAGGACTCCTGCCTTGGCTCCCGTCTCCTCCGGCCCGGCTGGAGCTCCATCCCGCGGGTACATGACCCCTCTGTCCCACCTCCCCGCCCCCTTATCCTCCTTTTTCCACCTGGGCTCCCCCCCAGCTCCTCCTTCCCCGTGTCTACGCCGGGGAGAAGCCTTCTTGCTTCTCTCGGACGCTCCTTTCCTCCTCTTCTCCTCCTTCTTTGTCTGTTTGTTTCTTGGCGCCTTCCTCCACCGTGTGCACGTGTATTGCTTTGCATGTGCGGCGTGTGCGCATGTGTGTGTTTACAGTTGCCGCTGTCTACGGTCCCGCCGCCAGCTGACCATTGTTTTCCCCTGGTTTTGACATTGGAGTGTGTGTAGAGTGGGCTCAGGGTGCGAGGCCTTGATTTCCCAGAAAAATAGACACGCAAACAGTCAGCACAGTTCTCCCCAACCACCCACCTTCATCCTCTGAAGAAAGGAGAAAAAAAAATCCCCCAAATCTTTCCCTGTAACCATGAAGCCCTCGCTCTCAGCAGCCAGTAGTCTCCTCTTCCTTGTCAGTGAAAGTTTTGATGGCGGCGACAAGAAGTGCAAGAAGTGAGAGCCAGAGTGTGGACAGAGAGAAAGAAGAATAACTGTGAACAGCTTTTCAGCGCTGAGCAGTCTTTCCACAAGCAATACTCTGAGAAAACAGACACACACAGAAATCAGTTATTACCCAAATCCCTGCTGTACGTTGGGTCTGTGTATGCGTTTCTTAGGAGTATGTCTATGTGTGTGTGTGTGTGTGTGTGTGTGGGCTCTGCGGAGCCTGCAGGATGCCCAGAGACGAACTGGCAGCTTGAAAAGCTTTGGCTACAAGGTAAAGCGAGCAAAGCGAGAGATGGAGACAAAGAGGAGAGAGCAGGAGAGTGAGAGATGGTAGGGAAAAAAAAAAGGAACAAGACAACAACATCCACAAAGGGAGGGCAGGCTCAGCAAAGTGTGGCCAACAGTCACTTCATCTGTGTGATGCTGACAGTCCCCTCTTCATGCCCACTTTCCAGAAGGTGGGGGTAAAAATCGAGCAGAGAAAGTCTACACTCTGACACGGACGTGGCACTTTTCAATGCTATTTTTTTCCCTTTTTTAAGAAATTGTATTTTTTTCCTGCCCGCTCTCCTTTTTCCCGAACAATACCTCAATACCAAAGAATAAAGAATAATTCTTCTTTTTACACCCCCCCCCACCCCCAAACCTCGCTCAACTTCATTCAAGGTTCATGTGAACAAGGCCCCGAGCCCCTCCTCACAGCCCTCCTCTCCCTATTCTCCTTTGCCCGCGACTATTTCACCTTCACAGCCATTAATCCCCCAAATAGTCAAATCAAATGACAAGCTTCATGTGGTCAAGACATTTCTTTTCTCTCTGTCTCAATAAGCATGAAGAAATTCAGCGCAAACACAGGCACATTAAAAAGGTAAAATTCCTTCAAACATCACTTTTAGCTTATTTTAAAGAAAATCAGCATGCTCTAAATATTTTCTTGTTTTTTGGATGGATTAAAAAAAGTAAGTGTGGATTAGAAAGTTTAATTTCTTCCATCAAAGAGGACAAAAATAAAATAACAGTCATTATTTGATCTAAAAAAAAATTTTAAGATGCGTAAAAAATGCCATATTAAAGCAATAATTTTTTTCTAGTTAATAGAAAATCTTACAAAAAGAAAAAAAAACAGATGACCAAATAAATTTTTGTTAATTTTAGATTAATTTTGATATTTGCATTTTATAATTAATTAGATGTGTCATTTGTTAACTTTAACCTCAAAGTGCCTGAATCTGACTAATGACCGTAACAAATTAAATATCTATTGAATAAATTATTACTAAGCAGAGCAGCATTTGATATATTTTTAATATAACCTAATTGATGACAGTGAGGAAAAAAAAATATGTAGAAACATCAAAACAGCACTGACTTGTAGAAATGGCAAAAGAAACAAAATATTTTAAATGTGTGCAACTACTTAAACAAGGAGAAAATAAAATAAAAAGCTTAGCAATATAGGACATTTAAAAAGTTGGCGAATGGACCGACCAAAAACTTTTTTCCTCAACACGCTGCTTGTTTTCCGTTACTCCTGAACTCGTCCAGCCCCCCGGTCTCTGTTAGGACCCTGCTCTTCTCTTGGCCTGCAGCAGGCAGTCCTGAGGCCCTTAAAGCCAAAACAAAGCCCCGAGAATGTTCTTTACACAACTTGGACAATAGCGCCGGGGCTCCAGCTTGACAAGTAAAAGAGCTCCGACAAGGCGGTGGCTAATTGTCTGCCCTCCCTCCATTCAGCCGCCCTGCCACGCTCTTGCCATCTCCTTTTGTCCCACGTGCACTTTCTTAAGTAAACTGCCAGTTCGCCAGTAAGTGATGGACAGCTCACAATCACTCAGTCACAATGGCATCCACGCCGCAACATGGGAGAAAGGGAGTTATTCAAAAATAAAAGAGTGAAAAAAGAAAGAAAGAAAGAAAAAGAAAAAAGACAGTCTATCCCACTTCACTGTCAAAAGGATTCGCACGAGACTCGAAAGTGTGCAGGAAAAGAAACACATAAAACAAAACAAAAAAAAAAAAACAAGGGCAAAAAGTTTTTCAACACAAGGAAACGACACAACCTATGACCTTTACTAATCCATTGTTTCTTAAATCAGAGCAATTAAGAACAAAGTAATAAAGAGATGGAACTCATAATGCAAAACTTCAAAGTCACATTATTAACTACAATAAAACAATTATATTTATAAAAATTATATTGGATAAAAATTCAAATCCTTAAAGCTTTTAAGCATGAAATACACAAAAATGAGTAAAATACACTTTAAATATTCACCCTGATATATTAATATTAACTAAAGCACAGAAAAAGCATTTTGCCCAAAAGTTAAATTTACTTCAATTTAAATATTAAAAATAAACATTTTAAAATGTTTCAATGGAAGTAATGGCATTACTAAGTAGATTTTATATAATCGTGTGTTTCCACACAATAAAAACAATCATATTTAGTTTGATGTCTTAGAATAATGCAACGCTGTCAGGCTGTCAGGACAAAGCAATCAAACAGTGCCTTTCATTATCCAAATTGTCAATCTGTCACTTAGCAACATAAGTGTTATAAATTGCCAAACGGAGCCCAGAAAAATACCTCAGAATAAATTCAATGAAAACATGCGATTAAAAGTCCAACAAGCAGCAGAAAATTAAAAACGGCTGTGATTAAAATGTTGAAAAGTCTTACCATTTAAAAGAGCTGTATTTGGGATGCTGCTCGGTTCCTGGTTAAAACAAGCATGCTGGCACTCGTGGTAGTGCACAGACTCCAAGCAGACTCCCACCACCATGTCAGCCACTAATCCACTGGGGGGCAGCACCTCATCTACGGCAAGCCCCTCGCTAAAGCCCGATGGGTTAAGCCGATAAGACAGCGACCGGAGGACCGGGCGAGAGCCGATGGAATGATGGAGCAAGTCAGGACGGCGGCTCCTCAAATCCCAGAGCGGAGAGGAGGACCGCAAGCAGGCGGCCAGAGCTCGCTGTTCACTCCCAGCCACCTCTCGCATTCAAACGCTCACTCAGGCTGCGCTGCTCTTCTCCCCGTCTGACCGGGACTCCCTCTTTCCCCCTCGCCCATCTTCATATCCCCTCTAATAAGCTCTTTTGTGTCCATCTCTCTTTCTTTGATAAGTTGAAAGAACAACAAAAAGAGGGAGAGAAAGAAGGGCTTTCATTCAGCGGCTTGGCAGACATAAAGGTAGTGGAGTGCCGTCTATAGGAGTTGCCCTAACTTGGCTAAACTCAAGCAGCGGGGTGTCTCTCGTCATGTCATTAATCCCCAAAACTAGCCACGCTCCATTCACCGCTAGTCACACTAAATTAAATACAAAATCAAAAACACAAACGCTGAGTGGAAGACGTGTCACAAAAAAGGCGAGAGAAAGCATTCCGATCCCGGGCGAAGGGTGTGTGGCGATGAAGCCACGTCGCCCCCCAGTTCTGTCTGTCCGTAGCCCTAATTTTTTATGTAATAACCCCCCGGAAAAAAGCAGCCACACAAAAGACAAAAAATAGACATTTATCACCAAAAGAGCCTGCCATTGTAGTGCAGCTTTTTGCACCTCCAACTCTCCTCCTGCCTGAACTCTCTTAAGACAACTGAGGGGGAAAAGGAGCCCCAGCTCCTAAAGTCAAACCTGCCACACAACAAGGCAACAACAGCGGTTGAAACAATACCTAAAAACACAAATAAATGGATACAAGCTGTGGGTAGTTTTCGAAAAGAGCTGGCAATAGAAAAATTCAACCCGTCCAACTGATGGCTTGAAGAGAGGAAGCCCACTCTTAAAGCCGTGATCCGACCATCCACTATACCACCGCTGTGAGCCTTTTAACCACAGCAGAAAAAAATTACTATTGATCTTCAAATGGCGATAATTGAAGAGATCAAAAAGATTAAACAAAAAAGAAAGAAAAAATGAGAATGTGCTGACTTACCATGTTTTGCTCCTTTTTTGTAGTAAGTTTTGTTAAAATAAAAAAAAAAAAAAAAGGGAAAATTGCTCAAAGATGCAGCATTGGAGGTGTCAAATTTTTGTAGCCGTCTCTTGATCGTATTACTTCCACAGTCCTGGTTTCCAATGCGTCTGAACTTTTTCCCTTTCTCTTTTATTTTGTTTGTGGTACCTAGCCTTTTTTCCCCCTGCTTAAGACTTTAAAAAGCCTTCAGCTCAGTAAAGCAGCACAAATTATCTTGCCACCTTGCTCAGCTCTGATGCTTTGGCCGCTAACTTTGGAAGGCCCTTTACTACTGCATCAAAATTAGCATTGTCAAAGCAGTTAATGAATATTAATATTGTATTTGTCATTGGAGCTGGCCCATTGCTGAACTCCAAGTCATCCATCAGGGACAAGATTAAGCACACAATTATTTCTGACTGACAGGGACCAAATCTGGAAGATTTTTTTTTTTCCTCCAACAATTTAAAGAAAAAGACACAACATCATCTTAAGGTACCTCCCATGAGACGAGACAAGATTAATACACTTTTAATGAAGCAAGATTTCATGGTGCATGAACAGCAGGAACCTCAAGGAAAAAAAGGAGGAATACAGAAACAATTTTGATTCAATTTCAACCATTTTTTAAAGGATTCAAATTATAAATTGCTATCAATTTTGATGACAGGTGAGATCATTTTAAAATCCTTTTTTTTCTTTTGGTTAAATACAATAGATGCTTTACTCTTTTTTTTTCCCCTGTAAGGTCTGGATTTCCTTTTTCACCTTTGTTGAAGCACAGAGATGAATAAAAGAATAAGACGTACGAGCGTTGCACTGTGAACATCGCTGGCGCTAAATTTAACATGAAACATTCATTAAAAACCCTGGACCTCCGGCGCTCTCGGCAGAGCCCGGCGGAGCGCCGACTGCTGAGGACCACACATGCAGCCCGCATCATCACCACCCGCCGCAGCGCGTCAGTTCCATCCAGGAGCTTTCTCCACAGAAACAGCTTCTCTCCGGGAAACTACCGTCCTGTCAATTACGGCTCTCTGCACAATTTCCCAAAGCTTCATCAAATATGTCACCAGGCATAATTTTAATTATCATCTAAATCATGATGTCAGTTCAATTTCTGTGATGAAAATTATTTCCGGAGAAGTTGAAACAATTTTAAATATAGACACAAAAAGCTTCCCTACCTGCATCTGTCTTGAAAAATTAAGCAGATCATCTTCTCCACCTTTTTTTTTTTTTTTTTGCCAAGAATATTACAGCATCCTCCTCAGCATCCTGCATGATTTTCACAGCCAAACACTTTTTTTATTTGCTTACGCATAATAAATTCTGAACAATGCAGCGTCAAGTCTGGCGAGCAGCATCAGCCCTTTTCCCAAAATTACCCGATTATTCTTCACCGCTCACTGACTTCAGTCGGGGAAATGGCCAAAATATTAGCCTGAATTACCAAAAACGTATTTGTTTGTGCTCCTCTAAAGAATAGAATTTAAAATTAATTATAAAGTGTTGAAAAAAAAAGAGATAAAAAAGAGGCAGATGTGGGGCACTAATGCCAGCAGCTCAGTGAACTGGTGTGAGTGTGGGGGTCAAGCTGCGGGCTCACCTTGCAGCGCCGGGCCCCTGCCGACCACCCTGCCGGCTCTCTAATACCATTAGCAACCCTTAGATGAACATACTAAATTGGGCTTTTGTTCTCTGGGTGCCGATCCGACCACACTGACTTGCTGGTATCACGGCACCAAATACAGATGGTGCCGCTTTATTCCAAAATGAAAAGAGCGCTTAAGAAAGCGCTCCTTTTCTCCCGATTCTTCCGATCTCCGAAAGCCGTCGGCTTTTCTTTTCTGCTTTCTGCTCACTCAAAACTTTCAATCTCTTTGTAATCGTTCACAAATACTGATACTTTGTGAAAATGTATAAAAAAATTCTTTTTTTACACTTAATGTGATTTAAATATCGATTTTTAATTCAGAGGATTTCACATTGAGACAGCAGCAGATTTAGCAGCACAAAATTATAGATGTAGAATATTGAAACAAAACTATGCATATGTGATTTTTTTTTTAAATGACGTTATATTCATTATTTTGAGTGAAAAATGCTTTAATTGTCAGATTATTTAGGATTACCTACTTACAAAAAAAAGCCTTTATAACAAAAAATGGATACAAAATTAATACTTGTCAGATGACAACAGGAAAGCTGCAAATTACATTTTAATTTTAAAAAATGATCTTTTAATTGTTGTGACACAAGCACGGATGCTAATTAAGCGTTCGCAAAAAGCCGACCATGAATAAAGGCAGCAAACGCTGGGACTTAATTTAAGTTGAGAGTCTAAAACAGCTCCAATCTAGGTGAGGAGGAGAGAAGGGAAGAGGGAGACGAGAGCGAGCAGAGCAGGCAGCTCTGCGGCCCAGCGTGATCACATCAGCGCTAGTATCAAATTAACTCTCCGACTTTGAAATTTATTGATCTGCTATTAAGACACTAGTGAACTTGATGAAGTGAGTGCTGTAGGTGACTCTGGGACTTCAAAGTCTTGCACCAGCCACATAAAACAAGCCACTTTGATCCCCGCTCCACTCCTCGGATCTGGAGAGGGAGCATCAGAGGAACCCCCCAATTCTACTCTGTTCTTTTCTCCCACTCACCCCGGGCCCGGGCTGCAGCTCTCCTCTTTCCCTTTTCCTCGTCTGCCGATGCCCCAAGAACCGGCAAAGAGCCGGTGCCACACAATGTTCAATTGCAGCACGTTTTACAGAATAGTTAGCAAATGGAGAGCACGGCAGTGTTCGGTGGTGCAGACAGATCTCCTTTTCTGATTCACCAGGAAATAATAAACCAACACATGCACAGAAAATGCAATATGATGTCAAAACAACTACTAGAATAAGGCGGCCATCTAAGCACGTCGGCATTAAAATTCAGAGCCGATAAGAAGGGGTTTCTTCATGCCAAATACGGCATGTAATAAGGTCGGCGATGAGAGAGACAATGCAGAGTGGGAGATAGCAGCACTATTGTGTGATGAATACATCCCCCTCTTCGCTTAAGGCAAGTCTTCCTACTACATTAAATACTGTGTGCTGCCAATCACACCTGCCTTTTTTTTTTATTTTTTAGTTTGTGCCACTGGGTGGAGGTAGTAGTTAATTTTTTCCAACATGCACTGTATCACTACAATACACAGAAGCAGACAAAAAACACAACTGGCCCACAGAATACTTCTGTTCTCCACAATCTGAAATCATTATATGAGCAATAGATAAAGAGAGAGAGAAAAAAAGAGAAATAAAAAGGCAAAAAGATGTAACTAGCAGAGCAGCAGGGACTCAGGTTTGCCCTCCACTGAGCTGCTAACATAGCAGGACTAAGCAAAATAAATATTAACAGCTAAATTAATCATCGGCAGGACAGTGTTTGCGCTCAGGCTCCAGTGCTCAAAGGCGGCGTGTTTGTGTGCGAGTGCGTCTGCACTTGGAGTGCCGGGCTAAGCTGCGTCTGTTTAATTAAGAGGGGTAAAACAGATGACAAATGCGAGACAGTTAAACATTTAATGTGTGCTTATCTCCCCCCTCATTTATTTAGTTGGGAGCGATTCGGAGTGGGTGGCATTGAAGAGTGATGTGCCGGCGAAATGCTGGTGGAATTAGAACGCAGCCCCGTGCGCCGTGAGGAGTCAGCAAGCAACACACAGACGTTTCCTGACAATTGTTTTGACGTTTTGCAACTTAATTCTGTTTGATGAGAATGAAAGGGATTAGGTGATAAACACAAATATGGATTCTGCTATACACAGCTGCTTCTGTAATACAAAAAAAAGAGGTAAAGAAAGAAAGAAAGAAAGAAAGAAAGAGATTCTCAGTGTAAATGGCACATTGTCACTTAATTATGAATGTAGTATTTTTAGCATCCTTGCCAAAATTACCTAAATCTTATGACTGAGAGTGCAGACTTATCAAAGGCCTGGTTTCTCCTTCATTTCACCTGACAAAGATTTAACTTCTTTTTTTTCTTACTTGATCCCCATCGTGCATCTCACACTGATGCACATTGCCTAGAGTCAATGTCAAATTCCAGCTCCAAAAGTCCCGCAAAAAATACAGAATGAACAGCGCCCGCGGCACACACATTCCCTTTACTCAACCCACTTGCAATATCTCACCCAAAGTTATCACTTCCACTGTGACAACATTAACATGAAAAGCGACATACACACTCACACACACACACTCACAAAAAAATAATCATGTTTTATACATACACTCTGCATGTATTTATATTTTTGTATCATATGGAATAAGAAGAGGAAAAACAGATAAAAATGGATGGAAGCTGTGGTAGGGATGGATGGATGGATGGATGGATGGATGGGGAAAAAAACTAAAGCAAAAAAAAAGAAAAAAAGAAAAAACAGAGTAGGAGAAAAAGAAGAAAAGGAGGAGGAGGTGGAGGAGAGAAAAAAAAAAGCCCTGTGCCAAAAGCATATATAAGAGAAACCTTCACCAATTAGTGGGGAGAAACGGGAGAGGGAGCTGCCGCGGCGTCGGCACTCAAAGAGCCAGGCCTCGCGGCGAAGCTGTCATGTCGGCAGGATTGATCAACAGGCCTGCTATTTCTAATGGCATGTTGTCATGAAGCTGCAGCCATGGGGAGCCACCTGCCTCAGTCCTCGCACAGCACTCCGTGGATGTGTGCGTGCTTGCATGTGTGTTTATGTGCATGAAAGATGGGGTTGGGGGTATTGCAGCAGCCATACCTATTCTGTGCCCATATATCTTTTACTAACAATTTGAAAACAGCCTAGAATCCTCCTCCCACTCTCTAGCAGTCTACCTTGCCTTCTCCTGAAGGTGGAAGAAATGTGCCATCTTGGATTGTTCTTTATCCTCACACAGAAAAGCCCATGAACAGCAAAATCCAACACAAAGATTAGAAAATGTCTGGCAAAGTAAAGCTTTAGCAGAGTAATAACATGAGTTCATACCATTATTATAATTAATATCAAGTATTAATAGAAATAATGAATATTTCTCTTTTTAGTCAATGCCACACTTCAGGTGTATTTTTACTCTGTTGCATATATAAAACACTACACTGCATCTAAAACTCTCCTTAAAGAGGACACATTTGATTAAAGATGGTTCCTTTTTCATTAAAAACAAACTGTCATATAATCAGCTGACAATCAAAACTGGTATGTCAAATGGGATTGTAGGAAAAGCCCACTAGAAAATGACAAAACTGCGAAAAAAGGGAAAAGGAAAAAGGGAAAAAAAAGCCTCACTTTATCCTCAATTCTCAGCTATGCAGCTACAAAAACCTGCTTCGGCGGCCAATCGAGCGCGGACTCGCTAACAATAAAAAGTCAAATAAAAGTTACAGAACTTGAGAGTTCAAGGTAGCGCGGGCTACTTGGAGTGCGTGTCACGTACAGTTAACCTTTTTATCGGGCATGCCTGTGGTCTCATCAGTCGATGAAATTCTTTGCCCGCGGCGGTGGCTTAGCCGAGGGACACGGACCAATAGAAAAATATTTCATTGTGTTAGCATTTCAAATGGCGAGTGGAGGGTGGAGAGGAGGGCATCTGGAGGGGCGGTGGGGGAAGAAGCTCGAACCGATCGTTGCCAACGGAATTAATTGCCTATTCTGAGAATAATGTCCCTTAACCACGATCCTCGGAGGGCCCAACGCTAGCAGAGGGCACTTTTTTTTTTTGTTTGGCGTCTTCAAAAAGAAGAGCGCTTAGGGGTACTGAAAGTATTAGGGGTTTAGCTCGGTCCCCTTTATGCCAGGAAAAATAAATCAGAAGCGTTGAACCAGACTCAGTTAATCCGTACCCCAATTAAAAATGGACGAAAACATTACACCTAACATTAATTGTAAATCGATATATAAATACTTTTAAATGAGGGATGAACTGATTAAACACTGGCAAATTTGAACTAATAATTTCATTAATGAAGGGAAAGTTCACTTTAGCAGAAGCACGAGAGAAATAAACCATCTATGTCTGGCTTTAAGCCAGCGCTCGATAAATGGCTCAAGATGGCGCGACCCCGGTGGTGCTTCTATCCTTTTATTTAAGGGGATTTAAGTTCAGGCTCTGCTACACATTGGCCAAGCATATGCAATGACCCTAACTGATATTGGTGCATGTTTTAGCCACATCTTAATCTAACCTCTGTAAAGCTCTGCGGCTTTTCAGACTCAAAACACCATTAAGAACGAGCATTGTTTGGGAAGAGAGACGGGAAGAGACGTCCCTGAGAGACGACTCCACAGAAAAAAAGCTGGACCCGGGCCGGGGCAGGAGCCCTCTGGAAAAACAGCTGCTTATGCACTCCAAATAGTAGGAAAACAAAACCAAAACAAAACTCCGAAGGAGGAGGGGAAGAAAAACATTTTTTTTTTGGTGGATGGGGCTTTCCAAATGCTCAATCCCTCCATATCGACCTCTACGGGCCCATTCGCGCTTCGGTGTCGATTTCATCCCTCGGCAGATGGACGGGCGAATTCGCAGCAGTCCCCATTACACGCTTCTCCTTCGCTCATTGTGAATTCAGTCAACGAAGTCAATCTTATTAACTTCCGCGCCGGTTCACACATGACATTTTCTTCAATTTTCTCGCCGACATCAAAAACATCAATTAGCAGCTCGAAAATGGGAAGGAGCGAATGACAGAGTCCGATAACGCAGAGTTATTTGAAGCCGAGGGTAAATCTATTCTCCAGTTTTGAATGTGTTCATTACAATTGCATTTTCAAAGAAGACCTCCAAATAGCAAAGAAATTAAATTTATCTCCTAGAAATGTCCAGAAATTGTTTTTCCCCCTTCTTTCTTTCTTTTTTTTTAATCCTGTGTCTATCTCTCAGCCTCAGTGGGTGACACAAAGCATTGTGGTGCTGCATTTTCTTTTTCTCATTAGAACAGATCACAACTCTTACAGAAGTTGAAACCATATACTGTAACCTCTAGTGTAACCCAGAAAAATTACTTTAAAAGGAGTCCAACATTTCTTTAGGAAGAAAAGACGGCGATAAAGTAGACTGCTGGTGACCTACGGTTTCAACAAAAATACCAGACAATGATAAATGCACTATTTTTACCCTACAAAGGCAGCTATTATCAGATGAAAGGGGAAAAAAAGTGTTTTTATTTCATATTTTTATATTGCCAAAATTGATCTACATAAATAAGAATTTACCATTTAATAAAGACACAACTATTTAAAATGTAATATTAGATTTTTGTTTTACATAGATTAATTACAGCTAGCAACACAAAATTAGAAAAGATACTTAAATGTACTGAACATGAACCACATTAAATAATATAATTGATTTCTAAACCTAATAAAAATCTAACTCACTTGAAGTTTTATATTTTATTATCCCAGGAGCCTCCTTGATTTTTTTTCCCAACCTGTATTTTAAAATAGCTTTGCATGTGCTTAAGATTAGATTTTCCTCAGTTGTTAGATTTAAGGAAAAAGAAAGAAGAAGAAAAAAAAAACATTTTATCCACAGCCTCATTGATCATTTCCTGCTACTCCCCATCACGGTTACATCAAAATGTGAAATACAAACCAACACATTAACGAAGCTCTCTCATGGCTCAACTCCTCTGTCTCCCATCACTGATGAACATGTAACTCAATAAACCTCGGCCAGTAACCTTTAAGTAAAAGGCTATTTTTTGCCGATATCCAAACATTGTCAGACGGCTTCCTCATGCTTGAGTTACATCTCCGAGGGGGGTGAGCAAAAGCAACTTTAGTGGCTGTGGAAAGGCAAGGGAGTAGTAGTGCAGAGGGTGGGGTGAGGGTGAGGGGGCACGCGAGCGGGCCGGTCGTACACAGAACCGTGCGGATCACGTTCCTCCGGCCCATTGATTTCTGATCTTTTGACATTATTTAGTTGCTTTTTATTTTCTTGCCCGTCTTTTATTCCATGTCACAAAAGACAGAAATGTCCAAACAAGTGATGCTGGGGGTATCTACTATCTGTCAAAAGAGCAGGCTTTTCCCGGCATTAAAGCGACCAAATGCTCTGACGCAGTGCCGAGAATCGGCGGGATGAAAATATCACTCTTTATAATGGAGGCTAATCAGATTTCGGATTTGCCTTCTAGCTAGAAGGAGATGGAAACATGTGGAGCAGTAGGGCTGTAACCAATACACTTCTAGTTCATCGCCACCCTGACCTCAGCACAATGGGCCTCTGCTTCTTTCCTCAAATCTAAACTCCTATGTGTAGAAAGAAAAATGGGTCAAACATTGAAAATCTAAACTGATGCCAAATTCAATTCTTAGTCTAATTTCTCTTCTGAGCAGACACTGCTGAAGAGACAAAGTGGGTATTGGTAAATGCAGGGAAAGATGAGGCGATGCATCTGTAATACGGCTGTCGGCTGAATGTGGAACACACAGTAGTGATCAGATCCATTAAGCGGGGATTTGATCATCTCCCCCGTGCGCTTTCACAGCCCGGCTTCAGATTAGATCACTGTGAAAATGGTCAAATGGTGTGTTTATATCTCTGTAATTATTTTGATGCAGATGACAGAGATTGGTTGTTTGCATGGGGCTCGATGAGTGTGCGCAGTGTGAGCCAAGACATGCAAGCACACACGATGCCGACACACACGCTGGCGTGGAAAGAGCTGAATGGATCCCCTCAATGCCATTAATCCATTAGATAGTTTCAACAAAGGCCAGAAAATAATGTTTTATGTGCAGGGGTATAAAAGTCAGTGCACATGCAATTACTGCACCATAATCCCGGCGTTATGACTAATATTAATGCTCATGTTGGGTGACAGAAATGGACTTTCAATGAGATTGAAAGTGAAAACCCCAGGCAACAATGACATGTGATGAGCTAAGCTTACAAATGCAACGGCTGCAGGACAGCACCAGTATACACATCTTCAGTGGCAGAAGTAAAAATATCTAACTTGCCCTCTTTTTTAATTCAAATTCCACACTGGAGAAATGCAATGCAGCCACAATTCCAAGTCTTTATAGTTGCCAGACACAGAAATGTGTAATTTAAGCAAAAACGTACTCAATTAAATGAAATGAAATGAAAAAAACTTCATACTTTACACTTTAAACCTCAAGATTTTATGAGTTTTGAAACCGTTATGATGCAAAGTTTTTAAAACTGCTGCTTTTTGAAACTCTTGGCTTGAACTTTACTGCATGCACAGTTGTTCAATGTTAAGATGCCCTTCAATTTTGCATAAACCTCTTTATCCTCAAGGTTCATTTTAGGATCTAATGCACTCTTCCAGAGCTGATAACATATTCAGATTCACATGAGATCATATGCATGATCTTTCCCCTCCTGCCACTGTTCTCTGTAATCACCTCTATTTTCACTTCACTCGAGTTAGGCTGTGTCGCCACATTACTGGCCCTTCATATCTACCTTTCCAATTACTTTTAAGAGTTTTGGATGGACAAATTTGCTCTTTCATGTCCCGTGTTAGCAGATGAGTTGATGCTTCTGGCCATGAAAGGAGAGTTTTTAATGAGCTGAGGTGAGGTTAATTTGTTCACTAAGATCCTCTAAGTCATATGCCTCTATATGAAATTAAGTCCATTTCCTGGAGTTTCCCTGGATGTATTTAATAACAAACACTTCAGCCCAATTTTCATTTCCTACATAGAGGAGGGGGGTGGATGCTGAGAAGATTGGTGGAGGGAAAGGTTGTTTTTGCTTGCGTTACTTGCATGTACTGATCTGTATGGTAAGTGTGATGTCAGCTTCCATTCAGAACTGGTGAAAACCTTCTAATCTTTGCAGCTAATGCCTAGGAAACATACCTGAAAGCTCATTACCAGCTCTAAACTTTTCTGAGGTTGTTTTTTTAAAATTGCGAGTGGTTTGAAGCTAGACATCAGTTAGCAGTAAGTTGTTGTGGTTGCATGTCTTGCAGACATTTTTTTGTTTTAGTTCTCCGGTTGCAGATGGGGAAAAAACACATCCCTGCTGCACCTGCAGTAGATTTACAGCTACACTGCAATTAACTCTACTTTTTACCGAGTTTTATAAAAACAAGTATGCTTACATATCTGAGGGCTGAAATATCAAAATGTGAGCAATGTTCACCTGCTAAATTCTGACATAACTTGTTTGCAGGCAGCACAAGCATATTTCTTTCACAGCAAATCAGCTGTAACCACTAACTATGCCGTGTTTTAGAGAAAAATAATCCCAAAAAGCTTCTGTCTGTATACATCAAAGTTAGCACATCAGTGGTGACAGTTCAGGTGTGTTTTAACTCACAAGTGGAAACAAACTGCCTGTTTTTCTTCCCTCCAGCATAAAGGCCAGATCCAAACTTTATTCCTCTCCTGTGTTTTCATGTATTACAGGACAATGAAACCGCAGGATGCTTTTACTTGGATGTTTTTTTCAAACAAAAAGGGTTAATTTGCTGCAGTCCCTAAATCACCTCAGAGCAAGCAAACTGCACACACACCACACCGGTGCACTAATCTTCCACAAACGACTGGGCCTTTCACTTGCTATTAGGGACTACATGATGTGAATCTGCCCAGACTAAAAGACCTTGTAATCAACACTGGTGTAAATGTGTTAAGTTCAGCGTCTCGTATGGGGGGGGGGGGGTTCAATGGTCCTGACAGTGTAATTACGGGTTGCGGCCACAACGCAGCGGCCAGCACACTCAACACTAATTCAATCCATCTTCATTTCCAGAAGCAACGCCCCTACCATTGATGGATAGTTATCATTAGAAAGTGACAAAGCACTGAAACAACTGAGGCGTGAGCAGCAAAGTGTGCACGTACGTGCGCATCTGCGTGTACCCTGGGTGTCGAAGAAGGAGGAGGATGTGTCCTCTCAGATACACTGCTGGCCTACACAACAGGATAATATATTACTACAGGAATGAATACGGAGGAGATGGGATATGGGGAGGAAGTTTGGGTCGAGGAGCAGGTCGGCGTCTCTCACACAAACACACACATACAGACAAATAAATACCCACACAGAGTGTGTGTACGTGTTCACATATTGTACACGCTCAAACAGTTTGGCTCACTGTGACCCCGACACACAGAGAGGCTATGGCTCAACTCACCAGCCTTTTATAGCATGCTGCTCACACTGCTGACAGACACACACAAGTCTGGGCACCGTCTGCAGTAAAACACTAAACCGCAGGCTGTGATTGAGGCTGACTGGTCTGCTCCTCTATATTTTCTGTCTATATATTCAGTCCAGCCTAGCCTGTATATCTTAATTATGTGCTCTGCCTCTTTTCCTAAAAGAATAGGTGACAGTCTGCGAGCAGGCTGCTGAAACGAGGCCTTTCCAGTCTTTATGGGGCCTCACTGCATCATTACACGACTTTTAAGCTTTGGACAAAAACACAGTGGCCGCCTCGGTCCCGTCTTTCTCTGTGCATAAGGAATTTAAACACTGCATAACAGAAATGATCCTGTTTGTGGCATTTTCTGTATCAAGCTGCAACTTCTCATAAAAAACTCTGAAACCTTCAGTGAAAACTAACAGGCTGTGAAAGGATATACTGAGTAAATAGGAGAACAAATAGACAGAGAGATTTTAGTGCTGCGCTTATTGTGATTAACTCTCCTTTTTCCTTGTGGGTTGCTGCGTTAGGGTCACTGCCACCTCGCACACACACAGACACACAGG
Source organism: Atherinomorus stipes (assembly GCA_023101725.1). Lineage (NCBI taxonomy): Eukaryota > Metazoa > Chordata > Actinopteri > Atheriniformes > Atherinidae > Atherinomorus > Atherinomorus stipes. Next base: position 321,365 of record JALJCO010007119.1, read on the forward strand.
TTAGGCTTTGGCATTTCAATGACTCAATCCCGTTTCCATCGATTGTGGTCAGTGACCCAGCAAAGGCCCATATGGCGAGTGCCTGCTCCACCTCTCTGAATTAAACCATATTCAAAGAAATAAGGAGCCAGTGTCATGGTCGCCCACATTTCTTAGCCAGGAGGTGGTGCTACTGGGATGAAGAGCTTCATCTCCTCTTCATCCTTTTGCTGATATTGCTATTAGAGACAAACAGGATTTGTTTGGTAGGGGTGCTGCTGAAGATCTGTGATTTAAAAAGGCTTTTTCTGACACCTTAAGTTGTAGACACTTCCTCAAAAGACAGATGTCCTGTGTCGGTGTCGAGAGCGCTGCGAGGCTCACAGTCAGGAGATGCTGCCTCTCAAAATGCATAAAATTCTCAGACTTGTGCGCTCTTGTTCAGTTGGCTCGCTCAGAGAAAGGGTTTGTTGCACTCCTCTAAACACATTTGCACCCAACGCAATTAAATCCGATGCTTACTTGTGCACATTCCTAATGCGCAATTATACACCCATGCATGCTGCACATTTACATAACGGCGTTGGCGATTTGTGTACATACGTAGAGGCATGAGGCTCAGCGGCCAACGAGCTGCAGCAGACTGCCTGGCCTGCTTGCAGACCCTGCAGTTTGTTTAGCAACACTCCTTTTGACGACGCCCGAAGGGTGCAATTAAGCCCAATTAGAGCCTGTCGGTTTTATTAAGAGGCACAGACTGGCCAGGCTCGGGGGCAGTGAGGGGTAGAGGAGGGAGGAGGAAGAGGAGAGGGGGGAGGAGAATCTGCAGCACCAATCTACTGCTCTTGAAAGACTAAGCGAGCATCGCTGAGGGGAAACTGGTGTAATTAAACTGTATGCCAACTAAACAGATACTAAACAGAAATTACAGCTGTGACAGGTCTGACTAACTAGTGCTGGACTTTAAAACAAAGAAATGCAAACGATTTTTGTACGACTGGTCAGGTTAAGCAGGTAACCTCTGATGCTCTCTGTTCAAATACATGGGGATGGCTTTAATGATGGCACATAAAAGCAGTTTAAAAGTACAGTTTTGTGATCAGAGAACCTGTAGGGATCAATGGATGACAAAAGTAACTCATCTATAAATACGCACGGGCTACAGTGAATGCAGACATGTGTGGATGCAGATGTCACAAAGCATTTTCGGAAGGGGGTTAAGGGGTGGTGGCTGTGTAGTTATGCGATTCTGCCCTGATCCATTAGTGTGGTAGTGAAAAGAGCAATACAGCTGGCTTGGAACAAAAACTGCAGCATCTCTTTCATCAGCAAATCAAAAAAAAAGAAGAAGAAGAACGCAAATGAATGTATCATTTTCCCCCCCTCACAATTCCTTTTCCGTCGACCCCTCGACGGAGATGTTTACAGATAGCTATCATTCCCCCTCTTTTTCACATTTGTGCTTGGACATGTTTCAAAAGACCGGGCCTTTTCATCTCCCCTCTCGCTGTGAGGAAATTTGCTCCTTAATGGCTTTCAAAACAGGAAGCACAGACAATAAAAAAAGGAGAAGTGAGAAAAGCGCTTTTGCACCCAAGTCCCCCCCCCCCCCCCCCCCCCTTCAACCAACAACCAACCACCACAACCCGCTTGTGTCGTTGCATCCTTTGCGGAGCCGAGTGCTGCACCACGCTGCTGCCGTGCCAAGGTGCCAACTGTGCCAGTCACACTGACCTCCATCTGCAGGCAACTTGATACCATCTCTTCAACCGCCGCATACTCTCTCTGAATGGGCTCGCTCAGTCACAGTGAAGTCTGAATGCAATTCAAAGCTCAGGCTTGGAATTGTGTTTCAAGTTTGCGCGCTATTGTATTCTTTGTTCACAGCTGCTGTGTAAAAAAAAAAAAAAAAAGAAAAAGAAGAAAAAAAATCCTTTATCACTAAACTGAATACTAAAACGGTTGCACTGGAGGAATGCACAGAGGAATACATTACTGCCAATGTGCAAATCATCCCACTATCAGGCAAATTAGACCTGATTTTCCACAAGACTTTATCAATGACCCGCTGAAGAAGAAGGTTGAGCTGCTGTGGACTGGCTCAAATTACTACTTAGATGGTCTCTTGCCAAGTACTAGGCTTACTATTTTAACAGTATATGTAGGTGTCTGTTTACTCATGTTGTATTCATAATTCCGCCTCCTGCAGGGCATCCGTGTCCACCGAGTGCCCTTGAACATGCCATGAGTAGTCTTTCTGCGCCTCAACTAAAAAGAGACCTGAAAGACAGCTACACACGCTTCCGCACAGTTGGATAAAACAAACCTTAACCACACAACTCAACCTCACCAAAGAGCTAGCTTTTTTCAAAAGATGTTCAGAAGAGCAGTTTTTTTTTTTTTTTTAACTCTCTCTCCTTGTCTTTGCTTTTTCTCTCCCTGGGTAAAACAAATGCATCATTTTTCAGTTAAACAAGAAAAAAAAATCTTTACTCCCTCCTCTCCCTCCCAGTGTGCCATTTCCGTGCATGGAAGTGCTCCCTCCCATTGATTTTCTCCCAGCCAAGGCCCTACCCTACACGAGCTGCTTCCTCGCTGGTGTCATCTCCTTGTGCCTTTCTGCTTTTAACTGTGTTTTACTCTTGTGGCATAATGTACAACTGCCAAACTGGCGGCGAGGGGGGGGGGGTGCAACTGGAGGAAAAAACTGATACATGCTCTCAGAAAGTTTTGGCTATTGATTTCTTTTTGATGCAGATAGGGAAAAAAGAAAACTGTTCAAAGCTGCAGAGAGTCTTTTTGATCACCACTACAGTCGAACCAGTTGGTAATGTTGTTGGTAGCGAGGCATTGTGAGTATTTAGGGGGGGTTGCCTGTGCATTACATGGATCTGTAGCGTTTTGTGGCATAGGTTTAGTCCCCTGATTCTGCAGAGTGAAAAGGTTTCGGAAAGCTTGCCGTCGTGTCAATGTTTGTCGAAATCATAATTGCCCACAGAAAGTATTAATTCTGGTAGATAATTCTTGCAGAGTCGAAGAGTAGGACTGAGATACGCATCACAATAAATAAGGATGCAGTGGGGAGGGAAAAAAGTGATATATGATGGGAATATTCATGACATCCATTTACTCATGACAGGATGCTGAAATCAAAGGAAGCAGAGTCGTGCACAGAGATCCAGATATGGAAGGGAAAGCTAGCAGGAATATTTTCCAGCCTCTGCAGCTCCTCTCCCACAGCTTCTGCTCCCCCCCTACTCTTCAAGCCCCTCTGTGATGTGTGCCTGTGTCCACTGGGGGCTACAATTAGCCCATCAAACTCATTCCAGCCGGGAATCCACACCGCCTCTCCAATCCCCTTTTCTGACTCTCCAAAGCCTGGGCTCCTCCAAAGAGACAGGCAACTTGTAAGACTGGGGGAGGTAGCCTTTGAAGTGCCAAGTTTTGCAGAGGCCTCCCTTTTTGCTCATATCAAGGCTGAGGAGATATAACAATTAAAATGGCGGGAGAGGCAGGCTGACATCGCTGTATATGTGCTCACAGGGGCCACGTGCTCGCTCCTGCACCCAGGGCACCGGCCCTCGCAGGTAGGGGGTGCGCCTCGACACTGGAGCACTGACTGGTGAAGCAAGAAGTCACATGCAAGTTGAGATATGTTCTTTATGCCAATGCTATAAATCTGTCTTGTGGTTCTCCTGGCTTCTGATTGGCTGGCTACGTTTCCGTCTGTGTCTGTCAGTTAAGGTCTTTCGACTCTGAAGCAGGCAGAACAACATTTCACAACCTTATCTGGCCTCTGGCCTTGGATTTACTTCAGTTTTTCATATGAGCCAGACTAAACTCATCATCTGTTCTTATAATCACCTAAAATGTTATGTTTGGAGGTTTAGAACAGGCAGAGAGAATCTCACATTTGTTGAGTTTTAGCCTCATACAATTTGAGAATCTGACTAAGAAGAGAGAAACCCCCCCCCCAACATAAAAATTATGAAGCGCACTTCCTATTTTTGACAAAGTATTGTGTGAAAGGACAGGGCACATTTTAAACCACCTAAATGTTAATTTAAGTTATTGTTCTTAACCTTGCCTGCATGCCAAGAGACCCCTTGTTGTCTCCAGACCCCAAGCTGAGCAAACTCTGGGCCAGTGGTTCAGACGGGCCGGGGCGTTACGCCGTGTAAAGACACAGCTCCGCTCCCGTCTCTCCGCTCTCCGGTGGGGCTCGGTGGCAGACAGCCAGGTAATTACACAGCGCTGACTACCAGCCCGAAGAGAAAGGCCCACTACCGCACACATATACACAAAAACACTTATTTGCATTCACTGTGTATACAGTTCACACACCTCCCTCCTCCTCCTCCACACACACACACAGATGAACCCAGCCAAATACAAAGACTACATTATGTCAAGGAGGATTACAATGACTCCAACCTGACCCGACTCGGCAGTCCCTCTGCCTCTGGCGCGAGTGTGCCTGAATTTACCGTTTGAGGTGAAAGACTGTCCGCAGTTTAAACAGGTGTGTGTTTATGCAGATGCACAGCTCAAACATGTGGTTCGCATTAGGTGCTGCAGCGGAGCCAGAGCAGACCTTCCCTGGAGTAGGAGTCAAGTCCAACATGTCATTTTGGGTTAGTGATCTATTCTCTCTCAAATCCCCGAAGTCAGGAAGTGGACACAATGAATAAACTAGTCACCAGCAGAACCATATGCTTATTTAAGCTCCAGCAAAAATTGGAACAGAGAGTAAACTGGTTCCATTTCCTTGTATCATGGTAGAAAAAGTATAGCAAAGAAATTTAAGTTGCCAAACTGCACATTTCCCAGGTTCTTCCTCCACATTTAAATGCTTATCTGTGTTTAATTTGATTCCTTTAATCCTCTGGGTTGAGCCTGAAGGTGCACATCTCTTTTCAGTAAAGCCTTTGTAAAAGCTTAAGACTTCCAAACACAGAGGACTGAATATCAGTTCAAAAAACAGATATCTCAAATAATCTTTAGGGCTGATTTTATCAGTTTTTGTTCAGCTATTTCTTCACATACCACTTCCTTTAGGTGATATTCTGCATAAGAAGCAAGCCACAATGACTTCATAACCAGATTAATGTTAGTTTTTAAGTGAATGAATCTATTGCTGCAGTGCAACAAGAACAAGGGTGAGCCATTTGCTTCTGACAAAAGCACAAAAGAACCCAGAAGTGAGATGGCATGGAGGCAAGTAATTTGCACCAGCAAAACAAAAGGGAAGTCATGCTTCAAGGAAGCAGGAGGTAGTTTCTCCATCGCTCCCCCTTGTTGGTTATTCCACACTTTTCCAGAGAAAACGTTGGCTTTACAAAAAAATGCCACGGATTCCAGTGAATACCAGTGAGAATCAAGCAAGCTATTCATGCTGCCAGTTGATTTAGGCATGCCTCGCTACACACCAATCAGCCCAGCCTGGGCCTCGCCAGCCACTCACTTGTCTGCCATTCCAACACAAGATGGAGACAGTGCCAAAAGTTCCAATTAAAATATCCATTTGTGATGTCTGTGCGGAAAAGAGAGAACAAATAAAAAATGAGTACCAGGGCCTTTTTCGATGGCGTAGGAGAAAATACAACAAAAGCTGCCAAAATTTTGTGGACAAGCCACATACTTAAGAGTTTTCTGTTGACACAAACTAAATAAGTGAGAGGAGTGTGTATGCAGGCGGACAGTGTGCACACGGGAGAGACAGACTGAGCGTGTGCGTGCACGGGGAGTAGGAGCGTCTTGTTATGGAAGAACAGAGCATGTCGCAGATAAGAGGGTGACGCTGTTCAAAGAAAAAAGGCAGGCCGGTAAAGTGCACGCCGATTCGACATCATCGCCTTACTGTCCCTTAATGAGCCTGGAGAGGAAGTCTGGTGTCCACAGAATCTGCTCCTGTCTCGCTCCAATCACGCTGCCGGGCTTTTTATTCAAATCCCACACAGAACTGTCATGCAGCCAGTCTGGCCGCGCTGTTTATCTTACTCCAGGAGGATGTTAACAAGACAAATGAGTGAATAAATACACAAATAATGCGTTTAGGTAATGTTAATAATGCATGAAATGGAAGCTGCTTTCTGACAGTAACGCTGCACTCAGGATTCTTCCCAACTTTAGTGACAGGCTTGTTTATTCTTTTCCCAGCATGCACTTCTCTGCATCATCCCAAAGCAAAGTCTGGGCATCTTTAGCACATCTTACTGATGAGAAAAAGTGGTCTGACACATTTAGACTTTTCTCCCATGAAAAACAGCCCATATAATGTCGGCACTGAGTTATCTCCCCCTTCATCCAAACCCTCCACCATGATGATCTTCCTTAATCCCCCAGAATGCAAGTCTCCTTTTAACCCCATCACACTTCCCTCCTGCGATTATATGACTAATTTCACTGACGTTTTAACAGGCCGTTGCATTCGGGTGGGTATTCTTGAAAGGTTGGATGAATAAATAGGAATACATGTGCACACCTGCACAGGTATGCAAGAGGAGTCAAATCACAGCATCACCTGGCTCAGAGAAATGTCACAAACTTCCAGGACTAGTAGGAAGAAAAAAACAAAACAAAATAGGAGCGGGGGGGGGGGGGGGGTGCTCAAAGTAACTGACTGAGTAGGAAAATAAGTATCACATTAAATTCCTTTCCCGGGCTGAGACAAAAGAAGGCCTGACACTCTCGACTACATACTTTCAAGATGGAGAAAGGGAAAAAAATAAATAAATAACAACACGCACATCAAAACCAGAGCCAAACAAATCCAAGAAAAGTTCAGATAGGTCCTCGCTAGAACTGCAGAGAGGAACAAAATCAAATAAATTGGGGTGTTGGAATCATTCAGGCTGCCCCGACAAACCAGAAAACGCTGTTTAGAATATATGAGGAAGGTGACAGCGGACGATGCTTAATGACTCAGAAAGCAGATACCCGGTGTTTACCCCTGCAAACTCCAAAGAAAAGCCCCTCTCCTGTTATAACGCAGGCGGAGGACAGAAAAGTGAATTCGAGGCAGCTTAAGTGCTCTCTGGAATCACTCAGCATTCCACCGTCTTCAACACACACTTCCACAGAGCTGAAATTTGACTGCGACAGTGTATTCATCCATAACAGTAAATTGTTCTTTGGGGAATTTGGCGGGGCTTCGTGCTCTCCCTCCCATCTTTCCCCGCTGTAGTCCCAGTCTACTCTCCCTTTCCAAAAAGCTGTCTCCATCACTCTCAATCACAAGCTGCTTGTTTGAATGTAAAAAACACACAGTTGCCAAAGCAATTGTGGGATTGCTCCACGCTAAATCATTATAAAACCAGAGATATCCATGAGGCCGCAGAGTGATCTGGAGCTTATAAAGAAGGATAAGCAATGTCTTGTTTGGTGTGTCCCTGAATCACATTTTGTCGTCGTAGTGTGATTACAGACTGCTTTACTCAAACTTTTGAATTAAATGACACTGTAATGTCGATTGTTATCCACAGACTTTCTTAATTGAGGTTTTGCACTGTTTTGTATCTATAGGTGTATCAGCCCTGGTAATAAAGGGATTTAACACAACCAGTTTTATGAATGGTTTCAGGTAGTTTTAAAGCGGCACTTTTGAATTTTGGAAGCCCTCAACAAAGGCTAAATCAGGAACCGTATCACATCCTGTCTCTTTTCTGAGCTCTCTCCAGCCAAAAGAAGTCCGTCTGATGTTGAGTTTTGTCTCATCTCTTGCTCCACTTATTTCCATTTTTGTCTTCCTTGCTTGCTCCAGGCCAGCATGTTGATATCCAGTTGGTAGTGTGTGACGTGGCGCCACAAAGCAAAACACAGCCATCACATGATGCTCTGGGCTGTAAAATCAAATTTTGGAAGTTCGGTTTCTTGGTCCCAGAATTCTGCAGGGCAACAATAGCTCCTCGTATGCATAAAATGTATGCCAGAATGCCACCAAAACCAGTCAGAAGCTCAGAGTTTTGAGGTTGAAAACATATGTAAAGTTGCTTTAAAACTTGACTTAACAAAATATCTAAAACTCTGAGAAAGAAGACATCCCATAGTCCATTGAAAGACCAGACTATAGATAAGCTGAAAAATATGGAAAAATCCTGACTTTATCTTTATCATAATTAGTCAGCATAATAAAAAAAGCACACCCCTCTAAAAAAAAGTGACTTTTTCTCCACAGATTCAATCTTTACAGAGATAAATACACGCTCACAGTTTACACCTTTACAGCCTCCTTTTTGACTAAAAAGAATGATGGTTATTTCATGCATCTACAGAAGAGAAAAGCCAAAAAATATGTGTATAAGCACGACATTGTCATAACAATCCAACGCCAAAAACTACTCAAAATTCTTCAGGCCACCCCTGGGATATTCACTAAATCAGTTCACCCTGTTCTCAAAAGTTCACTTCCAAACTTCCTGGAAAAAGAAGCAGATATTTCTGAGGAATAACAGAGAGGGTTAGTGAGACTAATAGCAAAACACTGAGTTTAATCTCACACAATTCTCCCTAAGACTTGAGTGAGAACAGCAGGCAGAGGGGAGGCAGTAAATACGAAAATACAACTCCAGCTGAGATTGTTCACAAAAAGGCCACAAACAAGCAAAAAAAAAAAAAAAAAAGGAATTCAAATAAAGTGGGCTGGGTGAAAATATAACTTTCAGCTCATAAGTTGCCATGTGCCACCCCCTTCTTCTCTTTCCATGTAGTTCCCCTCTTCAGCTCAAGCCTTAGCCCCTTCCATACTACTGCTGGGAAAAGGAGGAAGAAAAAAAAATGAGGTCAAGGATCGCCTTACTCCAGCCTGCCTCTGTATGCCCACACCCCTCCTCTCCTTCTCCTCCCCCTTTCCCTCCCTCCTCACCTTCCCCTACCAGCCCCTCTCACTTAAAACCTCATTCCATCACTGTGGCCAAATCCGCCTCCCCGAGTTTCATTTCTTCCCCTCCCCTCCTCTCCCACTCCACTCCCACCCTCCCTGTGCCCTCAGCCCAGTGCTAATTGGTAAATCTGTTGAACCATGCCATCCCCAACAATGAGACACCTGGAGTTCTGTCAAAACAAGTTTCCCTGTGAAACGGCTTCCAGTGTTAATACAGTAGCGTGCAGAGCTGCTGAGTCTGTTGTCGCTCTCGAGGCTGGCTGCAGAATGCAGATCATCCCATCTGGAGGAATTTGTCAGAGATGAGCGCACTCAACTGCCAGTCTGTGAGGAGTGATTCATCATGAATTAAGTTTATTCATCAATGCTGCATCTGAACCTTGACCTCAGTTGTTTGCACGATTACCAAACCAACGATTACCACATCTTTCTGAGATCTAAATCTTCCAGCTCAGTTTCCACTTGTGGGCCCTTGAAGTCAGACATCAGGGTTAAATAAGATCAAACTGTTGTCAAAAAGTGAACATTTAACATAGTCTGACCTGGTGTTTCTCCAGCTACCTGTCAAGTAAAACTCAAGTAACACCTGAAACCCAAGGACACTCCATTTACACTGGGATAGACAAAGGTGTGTTTGTAAGACACACATGCAGAAAGACAGACAGGCACACCCAGCCGGGATCCTGCTAGACCTCGTCAAACAAGTTCTTGCAGAGGTGCTTGCATATGGGGGAGGGAAGGAAGGGAGGCATCAAGTTGTCACGGGGAGAGAAAAGTTAACCATCATTTTAATATCAGTTTACACTATCAAGCAAGATTTACCTTCTTTCTTGCCTTCTCTGTGTTGAAGGACTTGTGTTATTTACCAACAACAAAGGCCCTGCAGAGCGTGCATAATCAACAAGCAATTGATTAGTCAAACAATTCAAGTAGGCAATCCAGAGAGCCATGGTCGCCTCAGAGGAGATTAAGGCTTCTCCTCTGGGCTTCGTAATGCCAGCCTATTTCTGGCTTCACAGTGCCCGGACTGTGGCAAATCAAAACAAGGCTCACTGATGTCCTCAGCATGTCAGCGCTGCAGTAAAAACAGCACTGACTTTAACTTTAGGCTCCACTTTCTTTCATTTACAGCTTGTATTCTAGGAAGTTCTTTAAATAGTTGCAGGACAATTGAATTAGTTTGGGACTTTTAGTGCTGTATCTCTTTCAGATGGTGTTATCTTTACTCTAAATCTTCAACCAGTGGGTGTAAACATCGTGTTATTACTTCATCTTCCGCACAGAAAACACTGTTACCCAGATTTAGTTGGGAAAGAGGACTGGATTCAAAACAGCTGCACAGGAAAAGAAACTGAATAAAAGGACTCACTTCTCACGCTGGTGGATTGTGGGTTATCTCAAACCAAATGTGTATAGATATGTTTTAGTGGCAAGAATCCCCTAATAAAGGATAGGGAGGCACCGAATATCCGGCGGCCGAATATATAGTCGTCCTCAAAATCACTCATACCCTCCACTTAAAGAAAAGGCTAAATTGACAATAGTAGTTCAAATAACAAGAAACTAATGATAAATAAAAATTTACAAAATTATAATTCAGTGAAATAAAATGTTGCCTTTGAATTGTGGTTGGAAATAATCATGTAAAAAAAACAAACAAACAAAACTGCCCCAGACACAGAGCACCTTTCCCATGAACAGTGAAGCGAAATACCTGTGAACAGGTGTAGAAGTATTTTTGAACATAAGAGAAAACACCTGATTGCAGTGATTGCCTCAAAGTGTTGCTCAACAAAATTTTAACGTCAGAGCCCGATCATGCTTGTTTACTTGTTTTATTTTTTGTGTGTTTGTTTTTAATATTTCTTTCAAACCACAATTCAACACTCGACAGAGTGTTTAAATTTCTATTTGGCTTCAGCTACAAATTTTCATTTTGGTGCATCCCTAATAAAACATGTAAACCAGAGGGATCCATTACCAGTTTAAAAGCTCTACGCAAAAACATTAGACAAAAAAAAAAACTACCTGGACAGTTAAACAGTTTCAGTAACAGAGAGAAAAAAAAAACAAACAGTAAAAGACATGTATCATAAAAATTGCTCCTCGTATACAAAGATTTCATCTTTTGGATTGGATACAATAAAGCCCTTAATTCATTCAAAAGCACATCAGCAGCAAAGCAGTAGCACTGAATTAGCACAAAGCATAACACAGCATGATTATCATAATCATTATCACCAGGATTTGAGCTTTTCATTCACTATTTGTGTTTAAAATAAATTAATCAAATCAGTTATCAGCTGTTAATTTGTTTATGGAATCAACCATAAAGAATATATAAAAAAAAAAAAATCGAACAAGATATTTTTGGAATTCAAAGGTCTCTCACCAAATGAAATTGGTGAAGGCTCAGATCTGACTGTCCAGGGAATTCCCAGCAGAAGGGCCCCTGAAAGGCAAAGATGGACGTTCCCAAGTCACACAATTATATCAGCTCTCCATCTCTCTTTCATTCTCTCTCTCTCTCTCTCTCTCTCTCTCTCATCCATGCGCACACAAATCTGCACACAATCTCAGCCTACCAGGTTTTTTTATGCAAAAGCAACGTGTTCTCCTTGGAAATAATGCATCCCCTGGCTTTTTAGTTATTTAAACTACTACCTCATCTCTGCTGGCTCAGCTTCCTCCTGGGTACGTGTTCAGCCCCCTTTATTACTAATTTTACACAGATTGAAGGGAAGAACAGCGGCTCTGAACTGGTTACACAGCAACTGGTACTGACTGGCTGGTTGTTAAAACAATGTTTCGCTTTGATAGAACATCCCTGTCTCCTCGCCATGCACACCTTCACAGATGTTCAACAGTGGTCAGCTGATAAGACCAACATTCGCCATCAAGTTTCTGCCTGAAATTAGATTGTTTTCCCTGATGTTACGGCTCATAAAATTCCTATTATAAACTAAACTTTACAAGAAAATGATATATTCTCATTTTGAGCACTTAGAGTAGTAATCAATCTTTCTTTTTATTACTTCATTGCACATGTACATTTCATTTGTGACTGATTTTCAAATATTTGAAGCTTCTTTAAAAAGGAGGAGGAAATAAGAGGTTAAACTGGTTGGTTTTATGCTGTCCCTACTAGCAAGAAATCAGATCATAAGCAGATATCAGGAGATGATACAGGACAGGAGAAGAAGAAAAGAGGCAAAGGGAGATATCGATTTTCTTAGGAAGAAAAAGAGAGGCTGGTACACGTAACAAAAATGGAAAAAAACATGCAGAGAAAAGCAGCAGGGTCTTTAGTTTACTGAAGGGCTTCAGTACCTAAAAAGCTACTGTTCGCTCAGATCACTGGGTACTATTTGAACTTGTGCTCGACCCTCGGGCCAGCTAGATAACTTCTCATGAAAGCTAGACAGGGAACACTGTGATTATTGGTGAAGCAAACACACACACACTTGGAGAAACAAATATCTATTATCCCTCTAAATGTGTGTGTCCAACACAGAGTCACACATTTCCTCGGGTAGCTTAAGTTCACAGGGTTATTTAACAGTCAAATACCACAACAAGAAAAAAGAATTAAACCTCAACTACACATGCAGCAAACAAACATTTTGGTTCGACATGCACATTTTTTAAAAAGCTACTTGTCAGGTCTACTTTCTGTAAAATGTTTTGGTATAATGTGAAAAGTCCAAAAGGAAGAAGGCGCTTCAGGCGTTGTTGTGGGATTGTTGCTGACTAAGGCCACACAGAGGATTGTCTGTGGGAACAAGCAGCCGTCCAGACTACTGGACAGATACAATGACTGAGGTGCTCTCATTGTCATTGTCAGAGTTCCCGGGCCTGACGCCATGTCTCGACAGCCTCAGATTTTGGCCCGAGCTGATGATGTAAGCGTGACCCCTTGAACAAACGTTTTGTCTGGAGGAGACAGTGAGAGACAGCAACAGCCTCCGATTGAGGACTGGACCACTTTGCAGAGAAGAAGCAGAAGAAATCTTTAATCATTTTTACACCGTAATACAGCTGGCTTTTTTGTTTAGCTTTTTTTCCCCAGGAATTGGATTAAGAAACTATTTGCATATAAAAGAAACAGTCCATTTCATCACCCTGTCCTACAAGCCGATAGATGTGTGGGGTATGAAATTTCTCCTGAAGCAAAGGTTAGATGGAGGGACGGGGAGAAGACAAAAGGAGGGGAGAGGAGTTATTTGGATGAAGGCTTAACATGCAGCAGGAAAGAGCAGCTTAAGGTCAGCACGAGTCAGGGTAGAGAAAGCCTCCAAGGTAAAGCCTGCGGACAGTGCGTGGGTGGCGGCCATTGGCCACAGGGTTGCTCATTAACTACAGGGAAGGGTGGGCTTCCCAGAGTCCTGGACAATTGTCTGGACATCCCAGGTGCATGGCCTATTCAGAACACAGGAAGCCCACTTTATCCCCACTCCTCAAGGATGAACAGAGAAGCGGTCCTGGAAGGTGAATGTGATCCTGTCTTTTCTTAATACTGACTTAGAGCAACAGTTGCATGTTGATCCAGTTCTTTGGCCCACTACAGGGATCCACAGCCACTGTGGCGTGCCTTTTCTGAATAGTTAGCCAATACATTGCTCTGGGTTTTCCTTTTTCCTCCACTCTTTCTATAATATCTAAAACATGCCAGCTCTTTTCACCTTCTCCTCCAGCACGCATTCTTCAGAGGAACAGGTTGGACTGAATGGGAATAAAAATAAGCACGTTCAGCAGTTGTAAAGACTCAGGTGGGAGGTCTTGCACGCCGTAAAAATGGACGGATTCCATCACTTCCTCCACACTAATTACCATACACTTCGAGCAAATGCCCTCCCTCTCTTCATCCCCTCAAGTCCATGCTTCACTACCTCTGATACGCGCACACACACACACACACAATGACACGCAGTGAGGTGCAGTTGGGAAATGGTTAACACTCCAGCCATCCCCTGCTGCCAATGAAAGCCCACAAAACAATGGAGACATTGTTCGGCCAGAGCTAGACTCTAGACTCTGGGGCTGTGTGTGCATGTGCATGTGCATGCACATGGATGTCAGAAAGCAGTGTGTATGCTCATAACATGAGCTTTTTTTTTTGCCCCCCCCCCCCCCCCCTTAAATTCTCAGAACAGCAAATGATTAAATATGATTTGATAAGAATGACTTGTGTTTAACATGCTTTCATACCTGAAAACGCAAAAACTTTGATCACATGACTGCGAGAGATGATGGTTTATTGCCTCTCAGACAAATGATGTCATGTTACCAACATGAGCCTGGACCCCTGCTGAGAGCTTTGCTTCATTATTGTTGATACTATCAACATGCACAGTTTAAGCTGTGGATGTGCACAACAGTTTGATATGCTGCGCTGCCTTACTGGGTTAATGCAATAATCACTTCTTATAGCATAAAACCATAAAAGACAGCAACAACTTCCCAAATTTAGCCCACTTCATGCCACATTCAGCTGTAAAACATCTACAAAGAGCCTGTGAGTCTACAATTTCTTAATAAAACATCAGCATAAATGCTAAGTTGACAAAATAGGGATTGTTTATGATTTCTCCCTCAGGAGCCAGATGAGGCGTGAAATGGTTCTTGGAGTCTCGCCCTCAAAAACTACACATCAATAGGTGGATAAATATTGAATAACTTTCAGCCAATGGCATAAAAGTTCAGCAGCGGCAGGTTTAGAGGCTGCCTGCGGGGTGGTCAGACACTTCAAAAAGGTCTGGCATGGCCTCCTTTGAGGGGATGGTAAACAGAGGCATACGGCGTGCCCTTGGAGAGACCGGCCTGCGTGAGGTCACATCCTCTTTTCTCAGCTGATCCTCCAGCCTTCCGCTTCAACAGAGCCGTCCAGACTGAAATTAAACCATCTGCCTGCATCCCTCTCTCCTCCTCCTCCTCCCCTAGTTTCTCAGCGGCTTCATCTACAGTTGTGTATATCTTTACTTCCATCTATTGCTGTCTATTGTTGTTTCAACTGTCTCTGGGTCACTTAGAGCTTCAGATCTTTGTTATCTAGCCGACCATTCAGTGGCTTCTTATCGCTTCCAATGCAGCCTCCGAGCACTGCAGGCGAGCAGGGGTCAAGGTGTTTGAATGTTTCTTTGCATTTGTAAACAAAAAGAAACTACCGTTTGCAGCCAATCGTTGATAAGAAGATCACGCACCACAACAGCAAACCCTACATCTTGTGGTAATAAAAAAATAAAAAATAGTTTGACCAACTTAGTGACACCTGCGGGGGTCTGTGTGGGGTTATCATTGGAATCCACAAGGCTGTACACAATAGTCTTTCTTTCTATATGTACGGCATGATGATGATGATGATGCAAACCAGGGAAACATTCAATCACACTTCCTTCTCAGTTGGAGGTGGATGTTGGAGCAGGATAGGAAGGCACACCAACAATACAAGCTGCATTTCACAGCCAATTTCATCACTTGCACTAACAGCCAGTTGTGTGCTTATGCAGCGATGCTGCAATGCCTCTGATCTTACCAGCCTGTGAATCAAACAGATCACACAGGGTTGGGCAATATGACCACAAATATTACAATATTCTCTCTCATATTGATCAGTGTCAGTATCACAGCATCAGTTTAATTGTGCTCAGATGACTAATCTGCTTCTACTTTTGGTTTTTATGCTTAAAGTTAGAGGCTGAAGAGCAGGAGACACAAAACAATAAGATAAAAGCTCACTTCCAATCCTGAATCCTATAAATCGTATCAAATCCAATGGCAAACCTGTCAAAGAACCGTAATAATTGAAATATGAATTTAATGTTTAACATCATTTCTCTGTCCAAGGCCCATCTGTGCCCAAATAGTTGAATCAATCTGATTATAAGCACGATATTAACATTTTTTAAATACAACTTTTTTTAAAAAAAAAACTCCTGTTTGTAGAAGAAATATTAATTTTCTGCTTCTTTTTGAGGCCAATTTGGCGTTGCTGTAAACCGAACTTTGACATAGTTTGGCGCGAAACCCTTCAGTACGTTTTGCTTAATCAAGAAGAAGCTTAATTACCAAATGACTGACATTTCAAGGAGATCTTGGTTTGCCTTCTGGACCTGATGCAACATGTGTATCTGTGCCTCTAGTATTATTGGCTCAATGGTCACTTTTGTTTTTTCACAAACATTTCTACATCTCTCAAACCTTTTCATTCTCACCAATTTATGTCTTTCTGTCTCTTTTCTTTTCATGTGTCTCAATAAGTACAGTCAGTAGATGTTGCTATTGTGAGTGGGTCTGTGTTTTTTTCTTCCTTTTGTTCATCTGGTTGCCATTCTTTGTTGTTTTGAGTTCAATTCTGCCCCACAGCCAGTTTCTGTTTTGTGATGAATAGCTGCTGTTGCCTGTTTGTGCTGCATGCTTGACTGACTGCCCAGGGTTTTAATACAACCTAAAGTAAATGTTGTAAAAACAGATAATTAAATCAATAAAATGTGTTTTTATTCAAATTACAGATCATTTAAGCAAGAGATTTCCTATCAAGCAAGCTAACTACAAGAAATGTGCACAAATGAGATGTTTAAAAATGGTAAAACGACTACAATTTCCTATTATTCTCAAACTTCTTCCCCACTGAATCAGTTACAAGCCTACAGCAGGAGTTTCTGTGTATATAAGGTGGTAAGTATTTACAGCCATATGACTCAGAGCAGGATAAATCCTCAAGTATTTACCTGAAGCGTTTGCTGCCTACGACCACTTTAATGACTTCATAGAAGCTGGGACTCTTTTTTTTTCTGAGCGTCTCCTAAAATAACAAGAGTAAGTAGAGGCCCGTGAACTCTTTGGTATAAAAATAACGCCAACATCGCAGAGGGAGATAAGGAGGGCCTTAGCTGGGCTTGTTTTGTTCAGAACAACACTGTCATCTCTAGCTTTTTGTCTTAAACACAACTTCTGACAAGGTTTCTGTTTCAAGTAAGCTGCCCTGTCAACTCTTGCTATTTTAAGATGTGCTTAACTTGAACGGGCAAAATACCAAGAAGATCTTTGCTTTGCCAACTTTTGAGTAACTGTTTGAGATGGAATTTATTACGGTCCATAAAAGTGACCGTGCTGATCAAATATCAACTGTGACTCAGGACACGGTGTCTTGATGGTGTAATCTGCGTGATAAAAATCACCGCTGCCTTCTGTGTGAGCTCCATGGCGATAGGTATTCCACTGACAGCATAAACAAACCAGAACAGGCCAACACTGACATGTTACCACAAGAGATCCTGTATTCATGAGCGGACTACCTTGGAGAGTTTCTCACTTCTTAAATTATGTGCTATGCAAATTTTCCCAACAACAATATATTGCTAAAGCAAAAGGGAACGACAGTGAGGCATGACCGGTCACCCTTGTATTACTGCTCAATCCCAAACTCATTGATTTTCCTGACTTACTAACCCTGTGGCCACATTCAAACACCTCCCTATGTTAAACCTTTCCAGTGACCTCCTGTAAACTTCCCGCCTTTAGCCAACTACTTAGTTCACATTCAGCTGTTGATGCGAGAGCTGCTAGCCTCTCAGATATTGACATACCCGAAGCGGATGATCTGTTGAGCGTACATACTGCATATGACCCTATGACTGTCCAGCCAACTCTCCTGCTGGAGAACACCTCCAACTCCATGGATAATCGATGTTCAAGGAACACCCACACCTCCCCTCAAAAGACATGTGTTTGCAGCCAAGCATTAGCTTATTCTCATCATGAAGATGTCAGCGTGAGGTCGGTTTTTCACGGCTTGGGAGTTATCATTCTCTCTGAGACCACAAGCAACCTGGATGTTCAAAGATCAATAACAGCACCAGCGGCATCGGCCCTGAGATCACATAATGGGAACATTTAAGAGCACAAGGTGACAAAATCAGGTGGCAAGGTTAGTGACTGATTTAAGGGAAGCGGATATCCAGAAGGAAAGCAGGCTTTTTTTCTGTTCTACTCTGAATCAGGGGGAGAAGAGCTGGTAAGAGAGGAAAAGTACCGAGCGGAGAGTTACTTACAACGATGTGTGCCGGTGAAGGGGACCTGGCATCTTTAAGTGCTTGTCTACTTTGAAGACCTCCTGGTTGAACATCTAGCAGGGGCCATTTCATCTGTAGGTACTGAATGGCAGAAAGGAAACAGAATGGAAAGAAAGAAAACAAAACATGTTAACAATGCAGAAAGCAAAAACCAAAAGGAACAAATCAAAAATAAGACAAAAAAAGGGGGGGGGAGACGACATTTCTTGACATGTGCATGGGTGTGAAAAATCAAAATCATGGAGACACAAAGGAAAATCTTAAGGCAGATGGTAAAAGGGATGAGAATGACCTCAAACATGCAGTGAAAGTCCAGCACACAGTGGCTGATAGAACACCTTTTCAGAAATATAAAGCATCAAATCTTTGCTTTTTCTTCAGTAACAGCGGGGACTCCAAACATCCCTGAGTCAGGGTAAGTTAGAGCTAGTTTGGTACACAGTTCATGGCTTTACGATGACCTAATGTCATCAATGTGACTTTTGTCAGACTTTTTTATTGGAACCCATAAAAAAGGTAAAGCGTGCTGTCTCACCACGCTCCTGTGAGGCTTAATCTCCTGACTACTCCCATAAATGATTGACTTGGCCTCTATCAGAAGCCAGCCTGTCTGTCGTTCCCCCACCCTCTTTCTCTTACACACCCACACAAATGCAGAAAAACAGATAAGCAGCAACAAGGGTCATGAGAAACATCTGTCTGTGTAATAAACTGGGTGGAGTTAATTTGATGACATCCACACTGTTGACCTAAATAGGACTGTACCTGCACCCAAGATGACTAGGAAACTTTCTTTATGTGCATGTTTTCAGTCATCATGAGCATGCACAAACTTATTTGCATTCAAAAATATCTTGACTTGACAAATTGCACCGATATCTCAGCCATCCAAACTCTGATCATCAGCTTTCCGGACACCTTGTTTAGGGTAAGGAGGCTGCAATAGCTGTGAGGTGGAGATAGAAAAGTCTGCCCCTTTATCAAATCTAAATAAAAAAAAAAAAAAAACTAAATATTAGCCTCTATGCCTCTATAATGGCTTTGACTTGTAGCACAAGTATAAGAAAAAAAAAAAGGCTTTAAAGACAGCATCCATTAAAATATCTGCACACTTTCCAGATTCTATGACAAAACTTGGTTTTGTCTTCAGACACAAACTGAAGGAGCAGGAAGCAACTGCTGGTGCCGGATAATTAATGCAAAAGGAGGGTAGCAGGCTTACGTTGTAACCTCGGTGCCACTGACGCTCATTAAAAATTGTCGAGATGCTTTATTACCGCTAAAGAGCTTTGACAAGTGAATCTGAACTCGGAGCTGCATCTATAATGCCATTTGGACACAAACCTTTGACATGATCAAAAAAAAAACTGTGAAGGGGCTTTCTTCTCTTCACACCATCTTAAATAACATTTTATGAGTGACTGAGATCTTCGCAATAATGACCTTTGCATAATAACCTCACCTTAATTATTGAACCCAGGATCACATGTTGGCCACTTTGAGACAAAAAGTTTGCCGTTTAATAAATCATCATCCATTCCCCGTGCAATCTAGTGCAGAGGGAACTAGGCTTAATTATCTGGTGCTTTGTGGTGACACAAGTATATTGGATTCAATTTCTCTGTGTTGCCATCTTGCAGAGGTGACCACTCGTTTGTATGCATGCCTGACAGTATCTTTGTATGTGTGTGTGTCTCAGTGCGGGTCGGGGAGCGAGTGTGTCGCGACCCTTCCTGAGACTGTGTCTAAATCAGTGGTAATTAGTGAAGAGTTCACTGTGGGGTGCCTGCCAGTGGTAGATGCTGGAGGGAGTTATTGACTCCATGTCCTCAGTTACAGCCCATGCAAAAAAAAAAAAACTGCCTGCTGCCTCATACTCCTTCACCACAAACACTCATTTATGACCCAAAGACGACTTTTACAGCTTAAAAAAATGGGTTTGTTTATGCTTGTTTGTATGTCCTCAGAGTGGAAAAAGGAAAGGTTGTAAAAACCCCAGAGCTGAGGTCCTGTGGGGTTTTATGGGCCCCCCTTACCCACACAAAATTAATTGCCATGAGTAGTAGAGGAGGGTGGTGTTACACCAGTAAAAGAGGCGGAGAGTGACAGGGCTGCTGTCATCTATGAGGTAATTCAAGACCAGCGTCCATTGCTGCCAGAGGGGCTCGAAGACAGAGCAGCGCAGGAGGAAGACGAATTGTGAATCCAGTCATGGGAAACTTCTGCCATTGCATGTGTACACATGCGCTCACATGCAAATATTCAAACACAGCTGCAGCTGGGAGAGGGGCCGAACAAGAGGACATTCTGAGGAGGTGGGGAAGGAGACCGAAGGTGACACCCTTGAAAGTGGCAGTGGGGTGGTGAATCACCAAACGGCTGGGGAGCAGGAGAGTGTTGGGGCACATGCCCCGACAAGTGGCTCCACTTCAGCCCAGCTATTGCAAATGTTCTCACATATTAATCTCTCTTGCAGATTTTATAGGCATGCCGAGGAAGACTGGGCCTTGGCAAGCGCCTGGCTTTCCGCTCACCCCTCCTTCTTGGCCTCCTGCCTCCTTCTCTCTCTCTCGCTCTCTCCCCACCCACCCGTCTGCCCTGCTAACGGACACACTGCCTGGGCTTGAGTAGGCCGTGACCTCTGACCCTGCTCTGCTAGCTCCAGGCCCCCCTCCTCGTCCCCCCCAACCACTCTGCGACCTGAAAGCTCTCCTGCTATGAGGGGGCCCCCCATGTAACTCAAGAGCCATTCCAATGTGACAAATTGCTCCAGAGTTCCAGGATAACTCTCTCTCTTCTACTCTGTCTCTCCAGCTCACTCCCCCTCCCACACACAAACACTAACCAGCCCCTCCTGACAGACCCTCGCCCAATAAGAGCCGCCCAGTGGCTGCGATGTGGCTTTAGATTGTGTAGCTTCTCCCCTCGTTCAGCCTTCCCACCCAAAGTTGTTCTCTTCCCCTGCTCTGCACCCCTCCTCGCCTGGCCGGCACCACAATGGGAACTGAATGACTCAATTGTCTCTGATGAAGTGAAAGACAACAGAGTCCTCTAAATCCTTGCAGAGGGATGAACTAACCCTCCCTGTCCCGATTTTTTCTGTCATCTATTGCTCTCCCAAGTGCCTGAAGAGGATTGGTAATTTGGGGGCAAAGGTTGTTTTCAGGGGTACAAACAATAACGCATTTATTAATTATTTTCTCCAATGGTATCTCCAGCATTCAGTAGAGAAAAGTTACCATCCTTACCTGGAAGAGGGCAAAACCACATGCAAAATGTGCAAACGCATCTCCCCATTTCAGCTCTATTTTGAACCTCTACTGTATAACTGAGCAGGTGCTCTCCCCACGCATGCCGAACCGCTCACCCATGTGCGACCGATTGCTGTTGTACCACAGTTTGGCATGCTATAAGCAACAGAGTGTTAACCCAGATCCACGCCGACTGTCATCGCAGTGAAAACAAGCTGGGGCCCGGGTCCCAGTGTCATCGCTGAGGGGAACTAGATAAAAGGGCAAATAGAGGGGCATCATCGTCATCACGCATCTGTAAACTCAGAATGATGGCACAAAGGCAACAGGACCTAAAATTTTCCTCTGCTAGACTGTGATTCCTCCAAAAGATGAGCCCTTTGTCTTTTCTTAAAAAAAAAAAAAAAGCCATATATTGACAATGAAGATGGCACAATAAAGGCCACATTTTTTTTAAATGCTTCTTTTTTTTTAAGTGAATGACTGATACGCATAGTGGAGGATTGTTTTGTCTGTCTCTTGTCAACAACCAGCTTCTTTTCCATCAAGCCCTCATCTGATGTGTTTATCATTTGCTGCCTGGCAGCCGCAGCAGCCACCACCACACGGCTTGTTCGTTATGTTTTGGATTAAGAGCAGAGGGCTTGAGACCAATCAAACAAACTGAGCTCCTTATGTGCCAATGTGGCTCCCGAACACTGGTCTCCTTTCCAGCAGGCGATCACGAGACAAATGATGAGGACCACTGGGGCTTCATCAAGCATTTCAGACATGTGAGCAATGTGAGAATGGAGGGGTAGACAGACAGAGAGACAGACAGATAGCAGCTTTGGTTTAGTGTCAGCATATGGATGCTGGGTGTTGCTCCAGAGAGTCCAGTGGATCTTCAGGCCATCTGTGGCTGCCTCATACCCCAGAAATGACACAGCTATGCGCAGGCATGTTTACAGATAACACATGCACAACCAGAGTTACCCCCTTTGTCTCCACCTTAGCATAATTTACATCATTTTTCACTGATTCACACCTGAAAAACAATGATCACCCATATTTGAACATCCCCATGGGCCGGCTGGGTCGGCAGCTCCCGAGGGAGAGTCCTCAGAGATGGGATTGACAGCTTGCAGATTACACCAATCAAACTGCTACAATAAAGAGCTTTATTTAAGTCTGGAAATGATCAAGGCTAGTAAGAGGAGCCCATTCAAAGCCCTGCAAGTTAACTGCACGGAGCTTAAAAGATTAGTCCATCCAGTTTGACTACAATTTTATCCCTTTAAAAATGAGAGCTGAGCATATTGTCTCGATCTGTTGCGGATAAGGCTGGCGGTCTTTGTCGTCACGCACAGGTGGAAGAGAAGAAGCAACAGTGTGCTTATGCAAACACGAAATTTATTGAGGAGGAAAAAGTAATTTTCTGCAACTCTGGGATGGAGATGCTTAACACAGATGCTTTGAAATCCTCGGTTTAAAAAAAGGAAAGGAAAGGAAAGAAGAGAAGAGAAAGATCATTAGCCCACTCAGCTTTGGGATACACTGTTGTGTCTGTTTCTGCATACAGCTCATGTATTTGCTGGAGTAGGTGTTGTATAAAAAGAATGAAAACAGTGCAAGAATTCCTTGATAAAACTGAGAAAGTTAGCCAACACCAGAGGGCCCATCACGGCTACTTTGGTCCTACTAATGCACATTTTATGAGTAAATATTAAAAGAAAAAAGAGCACCCCACCTGCTCTGATAGCCAGAGGCATTTTGCAACCAGGAAAATAAAAGTGAAATGTGGGAAGGCCTGGGGTTTGTGTGCCCTGGGGCGGGAAAGGGTCCGCTGGGCCTGTATTTACTCTAAAGCCAGAACCGCTTGGGGGTTCCACTGGCCCCAACAGCACTGAGGCCGCCGACCTGATCCAAAACCTCCCCTCCTCACCTCCTACCCCTTTGCCAACAATCTCCATCTCAACCTCAGACTCCCCTTTTCTCTCTTTCTTGCAGGAAAACTCAACCTGACACTTTCATATAAGCCTTTTTTCCACCGGGGGAATGTGCACGTGACCTCTCCTTCCTCTCCACCAGACTCAGACTTTGCTCACCCCTTAAAATGAGGCAGTAGACATAGACTTGTGCAACTACTATTGTTCAAAATATCTCAAAAGGTACTACAGTCTCTGACAAAACGGGGAGCAGTGCTTCGTTTTTAACTGACATCTTTTGTCATTTTTCTCAGGAGGTACTTGCATAAGCACTTAACTTTTATCGAGCCCGTTTTGGAAGTTTGTTTCACTCTCTTAAACACTGGTTCATGTGATAAGCAAGGCTCCACTTTGACACTATTTACTTAGGAGGTGTGGGCAAATGTGCTGCTCAAACACCAGCTGATTGTCCGAAAAGTTTCAAAGGATTGCACAACAAGCAGATGAAAATATTTTCCATGACCAATGTTGTAGTGAAAGTGTAGTTTACTTCCTTTATTCATAATGATTAGAATGTGGAAGAATGCAGGCAAGATTACACACCTGGATGTACCTATAAAGCTCTCAAAAGCAAGTGTGAGGTTGACACGACTGCATTCCAAAATAGTCGCAGAAAGTAAACAGCGTTCCATATCTGACTTTTGCACCCGCTCCCCCTTTACCACTGTCCTGTGTCATTAAGAGTTTCTCTTGGCTGCTCTATAAATAGTGGCGGGGAGGGTGAAGGCCAGCAGGAGATGGCTGGTCTTCCATCAGCCCCGTTAATGAACAAGCAGTCTGGCACCTTAAGCATCAGGAGCTGCACCAGAATGTTGCTTCTTTAAGACCTTTCCTGCTTCACAGAGCTGCAATCGACTCCCTTCCACCTGACTGACTCTTTGCATTTCTCTTCTTTTACTTCACGCAAACACAAATATAACTTGGGCTCTGTGGTGCTTTTATTGGCCTCCATAATCACTGGGGGTGACAAACTGAGTGAGGAACATGTTACGCAAAGAGCTCTGATTACCACAGTGGTGTCAAAAACAGCTTAATTGAGTTGTCTTAGAGCTGGGATGTAATCATATCTACATTTACTGATAAAAAAGCCCAGACTGAACCCAATTACAGTTTTTTTGTGGAATTTCACCTCCTTTAAAGTTTAAAATACACTATGGGCTTTGTAACTCAATTAAAATATCATTTTTCTACTTATAAGTAGAAAAATTAGCCAGTTGGGTATAAACTCAGTTATTTTTAGTCTTAGGATGCAGCTTTAAGTACACTCATTTTAACTCTAAAACCAATGTGGAAGTGAATAGAAGTGTCTACAGCCTGCTGTGTACCTGAACTCCTTATATATGGCCATGCTAGACTGGTTGCAACCCATGCTCTCACTCCATGCTTACCTTTGTTTGCAGGGTGCAAGCTGAGGGGTGTGGAGGGGAGAGTTAAAAAAGCTGAACAGCAGCTGAGCTCTGCTGAGAGAAAAGTAAGCTGATTGCAGCGCCCACGTTCAGCAGGAGAGTGCTGTATTTGGTATCGTGCTAGAGGAGAGCTGAACGCTGCCCTTGATGTTGGGTGTCTGGTTTTTTGTTCTGCGAGAGTTCACTATGAATTAGTTAAACGGCAGACTGGATATAAGGAAACTATGAAACATGCCTCAGAGGGAGAGAAAGTGTACACTTTCAGGCTTCACAGAGACTTCCGGTATTCTGCAAATGCTACACGCTATCACACAATTCCACCTACACAATATCATCAATCAGAGAGAATCATGTCGACACACATGCACACAAAACAATAGGCAATTAATTTGCACAAAAGAATCACATGAAATCAACAAACAGTCGGTTTGGTGCCTCTTTCACATGTGCACACACCTTGAAGCAGTTCAGCCTCCATATTCATGAGGCCGACTCCCTCAGCATACCCATAGTTGAAGATTTGAAGGGCTTCGACTAAAACCATAAAAATGGTTTCAGGTTATTGATTTGTAACCCAACCAACTTGGGTAATTTTAATTTGTCAGCTTTAAGCTATCTAGTTTCATCCCATTAGCGTTAAACTAATTCTGCTGTTGTTTAAACATGGTATTTACAATGTTTGTACACATATGACAGACAAGTAAATACAAGCACACTCACACAGCAAGGTACTGCGGCTTTGCCACGGTAGCTTAATGAATAAATAAGTAATAAGGACTTTGTTATTGGAGCTCATTAAAATGGGTGATGGTTCCGAGACAATAAGACCTGAAGAGGGTCAGGTGAGGCCGTTGTGCGACTGGGGTGAGCGCCCCCTACTCCAACCCCCAATCTATGTATGACCTGACCACATGGCCCCTGCTCTCACCTCCAAATAAACTCTGTCAGTGTTGCAGCTTCAACCTTACCCTCAGCATCCCCACCTTCCCTGCTACACATTCATCTTCATGCATACACACAAAACTGCAACCACAGACTCAAGAAGATATACACACACACCTCTCTCATGGCTAATTACCACTTAGCTCAATCACGTGGTGATCCGGCCATAAGAGCCCCCTCAATCCTCTTCCCCCGCAACACAAACAGCAGCACACATGCCAATTATTGATGAATCTTTAATATGGCGTTTTGCAAAGTCTCCATCTCATTTCCGTCCACTGAGCCAATGATTACACTTCCAGGAGAGGCTTTAGCATCTCACATCTTACATGAATAAAACTGAGTGAGAATAAATTAGCTTAATGCAATATCATTGCAGGGATGAAATAAAGTGGCCTGTTCCATTTGGAGGAGATAGCTGCTAACCAACCCCCCCCACCCCCTCCACACACACACACACACACACACACACACACCCCTGTGTTGCATCTCTGGCTAGGTCTGTATGAAAACCCCTGAACAAAAAAATCCCACACCACGATAACATGTCAATAATGAGCTGAGGCCATCTATTGATCAGCTTAATTTTGCATCTATTAGCAAGGGAACGGCTTGCTCCGGGGGCGAGGGAAGCCGGGCGCTAACACGCACCGACAGGCTGGATGGAGATCATTACAACTGATGTTCACACACACGCTGTGATTGACATGGAGATAAGGCAGGAGAGCGCCCAGGCTCGCACGCCTCCCCGCACACTAAGCTAATGATACACCAAATGTGTGTACAGCAGTGTGTGTGTCTGCAGGAGCATGATAGAGTGAGAGCTACCATCTAGAAAGAGAGTTGGAGCAGGAGAAACAGAGAAAAAGAGGAGAAGAGAAGCAGGCCACACGCCTTTGCTAATTGGCTCAGTCAGATAGGAAAGCTCATAAAGGATAAAAAAAACATTTAGTGGAGCACCTTAGCGTTCTAGATCACCTTATCAAGTCGGTGTCATTTAAATACAGTTGACAGCCCCCTCAGAAAAACACAGCTTGGACCTGGATTGTTTGGCTTCGTCCAACACTTCCTTAATTTAGAGTTTGTCTAAGAGACTTGACTGAAGCGATGATTATGAAAATCATTTGTTTTGCCGTGATTGCAAGCTTTACGTGCTGCATGTCAACACAGCAACCGCAGAAGCTGAAGAAAACCTGGGAAAAGATCTCTCCTCTTCTGAAAATATACTTTGGAGAAAAACAAGTGAAAAAGAAAAAAGGTCAGATTATGGACACTCAAAGAAAGTCTCCAAGATTCACATTTTCTCCATGTCTGGAATCAGCAATCATTATCATTATTTTTTTCTCAATTAGCTTTAAAACATGTGTCCATCTCCCTCTCCCAAAGTCGAAACTCAGTTTAGTGTAGCTTGAGGGAAGATGAAGAAATGAGGATCTGTGTTTAGAAGATCAGACGCAAGGAAACAAAACTTGTTTCTGAAGAACCTGAATAAGAGTCATCACCATCTCCTTTATTTCAAGATTGCCATGAATTTGACGAGTTTCCTCTTAACAGCAGCTGGTCTTTTGTGTCTCCATCAGCTGTAGAGCAGGGTGATATGGTCAAAAATATTCATACGATATAGATTCGAAAATTTGCGATAATGATATAACTGACGATATGACTGACACTACACCACATACTTCACACTACATACGTCCAAATGAAAATTTACAATATCTTTTCACTTTAACAAGCAGCTGTTTTTTTAATGTGCATTGAAGCTACAACTTTACATCAAAAGTGCATATGTTGCAAATCCCTTGACAGTTTAAGCAAAAAGCGTTTCCAACAGAAATGGGCTGACATATCTGAGCTTAACCATGAATAGCAGTGGTGGAGAACCTTGGCCCTCGTCCTGCATTTATGCAATGTTTCCTTGTTGTAACACACCTGATTCAAAATGATGAGTCACGAAGCAGAATATGACTATCTTTATGAGCAGAGCTCTTCTCTTGGAGCTCCGAGAAGTATTGTGTCATTGGTCGGATGTTCGAGGCGGGCGGGGTGAACAGAGAAGCAGAGTTGTCATTTCTATATTTCAGCGAATGCAAAGTTAAACGGGTAGCTTTAATAAACAGCTGATCGCAGCGGTGAGAAAGTACAAAAGTACATACAGCACATTTTCTTATCGTTCCCTAATGTTACATCTGTATTACGGTGAAAGGTATGACATGGCCCAGCCCTAATTAGCTGTATATAACTGAAGGGCGAAATCATTTGTAATGCCACCAATTGGTTTGTTGATGACTGCTTTTTCTCGAGCCAGAGGTTCCCACGTTTAACAAGAGCAAGGAATTAAAGATTGCGCCCTAAAAGCTGACTGGACAAAAGTCATGCTTCTTTGCAATATGTAAGCTGAAAAAACTAAGAAATTATTTGCAGAAAAAATGCCAGCACATTGGTAAGAAGGGAAGGGGCCATAGAGCCAGATGTGTTACCGAGGGGGCACCAAACAAAACCATCTGATGTCAACTTCACATCCAGCATAGGATAGATACATCCAGAACTGGTATCTTTAGTTTTAAAAGAGCCTTTGTTGAAAAGGTTTTAAATAAAATAAATTTCGGATTAAGTTGATGAATAATTGAGTTTAAAAAGTGAAGTGAAAAAGATGGATCTATATCTATGTATATGGATCTATATGGTTTAAAGAGGGAAGTTGTATAGAGCGTCCAAATAGATTGCATACCATCCAGTAAAATAAAGGTAAGAATTTTTAAGACTGTCAACAAATCCTGCTTCAAGTCGTATACATAAGTAAAAGGTGTGCAGAAAACAATATGGCGTACCACCCATTTCTCATGTTAACCTAGCCACCTCAGCTGCAAACAACCTGGCTCAGCATTGATGCAACAAGCTGAAACACAGATTTCTGCATGCTACCCCTACAGAAAAAGCTGGGCCAGGTGTTTGGATCTGCACCTCTTACCTCACCGAGTATTTGTGTACACCATCAGTATACCAAAGTTTTTAAGGGGAGAAGATCTTGTTTTATGTCAGATAGGTTCTATGGAAGTAAGGTCAGAGAAACACAAAAAAAAACCCTTGGCTACAAACTGTGTGTTTTTGTCAGCTGAGGGATGCAGCGAAGGGATCGAGGGAGCAACGGGAGGAGGGAGGTGAGGGATGGGGGAGGAGAAGAGAGGGGGAAAAAAGCCCTCAGCCAAGCCATCAAGTTGAACATTGAACTTCACAGTAGTAGCTGCCTTTCTATGCCTCTCCTTTTGATGTTACCTCCAAAGCAAAGGATCAAAGGCTTGGAGTGTGGCGTGGGGAAGTCCCAAGCTCTTAGCCTGCCAGCCTGTTATATATGCAAAAGTCTACGCCAAAAGAGAGGGAGTCAGGCAGAGAGAAAGAGACAGAAAATGCAAGAGAGGGGGGTGAAAAAAAAGAGGAAGCTTGCATGGAATGTGGCTAAATTGTATGTTTTGTCTAATGAATGACAGGAGGATGATGCAACCAGCCAGCTAGTTACAGTGTGACGTAGCCAGGGATAAAGCGCGCACACACAACTTTTAAAGAACAGTCACTTGACACTCAGAGGGCTGGGCATAAAGGCGAGGAATGGGACGGGACGTGGTGGCAGTGTGTGTGTTACCCTCACAACGTCCCGTCAAATCCACACAAGCTTCCTCACTCCAACCCCCAGCTCCTCTTCAACATCAAGGGGGTGAGAGTCTGTCGTCTTGACATAAATATACAGAGTGCCGTTAAAGTGAGGACTACAGTAAACACAGTGCACATGAAATCCTGGTTGTGTCTCACTGGAGCAGAGACACACACACACACACACACTGTGGGCTCAGCTGGGCCACAGAGCGGAGCAGAGGTGTGCTAAAATTGACAAATCTCTATGAGACAAACACAATCCACGCACACACACACAGACACAAACACACTCACACACACCCTTTCCCCAAGGCTGTAGGATTAAGAGGTCCAGCTGGCTGACAGCAAGCCCTTCCTTCCCACGTATCCCGTCGATCTCGCCCCCTCTCTCACACACCAACCCTCCACAGCCCCTCCCACACCTCCATCCCCTCATCCAACTCACCTATCCTGCCAGGACACACCTGAGTATGCCACTTACACCACACCCAAGTATTTGGCGACACTTTACAAATCCTCAAGATGAATATGGGGGGGGGGGTGTGCTTCACATCAGCAGCTTGTCAATCCATCTAGTCTTCCTGTCTGTGATGTTTGCTGGATTCTTCCCCAAGAGTCATGGGAGTGAGCGATGGAGGAGGAGCGGGGGAAAAAGGAGGAGTGAGGATGATGTGATGCTGATGATAGAAATAAGTGAAAGTAAAGCAGACAGAGTGACGAAAGACAGCACAAGCTGCCATGTCACTGTAGATGTGTCTCAACAAAAATGTGCTGCATGCGACCAGGGAGTTGTCTGAGAGGTTCAGGGTGTATTTCACTGTGAAAGTTAGGATTATCTTCGTAAATTCAGGCAAGCAATTAATGAAAGAGGAGAATAAACCAGAAGGGAAGTCAGTGCATAACATGAGTGCATGAATGACTTGGTTCTTCAAACGCTTTCTATACACCAAAGAGAGGGGAAGTGAAACCACGCGAACCAAATGCCATCAGCAGGTGAAACATATAGCAGTTTAGATGTTTCAGTGACTTTTAGGAAACGTAACATGTTTCATTTGACCCCCCCACACACACAAACACACGAAAAGCACATCAGCTATTCATATTTGCTTTCAGGCCCCAGACTAACAGATCACACATACTGCAGGAATTCCTCGGCTTTATTGATAACTGCAGTGCCAGAGGTGAGTGGCAGACTTTATGTGGGTGAAAGATAAAGCAAGTTTAGGTGAAGACCCAAACAAGAGCAGCAGCAATGGAGTCTTACTTCAGCTGTGATCAAATCCAGAGGATGTTAAAGGTGGGTTTGTGGCTGCCAAGCCCCACTGAACAGCTAATGAGAACCGAAAAATGGTGGAAAAAACACCACTGACAAGGGCAGATTGCTACCACAGATAGGGTTGGGTGGGGTATAGGAGGTGGAAAAAAATAAAAACAGACAAGGCAGCGGTGTAAGGATAGAATAAGAATTAGGGAGTGAGAAATGTAGAAGGGAGAGAGCGGGAGATGGAAGGCAGGAAAAAAAATTCACAATGATGACACGTAAGTGCAAAGAGCGATTAAGGATTTACTTTCAAAAGGACTCCCATTGATCTTTTTTGATAGACCTGCAATAAATCAAACCGGATTGACTCGCATGAGAACCAAGCCTAATCCTTTAGTCAGATCCAGGAGAACTCCAACCAAACCAGCTGTTAATTTAGGCTTTACAAGATAAAGCGGGAGAAATCCAACCTGATGTACCCTAGGGCAGAGGCTTACATCATCTCTGTAAAGCAATCAACTTATTGCCAGTTCAGAGAGGTAATCAGAGCACATACTGAGAGGGAGAAGAAGAAGAAGAGAGGGGAGAGATTGCTGGGTGGAGGGAGGTAGAAAGAGAAAAAGGAAGACAAGAGATGGCTGAAGAGGTTGGAGAGAAAATAGAAGCATAGTAATATAAGAAAGAAAAAAGACTTTTTTCCCCGGATGCTGGACAGATACATGAGTCTCAAAACAATGAAGCTTAACTTTGAGAGGAAAAAAAAAAAACATGTTTACACAGAATTCGACTCCAATTATCCCCTGAGTTTGAAGATGAAACAGGGAGAAGCTTGCTAGCTGCAAACAGTGGCTCTCTGGGCTGACAGCAGGGACTGGAGGATGGATTCAGTCCCCGTCTCTCTCCCTCCACACCACCCTGTAATTTCCCTGGAGGCCGGCTCAGACCTTGTCCCCATCCCCAGCAGCCAATGCCACCTCAGCCGGGCCTTACCAGCCATACTGTGGCTGCACCATAGCACAACCATAGTAATTAAAATGGTTATTTTTGTTTGGGGGAACAAGAGGGATTTTTTTCTCCGCGCTCTGGGCGGAAGCATTGCAAGACACCATCCAGGCCACACTGACTAACCCATGCTGGTGTTTTTCAAACAGTTGCACACCGTTTTCTGTGAGCACATTTACTGCATGTCATCTGGGTGCTATGGGGGTTTTAGTTCCTCTTTCTCAGATGGATATGTGACACCACATTGGATGACAAAGATGAAGCCTTAAAAAGCCACACAAACCCCCTCACACCACACACCGACACAAAGACTCATTAGCTCCCCATCTCCCTTGTCTTTACTGTCCTGTTTACGGCGCAAAACAACCAGATCAGGACTGAAATCCAATCAGAGTGCTTCGCAGGGCCCTTCACGTCGGCCTCACATGAGAGCTGAGGAGAAGCAGGCCTTGTAGTCTCTGGACACTGTCCAAGGGAAGCCAAACCTCAGGAGTCCAAACAAAACCTCACATAAAATCAGAGTTAAAACAGCAGCCTCTATTCAGCCTATCATGACCCCACCAGCACACACACAAACACACACTCTCTGACCCCTGCCTGCCTATCCTCTCCTGGTTACACTGTATGCACACAGGGATCATGCAGACTTCAGCAGGGCTCCTCTAGAATTGCTGAGCTGAGTGAGGCTTGGCGACTTGGGCTTTGACATGGTCTTGTTGGTGTGTGTATATATGAACGCACACACACACACTCGTATACAGGACGCGTCCATGTAAAGACTGCCACTTAAGCTCAACTCACATCAGCCTGTGCTATCTTTAGCAGCTGGGCTAAACTTTTAAAACCGCAAAACAACCCCCCCCCCCCCCTCCTCTTCCTGGCCAACCAGCCTCCTCTGACTTCAAATAAGACAGACTGGCTCTTTGGCAGTGGCTGCCCACTGGCACCTCCCTCCACGGCCACAAGGTCACACGTTTAATTACACAGAAAGTAGTAATCTCACCAGACAGATGGCAAGCAGGCCGCCTCTTAATTATTTTATGCCCAATTGAATCATTACTGATGTTATTTACGAAAATATGGCATGCTGAAAACACTACAAAAGTGGATTTGCGATACAAGCAGGGGGGTTGTGGGGTCAAGGCAGTGTTGGGACAGGCAGATGCACGTCTTGCCAAGCAACTGTGACTCAGATCAAAAAGGCGTCAAGAACACAAGCACGACTGTGTTAGCTTTTGGGAAAAATTGGAAGCTTAATGCCACAGTGATCAGTGCCAGAAAAAACACATCCTTTCTTTTTCTTGAAACCGAGTCTGGTACAGAACATCGGCCTGTGTGGAAACAGTCGGCTCCCAGCAGCTCAGCTGAGGAAACCGCACGACAAGGCCAATTTAAAACGTGAGGAAAGTGTCTGCCGTTTTAAAGAAGGCCAAGACAAAAATAAAAAGTCAAATAAGGAAAAGAGTTCTGGTTACTAGAGTTTTCTTTTCCTCTTAAGGACAACCAGTTTGACATTGGGGAGAATCCCTGTAGACTCGACTGCTTTCCTGAAAAACCCTGAATGGCGAGCACGAGCCGCCTCCTCTCATCCACCCCATTTCCCTGTTGATGCCTCGCTCATTGTTTCTTAGCTCCTCCTGCCAATAGCTTCTGTGAACAATTAGAGGTCGACTTTCCCAGCGTTTCAGACCGCAGCATCTCCAGTCTCTGGCCAGGAAGCTCCAGTGACTGAGCCGCTGTGCCAGAGACAAGATTCTCCACAAGTTCCGGTCTGAGTTCTGCTCCAACTGTTAGTGAGGCCTCTCTCAGCCAGTTTGTGATAGAAAACGACCGCAAAGCTAAATAACAGCGCTGACTGGAGTCATTAATGTCAAGCACAAGATGTTTTGAGGGGAGATCATTTCTGAGTGTGTGGGGGCTTCCACTCGGATGCCATAACTTGGCTGAAATTGCCTAGTTTGGGTAACTCCTGCTTCCACCAACGGATGTCATAATGAATCCAAACTTCATGTCTTAATATATCATTTACAAGTGAAAGATATATTTCATTTAAAATGATCAAAACTTGTTGGTTCAACTTTGTGCTACTGGTGAGTATACTAAGTGTGGAAGCTCCACTGGCTGGGAATATTTGAGAGGCATGTCTACTCGTGTAAAATGATCTCTGGGAGCATATAGAAAACTTCCATGATTTTTTTTTTCCTGTCTGAGTCAGGGTGAAGAATTCCTCTGGCCTATAGATGGTAGACAGCAGTTGTTCTCCCATGGGGTGGAGAAGGGTGGGGGGCAAGCATTTGGAAAGAAGCGGGCAGACGTATGAGGAGAAAATGATGACTAGATCTGCATATTTGCAGCACAGGATTTTTTGGGGTTTCCAGGACTCCAAATGATCCCAAAGGCAAGTGCAAAAAGAATATGAGAAGAGTCCATGAAACTTCCCCTTGAAGGCTCGGAGGAGTTACAGTAATGGCTCCCAGGCACATCTACAACACCATCACCCTGAGAGGACAGGGCTGGAGGGGGGGGTTTCCTGTTCGGCTTTCCAGTTGTGGAGTTGCTCTGCTCGGGAGAAAAACTGCACCACTGTTTAATGGCACAATGTTCGCACTACTTTACATGTCTAAGACAATAAAACCCTTCACCGAGGGGGTGGTGGAGACTTTTTATATGATATCTCACATTCCTCAAGCCATGTTGCAATAAAAATTAACTTTTGAATTAAAACCAACCAGAAACTCAAGTTTAACCCATTATTGAATTATATTTAGGAAGCATTTAATTCTTTTTCTTCATTAAGGTCACATGTGCAAAAGAAAAGAAAAGTCGACTGCACACATCTTGTGGTTGTTGGTACTGATGAGCACAAGCCTCAACTGTAATGTACTTGGCTGCATGTGTGCAGATCTGTTGCAACCTGGTCTTTGATATTTACCTCAAAGTTCAACTATCTAATTTACATTTAGAGAACTACACTCCATTATTTCTAACAATAGATGTGCAAAGACTTGATAGTAGGTATAAGGTCTGAACGATATCGACAAAATGTCATATCCTGATATTCATGCCAGACATCTCAATATTGATACGATATGACTATGGGTTTGTTGAAAACAAAGCACTTTTGTGGAAAGTGCAGTTTTGTTTGTGACTTCCAGAGCTTTACATGCAGGACAAGTTCAGGGGAAACCTATATCTTTTATATAGATGCTTTTTCGATATTAATATCTTGAATGTTCATATCTGGATATAGATACAATAACGGTATATCTTTCAGCCCTAGTAGGTATGGTAAACCCAGTGGCTACAGGAGCTGCACCAACAGGCGCACACAACAAATCTAAGCCACTGGACTGCATGGATTCCTGCTTATTTCACCCCCCTCTGTCAGGGAATTCTAGCTGATGCCGTCTCCCAGTGGCCCACACTTGACCGTGGGCCCTGCAGTTTTTCCCCAGCTGCTGTATGGCAGGCATGGGTGGCAGCGCCGGCACCTGTCTTTGACAAGCCTCGGCATTCACACCGACTCTGGTTTCGGAAGGCCGGCTGCCTGGCAGTCAGGTGACATATGCTAACACACACTTTCTCTGACACAGACTCCAATCCAGATCTACTAAACCAAGAGGCACTTAAGCGTGATCCCAACCACTTAAAAAGCATCGGCATCACAGAGAGCGAGGTCTTAGCCTCTCACGTCGCTCTCTCTCTTTCTGTCTGATAGCAAACCCTGCCCAGATTCAGGCTGCGGCTTGAAGCTGTAAACCAAAGCTTCCCTCAACGCCTCTCACCCATCCGCCTATGCTCTAACCACTGTTTTTGCATACCACTCAGCTTGTGTAACTGTTGAGTGGTTTCGCTCCACCAAGACAATAGCTGTGTTACACACTGAGCAGAGTAAAGCCATCTAAAGTCAAAACACATACAAGGAAAACCAGCAAAAAAACAAAAAATAAAACACAGAACTTCAACCAATTAGAAATTTGGTTTCCAGAGGCTGAGATTTCTCAGGTGACCTGGTTACAGTGTACAATACAATCATAACTTACTGTATAACTAAAGAGTTCACAGAGAGTATCAAAGTCGGTTAGGGTCAGAATTCATTGCAACAGAATTAACAAACACATAAACCCTCTGGCAACATAGTTTGTTTATTTATTCAGCTTCCTAATTACACAGAAATTAAAGGTTTGTAAATACACTACTTGATAAATTGATAGTAGGAGACATTTGGATGGTCACAGTCTGGCTACACCTGCTGCATACAGAAAAAACAGTCGTTTAACTTGTGGGACGACGAGGGGTGGGGAGGGGTGCTGCTGACAGGACCTGATTGAGCTCTTGGTATGGCAAAGCATTCTGGTACTCACTCTGCTGCCCAGCAGACCACAGCCATGTTTCCGCACCTCATTTGCAAAGCAATCCCGCTTCCCTCCCACTCAGTGCACTCAGTGCATCTTTTTGTCATTTCCATGACCGGGCTCCATTGGTTTTGTCCACTGAAACGCCAAGTGGTGCAGGAGTGGTGGAAAGTATGGAGCTAGATCTCAAGGAGACTGCTCTGCATCCAAAGAGCATCTTCACATGTAGCCCCCTGCTCCATAAAAACAAAGAGAAACACACACCCCACCAATCGACTGAGCCAACACACACTCACCTCTTCCCTTGCCTGACTAATGTGCCCTGACACTCGTACATCACCCATAAATTGGCCAAATGAATTAACCACGGCCCCTGCTTAGCTTTACGGGCCTTAAATGGATTTTCTCCTCTCCAGGTCTGTCCAATAATTGCATTTATCCATCTTGTTGAAGCCAGGTTTACACACTCGCAGAGATCATGCCAATCCCTGGATACATTTTCCGCTCTGGTGGCAAGAGTAGAGGGGATTTGTCATCGGATCATAACAGGGTAATTCAAACAACAATTAGCTTGACAACTCCATCGTATGTCAACGTCTGTCTCCTTGTTGGACGGCATCTTGGTTAGAGCAACGAGGTGCCTTTTACCTCTTCATCTGTCTGCATGTTGCCCTTCTCTCTCGTCTCAGTGTGATAAAGCAGAGCCTTGTAAGACTTTTTATCTATCATCCAAGCCTCCAGGTTAAAGCAGCAAACACCCGCAGCAGGGAAGAAAGTAGTGGCTACGAGTCTTCATTGTTCATCGGCACATTCAGACAGAGAGGCAGGGTGAAGGCAGAGCTGTGAACACTGGCATCAGCGGGGGTCATCTCCACACTTGTGAATGTTTGAACAGAAGTGCATTAGACACTGGGGGGGCCCAACGGACAATTCAGCTATGTAAACATGCAGCAACTTCCTTCCCTCCAGTCCTTCAGGCCTGCACTGAGACAAGCCACTGTTTAAACAGCACACACAGCATTCCTGTGCCTGGGCCCCGGCCAGCTGCTGCATCCTCACTGCAGGCCTGGCTGCCTGAGCAGAGACAGATACAGGCCTTACAACCGCAAGGGTCATCCACAACCAGACAAAGGCCTTTTATACACATGCAAAACTGGATTCATCTCCTAGAAATGCTCCAGAGCCCTGTGCTAGCCACTTAATTGCTGGCTGCCATAGTCCATACCGACCTCCCACGGAAGAGAGATTAGGGAAAGTCATCACATCACTAAAAGGTTCCTTCCTGAAACTTAACTATGTGATTCCATCTATAATGACAAAGCTGAAAATTTATCTTTATTGATATTTGAAATATGCAAAGCGTGGCAGACAATAAAGATAGAGAAGGCAGTAAAGCAGAGATAAAGAACCCCCTGGTTCTAAAGTGCAGAGTGACGTGCATCACATGACACAAAGGCCATGCCCGTTTAATGATGCTGGTCTCTAATCTCAACTTTCATTATAACTGAACCGAGGGTTTCAAGTTTACAGTTAACATCTGAAATGAACCTTTGGTGTACATACCAAGGGACAGAAAATAACTTTTCCTCTGACAATATATTTTTAATGAATAAAATACCCTTTTTTTATTAGTTTTTCTTTATGAAAAAAAATACTCTACAATGCTTCTTTCTGCTCCAGTTGAACCATCATATCAAATTAAAAGACTGACCTTAAGGTTTTATATGCAGCATTTACAGGCCACACGCTCCCTCTTCCTATACCTACCAATGACGGGCTTTAAATTTCATGAGCCTATTTTAGGACTTTGAGACAAGTTGCTGTTTCCAGACTAAGACAAAAATTTTAAAGAAGTACTGCCACTGGGGAATCTGCTGGAAAAAGACTTGCATCCCACTTTGGGTCAGGATTCATCAGCAGGAAAACCAGGATGTGGAATAATCATCCTCGAGCATTACTGAGCCAAAGTATGTAAATTTAAGTACGGGAACATGTGCTGCACTAATCTACGCTTAATATTTAACACAGAGATCTCCTAAATCAGCTGTCATTCAGGCTTTGGTTTTATCAGAGGAAGACTACAATCGCTGCTTCCTCCCCGTGTCAATGCCTCGGCACTGGACACGATCCGAGCCGCCAGCAGCTGCGAGCTGCAGGTCATTATTCCAATCAAATAGCAGTTTCAGGGTGACTAGATTGCATTGTTTTCCACCTCAACAGTACCACATTCCCTGTTGCCTATCTGTTTGTCTGCCAGTTCATTTTGGTTGCTGTTTGTCTGTCTCCCCGTCCATCTGTGCGTTCAGGCTGCATGGCGAAGGCCACTCCTCTCACCTCGGGGACAGTTGTCCAAACAAGACACTCCATTCACTCTGACCCCTCCAGGGAGAAAGACAATTGACAATTCACTTCCACAAGTCAATTTGTTCACTTTTGGAATTGACCCTGAACACTGCTGTCACACGGGCCTCACGCTGGAGAGGACTGAATACATAATGAGACAGAGAGGGGGTGACAACTATTCTTTTTTAGGCTAAAAAAATGCAAACACATACCCAATATATATCTTTAAAATCAAATTAATTTAAATGAAGAATGAAGCATGCAGTCATTAAATTGATTCGGCTTCTCGCATTTGCATGATGCTGCATTTTGAAGTATTAAAAGAAAAAAAAAAACATCATCATCGATGCAACGGTTGGCAAGTCAGTGCTCATGTGCTTTAGGTGCAGGCCATGTGTGGATGTGACAAGCTGTTCACATGAAATGTTATCTAGTGCTGTACACAAGTTGACAGCTGTCTCTTTGTAAGAGGCGTATTATTATTGTGTGTAAATAGGTTTCTAACAGCTGGTTAAAGAGCTCACATGGGAATTTACTCTTAATCTGTTTTCCACTGGAATTGGTTCATCAGCTAGAGGAGAGGGGAAAAAAAGAAAAAGAATGTAGCGCTGCTCCAAACTGCAGAGTAAAGAGGTTACATTTTATTAGCCTTGTGCATTTTTAAGTAATCTTGCCAACAATTTTTT
Organism: Atherinomorus stipes; assembly: GCA_023101725.1. Lineage (NCBI taxonomy): Eukaryota > Metazoa > Chordata > Actinopteri > Atheriniformes > Atherinidae > Atherinomorus > Atherinomorus stipes. The sequence continues at coordinate 360,160 of JALJCO010007119.1, forward strand.
CAAAATCCCACCATAATCCGCAGATTAGTAGATGAATTTATTTCTGCTCGCACTCTAAAACCTCCCTCACCTTTCGCAGGCAGCTATGAATCCACAACCTTTAAAACGACAAACAGGCGGACGATCACCTCATTAGCCGACTCCCTTCGCTTCCAAAAAGACCACGCACACAACCGCGCACACGCTCCTCGGAGCTTATCCTGCTACAATTAAAAGTTTAATTAGTAGATTAAAAATACATTGACTGGAGTTTTATCACCTTAAACTCCTCCATTATGTGTTTAGCACACATAACTGCCTCCTTCCCTTCTGAGCCATTTTGAACAGATTATCTGCATACTGAAATTCCCTTGACTGCATCAGGACGGGAGATGCAAAAACAAGACTGCTGTTGAACGCCATCTGCATCATACATCACGCACAATGTAGCTGAGCCAATGTTGATGCAGAATTTATAATTATTTAGGTTTTTATATCTTCATATGAGATAAAATATTGCAGAATTGCGTGATGCACAAGTTAAAGTAAAGGATCTTGTTTGCTTATATGAGGGATGTCCATGTAGTTTCTACGACCATACTGATAGACTGATATAATTTTTAAAAAAGGGAAGAAAAACAAGTGGGAGAACGGTATTTGAAGAGGATATAAGCATGAATGGCATTCTTCTTCTATGGTATGTTCCAAGGCATTTTACCACATCCATAAAAGGCTGGTGTACCACAGGTGTTCACTGCACACTGGCACAGCTAGTCATTATCCAACCCAATGTGATCATTAAGGGCTGTGATGGCAGTGTGGCACCTCCTCCCCATGTGCATTGAGACATGTGCACACATACACACACGCACACACACAAAAACCCTCCAATATAGCAGTTTTCTTCTTTTTTTTTAACTCAGTTTGTTATATGTATGTGTGAGGGAAGCTGGAAAGCATGTCAGTGCTGGTGCACTTTGACCCTTCCCAAACACACTGCGATCCAAACAGAAGGTCAGCACCACCGGAATTCCACCAGCGTCACAGCGACCCTCGCACCCTGCACGGAGCTTTTAAGGTAAATTTTTCCTATGACGATGGCAGTGGGAAGACAAACCTGGGAGAAAAGGGGCGGGAGGAGGCCGAAACCCACAGACATGAACGCATGCTTAGTCACCAAGCATGGCAAAAAAAAAGAAAAAACTAAAACTCTCCTATGTTCAGTTTTAGTCCCCTTTTTTCTCCCCCCTCACACGGGAAGATAAATGTGAAGCCCAGGGGCACTATTGTTTGGACATCTAACCAGGAACTGTCGCTGCTCTCATTGCCCTGGCATTAACAGCAATTATGCGCTCTATTCAGACGGCTTTTGTGCGTCCGACCCCCCGGGCCCCCCCACTGTCGCTCCTCCACTAACACACATTTCCCGCTTTTAAAGCCCCCCCTTCTACTCTGCTGCTGGTGAACTGATTTGGCTACTGGAGCACTCTGGAGCCATTATGAATGAACTTCCAGAAACATGCACATTCAGGCAAGCAGAGGAACCCACATACCAAAAGTATTTCTGAACTGATATCCGAGCTCAAAGAATTCCTCACATAATCTCTGGATTCCTTCTCCTGAATTAAAATACTGCGAGAATGTAGTTAGAGCTCCATTTACAGAGTCAGTGCTGTCTTGCTAAAGGGCAACATCGGCTCATTAATTGTGGCATTCTCTGAAAAAAATACAGATTGTGGGTTATAATCTCTTGAAACTAGCTAATCCAAACCCAACCCCTAACCTTTATAGCTAAAAGATGCGATCAATAGTCATTAACTTTATCTTTTCAAGCTGATGCAGCAGCAACGCTGCCAATAAAATCTCAAATCGTCAGTGAGGACTTCAATTCATCTTATCACAATTTTCAACAAGTACGTACATGTCAACCAATATCAGGTTTCCAGTAAAGGAAAGCAGGAGCAGGATGGTTGATGGTGAATTTAAATTTATTTTGTTTGTTTGTTTTAGGGTCGGGGGGGTTGTTTCACATATAACATGTCAACATAATAACGTAATAAACAAGCCAGAAAAAAAGACAAACCCCAGCACAGCGGCCAGACTGGGACAATCGCTTGCATTGCAAATGTTGGTTTCTCTCACCGTTGGCTTTATATACGAAATGCACTTCATAAATAAATTTCCTCATTTATTGGATAAATGAGCTAATGCCAACTTTCTCATTACATCAAACCAAATTATCTGGCAAGTGTCTGATCATCTGAAACATTTCCATGTATGTTCTTTTAACTTCACATTGGGGTCCCATAACTGTTTTGTTTTTTTCAAATTCTGAGGTGTCTGATCAAGTTTAATCAAAAAAGCCCAATTTTAAGAAAATTGAAAAAATGTATAGACATTGTCCACTCATTAAAGTCTTTTTGTGTCCTTATTTGAAAAATTGCGTTGGGAGAAAGAAACTCCACAGAATAAGTTCAGAGATCAAAATTAACGTGTGCCGTTTATGTTGCGATAAAAAAATATTGTGAACACTCGCACCCTAAAAACTAGCCTAATAACATGTTCAGTAAACAAAAATTAAACAAATTAATCTCCTTTTTTTCATATTCACTCAAACCAAATGTGGTTTGTGTTTGTCGTATTTCAGGTATTGCTTTTGGTGACTTGCGTTCAATCACCTCTTCTTCTTCTCTGTTAACAGCCGCGCAACTTGCCTGTACTGCCACCCTCTGGTAATGCTAGTTATTTTGCTTAAGACCAGTTAACGCAAATACAACAAACTTGTATTTCTTTATATTCACTGTAATATTTTACTTTTGCCTTTGAATTCACTTTAAAATCAGGTGAAATTCTGCAGAAACACTTGCAACTTAATAGCTTTGCACAATCCTTTAAAAACATTCATTTCAAAAAGGAAAAAAAAATGTTGCTGTTAAAATTACTATAGTTTCAAAACAGAAAAATTCTCATAAAATTAATACAGAATTCCGAGTATTTTTCTGCATTTGCCTTATAAACAGACTTGGTAAGTCGTTCTATATTTATCGAGATGGGCTGTCCACCCTGATAACAGCAAATTAAGGTAGCATGGTGTGTATACAGATTTAAATGGTGGCTTCATGCTCACAGAAATGTAAACACACTTGAAGAGAATAATTTAATTTCCATGTCTGAGGAAGCCCCAAGCCCTGTGGCCCAGGACGAAGCCAGCCTATATTTAACAGATGACACAAGTTGCATTCCAGATGTACAGTACCATCTTTGTGTTTAGCTCTATAGAAATGCTGAAGAAGGAGGGAGGGGTAAAGTGGCAAAGGAAGGGGGTTACACTCACTCTGGGGGGCTGGGGTGAGAGGGACCCCAGTGCACAGCTGCTTAACTAATGCCTTTTTTTTTTCTCCCCCTTTCCTCAGACATAGAAAAGCAGAGTGTGGTGGCTCACTGTCAGTAACAGGCAAGGAAACAGGAGGTGGAAAAGAATTCATTCATTTAAAGAATAATTTGTTTTCATCAGAAAAAGACAAAAAATGCTCAGGCTGTGTTGTGACTAAATGAGTGGCAGGCATAATCTTTCACACTGAAATCAAAATGAGGCCTCAGATTAGCTCTTATTACATAAAATAACATTGAAGTCAATGATTTAATTGAAAAAAGGACAAAAAAAACAAAACCGCTCAGCTCCAAATCAGACTCAACTGCAGCTGCTACACCTAAACCCAGCTCACACTGCCACCAGGGAGCCACTACTCCCCCTCACACTAGTTTAAAATCTGATTAGAAACACACCCCACAAACTGATTTTTCCTTTTTTTTTTTTCTGTGGTGTTTCAAGCAGAGTGACAGATCGACAAGCGTGTAAGCTCTCGCATGGCTCAGCCTGCCAGCATCATCAGCATTAGACAATTAAACCCTGCTAGCTGCAGGAAAAAATATATATATCCTCGGTAAATATTTACTGCACATATCTTTTCCATTCATTCACCAGGCGCTAACAAAACCTTACTGTACTCCTCTCTCTCTCTCTCTCTCTCTCTCTCTCTGAGTCCTCACCAGCACCCCACCACCCCTACATCTGCGATTCATTGACTTTACAATTTACCACATGTCGAGATGGGAGAGGTCGAGCCTCCATCTGAATCACGGCACAAATATGCAAGTGATTTATTGTTTTAAAAACCCTGGGCCGATTTAGTGCAACTCCACTTTTCCTGAGCATTACTCCTATTGGCAGACCATGAACAATTACAGTTCGGACTAATTAAGCTCCGAGAATGTGCTGTGCACCGCTAATGTCTAGCAGACCCCAATTTCAGTTTAATGGTGCCAAACTTTGCTTCCCAGCTCCCACCCCACCACCACCAACCTCCACCCCTCCAACTTAACTCCTCAAATCCAAAGCAGATTGTACTTTTTATGGCTGTTTATTGAGTCGAAGAAAAATAAGGACCCTCTTTTTTTTCTCCCCTTTCCCCTCTCTCCTCGCATAGGATGAGAGGAGCAGCAAGAGAGGGAGGAAGAGAGGGTCTGGTGGGAGGGAGACAGCGAGCGGGAGCCGCTTCCGCCATACTTTGTAAACAAAAGTGATTTGCAAGACAAAAGGAGCGCAACCTTCCGACTAAATTCAGAGTGCATTTTGCAGCTTGAGGGAGAAAACGCGGCCACGTCGTGCCACGGAAACCCCCCGCGGACACCAATTAGGCCCGATTAACATGTAAAGCCAATTTGATAAGGTGTGGGCCCTATCCCTTAAATCCGCATTAAACTATCTTTCCTCTTGTCACAGCCGAAAATTCCATTTACAACAGCCAAACACATATAATCCATATGATATACTATTGTTATGCTTAAAGCTGCTGACATGTTGAGGAAAGATAGCGTCTGTGTCAGATAAGGCCACAGCTATGTGTGCAACGTGGGAGCACAAAGGAGGTGGGGATGCATTCACGTTTGCATGTTCATTACAATAATCTGAGGAGAAAATCTCAAGAAAAACTGATTATTTATGAGGAAATACAAACTAATAAAAAAGTGGATCAAAGTGGGTTTATTTCTTAAGAAAAATGGGGGGACTCTGCAGCAGCAACATGACTGAAACAAAGAGGGGAAAAGGGGAGAAAAGCTTTTGTTTCAACCACACAAAGCCTTTTCACCGTCTTCTTGTAGAATCATTGCGGCTTCTGGGAGCGTCTTTTTTTTTTTCCTTTTCCCCCCACTCTAAACACAGCAGTGGATGCTCGGTGTTGCATTTTCATCCACTCCCCCCACCCTCCTCCATTTGCCCCACCTACACTTTCTTGTTCTTTTATAAACTAGTCGTAATTATACGTCGAAACTCAAAACCTCCGCCAAAAGTCTCCAGGCCTGGAGAATTATGGGGCCAGGGGTGGCGTCAAATATCTTAACATTCATGAGTCCGAGAGGCAGTAAATAAAGCCGGTGGATTTACGGCCCTGCAGCCCCGATGCAGGAGAGCTGGCCGCCCAGATCCCGCTTCTCCCTCCCCTCAGCCAGACCTGTTGAGGTGTGATGTTCGACCACAGCACCGGAGTTAACCCGCCGCCTTTTTCCCACAAGCCCCGTGTTAAGCATCGGCCGGAAACAAAAGGCAGACGCGGGGAGGAAGGGAGATAGAGGGAGCAAAAGGGAACAAGAGGGAGCGTGAAAGGAGATGGAAAAGCAGGGGTGCACTAGCCAGGCCACTTCCCCATTTCAACCTGCACCCAGTGGTTCAGCAGGCCTTTGTGAGAGGTTTAGGGAGGAGGGAGACGGCAGGGAGAGGAGAGGAGAGGAGAGGAGAGGAGAGGAGAGGAGGAGACAAGGGCAGGAGGGCTTTTAAAGCCCGGGCACAGCCTAATGTCAAATTGCTAAATGATACTAAATTGTGAGGCTCCTTGGACCTAGGTGGTAGGAAAAACAAATTCTTAGTGGCTATGACTCCCAGAGGTCAGACAAACTATGGTAACAGCCTCATACAGGAATTTTTTTCTCCCCTCACAAGTCATGCAAACACAAAAATAACACAAACAAATTAAGACGTCCAGATAAATTAGTGGAAGCGCCAGCTGAGGGACAAAATGCAATAAATTTAGCCCAAACAAAAAAACAAGCAAAAGATTATCTAAAATATTTTTTATGACAGTAAAAGGATCCATTTAAAAACCCTAAAATGCAAAGAAAAAAAATTTTCAGAGAACCAGGAAAATCCAAGAGGAACAGATGAAGAAAACTGGAGATAAAGCAGCAAGAATCAAAGGCTTTCGTGACAAGACAGAGAAAAGTCTCATTCTAATAATACTAGCAGTCATATTCAGAGCCTAACATGACATGTTAGGAAGCCAGACAGCTAATCAATGTCCAGGTGAATTATTTATACCAGCTTTAAGTCTAATAGATTTATATTACAGCCACCGCTGACTTCAAAGCTCTAATGGCCGGACACACAGGGCGCTGCAGGCAGAGGGGGCCGAGGCAGTACAGTAGGAAGACCACCGCCAGACGAAAAACCATATTCTGACACAGTTACTGTTCAGGTACGCTGCTAAATTAAGCTGGAAGAAATATTGTCTCATAACCTGTTAATAAGAACCTCCTCAACAGTCGGCAGGGCTTTAAATTATTGTAATGACTTTCTTGGCTGTGAGGAAATGGAGCAGAGAGGACGTACACGCTATAAATCACAGAGTATGATTTAGAAAAAATAATAATATTAATAACACACTCCCTTTTCTCAATTATGTGTGAAAATAGGGATCGGGGGGCAGCGATTAGAGAGCAAAGGTCGGCACGTCTCGCCACAGCATCCTCCAGACATACCACACAATTTACAGCTTTTACTAACTGCTTGTGCACAATGAAGCGAGCTCTCCTCAGACTCCAGGACACAGCGCCACGATCCTCGCAAAGGAAACTACAAAAAACTCTTTGCCACTGAAACAAGGAAGTCGTTCACCTCAAATCATGTGCATTGTTGTGAATGCGTGTTTGTGTCTGTGCTGATGAGAATAACGAGAGATTAATTCCACATACCAGCCTGCAGCGTTAACAAGGCGGGCTCGCCAAGAGAAAGAATGGCTAAATGTTCTCCTGTGCAGCAAATAAACACACACACACACACACACTTGCAGAGAGAGAATACAAGAAATTGCTTCACGTGAGACCACGGGCGATTTTGTGAAAAGCAGAAATTGTGTCACAGCACAAAGGAAGGCATTATGTGTCAGATGAGCCTTCATTTTCAAGGTGTGCACACGCAGAGTTTTTTTTTTTTTTTTTTTTTAAACTGAGGTAAGAAATATCGGTTTCGTTTGAGCCGAGTTAGTGGAGGGGGGTAGGGGGTCAGATTTCCTAATGCCTGGTCTTTGCCTTAAACTTGTAAAATGAGATGACAAGTCCTAAAGTGCAGACTTGTAATTGCAACCATTTAAAATAGGTAAAAAACAAACAAACAAAAAGAAACACACACACAACAACATGGTTGAGAAAATTATGCTGCTCAAGGATTGCAAACCCCGGTGGGACCAGCGAGGTGGTGAGCAAATGAGTAAGTGTGCATAATTACAGCATGGCTGATTGTGTCTAAATAAACAAATAGCATGGATTTATTTATAAATAAGGGTTTAAATGGCTCATGTTTTAGTTAAAGGCAGCTGATTCCTCCAGGAAGCAAAAACGGCACACATGCAAAACACAGCAGTGTTGCACAATCACTTCCATTCAAGACATCATTTTCATTCGCACAAAATGTCATACACGGATGGATATGTGCAGAAATTAGAAGAGGAATAATAAAAAAACTGCTTTAAGTTTTATAATTTTTTAATGCATGCACCTTTCACACAATCTCTTTCCACGTTTTGACACATGCAAATCACTTTGTAAAGCTCATTTGCATATTGATTTTATTTGTATGATTTTTACACTGCTTACAGTGTGTCAGAGAGCCAATGTAAGGTCTGCATGCTCGTGCAGCCTGTGCTAGAAAAAAGGGCATTTTTGATGAGGCTGTTCAAACACAAGCATATCGCATTAATCAGAGGCTGAAATCATGCATTTGCAACCTTGATTAATTCTACAGTTGTTAACACTTAATAGAAATGGAGAAAAAAAGTCAAAGTGCAAGTGCATTTTATTTAAAAGTTGATAAAGCACAGATTCAAGCAACAACTGTGTGCGCCGTCCACACCACCTGCTACATAATCTGAATGACATTTTTCACTGCGATTAGCACTGTTAGCATGTTAGCTTCCACGCAGGGAGCTGCACGCATGCCGCCGTACTGTACACTTCGTGAGGAGTTGCAAAACTTGGCTCTACATATTTATCGGCAGCACTTCTGGGTGACAACACTCCCGCGTCTGGCTGCCTCCTCGGGAGCCCATGTGTGTGTGACAGAGAGTGTGAGGAGTGTGTGTGCACGTATCCAGCTGTAAATAAATGAACTTACTGTGCGTGCTGTCGGAGAAAGTGATCCATTGGGAAGGTAGGGGCTTGTGAGATCGGGGATCATTATAAATGGATAGCCCGGGTACGGTGGGCTCTTGAACAGCCCTCCATCTTGCCTTTTCGCAGCTAACATGGCGGGGGGGAGGGGGGGAGGAGGGGAAAAAAAGAGGAAAACTTTTTATAAAGTGGCCTTGGATGCTTATTTCCTGAAAATTGCATTTGAGGAATAAAGCGGAGGAGATATCCTCCGTCATGCACACATATTGTCATGATGCAGAATCAACAAGAGAGGACAATAAAGCAGAAACTCACCCTCCTCTAAACTTTCTCTTGTTTTGTCTCTGAAAGTTTCAGATCTAGGCGGAGGCCGTCTTTCCGCCTTGAAATGCAACGAAACACAAGGATTGCGTTAAAGTTAACACAACGGGCGGCGAGGGCGACAGTTAACTTTCTTTTTCCAAGCGGCACAATGTCAGTAAATGTAGGCCCCTAACTTACAGAGCCGGGGACGATCGATCCCCGATTTTTAATCTGCAACTTACCTCTGAATCCGACGAGCTGTTTTGATTTGTTTCCGACTCGTTTACAAGAGAAGATTTGACATCTGCTAAATCCCTTTCTGCCGAGGAGTTCTCCGAAATTTTTTCTTCCTGCTCCCCTTCGTCTTTGAAGGAAATCATTTCATCGTTTGCACCCAGATCGTCCCCTCCACCGCCGTTTAGCTGCGGCATTTTTCCCCGAGTGAGAAAAAAAAATCTTTTTTTCTTTTTCTTTTTGTTCTTTTTCTTGAAGGGGCAAAAACACAAAGTTTTAAAGCCTTGATCTCGGTGATCTCGAAAAGTCCGAGTTTAAGTTTTGGGGGTCTGCACTGGCGTTTTCCAAAGCTCTGGCGGTTGGTAGAAAACTAAAAAAGAAGGGAATCTTGGCAGAAAAAGGAAGCCGGAGAAGGAGCCGAGCCGCTCGGATTGAGTGAGTTGAAGTTGGTCGGAGTGGTTTTCAGTTCAAAGGCGGCGCTGATTGACAGATAGAGAGGGATGGAAATAGAGAGAGTCTGGATTCAGGATTATTGACAGGGAGAAACACACAAGAAACTAATGAGATTCAAACAGGGAGGGACTTGAAGTGACGTTTTCATAAATAGGAGGAAAAAAGACAGCGAGAGAGAGAGAGGAGAGGGGGAAGGGGAAGGGGGTGAGAGAGAGAGAGAGAGAGAGAGAGAGAAAAGAGAGAGGGAGTGCTGGAGGAAGCCGGCGGACGACTGCAGTGAAAAGCATGTGAGGAGGAAAAAGGCAGTTTGGGAGCAGGACAGTGATGGTAAAATAGCAGGAAGATAGGAGTTGCTTGCAAATGTGGATTAAACGCACATATGGGCGGTCTCCCAGTGGGAAAAAAATGAAAAGAGGGCACTTCCTCAGGCTGTTTGCAACCAGTTTGACTCCTCTATTCCCGACCAGTCTGTCACACTTCGGCCAAATAAAATTAATATTACACCTCAAATTAAATATTTTTCCCCCAACGTTCAGCTTATATAATCTACTTTTGTCTTTTTCCTTTTTTGTGCTCACTAAATACTCAAGGCCTATCAAAGGAGAATTACTCTGAGCTTGTTTTTCTATTTTATCTGCTTTGTCAGCTCCTTAGATCTATTTTTTATTATATTGGCTAATGTTTCCTTAGATCTATTTTTTGGGATGGAGGGTGTTATTGCATCCTGCTTTCTTGACAGGTGTGATGTCCTCTGGGACTAACCTGAATTCCTCACTGGCAGCACAGACTGAGCTTCTTTTATTTTTCCTCTTCTTCCTCAGCAGCCAGACTGGACACAAATAACTGATGCAGATTTTGGATGCTCCAATTCTGTGTCTTATTTTAGCGTAGAGCAACCTTACAAACACAAGCAGGAGTTTGTGGACTGTAGGTTTGCAGCTAAATAGAAAAATATTTTTTTGTGTCATGACATGAAAAGGATAAACCTTTTTTTCTTACTGTTTACTTTTGTTAATTTTAGTATGGTATAATTATAATAAATATATGGATATTTTTATTTATTGTCTTTATTAATTAATGATTCATTTAATAAATTGAATAAATCAAAATAATTAAGGATAAAAAAAAATAACTAAACAAAACAAACAAACAAAAATCTTTTGCCCGTCTCAAATCTGTAGCTTACTTAATTCCCTTAAGCTTTCCCCCCAGTAACATGTGTTTTATATCACTGAGTGTGATACAGTAACCTTATCTCATCAGGGGGAAATGCAGCTTCTGTTATAGCCAATATTTGATGTGGCAATCACAAAAACATCAATTAATTCAAATATCGCTGCAAGAAATGACACTGAAACATACATCCAGGTGACTCCTGCAAATAAAACAGTGTTAGATCAAAACAAGCTGCAGAATTGCTGATTAAAAAAATATTGTTTCATGTCTTCATGCTGTTAGACGTATGAAAACAAATATTATGACACTAATTTCTCTGTATCTGCTCTCAGCAGTGTTGTCAAACAGCACTGATGGGGGAATTACGTGCACAGTGCAGCACCAAAGTGCTGCGATTCTGCCTACCAACACACCCCAGACCAGGCAACACCATGAAAGCAGACGATTGCGCTCAGTGATCACTGATGTGCTTTATCTGGATGAGGTGAAAGCAGTGTTTGTGTTGGCTGGCTGCAGCCCAACCAGCAGTGTTAGGGAGCAGGGAGAGAGAGAGAGAGAGAGGGAGGATTGCCATCTCTGGTTCTCATCCAGTGCGTCTGTGTTCAGGCAGCCGGTGGAAGAAGAGGCACCCTGCTGCTCGGGGGCCCTCCAAACCCGAGCCCGTACAGACCAGACCAAAGCTGAGGAGCTCCAAGCTGGCCTCTCCCTGGATTGCCTCAGCAGGTACCTGAGAGTTTACTGGGGGCTGGCAGCGTGTTATCACGCGTGCCGTGGAGACACCTGCCTCTGATGCCGCCCTGGTGATTGTAATCTACAGGACTCTTTAATATCATGATGATAGGCTGTGCTGCCGCCACTGCTGTGGATGACGGAGCACAAGTGTGCCTTGTCTTTTTGTTGGTGCTGTTCATGTTTGTTATGGCTTCTGCGTGCTTACCGCTCCTCCTTGTGGTTTTGTAACAACTGGGGGTTGTCCCCTATCCAAACACTCCCCCACCGTCCTTGTCTCTGAGGGTAGAGGAAACCAGAAGCATCATCAGGGTCCGATCACACAACCCCAGCTTAGCACTGTCAGGCCACATCATTAAGTTTCAGCTGCCACTTCCTGTCTCAGCAGCAATCAAATCTGAGTTAAAATGCAAAATGCAAACGTCACCTAACAGAGCGCTTTAATGTTATTTTTATATCATGCCCATCATATTTCTTTGCATCTCTACTTTCATCTTTTTCATATGTATGTACAGCAGAAAGCAAAATATCATAGAAACTATTATAAAATATTGTCTATACACATGGTGGAAAAATTAGCTTTAATTGTGTTTTGGTTTCAAAGGTTTCTTGGGTTGTGATATTTATTAATATTTAAGATCTTATTTGTTAAATCGCAGTCAAAACACTATTTATATCTAGGGAATAGTTCTTCAGTGAAGATAGGGTGCTGATAAATATCCGTAATAATCTCATAATTCCTCTAAATCCCCTGCACGTTTAGTATGTTAAACGTCTATATAACACAAATAGTATCCATTCAGTTTAATTAACATATGTTTAGTCTGCACCAGTACATTCACAGCCAACTTTATACTGCAACATGTATATGTCTGCACATTTTCATATGACAATATTGTTCTTTTTGTCTCAGGCTTCAGAAATAAGAACAAAACCACATGTGTGAACTAAATTCTGCCTGAACTCTCAAAGACAGACTGAGCAAATGCAGCATTTCTATACGAACACCCTTCATCTCAAGCATCGCCAGAGTACTGCACAAATCTTCTGCGCTCCTAAACAGTTAATTACCCATCATGCATCCATAGTGCCAACCCCAGCCACTAAAAGGTCCCTCAATGCTTGATTAACATATTACTGCTGGACATTTTCTCCTTTCTTTTATGGTAACTGATTTATTCCTCCGGTGATGTTTGTTCCCTAAGTGAAACTTAACATTTAACTTCAGTTGCATTTACTCAAGTGCAAATCCCCTCTATTGTTGGGAGTCATGTTTTACATTTGTGGCATTTATCGCCAGTGCACCTCACATAAATCCTATCAGCATGATAATACTGTAGTTAGCTGTAATTACATCTATACTAATGGTCCGCGTCATTATTTTGGACTAGAGGACGGAGAAACAGAATTACCTGATTATGAAAAGCATGTTTCATGCTGTACATGATTTGTTAGAATAAAAACAAATCACACAACAAACATGCGCTTGGGTTTGTGTGTAAATGTCAGCACTCTTCAATTGTGTGTGCACTGCTGTCATTAAATTCACCATGTCACTATTCTCTAAGCAGAACATTTCTCAGTGCTTTTTAAATGACTCACTGGCTGCAGTGAGGTTTGCGTTGCATACATCAAAACATGCCAAATGACAAGGAAAGAGTTGCTTTCCTGAAAAGTGAAATCATTACCTGAGTACAATGTATTTTAATGATGATTTTCCGTCTTATTGATCTTGCAGAAAGTAGCTTCTCTGCTCCTTTGCACCTTAGTGCTTTATTCATTAGGCACAACAGGACAATTTATTTGAAAGAAAATCTGTGGTAGCAGCATATTTATTCACAAGTCCTTCAGAAATGGATTTAAGCAGCGAAATGCTCAGAGTGTGATGACAAAACCCTTTAGGGGTTTTATAATCATGTCTTTTTCACATAAGAACCTGCGGTCAGTGAAGTGAATGCATAGAAAAATGCAGCACATCTGCTTATGTAAAGCAGCATAATCTGAGGTCATTTTCACAGAGCATGTCCACACTTCAGTGAAAAGACTGAAAATATGGGTTTTCCTGCATTTATTTTTCTTTTATGCAATCAGTGTCAGAAATCATAATTAAGACATGGACAGTAGTGTGAATGCAGTCTGATTGGCCTTTGACTGCACTCATTTAGGATCAATACTGGTTCCTGCACTTCATTAATCTTAAAGTTTGTGAGTCAACAATCAAAACAGATCAAATCTCAGGATGCAATGTCTAATTTTTTCCATAAAAAAGGCCTAGCAGTTGGATCGGGGCTTTGCGTGAGGACGGTCCGGACATGTGTGATTAATGAAGGCCCGCTGCTTTTCATATCAATGCAAGCAGGAATTGAGTGTCTCCAGAACTCATCCACACGGCATCGTGGGAACCCTATCGGGCCGGCTACGTGAGCTGTCTCCCGTCGCCTCCAAAACAAACAGCCAAGCGTTTTTCAGAAATGGACGCGATAGTCATTAATCAAGGTCCCAGGCAGGTCCTGAACTCTCTAAACATGGAATCCACCTGAGAGACAAGTAACTTATGTACTCTGCTGCTGTGGATTTGCAGGCCAGCACACACACTGCTCACCTGTCCGTCACAGCAGCATCTCGCAGGGAGAGGCGAGCCAAGCCACTGCTGGCTGGTAAATGTTACTTAAAGGTCAGTGGTATATAAGCCAATGGGGTGGTGGTTTGAGAAATGTTTTCACACTGCCTTTACAGTGAATGCATCAGGCGTCAGGTGGCCAAAGGGGATTTTCATACTCTGATTCATGTCTTGATGGGGAGAGAAAATGCTACTGGAACTTACTCTGTTTATCGGCAGCGGTGCTCCCACGTAACCGAGGTTAGTTTGGAGTTTATCACACTGACAATCCCTGACAGACTGCACAGTCAAACCAGAGAAGGACACACAAATCTCACTGGAACTCTTCTTTAAAAGCAGGACCCCCCACGAAGAGATGAATATGAACTCTTATCAGTCTTTCAGTCACATTTGGAAGCGCCCGATGAATTTGAAATGCTCAGTCTGTCAGCTGGTGAGCCACTAAAGGGAAGGTCTGACAACAAACTTAATCTTTGACCTTTGTGGTTTTTCGCAACTTTAACCAAAACTGAAAGCAGGAGGGAGGGGCAAACGGGAAGACAGCAACTTCCTGTTTACCCTCCTTTTTTTGTGTAGAAAATAGGAGGCCTCTCTTTTCTTTAATGGTCTTGTGAGCAGGACCCTCCGCATATTAGTGCAGTTATTATGGAGAGAAACTGATTATTGGTTAAGAGACTGGAAGCATCTCATATAAGGCACTTGCTCATACAGGAAGTAGGAGACTTTTTTGCGGAGAAAAAAAGAAGCTGTCGTGTCTTCTTCATGTTCCTGACAAGGCCTTAATTGAAACCACAATTAGAATAAGTTGACCTTTTTTTGGGGTCTGAATGAAGCGCGGCCATGTGCAAGATGGAGGCAGGTTTTCTTTGAGTAGCTTAGTTGATTAAAGAAAATAAAGAAAAAGTTTTGGGCGCATTTGTTGATTGTATTCTGAGACCATCGATGGCACAAGTTCTAGGCTGCAAACACATGGTTCAGATATTCAGATGAAACCAGAGAAGGGGATTCATATAGTTCGCTCATTTGAACTTGACATTACTGCTCATTTTCTGAGTATTTCTTTTCAGTGCTGGAAGTTCTCGGTCAAAGCTTAAGAGCCAGGAAGCAATTGCGTCTTTAACTTTCACTCTCGTTAACAAGTGATACAGTGGAAACACAACCTTGAGTCAAATAAGCTGCCTTTCAATGTAAATCAGAGCGATGTCGTGTTCATTTCTGCCACGTTTTTATTAACAGGATTGAAGTGGGGCCCATTAATGAGACATCAGGCTCCAATCCTTGTACAGTGCGAGTCAAAAGAAAGTGCAACATCGTCCAAGGTTAAGTTGAGAGCAGGTTAAAGCTGATGCAAACACTCGCATCTCTGCAGCTTCATATTGGTGCCATTATCTCTTTTTAAAGAAAGCAGGAAAGTGGTGTATCTGAGCTGAAATCTGTTACACAGAGTGAGAAGTATAAGCACACATACATATAGGAAGGCTGTCCTTTTTATTTATCAAAACACTGAGGCCGTCTTTGCTTCATTAAACTGATTAAAACTCAACCTTAGCATTGCTAAGAGCTGGAAAATATCATGAACAGAAGGTGAGTGATGTAAGCTGACAACCTTGAGGTTAGGTCCATTTTACTTTCCTGTACATGATATTCAATAATGCACTGTTCTTTACTTAAACCAGCACACACATTAGGCATCAGTGTAATAAACATGTCAGCAAACAATTTAGTTTGCTGATATTCATGATTGCTTGGAAAGATTTTATATGTAACATGTAAAATGTATGTATGTACTTTATTACTTCAAGTATTAAATGCAACACTACTGTATCTTCATTAAATCCAATCATGCAAACAGTAAAACGTACAGCAGGAATGTCCCATGCTGATCCTTCAGGGCTGCAGTCCTGCAGGTTTTAGATGTTTCCCACTCCAACACAACTGATTCCCCTTTAATGGACTTCCTCAACAGCTTATTGTCAAGTTCATCGCCTTTTAATGACTCATTAGTCTCTGTGGAAGCAGGAAACATCTAAAACCTGCAGGACAGCAGTTCTCGAGGACTGGAAGCAAGCATCCCTGATAAACAGGGTTATGACATATGCGACTATGTTGTGATTTTGTATTGTAGAGGTGGCCAAGTCCAGTCCTCGAGAGCCACTATCCTGCAGCTATTAGATGCATCTCTTCTCCAACACACCTGAAAACCTCACACTGTTCAGGTCTGCAGAGGCCTGGTACAGCAATGAGCCATTCATGTGATTCAGGTGTGTTGGAGAAGGAATGCATCTAAAAGTTGCAGGATTGTGGACTTGGCCACCCCTGCTTTATTCAAATGTTAGGTTTTTACTTTATGTATATACTCAAGTATTTAGTTTGCTACATTTACATGACATCATGTATATTTAGTAAAATATCAGAAAACGGAAATGCTGCTGTTTCATAATGCAGCAACAGGTCAGACTGTCAGGAAATACCTGGAATTTCAAAGTATTTATACCACACAACAGAAATACTCATGAAAGGTACAGTAAAGAGCTAAAAGTAAATGTACAGGCATATTTGCATCAAAATTGAGTTATAATACCAAAAATGAAAGAGATAATGATGAATGTGGTCATCATGTTCGATCTCTTATGGATGGCGTCAACTTAACATCTGTGTGCTAAAGCCTGCATATTCCCCTCAGCAATCAAAATATTCTTATTTTGATTTGTCATGATACTTTTACTTATCTATCTCTACTATTTAGTGTTAATAAATTAGATATGCAAAATTACTGAGACTCGAAGTTGCCATATAAATACAGCAAACAAAGATTGTGGACATACCTTGTTCCTCCTTCGGTGCTTAAACAGCAGTGCAGCTACACTGCAAAAACTCATCTTAGCAAGAATATTTTTCTAATTTCTTGTCAAAATGTCTCATCACACTCAAAATAAGACAATATTACTTAAAGTTAAACAATTCAGTGAAATATAAACTCTTGTTTTAAGGCAATGCATCTTATTTCAAGAAATCTGATCAAGAAAATTTTGCTTATGCCATTGGCAGAATTTTTTGCTTATTACATGCAAAAAAAAAAAAAAAAGAAAGAAAGAAAAAAAAAATCTTGGCCACTCTTGAAATAAGTAAAAAAAAGATTTTATTATTATTATTATTATTGGTAGTAATAACTAAAAAAATTATGCCAATGGCATAAGCAAAATTTTATATTGTTGTCAAACTGATGTCATCAGAAGGGATAATTCAACAGTTGTTTTCCTTCTTGCTCTTTTTTTTCTCTAAAAGTGGCGATGGGCAACCCCCCCCCCCCCCCCCCCCCAAAAAAAAAGAAAACCAAACAAAAAAGGAGGGCAACAGAATACAACAAAGTACACATTTAGCTGTGTAATTTCTCTTTGTTGAAACCCTCTTTGTTGTCAGTGTGAGACACACTCTTCGCTCACAGCGGCTCTTAAGGTCTGTCAGTCTTTTGTTCTAATGTTCGACTCTGATGGAGGGATGTGAGTGCAAGAAGTTTAAGGGCATAGTTGGTTCAAATATTGATTACCTCTCTGGTATTCGCTTTTCCTGAAAATTGATCCCAAAATCCTTCATAATAACAAAGATAGTTCTGCGTTAGACAGATCAGATGTGGTGTGGACACATAATGAACTCCCACACACACACACACACACACGCATACCCACAAAAAATAAGGCCCCAAAGCTTCATTCTTCAGCCTCAACTGGAGTGTTTTGGCTGCAGCCCTCGTGGTCTTCTTCGAAGGTCCTAATTGAGAAATTAATGCAGAAAAATCAATTGGCCTAAAGTTTTATGGCCAATAGACTCCTGAAGGCTTCAAGCGAGTTAACAATCAATGCTTTCCACATGGGTGGCTCCAGAGCTCCCTCACTCTTTTGTTTATGTGCTCATAGCTGGAGGTTTTCAATGTATGAATTTCAATGAAATAAACAGTAATGAGTTTTCCACCTTTCGCAGTCCCATGTGATACATGATGTATATTCCAGGGCATGAAATCATGTATTTAGTTGCCACTTAGGTATCTCTTAAGCTTTCTATATTTGGGATATTTTATGTAGAAACTGTGCCCTTACCGGCAAGACTTTTGAATCTGCCATATTTACACTTCAAAATGTAGATCTTTTAACATTCTGTGATCATCTGCCGCATTGTTGGTGGATGAATCAGTGTGTTTTGTGCATCCCTTTTGCCTAGAGGACACCAGCTTATTTAAAGCCATTTGAAAGCCCTGCACATCATTGTCAGGTCAATAAAAATACAACCTTGAATTCCCTTTGACACAACTGTCTTTTTCTAGTCATCCAACCACCGGGAGGAAGTATCACCTTGTTAGGACTCAACGCAAGAGGCAAGGCAGAGAAGTCCAGCCACAGAAGAAGCAGGTAAGGCTTCGAGTTACCTTAAAAACAGCTGCTGTTGTCCTGGTTTTTTTCTTCTTTTCTGACAGTTATGGTCGAAATGTCATGGAAAAGAAAATGGACATCTGCTTGTGGTTGTTGCAAGGGGGGAAAACGAGTAGCATGTTCCTCTTTGTGCTCGTTAACCACCTTCCAAATTCATCATAAGCCCAGAGATCAGATCACAGTAATATTTGATCAATATTAATAAGGATAGGCAAACTCCTCCAGTAATTACCACAGTCTCGGGGCTTTGATTTCGACCATTACTAACGCCTCTGCATCTTTAGATTAAAAAAAAGCGACCCCCTTTTATTTCATAACATTAAATCCCGACATGCATCTTCTAAAAGCTCTAATAAGACAAAGATAAGATTTGCATCCCCATACAAGTGTCTTTTTCAATTGATTATGAAGCCGCCATTGATGTGCGAGAAATTGATGTTTTCCTCTGTTCTTAAGGGCGGCTAATAGAAGGGGCGGGCTTCGAGGAGGAGACTTTGCTACTTTGATCTTCAATCAGTAAAAAATCCCACTTCTTCTTTGTCAGACTATATTTGGTAAATAACAGTGACAATCTGCTGGGCCTAGAGATGGAGAGAGGGAGAGGAGGAGAGGAAGAGAGATGTGTTGAGGCGATAAAGAGGGATTGGTGAGAGCGATGGAGAAGGGAGGACAGTGGGAGAAAAGGGCATAAATAGCTCGCTTGTTAAATTTCTGGTGTTATGAAATGAGATAAGACTGCAACATCGCTCTCTTAAACGCACCAAAGTTGTGTGCGATACATTCTCAAGATGCCAAAATAGCTGAAGCCCTCAGGCGCTGTCACCTCATGTGCCCGATGACAGGAAATATTTCTTACCTTGTTTATTTTGGGCAAATCAAATGGTGCATAACTGCATTGGTGTTTGTAAGACCTTCCAATATGACACACACAGTAGGCTTCTAATTAGGCCCTATGAAAAACAACAGGTGGATGTGAGCAAAGTTATAAATCAGTCTGATATATGTCTGCCAAAAGGCCTCTCACCCTCCCTGCTTTCCTTTTTTTTTTCCTTCTTCGTCTTGATACATCTGCAAAAGAGGAATTGTTGGCGGACATGCACTCTGAGAAGATGCACATTATGTTTTGTGCATCCCACGCATATTTGTGCAGCATATCATTTCTGTCTGGGCTCTTTAACTCAGATTTTCAGTGTCTATATAAACCTTTGGTGTGAGGGACAGCATGTGAGCTGGGACATCCAAATACAGGAATAAAGCCAGATCTTGAATCGTTACCGACAGGCACAATGAAAATCAAGATGAGATGCATTTTAACTCATTTATTTGTGGACATATTTCGAAGTATCAATCTGACATTTTGAGAAAATCTCAATCTAGCTGGAGCAAGCAGGAGTTGAGCTTTGCATGGAGGATGAAAACTTGAAGGAAACGTCCAGCTTGTTTCGGTCCAGATGCAACAAAATCTTTGCTTTTTAGAAGAGAACAAAATAAAACAACATAGTTTAACGGTTTAATCTGTGCAAATGAACTTATGGTTATGAAATGGTCAGCACTATCACCTTAAAGGAAAAGGGTTTATGATGGGGGGCTTCTCCGAGTAGAGTTTGCATTTTTCCTTGCCCCTGCATGGATTTTCTCTCTGATGTTCCAGTTTAATTCCATAAAACATGCAAGTTACATTATTTGCTAATCTTAAAATGGCCAAACATGTAAGTCCGAGCATGCACAGCATTTTTCAGTGGACTTTTGTCTTACAGCAGTTGGGAACGGCTCCAGCCACACATGAACCTGAAAAGAATCAAGTATGGAGGATGGAATGATCCAAAGGTGATAGTTTGTGGTTTGCAAGACATTTAATCTCTGAACTCTTCCTTGGTAAAACTTCAAAGCTGATAAAACCAACAGTAGAATTATGTACATTTCTCAACAGCATGAAAATCAAACATCAAAAACACGACATCACACATCTGCATGTGACAAAACAGCATTTTGTGGTTAATTTCTGAAAGAGACTTGTTGGCACGAAAAGTGCTAATGCAGGAGGAGCGAAGGGGAAAACACCTGAAAGGGTTGGAAAGGTGGCCCATTTGTGTTGTGATATCAACAGGTGGAAGTGACAGCAAAACATTTGATCATTTTAACGTACTTTAAACTATATAGATACAGACAGGTGGCACATTAAAGGGGAAAAAACTGATTACCTGACCCTTCATAACAGGATCCATTAGCTCAGACATGCTGTGAGGAGCTTCTTTTTTTTTTAGTAGTAGTACGTGTTTATTTATTTGACCTAACTTCACATTCATGAGAGAATCTTGGAAGAACTCTCCTTTGCCATCATCAGTTAAATGAAGAAATATGTTTTACAAAATTGACATCCAATCATTCCAGTAACAGTTCAATCAGTGACAAGGGGGGCAGATAGTGTCCCAATACCTCTTTATGACTCCTAAGGTTGAGTTTCCCTTTAGTTTGCCATCCATATGATAAAAGTTTAACCTACTGTATATACTTTCTATAATTGAGGTTAAAGTTGCAAAGAGGATATTTACACTGTAGAATAAACTAAAAAACTAAGAAAAAAGTAGATAAAAATGAGGCACATTTAAAAAAGGAGGAAGAGAAGTTTGAATTGGCTTGAGCTGATTAAAAGAAAAGCCCACACTTTAGTTGTAAGAAAGATGACATGGGAGGCAAGAGCTGCGATGCTTAACTGGACAGACAGAGAGCCGGAGATGAAGCCTGAAACAGAAGGAGCTCAGTGGGAGGTTGTGGAGAAGCTGGGGGCAGGCTCCAGGCAGAGGAGAGGGCAGGGAAGGATTCACGGCCCAGGATCAACAACAGCACATTCAATAAACCCCCACGGACGCCAGGGAGAAAACCTAATATGCCTTCAACACATGCAAGAGCTCATTTACAAATGTTTACAACCTTTAAGGAACAAATAAGGTGATTTGATGCTGTTCGATATCAACCGCGTTAAAACTAAATAGCAAACTGGGGATAACTCTGACAGGAGGGGGCATGCACACAGCTGAATTTTGGGGGGGTTTGTTTGTTGCTTTTAATACGTTTTTAATCTCACTGCCTTTTCACCTTTTCAGCTGAAGAAAATGAGAAAAAGAAACAAAGCTTTGTGAAGCAGGGAAAGGTCAAATTTATGTCTGAGTTACCTTTTAAAGAGACAACTCAGTGTATGCTGTGAATATAGACTATATATATATCACACAACTTCTTTTTGACTGAGAAAAGATAAAAGATTAGAGACCATGCCTTTAAGAAAGCCTGATATTAAGCAACTGTAAACAACTGACTGCAGTTTTTAGATTATAAACATTTTAGGTAAAAGTGTGGGTTCTAGAAATTGGCAGAAGATGCAATGAATATTCCTGTTTGTAATGAATTTAGATTTTAATGTATTCATTACAATATTTTTATGAGGCTTTATTTATTTTTCGAGTTTCGTGTGTGCATGTAAGACTTCCAAATAACAGGACCGTATGACCTCAACACTGTGTAATTGCAAAGTTGTATTGATTTTGTAATTTTCAAGTGATTCATGAATATGGATTGAAAGGAAAGGCTAAAGCGTGAATAGTATTTTAGACTAAATGCACATTACAGATAAGTCTGACTTCATTTGCTTCTTAAACTGGGAGGATCGGAGGTTGCGAATGTGCTGCAGCTGAAAAAGCTCCGGTGAGGACTGAGGGCTTCGTGTAGTGGTTACCGGCTCACTGAAGCTTCTGACCCAGCGACCACCAGCCTCTCAAAAGTAACTCAAGCCAAAAGTGAACATAAGAGGCTCTTTCTTCCAGCCCTGTTAGAGCCCGCATCCATAAAAAGCACTGCTGCTTCACTCAGCCTAAAGATGGCTGCTTCCTTAAAACATCTCCCACCAGAACTCTTCATTTAAATCCGTACAAGCAGCCTCTGTCCGAGGAAACGTGTTGGTCATTCCTTTTCTCTGCAGAAGACAGAATCTTTGCACTTGGGAACCAAAAAACGGAAAGAAAAATATGCATTTCAGCTCTGTCCTTCTGGGGTTGCTTGTCATCAAATTGCACACGGACAAAGAGAATGTGCTGGAAAACTTTGCAGTTTTTAACAGGGAATGAAAATTTCAGAGGGGCTGTTGCTCTCCGATCCCTGCAGGTCCATTAGTGGCCCCCCCCCCATTCCCTGCCATGACAGGAAAGGAAAAACCTGTGTCACAAAGTCTGTTTTCTAACAGAGCCTCATCAGCATATTTGAATAATACATAGTGCTTATAAGCATATTAAATGGAATGTGACCATGCGTCATTTGAAGGCAGAGATTAGACCTTCCCAGTTAATTATAAAGATGTCAAGTGTCAGTGGGTGAACCCACGCCCTGAGGTCGCCCCCTTTAGTTTGCTGATTATATGCACAAACTATAGATAAAGTGTCATCATACAGGCTATTAAGGTGCTGAAGCTTAAAGAAAGGCTTCCCCTTCGCCTTTATTACTATGCAGAATCTGTCAGGGGAGGAAAACTAGACCACACACTCCTAATGGTTTCTCAAACAGATACTACACTCAGCCTTATATTTCACTCACATACTCTGGAACAAAGATTAATAGGGAGGCTCGACTGATGTTAACTTGCTAAATTAGTTGGCTTAGACCTTTAAGTTTCTACTATCTTTAGAGATAACATGTGCTTGACTGAGACAATAGTGAGGCTGCGCAAGCTTGTTTTGGTCATTACTGCACCATTAAGAGCCAATCAGCTCACCAGGGCAGCCTTGTGGAAAGCAGCGCGGGCCTGAGAGAGCACCTTGGGTTCACCTTGACAGGACCGCCAGTCAAACGAGGCAGCTTTCTCTGTGTTCCTGTCAATCTGATCCCCTTCTGAAGTTCATTTAAAGGGAGGAGCAGCGGCTCACTAGCTCCTAACAGGTAAGAGGGGCCCATATTATCAGCCCTCAGAGAGAGCAGGGCAGAAGTCTGATGTGCTCTTTCAACTGTACTAAACTGTCTGTACTGTAGCTCAGCTCACTGACTGGCTAGACACACACATATATGCACACACACGTATACGGCAGCAGCAGGAGCAGCAGCTCTGCTGGCTGATTGGAAAACAGAGAGAAAGAGAACAGAAAGTAAAGGAGAATAATCAGAAAGATGAGACGAAGTGATTTGCATGTGGAAATGGAGATGTAAAGAAAAAGATTAAGAGAATAAGGATGAGATTAAATCTAGGAGAGTCTGCTGTGAGTGTGTAAGATAGGAAGGGGGGGAGTAGGAGGGGGGTACAGGGTGTGAAAACAATAGAAAGAGTGCTGCATTTTCAATGGAAGGTATATTGCAATTCACTTTTCTGATTTTAGGAATACACCAGGGGGCTATAGGAGTTTGTTTTGGTTTGGGGGAGCTGACACAACATTCACTGTTTCCACTTTCAGGCATTCCCTTCCATACACACACACACACACACACACACACACACACACACACACACACTGCATGAGGCCCCAGCCGAGCCTTCCAAGCTTCCTCAATATTTCATGGGATGAACCCATGCTGACTAACTCAAGGCCATGCAGGCAAAGCTCCCTAACCAACCAAAGCGCTCGCAATCTGCTGAGCTTCCCAACTGCAAGTATCCACAATCATGGAAACAATAACATTTACCCAGGAATCAATGAACAATACAAAGAGCACAACACCCACAATGATGCCATAAATGTAAATGATGTTTGAACTTCCTGTCTGAGTAGTTAAAACTAAAGGAGAAAGTGTGTGAAGGTAAATGCAGTGCAATAAGATTAGCAAGTTGGCACATTTTGGATGGTTAAGGCCAAACACAATTACAAGCATCCTTGACGGCATCCTATGGGCCTGAAAGAGGTAAAAGTTCTCCAACTTGTTTTTCGATTGCATGGAGTTACCTCATGAAAGGTTCTTCAACTTTTTGTGGAGGTGTTGTTCTGTCATGATGGTTCTTGAAAAATACATGCAGTCAGTGGTGCAAAACAGACACTTAAAAGTTGCTGGAAACCACATTAAAATGTTCCTCTCAAAGCCGTATCAACCAAACAAACCATCAATCAGCAGTTGGAGGGGGGAGTGGTGGAGTAAGCCACTGGTCTTTTGGTTTAATCCAGGAGAACTGCTGTGTGCGCTTAAGTTTGTGAAACAACCATCGTTCACCTGATTTAATCTGGTTTTAAACTCTCTTGCCATTCTTGTCCAAAGCTTTGAAGTAGTATTGCCCTTCATAAGCGTGCGAGTTTCCCTTTCTGTCAAGGTTGGAGTGACACCAGGCTGAAGGATGCTATGATATCAGATCTCTGATATCAGTGGTGAATGTGGTGACACTTTTCCTCAGCAACTGGCTTACACAGTATTGTTCAGTGGAGGTATACATCACCCAGATGTGTTGTAACAAGCAACCACTGCATTATGCCCAACAGGTAAAGGTGTCAGTTTATCCCATCAACAAGATACTAGAAAACTAAGCATTAAGGTTATCCTGGAGGTTTGTCGAAATTATGTAAAAACCTGAATTTTTGGGTTGATCTTTGTTTTTGAGTCTGTTCAGCATGAATATTGAACCATCAAACACTCCAATTTTTGCCACTCTGCCTTGTTTTGTCTGGATTTTCTTCGAGCTGAGTGTCATTGGAGAGTAAACTATGTGTATGCTTTCAGTCCTTTGTATTTTTTTACCCTCCGCCTCCCTTTTTTTTCTCTCTCGCCGGATGTGTGCGAGAGAGCCAATGCGTGCCTGTGTGTGTGTGTTTGCAAACGAACGTGTGCAGGCTTTGTTTTTCTTTTGAACATCCCTTTGATGTTGCTGTTTATTTATTTATTTCTCTGCCTGCAAAGGCCTTTTCTCAGCGGTTAGGGCTACAGCGGATTGGGCGTGCGTTGCTCTGAGTGCCATCCATCAGCGAGGAGCCTCTCTGACGGATGAACCGGTGACCTCAGCTCCCTATAGCACATCAGCTTGAAGCTGGAGCTACGCCGGGGGATTTTTGTTTTTAAGGAGATGCAGTGTAACCAGGAAGGCCTCTGCTTCATCATCACCCTGTCTGAGTGAGCATAAATGTGTGTCACATGTAAAACAACCATTTCATCTCTGGCCAGAAGGCAGTGCATTACTTTGGTTTCTCAATGATAATGAAGCACTTTTCTGTTGCTATTACAACCAATTTGATGCCTTTGTGTGCTGTGCTCATGAAAATTTCAAAACTAGATCAACAACTAAAAAATACTTTAGCAGACATGTCTCAAAAGAATCTGGTTCTCCATGTAAAAAAAAGTCAAAACAACTAAATCCCTGTCCACAGCACAAAACATATCAGTCTTACAATAAGTCTTAAGTTATAAGTTGTTGGGGGTTTTTTTCCTTTTGTGATTTTTCTCTTCTTGTCTACATTCATGTCATGTGACTTTTAAATTATGTTTTCACAGACACAAAAGCCAAATCAGACTTTTTACCTTTCTTCATTTCCACTTGGCATCTGTCTTGTTTTATCGGGACCAAACAAGAGTCGTCAGTTCAGTAGCCACTTCTCAGACGTTTCATGCACTTTTAGTCATGATTTGGAGATTCTTGTTTAGATCAGACAGAATTAGATTCTACCTGCAAGATTTTAATTTTTTTTTTTTTTTTTTAAATGAAAACTGAAGCAAATTTTTGCTGAAAGATGACACCTTGACAGATGCCCCACAGGCCTTTTGGTGCTGCCAACCTGATGCACCTGCTATGGTATTAATAGACACTGGCAGCATTTCTATGTTTTTATGTCTGAATTAATGACAAAAAGGGCTTCTTAAACTGAAGGAGAGGTGGAACATCATGAGATGTGGTTGTAGGACCACTGAGTTTCACATTACTTTTAAACTCTCATTTTGAGTTACTGCTCACATTGTTGTTGTTTACTTTTGTTTGCCGTATTTCACTTGTCTGGTTTAGGTTATAAAGCTGGTTATAGGGACAGATCGAGGTGTGGGCTCATAAAGACATAAAGCCACTGTGTTTCATTTTTTTTCTAAAGCGAGATCATTTTGGCAGTGTTGCCCCAACAAAATAGTTCTTCCATAAACTAGCTGCTGATGGTTGTTGACTTCTCTGATATGGGAGATTCAGATTTGTTCAAAATAAATCCAA
Source organism: Atherinomorus stipes (assembly GCA_023101725.1). Classification (NCBI taxonomy): domain Eukaryota; kingdom Metazoa; phylum Chordata; class Actinopteri; order Atheriniformes; family Atherinidae; genus Atherinomorus; species Atherinomorus stipes. The sequence goes on from JALJCO010007119.1 coordinate 386,660, forward strand.
CAGTCAGGGTCTAGCACTTCACAAATATTTGCTAAGCATGTTTCCATTCAAAATCATAAACCTGCTGATGAATGATAGGGATAATTTACTCAATACTCAGTTAATAGTTGTGTAGCTGTCCATGGTGCTGATGCAACCTCACCAGTTAACGTCTTTAATCTAAATGATCTGCCATCCCACCATACATTTATGTTTAAAGAAACTGTTCTGTTTATTGTAAATACATTTAAGTTTTACCAGACCTGAACCTTTCATGAGTTAATTACCTGCCTTTGCTAAATTGATTCTGTGGGCTTAGAAACCAATGACCTAGAGTAAATGTACTTCTATAAAAACTTTAAAACTGCACCTCAGATAAAGATTGCCTTCTTTGTCCTGCAGGGTCAGATGATTTCCTTTTCTGTGTTCGTTTCTTGATCTTTGAAGCAGTCTTTCAGGTCGTGGCCCCCAACTTCATGTTTAGCTTATCTTTGTCCACATCTCTGGCCTTTCTTGGATGAGGTCTTCTCTGGTGGATAGCCATCATCCATCAGTCTGCATGTCTTAACCTGTGGAGTTCAACCTCTGACAGACCTCTACAGTACAGTGGCAACTTGACAGTTGAGACAAGCTTGTGTCCTCTTGTCTCTTTATGCTCACACAATTGGCAAGAAGTCTTTAACGCAACTTTACACCTTGGATTTGTCAAAAATTGTTGCTTTACAGCCATTTTTAAATTCACGTATTTTGATATGCACTATTCCCTAATGAATATAAATGACTTGAAGATTGTTCATTTAGCTTTACTTATCAAGCTAAAAGACTGTATTTAAAGTGAATCAGATAATCTCAAAATTATGCACTTAATCCAGAGCAAAAAGACCAAAAGTAAATGGGGAATTGCTCCAAGATAAGGTTCATATTCATGTTCTTGGTGTCTACAGGAAGACTTTTGGTCCTTGGAGAATGTATTCCCTGTGTATTTGTTACTGTGCCTGAGCTAATAGCAATAAAGCAGACTAGAAATATGGCATCTCTGCCCTTATCTGTTTTTAAGCCTGTTTGGAGAAGATAACATCTGACTCCATGCATCATTGATGAACATCAGCAACAAAATCCTTTCTAAACATGAATGTCTGCATTAAAATACTCTTTCGGTCTTGTTTTGTGAACATTAGGGTCTAAACTTTGAGCAACAGTTGAAAATCTTATTTAATATTTTAAGTCGTATGCCATTTTATATTTTCAGCCATTTCAAATTAAACAGTAAAAGAGAAGGAGAATGAGAAACTTTTTAAATATCACCCTTCAGCATCACTGTCTTAGTCAAATATGGTCACATCTGGTAGTGTACAAGAGTACACCTACAATTACTTTGTTGTAATTTCAAGGTAGCAAATCAACTGCTGACGTAAAGGTAGAAATGCCCACCTTTTATTCAGGAAATGATAAGGACATAAAAATATCAGTCATAAATATATTCATCAACAACTAGTATTCAACTAGAGAAGAAAGTTTCCCCCAGTAAACTGAGGCTAGAAAACACTTAACTCTTTAACTGCCTGTTTTACCGTCAGGTAGAACCAACTTTACAGTTATTATAATGAATATTTGTGGAGATAAATCTGCATGAGTCATTTATATAATTTGGTTTAGGCATGAAATGCCAAAAGTAAGAGTTTGTTATCCACTTATTAGAAGTTTTGACCTTTTCAATATTGGTACTACACCATTGTACCATTTGTCAACCTAAACATTGATTCTTGTGATTATTGTACAACGGGAGCATAAAAAGAAAAAAAAAATCTTTTTTTTTTTCTCAATGTGACCAGTAAAGGGTTAAACAGTCTGTTGTAACAATGCATCAGTTTGCAGGGACCTTTGGTACCATCGGTATAGTTTAACAGTCCAATGGGAGATTGCACAGTCACATGGAGCATTATGACATTCAGGTGCTTATACTTTCAGTTTTACTTCTAGATAAAATGTTTCTGGTAAAGTAGCTGAGCAGTTGCTTTCTTCTCAGCCTATCCAATTTTTATTGCCTCTTCATATCAACTCTTTAGCAGCTTATGATATTTTATTTATTTATTTACTTATTTTTAGAAACAATCAAACCAAATAATTTAGAGTTCCATGTCAGCCTGAGCAATATTCATTACTATGCTGAAATATACTGGGTTAATTCATTTTATGTGATCTCCCAAATATCTTCAGCTTTGGAAACAGGTTTTATAATGTATTTAATCGGATCTGAAACTTCAGTGACATAAACAAGAGACTGCTTCATAGGAGATTTTGGGTTAAAAACAGTGATAAGAACAGGGCTCGGTAAACAAGTTCATCCTCTGGGAACTGGGCATCTGATTGTACTTGGTTTTAAAGATTTTGTCAAGTGCAAATAAAAAATAACCAGGCTTTCATGCAGAGCCTCAAACAAGAAGCTCTGTTTGTGGTTTTACTCTGCTAGTCTCCTCTGATAGTGGCAGAGACAGAGCAAGGATGCTACTTCAAATGAACATAAGCATGGCATAATGGATAGAAAACATCTGTTTGCACCAATAAGAATCCAAGGCCACAGCACAATCACACAGCTCGCTGATGGAGAGCAGTTTCTCTAGCTCATGACCTCCCTGGATCTTTATAGATTGGCATGAACAATAATAATAAAAAAAAAAAGTTCTCAGCTAAAGCCTCTCTCAATCTGTACTTACCTTATATTCCCATTAACCTGTTTCAGAGAAAGACAACCACTTAAGGAAGCATTTTCTTTGAGTGCTACAGCTCTGACCATCCACTTAAAAAACTAGATGTGCGCAACTATAAGATCGTTCTTTAGAAAGTGGTTTGTCCTTCAATTGCTGCCATCAACTCCAATACAAGATGATTAGATTTTATTTCAATGGGCGCACACAGGGACTGGGGTTAATAAGTAGCCGTTGTTTTTAAGTGATAAAATAGATATTTTTTTTTTTTTGGGTCCAGTGGAAACATTTCTTTGGACTGTACCTTTCAAAAATACGTGCTCTTGCATTGACCCCTGCAGGCACCGCATCCACAAAGATGAATACCAGCCCCGTGTCTCAGCATCCTTCTTAACAAAAGCTACAAGTAAATACATTTAAGATTAATGAGAAAAGCTGATGCATGCGTTTTTTATCTATCTATCTATCTATCTATCTATAAGCACGAGGAAATTAAACTGACAGGCAGAACATGTTGGTCTACAACTTGTCTGTTTGAGTTTTAAAGTCTAAATAAAAGACTTAAGTTTGCAGAAGAGTGCATAACTTAGCTTGACCCTCTTTTGTTCTTGTACCTCTTCAGTTTGGCTTCACAATATGTAAGAAACTAAAGTTGAATGCACTGAGTTTCACAGTCTGAGCAGATATTTCATTGAGCTTTGAGATCTCTTATTTACAGTCAGTGGCTTAATGCAATGTGGAAAAAAAAAATATTTTGAGTTGATAAATGAGGACATTTTGCTCTCAACATGCAGTTAGATGCATTTTTATGAAACACTCTCTTACTTTATTAATCTCAGATCTGTGTATTTTTTAAATTCTTGCTTTCCATAAGCAAAATGTTCCAAAATGCAGTTTTCAAATGTAACTTACCTTAATCTACCACGTCTGATGTCAACTGTGAATTAGCCAGCTTCACAAACAAAAACAAATGCTCATTTACATTTATTTTACAGCTTTATGTAGCCAGATCCAGTTTTTTTTCTGTTTTTACAGTCATGATACGAGGAAAATGAATGAGTTAGTTGCCAAAGACAAAGTCCTTCTTGCTAAACTGCTGGTGCAGAATTTGCCTAGCAAAGGTCTCTCCATCTCTCTGGAGCTGAGTGTGTGAATTCAGGATTTTGATCCTTGAGTGTAATTGAGCATCTCTGTGTTTGGAGAACCGCTGGAGGATTGAAGCGTGATCAATCACCTTTCTCCGGACAGTCCAGCCGCTTTTACATGTGGCTGAGTCCAAGCTGCTCGATGGTGGGAACAGTGATGAGAAAGAGCGTGAGAAGCAAACACATTTCTTGAGCTTGTGTTTAAGGTTTGGTTTATGATTTTTCTCACTCCACCAATACATGACACTCATTTTCACTTGAAGGAACATTTACTGTAAGTCTACCAAACAAAAACAAACAAACAAAAAAAAAAGCCAGATCTTAGATTCATGGGGCTGTCTATGTTCGATTTATTATGTTAAAAGTATAACATTCTCACTTAAAAAAAAAATCCATAAAATCTGATCATTTCAAGCAGCGCTACAAAATGTGCTGCTCTCAGTTGGGTCAACCTCTGTAGTTCATTTTAACAAGCATGCCAGTAGAATAATTAATATGTTTTGACACCCTCCTACGTCTGGTCAAAGGAAAGCCTATGGGCCAAAAGTGTTGTTGGCCTATTTAGCATAAAATGAGTGCATTAATACCCGGAGACTCAATTATTTTACAAATAGTTTGGTTGACACTGCAGGTTAGAGAAGCTGCTGACTTTGAAGACTTTTTGCTGGGGGGCAACGCTAGTTTTGGTACTAATTGTAGATATCATGGCATGGATTACCTGAAATAATGTTTAAATGCTTTCTCATAACATAAAAGCCACAAAAAAAACACAAAAAAAAAACATTCTGTGCCAATTAAAGAATTAATGTATGTTGGGTTGATTTTTTTCAAAGCTGCGAATCAAAAGAGACTAAGCTTAAACAAAGAATACAGGTGTCCTAGATTTGAGGCTTCCTGAGGAGCAAGTTACACGATGTCTGAGAATTACAATCAGGATAGCGGTCAGATGTCTCAAAACGACCCGCTCTACCAGGTTTCTGTAATGACTGCTATCATTTTTGTTCAGTCTCACCTCTCTGTCGGCTCCTCGCTCTTGGCCTGTAGATCCAGACGTATCTCTTTACCCATAACCCCCCTCCTGACTCCTTCCCCTTTCTCTCACCTGATTAGAATTTCTGCCGTGGCCTCTGGGATTGGATGATTTCAACATATTTTATTTAACTGCTTTTGTAAGCCCTAATATTCAGCAGCTGTGATCTATGGCTGCATTACAATTTTCAGGGTCAAGGAGGGACTTAGCTGTGGAAAAGGGGTGGGTACGACGGCTGCAGCGGTGGGGGGAAGAGTGTGTAACTGTGTGTTTTGGGAAGAAGAGGTGGGGTGGGTGGGAGGGAGGGGAAGGCGTTTTGGAAGAAGGAAAAAACAGGAAGAAAAAGGAAAAGAAGAATCTCACGAGTTGTCTTTAAAAATGAATGAGAAAATGGGTAATCCCAGAGTCGCAGCATGAAAAGAGAGAAAATCAATAAGGCCTCTCAGTTCACTTGGGTCCTCACAAGTCCTTGAGATGAACAAAAAGTTGTGCATTTTGTTGCCACATCCATGTGTCTCAATAGAGAGGTGTGTGTTTGTGTGTGCAGCTAAGTGAGTGAGTGTGTGTATGGTACAGTCTGGCTTGTGCCTGTGAGGCTGTTCTTAGATTAAAGCATGTGTAGAATGCATTTAAAGGAAATCTTGCTTCATATTTTGGTGCTTCAGTAGATTATGTACGTAAATGAGACTTGTTCCAACAAAACAGAGTTTGATTAAGTTTTTTAACCTGACCTGAAAATCCATGAGAAAAAAGGAAGGGAAAAAACAGGATTCTGTTATGTGGTATGTCTGCAAGCGAGGAGGATATTGGAAGACATCATACAGGTTCTGTGACCTTTGGACTTTTGATTCAATTGACCCATGCACCAGGCTGCAACAGGCCCCCTCATAAGAATCCATTTCTACTTCCTGGCCAACATGGAGAAAACTGACCAGAGCATCTCTGGGATTGGATACCGTCTAATGAATATTTAATTGCCACCAACCATCTGAGGCGAAGGTTGCGTAGGTGGGGGAGTCGGTAAAGAGCTGATGGGAAGTATTACAGGGGGGTGCCCTTTCCTTCCAGACAATGCAAACACACAACTATCCCCTTCACATTCAGGCAGCCCCTTCATCCACTTAAATGTGTACGAGACTTCCTTCACAGATAAGCAGTGCACCTTCTTAGTCTCTCCATCCATCCATCCATCCATCCATCCATCCATCCATCCATCCATCCATCCATCCAAGGCTCATCTACTCTACTCCTCTGTGCTCTCACACTAAGTGATGCCCACCCCTCCTCCCCAGTTCATTAGTGAGCTCCTCAGTAGCCTGTCATGGCGGATGTGCTCCATCAAAGCTGATCGACTCCCCGTTTTTCCAGAAAGATGTCGCGGGTTATCACCGCATACTCAGATCTCCAGCTACGGGAGGAGCGTGACTGGCAGGCCGTCTTTTGAAGACAGTGATTCCTCCACTGATGCCTCCCAGTTGGAAATTTAGAATCGTGTCTGCTAAGACACCATATGCAATGTAAATTACAGTACAGGGGCGAGTCCAGCTAAAAACCCTCATCTCTCAGAGCGTCTAGGCCACTCAATACCTCCAAGGCAACTTGGTCTACTTTGCACTCAATTCCCACTTTTCACCTTCTATCTTCTCTCTATCATTTGTCTTTTAAACCTGACAGCCAACTGAGGTGAAACTTTGCATGACTAAACCAAGCCAAACATCTGAAACCTCATAAATGCCCGTTTTCATTTACAACATCTAAATGGACATGCTGTAAAGAAATCTGTGTACAGTAAAAGGTTGAACTACAAAGGTTAAAGGACATGAAACATAAAGAAGAGGGGAGGGGATGGAGGGGCTTGCCATTAATGGCTCCATTTTCTTCATCTCCACATTATTATGCAAATGACATTGCTGGTTACAACTGTATGTCTTTGTAGTGGTAAAGTGTTAATTTCAGTTCAAAGGTTCTGGCAGTATTCTATAGGGAGCGAGATGGAAGGTATGATGGAGATAAGAGGTGAGAAGGAGGGAAGCAAATTGGGGGGTTGGTAGATGCTGTTGAGTGGTTTGACCTGGCTTTTTACATTTTATTGTCACAATTGCAAAACATCTTCAGAGAAAAGCTAGTTGTGCTTTGAAGACAAAAAAACAAACAAAAAAAATGCTGATAATTGGTTTGATGATGTCAGCAGCTTGCTTCACAGCAACCAGTCACCAAGTGGTTGTGTTCAACGCGAATTATGACGAGGCATCTTGGTAACTGCAATTCAGAACTGCTTTAATCACAGATGTTAAACAACACAGACAGTGACAGAGACCACAAAAGTCAAGTTCTGAGCAGCTTAGAGTCAGACAGGTCCATCTGAATGGAATAAGATAAACCGGTAAAATCTGGTCAACAGGAAAAATGACTCATGGACACAGCGGACTCAAACGCGAATGGACAATCCAGCATCATGTCTTTCTCCGAGCTCTCTGGTTCCATCTCAAGCACAGGGGGACACATCATGCTCACACAAGCACACAGACTTCCATGTATGAACGGCTGCAGCCCCTGTGGCTTCCTGGAAATAATGGGGGGCATTGTCATTTCACTGTGAGCACAAACACCAATAAAATGGTTGACAGCGCTGATGGGGCGAAAGAAAAGACAGATAAAGGGCTGATGAGAGAAAGAGAGCCATTCTGCTGGAGCTGGTGGCGTGTACAAATGGAGAACATGGCTCCTCTTCTAACAGCCTTACACTGGGATTGTGTGTGTGCCTTCTTAATGGGGCGCATCCACCATACGTGCAGCGTTGCGCGTTCGCCGAATCAAACAGAAGAATACTCATTGTAGTTCTCAAACACTGGCATTGTGTGTTTATGTGTGTTTTTCTTCTCTTTTTTCCCCTTGGGTAGTTGGTGTTGCAGGGCCTCTTGTAATATACATGTGTGTTTGTGTATGTGGCGGGTGACAGCATCGTGGACACTCCTGAAGATGAAGCGCGCCACCCTCCTGTTGTGATCCCACCACTGGCGCTGTTTATCCAGTTTAAGGCCCGTTCTACACAGGGACAGACAGCTCAAACGACGCTTGTCACAAGTCCTTGTCATCTTAAATAGCTGACAAACATCAGGCTTTTTGCAACGGTGGTGCATCACAGAGGTTCCTTGTTGAGGAGCCTTCCTTTTATAATGTTCATGTGAACCTTGGAGAAAAGGCCAGTGGGAGCAGGAAAGACTGCTGAGCTGGGGATGTAATTGATCCTAAGTGGTGGGATATAATATTAGTCCACCAGAAAATAGCACTGCACCATTGCTTATATTATCATTAGTGTATAAATGAGGAAGAGACAATATAAATGGGATTTATAAATGGGCTCAATCCCTGTGTGGAAAATGAACATGGACACCCAAAGATTGAACCCTTTCTTCAGAAGAGAAGGCAGGAAGAGCCTTAAAATCACTTTTTAGGCATCACATAATTAATCGCCCCCTCCTTCTCCATCCATGTCTCTGTATGGAAGACACAGCTCCAGTCACTTAAGGAGGGTTAACACCCGTCTAAATTAAATATTAAAAGGTGTCTGTACCTGCTGCTATTGTTGCCCCTTGGAATAAGATATAACCTATTTTTGACAAGTTTTCATCCTCAGCCTTCTGCGGTGAGACGCTTGTCGAAAACCAAATCAGCAAATGGAGGGAGTGGTGGTGGTGGGGCGCTGATGAATAATCTAGTTCATATTCCAATGACACCCACCGCTTAGAGGGAGAAAGAGAAAGGGATGGAGAAAGAAAGAAAGGGGCAGGTGGAAAAAGAATTGTACGGAAGAGGGTGAGATGAAAGCTTGGGGAAAACTGAGGGAGGAAAAAAAGAGAAAAGGAGGGAAAAAAGGAGGATAGGAGACAGAGAGGAGGGATGATAGCCAATGTCTGCCAAGCTATCACATGACAGTGCTCCTGTTTAAATAATAAAACAGAACGGGGGCTCTAAACAAATCGTTATCTCCCCACCTCCATGCAGCCTGTCTTCCCTCTACCCCACCCTGTCTTTCCCCGCTTTTAAAAACTTGTTTTAATGCCATTTCTTAATGAACATAATAGCTCGGCGCTAATAATGAAAAGAAAATAAAAACATCTAAAAACGCGGAGGGGCCCCTGAGTTGTCGCCGGCGCTCAATTATTTCCTTGTCAAGTGGGTCTGTTTTTAATGAGGCCCTGTGGGACTGACGTCTGTCAGTCAGCCCTGACTTTTTGACACCATTACAACTTCAAATAGAAGCCGCCGCCACGCTGCCTTCCACCGCTCACTCGCTAGCTACCGCTCCGCTCATCTGACAGGCTGGGAGGGAGGGAGGGGAGGACAGGGAGGAGGAGAAAAGGTGGCAGGAGAGGTAGAGAGAAAGGGGGGGAGCTGGAGGGATGGGGAGGCAGAGGAAGACAGAGACAAGAGCACATCAGCACATACTGCAGGTAGGCTGCACATGCAGGCAGACACACACGGCGCACTTTGACTGGGTGAAAGCACAATCACCGAGGGTCATTACCAGATGAGCTTTGTCAAGCTGCCAGGGAATGTGCCCCCCCCCTGGCACCCCCCACCTATATCCTTCCTTGTTCACTTCCTTCCTTCTCCCTTTTTTCTTCCTCCATTTTTTTCCATTATTCCTTCACTTTAATGATAACTCTTGGTGGGTCGGCCCCACATGGGACGGTCAGAGGAACACTATTTTGTTGGCCATTAATTTGACGCTTTGAAGCCGACGGCAGCGCGGCGGCTGGTGAGGGCCTGTGAAATGGTGGCCGATAGGGGAGGGTGCTTTGGAAGTGTGCATATGTGTGTGTGTGTGTGTATATTGGGGGGTTACTCCCCTGCATCTTCGAAAATGAAGACTATGGGCCTGAAACAGAATAGCAAATGTCCTCACTGGGAACCGGCACATCAACCACAAGAGACACATTCGCACTCCAGTGCTCCATCGTGTGCATGTGTGTGTGCTTCTGGTTTGCAGAGCATTACTACCTTTCCACCCTTTATCTCAACTTCTGAACATTCTCCAAACTTGCTCTTAAATTTAGAATTTCCTAGATCCACAGAAGAATTAGACGGCAGCAAACTCAAACACCCGCAAACGCATCACATCATCAGCCCGCACACAAACACAGAAACACAAGCTGCGTCACAATCTTCAGAACTTAACATGGAAAATATAGAACGAACAGTACAGGTTCGAAAACAAGTTAGATCCATTTATAGATGAAAAAACAAAAACAAACTTTAAGACAACTAGAATCCACACATTTCAATTGGTCCTGATGTGCAGTCTGCATCAGTCAACAGCCAAAATGTAATTAATGTTAATTCTGGATAACTTTAAACATCATAAAATGTACAGTTCTAACAGACATTTTAATTGAAAACTGTATTTATAAATAAATAGAAACAGAATCACTTTTATTGACAGCAAAAACGCTAAACAAGATGTCTATTTAAATGTTAGTACATACAGTATGATACCTATAATGTCCACAAAAAGTCCAAAGGAATGAGTTATGACGTGTTTGGGGAGTGCAGAGTATCAAATATGGATCTTGGAGATGGCAATGATGTCAGAAGCAACTTTTCTCTGTATTGTTTCATGTACTGTACTGGTCAAGGTTTCGATCAGCTCTCCATTGTATTAAAAAATGTATTAAAAGAACATTTTTTTCTATTTCTCTCGATCTCCAAACTCTTCAAATATTTATTACATATTTGTTCCTCAATGCAAAAGTAGCAAACAAGCAGTTTCCTCTTGATAAAACAAATAATACTTTCACCTTGATTGAAAGAAGCAAAGTTGAACTGACCTCAACCTTTTCATGTACATCCTCTCTTTTCTAGGCAGTGCCACGTTGTCTATTTTGGGCTCTGCTGAGCCTTTTAAAGCGTGAACAGCATATCTTTTCTGAAGGCACTGTCCTCTGCTGTGAAGGGGCAACACGAATAACGGGTGAATCATTTAGTTGCAGAAGCTCATACATACTACTGTATGCATGTCTGCTGTTGGTGTCAGTAAGTGTGAGCACCCTCAATCAAAGCCTGTCACTCATGCAAACATACATGTGCAGAATGACAGTTTCTGTGTCTTTCATGCGTGCGCTCACATTGAAAAACACTTAACCACCTCCATTAGGGGGTAAAAAAATGCACACAGTATGCTAAGGGTTACCAAAAAAAGACCAGGCTGTGTTCACCTGGACAGAGGATGGGCTGCAAACCTGCACACAGGGCGATATTATGAAAAGTTTTAACTGCCATAAAAACGCCATTTCCCCCCTGGAGATCCAAGAAAGGGCCCGACAGAGAGAGGACTAAACTGAGAAAAGAGAAAAAGCAAGTGAAGAATAAAAGAGAAAAGAAAGAGAAAGAAAAGTGGTGGAAAAATAAAGGTGGAGAAGAAAAGAAAGACACAGAAAGAAGAGCGAAATGGAAAAAAGCTCCCTGTCAGGCTTTGGAAACAGTGATTCATGGGGACCATTTGTCCTAATTACAGCAGAACAACGCTTTTGTCGCTATTAATCACGCGTGTGTGTACGTGTGTTTGTATTTGTGTGAGGAGGGAGGGGGGCTAGTGTGTGTGTATGTGTGCAGAGCAGAGATCAGTGGCCCCGCAGATTGAAATAGATGGCCAGGATGATGGTGAGCAGGATGATGGCTCCGAGGATGAAGACCAGGATACGATTCTGAATGATCCTGCAGAGAAACAGACGGAGACGGAGAGAAATCAGGTGAGGTTCACACAAGTCATATTGTGTCTACAGAGAACAGTAAACACGTAAAACAGTCACATGTTTATGTGCCAGCTAAATGACCAGCCATCAGCTGGAGGCTTATTGTGTTTAATAGTTACCATGAGGTCTGAATACTTGGTATTTATTGGTATATAGTCAGTGGCGTGGGAGCATAGAAAACACAGGCATATTTCTGTAACTACGACACTTCCATGTAAAATATATAACAAAAAAATTGCTTACATGTGTGTAGCCTCTGTATAAATGTCATAGTGATGTGCATATAAATGTACCCTTCTAATGCAGAGTAAAACACTTACAAATAACAGTGACACACAAACATATACACACATAGCAAACAGGCTCTAAAACTTTATTTGCACAATAAAGTGGAAAAAGTGCCTCAGTAGTTTCCTGGAGGTCATAAAAATCTCTGAATTACAGATGGAATTTGCCATAAAACGACTCACTGTTATGCGCATCTAAATTTCCCCACTTTTACCAAAGTAAACGTGACAAGAGGGGCGTTGAACCAAAAAAAAAAGAACATAGCAGCTGATGTAGACTTTACTCATGTGTGTAAGTCCCAAATTCTCCTGAATCTGTATCACCACACATGCTTGCATCAAGTCAAACACACACACCCCCACATACCAAACCCTCCGTCGCTTCTGACAAATGAGAGAATTATCACATTTGCTGACATGTGGAGGGGTGGAGGAGAGGCCGTGTAGGGGGGCACTGTCCACTTCTCTAAGCAGGAGATGAATAGCCCATGCTGTGGCCATTTATCACTGGGGAGCGGGGGGGGCTGGCTGGTTGCTCAGTCACCCTGCTGCCCTCTAAAGTCCCAGTCTGAGCCGACACAGCAGTCGAGCTCACAGTCCTCTCCAGTCCACCAGCTCGGACTTGTAATAGCCTCAAACTGGCCACTTAGTTTAAAGCCACGGCTGTGGAGGAAAAACGTAACACTGCACAGTCTTGTTATATCTCAGTGAGGAGCTTTCATGCTCACATCTTCGTATTTTCTTTGTGTAAAGTGGCTGCGTTACACCTCTTTCCACCAAGAACTCTCCAGCAACACAAAAACAGTTTTACTGGCAGCAGTAGCATGAGATGCGGATGATACCGTGATATACAACTATAGCCAATCACTTTGAAATTCTTTGCAGCAGTAAGACTAACTCTTACACTCTGACTGGATAACACCAGAGAGCTCATTACCACTACTGTTTGTTTGTAGATGTGTTTTATAAGTAGACAGTTTATCCTTGAATAAATGCATACATTATTATCGCAATGTCATATTGTCATGTGAACAAGTGAAGTCTTGTCTTTGGCCATGATGAAGCTTTACCTGACATATTACATACACACACACACATAAAAAACATAAACACAAAGTAAAATATTCCCATGTTATGGTAATATCTGAAGCAGTAATAGAGGGGCTGTGATAGGCCAACTTCACTCTGGTGTTTGGAGGAGGCGGGTATGATTGGCTGAAGCCAGCTGGGGAGGAGATCCCACTGAAACACTAATCAGAGCATGCTTAGCAAGGCCACGTCTCCCCCCATTAATTGCCATTCATTATTTACTATGATTATTTATCCCAGCCAAATACCCAGAGGAGCGTGTGTGTCTTGTATGTGCACGAGGGCGTTAGAAGAAGCCAGCTCGCTTTGTGTTGTTTGTTAATTTTTCAGCTGGGGGAAAAAAGAGAAGGGGGAGGGCAACTAGAGGCTTGCTGTGAAAAAAATATACAGGAAGTTAGTTTTAAGTTGCATGGATAAAGAGCCGGATGCTAATAAAATGGCATTTATTAAAAGGAGTCTGATTCGCCAGCAGACAACACAGAATAACTCTAAATGCTTGATACTTCAAAGATGATGGTACTACAATTAGAGATTTATTTTCTCTAGGGACACATTAAATAATATTCACGAAACATGTGCTTGACCTAAAGTGAATCTATGTACTCCAGTCTAACAAACAACAACAACAAAAAAGCCCTAAAGCTCAATGTAAAGCAGCTGAACTTGTTTGTGATTATTTACTTGAAGACTAAAAAACAGGAAAGTAGAAATGTAGCATTCCTTAATAAAATGATTTTAGGTGGATATTGGTAAATATATGTTAAACCTTTTGCCAGCTGAGGTAACACATGACTATATCTGCCCAGTACAAATACTGCAGTATTACCTGACATGTAGTCCAGGGGTCTTTTTTAATCAGACTGACCATGATGTTTTAAAGGAGCAGCCATTATGAGAGCTCTAAACACCCAGAAAAGGAGTTTCAATGCTTCCTTTACTTTCCTCTTTAGTCAAGAAAACACTGATCTATCCTTTGTGGCAGGAATATAGATAATACTTCCCACAATTTCTGTCTGTCATAGCTGTCAAAGCGAAGCTTGAATTCTTTCAAGTCATATCAACTTTAGTTTGATGGCTTTGAGTTTTACAATAAGGTTGTCATGATGTCAGATTTTCACCATATAATTATTGTGATCAAACCTTCACCATAACACTGTCATTGTGATATTTCTCATAAATATATGTACAATAATTATGTTTGTCATAACTATGTATAATTATTTTTTTTGTATCCATTTATATTAATCATTTCCTGAATCAATAAAATGTTTTAATTTAATAGCAAAAAAACTGAAAATTAATCAGCTCAGACCAAATCATATTATGTATGTACAATCAATACAGTTTTAATATTGTTTATTATAATTGCAGGGGTGTAACAATTCAGTTTCACAACGATTTGATTCATATCACAATTCATGGTTTCTCATTCAATTTCAAGTCACTGAATCAAATTGTATTGTTCTTGATATTAAACTGAATCGTTACACCTCTATATGATTTTCATCAGTACCAGTACACTGCAACATTATATATGTTGTGCTTTTGGGTTAATTTAAGCTCACCTTACATTTGTAAAAAGAAATGTCTGTTTTAAATTGTATAAATTGCCTCTACATTAGCCTTGGAAATATATCCTCTAGAGGGCAGTGCAGAAGTCCCTCCTGGGTACCGACATCAGTTTCCATAGCGATATCGCAAACACGGATGGCGAAGGAGGTCTTAATGCACATTCCAAGAAAAAGGCTTAAGAAAAGGCAGTACAGTGGATGGTGGTCTATGTGGCCATTAAATATGGTGCAACTTCTTTGTTCCTTTCACTGGTGTAGCTATACTGACCCCATGATTTCTGGTGGTGCTGCTTTGGTTACTAGTTTGGCTATGCAACCACAAACTCTGAAAACGTACGGAAATACACACAAAATGTCCACAAATGATGGACTGAAGACTCCATTTGATTGTTTACCACATCCATCAAGTATAAATGAGCCTTCAGTCAAAGAACTTTTTGTGAAATAGAATTTTTAACATGAGTTTCACTCATGCAGCCTGAAGTTACAGCTAAGACGTGGGTTTAATTCTTGCTAATTTTCTTTTTTTTATTCGCGAATCATACCCCTGGATATTAATGGTAAAATACCTGGAAACAGGAAGCTGAGCAGTTATTGTTATCAAAAATGTGTCTACAAAACAGTGTTCCGAAGCAGCCTTAAAAAAGCCAAAATTTCACCAACAATTGAGTTCAATAACAAGACCCAATACAGTTATTTCAACCCTCCAGCTCATTTTCTCCTGCACTCGTGTTCACAGGTTTCTGCTTTGTGCAGTAATAAAACAGATTACAACAGTTCACAGACAGGCCGGTTATTGACTAACCTGTTTGTTACAATGACAACAGTTTGCTTTGATGATGCTAAAACTCTGCGACTGGCGATGTTAAACCACATCCTCAGTCACCGTCGTTAATTACTGGTTGCAGCACATCAACCGAGTCTGAACTCATCAGGATAAGCCAGGCTCACTCAGAGAAGCCAGTGTAGGACAGTACAGTCAAAATTAACTTGACTGGTAATGACATCTGTTCAAAAATAGCATCTTTGACACGTGAAGAACCACAGTCTTTCTTGATGTCACCCGAGCAGCAGGATACAAAGGTCAGTGCACTCTTTAAACTGCCACAGAGATAATAAGAATAAAAAGTGACTACTTGTGTTGCATTTTACCCTTGGTGGCAAATTAGTCTTTGTGTATTAAAATCACTGTCAAACAAAGTGCTACAACTTAATTCTTCCTGAAATACTTGCTAATCTCATCAATCGCGCCATAAAAAACGGGTCTCTATAACTAGATTGCAAATCCTAGAGAAGAGATCGCCGATATCATCTGCTGGGGAATTAATCTGCATGCTGTAGCTTGTAGATTTAATCTATAGATGCGTGTTCTGTATCCAGAACAGCGATCAAATTAACTACTGTGGTGAAAGTAACTTCAGGTGTGTTCAAACTTCTCAGACAACAAAAGAAGCCAAAATAAAACCAAGCCAACAAATACACAATACTCTCCCCCCTGAAATGCCCCAAAGAAAGAAAATCCTAAAAAATTGGGAGGTAAGAGAGAAGAACATGGTTTCCTCTGCTGTTTGGTTGATCCTGTCCTGACACGTGGTCAGACAGAACAGAACTTATCAAACCGGATCCATCTCCCAGTTTTGACACTTGACATAGAGATGGAGGGTGAGAGTGTGTGCGGTTGTGGGGGGTGTAGGTAGAGAAGGGGCTGGGTATGTGTGACTGATGCACAGTGCACATGTACAAAAGAGTGTAGATGTGCATGCTGACCCACATTTACACACTCCTACACACATTCTTTGACAAATCTTTCCTTTATCCTAATAACTACAATGATACTGGCTCACTCCACATTTACTCAACTAAAATTTGTTTCCATAAAATGCTCTCTGATGCATTTTGGATGAGTTAATGTAAGGTGAAATGTCACGAGTTATTTTAACATGACTCTTTTAAAAAGGAATTTC
The DNA here is from genome assembly GCA_023101725.1 of Atherinomorus stipes. NCBI lineage: Eukaryota > Metazoa > Chordata > Actinopteri > Atheriniformes > Atherinidae > Atherinomorus > Atherinomorus stipes. The sequence continues at coordinate 403,185 of JALJCO010007119.1, forward strand.
ATTCATTTAATTAGCAAAACTGGGATGAAAAATTATCATACATCTTTAGCTTGTACATATTTACATTTATGCTTCTAATAGCAATTAAATTACTTATTCATTCATATCATATTCATTCTAGTTTGCCAATATTTTTTTACTTTAAAAAATGCATTTTGAACATTTTTATGTACCACTGTATGACAGAAATCTGCTGACTACAACCCTGCACCTTTAAGGAAATGATGTCTAAATGAGCTATTATCCATATAATCAGAATTATAACAGCCGTGATAATTTCAACCTAACTTTTATAATGGTGTTCATTCACCTGTAGGAAGACGGCTGTGTGAAACTAACATAAATGTTATATAACTAACAGAGAGAGCTTAGTCAGGTCATGTCAATTGCCCCTTTTGTTGTACTGTGGACATGAAATGGGTTTCTATCATCATCACAGCTTGATCCCAGCAAAACCAACAAAACTACCATACCACTAAGTATGATCAAAAATGAGAGCAGAAACCTCCCTAATGCCAAACAACCAAGTCAGATCATTTGAAAATAACACAAGATAGTTTTCCACAAGTCTAAATTAAAACTCTGAGCTACAAAGTACTTTTTTTATGATTGAATTAGTTAATTATTAAGTCAAATCAATTTGCAAAAGAGGCAAATTTACAATTATTAAGATAGTTTGTTTACAACGTAGCAAGAAACTTGTCTGTTTGCCATGATTCATTTCCAGACATATTAAATTATTAGTAGAATTATACTGTATTTGTAGCAAAAGATGGATGAGAAAACACTTAAATATAATAAATGAAGCCTCATAATCAATCAAAATATCATAATGATGAAAAACCAGAGGGTGTGTGCAATATTTAAATGAATAAAGCTAAAGTTTCTGTCACTTGACAGGAGAAAAAAAAAAATCCTCAGTGTCCTATTATCAAATCAATAAATTAAAGGTAGAGTCCAAAGTCCCCCCCCCGGTTCTGTTTGCAAACAGCAGCATTCAAACTTAGCGCCCCTCCCTCTCAGGCTAATGGCCGCCTCGTTCTTCAAACTATTCAGCTTCAAGCCTCTCCTTCAGAGCTCAGAAGGGGGTAAAAGCCAAACTGATTAGCCCTGGTTTTCCAACTTGCATCATCTAAAGCTCTCACCTTTTCTTCGGTCCATCCGCCGTTTTTTCTTCTTTTTTTTTCTTTGACAGTTCGAGTGACTGGCGTCTGCTCCAATCATGAGCTTATTCCCACACAGCGTCATGTCCCTAGTTCTGTTATTGGCTGGCGATATAAACAGAAATCTCCACCCAGAAACGTCCCGAATACAACAAAACAAAGCTAAGCAGTGAATTACAGGCAGGGGGAGAGAGAGATGCATTCAAACGCGCCATAGCATGCGAGTAGAGGCCAAAAGGCGCAGTTCGCAGTTGCACGAGTCTAACAGTGTGTTCAGACCAAGCGCGATTTGGGCGTCAAGGGCGTCAGGTTTACATGCAAAGTCAATGGCCGACGCGCGTCAAAGAACGTCTGCCTTTCTTGCGGCGCGTTTCGCGCGTCGGGCGCGGCGCGTCTAGGGCGTTAGCGCGTCGAGTTTTGAGATGTTCAGCGTTTGCGCGTCAAGGGCGTGAGACGCCGGAGTTGGAAAATCTGAACTTTGGCGTCTTGACGCGGTGGCGTCGACCAATCAGAGCGAGTCATGACACAGACACACTTTTTCTGACAGGAGAGGAAACACGCAGAAGAACCAGGGAAATCTCCTTTCTATCTGAAGACAGAGGAGGATAAACTGTGATCTGTGTCCGGTCCCGGTTTCTGAACGGTGGTTTGATGACCTGCTGTCCTGATGGGATGTACTGGGCTGATAATGCTGCCCCGAATCGGGACAGCGGGACGTTAAACTGGACTGGATCAGACGGCTGAAAGTGCTGCTCGCCAGCAGCTCCTGGAGTAAATGATGAAACTCATCACAGTCAGAACACCTGGAATCATCTGGTGAACCGGACACAGAGCAGAGACGACCGACGACGACGTTCCCTGCTTTATTTATCACATGAAGCCAAGCCGCTCTCTCTCCTGCACCTGCCATGGTGCAGACAGACGGTAAAAGGAAAAAGAGAAAGGAGAGGCTCCTCCCACGGCGCGGCGAGCGCTGCTTGACTGGACATCTCTCGCCGCGCGTCAGAGCATCAAGACGCGGGGAAACAGGCGTCGGACTTTTAATGACACGGCGTCCAACTTTGGGCGTCGGGCGCGTTTTTGACGCCCAAATCGCGCTTGGTCTGAACACACTGTAACGTTTATTTTCAGGGGGGAAACGTCGGACTCTACCTTTAACCCTCCAGAGAAAATTACGTATTAACATTGAGGTTTTACTTTTTTAAATGGTATGGCTCAACCCTACAATAATCTCAAAATATTTACTCTGCCTATGATCCCACTGAACAATAATCTGAGATTAAAATGAAAGCTATCATAAACATAACTGAAACATCAACCAAAAAACTCCAGGCTGCTGGTTTTTCGTTTCACTCCTGATGTTCCTTCATGGCAGGCAGCCAGTCAGCCAAACATCTGAGTGGACGGCGATACAAAGATATACAGGGCTAATGTAGGAGAGACGGAGACAGTTGAAATGATGTGCTCAAAGAACGGCAAACAGTAAGACAAGCAGAAAGGTCGGAAATGGACGATAAAGTAGCTGGAAGTGGAATACAAGAAAGAGTGAAACAGAGAGGTGGAGAGTGAGGAGAGAAAGACAGACCAGGAGATGGAGGACGAGAGAGAAAGGTCCGTTTACCCGAGGAGGCAAAGCTGGAGGAGAGGCTCCTCAGAGACAGATGAAAATAATGAGGACTTTTCTGTCAGGAAAGATTTACAAAATCGTACCAGTGTTATTAAAATTTAAAATCTCCCTTTTTTTCCCCCTTTTCCTCCCTTCCCACCCTCTTTCTCCCTCCCTCTCTTACTTTGCCTGTTTTTTCCCTCCTCTTTCAGCAGCACAGCCTTATTACCAGCTCTAATGAGCACCGGGATATACCTCAGCTGTGTGTGTGTTGGGGTCCAAGTCTCTGGTGCCAGCTCCATCAGCACCCCAGATTCCCCAGCTCCTAAAATGACACGTGTGTGTGCCTTTACACAAAACACACAAAGGTGGGCACACAGATACACTTGTACACGCCGCTTCTGATGGCTCTCAGAGGCGGCTGGACATACACACACCTTTCAGACAGACGAATAACACCCCTACCCCAAAACAAAAACAATCATAGGGAGACAGAAGCAGACGGGCCCAACCCACCTTCAAACATACACACAAACACACACACACACACACTCCACTACGAACAAACTTAGCTGCAGAGTTACATCTCTCAGGCCCTCCCTTATCCCTCCTCTTTCCACAAGTAGACCAATAAAATAAAAATCAATGGCTGTCTGAGCCATTCTGGCTCTACTCCTTCCAAACCCTGGGAATATACAGCATGGGAGAGGAGGAGGGGAGGGGAGTTACGGGGAGGGAGGGAAGGATCAATGTGTTCACAAATGGTTTGAGTGATGGACATGGAGGTGGAGCACTGGTGGGGGTAAGTCTTAGTAATTCCTCCGACTTGTTATCACAAACTAATTCAAATAAATGTTTCATTGTAGAAGCATGTACACTCCCTCATATGCACACACTTTGCTTTTGCTCTGGGGCTCACACACATGAAAAAAAAACAAAAAAAAACATGAAACCACATACACACATGACGAAACAAAAGGTTGAGATAGGCCTACAATCACTACAGTTTGAGCAAAGGGAGGTTAAAATGTGCAAAGGTTCAAACAAGCGAATAAAAGGAGGAAGAGCGAAGGCAGAAGAATTCATAAAAACTGGATCAGGTTCATTCTGCGCTGCAGAGATAATGACTTGACCTGTTTGCTGGGGAGATCTGATCCCACCATGCATGTTCAGCCCACTGCCCCTAAGGGGGTGTTGAAGATAAATGCTTATTTTTTAAACATGTACATTTGCACGCATGCACACACACACACACACACACTTACTGTGCAGCTGGAGAAGGTCTTTAATTGGAAACTGTTTACTGTAATTATTTAAAGAAGACCCCAATACCATATAATTCCCCACAGACAAACAGCATTTAAGAGCTTGCTTACACCAACACTCACATGTTTACTGTACACTATAAATGGAGCACATTATTATACATATACATCACAATGCAGTGGGGAGATAAGCATTAAGATCCTTTATTCAAAAAACAAATAAATAAATATGTACGTTTGGTAAAAGACAACATTGAAAATAATGAACAACTGTTAAAAATCCCTTCAAGGTAAATACGTAAATATATGAGCAGAAAAATGGTGTTGAAGTATGAAAATATAGCAGAGGCATGTCACCTTTGCTGTACTTTTATGACACACTAATTATTATTTGGATTATTAGTAGTGTGAGCAGGTATTAGTACAGTAATACTGCTGCACTATCGGAGATAGGAACTAGGGCTGGGATAATATACTTTTCTCCCGATGTAATTCTTATATGATTTTTGGGTGTCATTTCAGTTTAAATTGCGATTCTTTATTTTGCCGATTTTTGTGACCTTTATTTTTCTTTTTTAAGACCAAACCAAATTTTCTGCCATTCTCTCCTTCTGTTTAAACCGTTTTTTTTTGTTTGTTTGTTTGTGCTTTCCGGAAACCGATATAATGTAATGTTGCCAGATAGTCGAAGAAATACATTTCGCCCTCTGCTGGAGAAAAATGGTCACTTTTCCCCACCTGGTTTGTAAACACAGACAAAAATGAAGAATTTAAATTTGGACAATATATATATATATATATATATAGAGAGAGAGAGAGACGTCCTTAGAGACGTTTTAGTGCTTTGTGGACATTTAAGGTGACAAAATTCAACCATATAATGAAAAACACTGGCATGCCTTAAGATTTAAAAAGAAATATAAGTATGTGCTGATTTTTGGAATCGTGAAATAGCAGCTATTTTAATAATATTAATGCCTCCATTGTAAAACTTTTGTGCTTTCTTCTGTGGGCAAACAGCTATAGCATGCTCTAGAGTGGAAATGTGTTAGATTGGATATACTTAAATGGGACAAATGAATTTGAGGGACTACGGGAAGATTAACAAGATGTGGATGAGACAAAAAAACAAAGCAAAAATCCTTTTTCTAAATTTTTGGAGTTTCTCCTTGTGTGACTTTAGTTATACATTGGATACTTTAAGCTTTACTTAATTGAAACCAAATGAAAGGCCTGGAGATAGATCTGGTAACAGCCGATGGCCATCTGATATGTCGTCCATACTTGACATGTCAGGGGTCAAAAAGACTAAAAGTCACCATTTATCAGCTTAAAATCTTATCAGTGTTGTGCAGCTCACTCATGTTGGAAACTTTAAAAATTATTATAATTTAATTGTCAATAGGGATGTCCCGATCCGATCACGTGATCGGAAATTGGGCCCAATCAGGTGGTTTCAGACTCGATCGGAATCGGCTATTACATCCCGATCAGCGATCAGGTATCAGATAATAAATGTTTCCTTTACACTGACACGGCAGCTGCGGGCTGCCATGGCCGACGTTGCCGCTCTCTGTGGCCGGGATGCGCCACGCAAACGCAGCGCCTCTTTTTCCTCTGAGTGGTTTTTCTGTCAGTTACGGTTTTATGACCAGCGGTGTGTTTGATTCTGTCTCATATGAACTGCCGGAGTCCCACACACAGCTCAGAGCTATATGATGCAACATCACCAGGCAGTAGGAATTAAATGTAACGCAGCAGCAGTTAATCCAGACGTTTAGGTGAAGGCGGCTGTAGCGCTGAACTGAGCTGAGTTCAGAAAGTTTGATCCATTTACCAAAGCATACGACAATAAATTCATCATAATATGTAACACACTGTTCATATTTGGCGATGCAACGTGACAGTGTGTGCTAGTGTAACGTTACTGGTACAGCACGTGCACCAGTGCGGGTTTGACAGGGCTGCTGGTGTGTGTGATGTGACCCGTGACAGGCTCGGAGTGACAGAAAAAAAAAGAAAAGAATGCTGGTTAAACTTTGTTTGCCGTTACATAACTGGGTAAAATCGAAGCACACTTTAAATGATCTGTTGTTTCACAGTTTATTTCAAATCTACAGTGTTGGTTTTATTTGCTGTCCAACAGATAAAGAACTGTAGCAATGGAGAAATAACCAAATTTGCTTTGTGATTTCCACATACATTCACAAATGATCAATTCCTCATTAATTTGGTGTTAGTTGGTGTACAAATGTATGCTAAATATATATATATATATATTTTTAAATGTGATTGGAAGAATATAATTGATTAGAGGAGGTGTCACAATAAAGTAAAATAAGATTAAATATAAGGAAAAAAAAATATTTAACAAATGTGACACCTGCTGACTCCCCAATGCCACCTTCAAGCTATGATTTAGATCAAATAGGATTCAGAATCAGATTAGGCTAGTGTGTTGATGACCCCCCTCTCCGACCAGCGGTATCACCACGGCTACAGCATGCTGTAAGGGAAACACTGTATCTGTCTTTTTCAATTCAACTTTTATTTTATTTTTGAAGTATTGGATTGGGACTCGGCATCGGAGGATCCTCAAACTCGAATGACTCGGAATCGGAAGCAAAAAAAAACCCGATCGTGACATCTCTAATTTCCACAATGATCATAATTGCCTAATTTTTTTTTTTTTTTACTAAAATCAAACCAAGATTTACTGACTAGATGGATTACAAGACACAGTTAATTTCCTAATTAAAAGATAATCCTTTAAAATCAACGAGGATCTAGCTGATCTTTAAAACTACCAATCTCAGACCTTTTCTTGACCTTTACTGACAAATATATGTATTTTTAACAACTGAGAAAAGTTGGCCAGGTTTTTATTAGGAAGAGATGGCCTCATTCTTTCTCTGCCTTCTCCCACTTTACTTCCTTCGTCTTCCAACTAGATGCAAGAGACCAGCACCAAGGCCCTACCAGTTCATCCATTTTTTATTTGGCGGCTAACAACCCCAGCCAGCGGCAGCCTAGACTGGGACCCAGTACTCTGCCGGAAAAGTGGTGCAAGGAGGAAGCGAATGAGGGCAGAGTAAAGGCTGAAGGAACGAGGAGGAGAAGGGAGGGAGGGTATGCAAGAGTGTGAGAGAGATTAAAAGGACAGGAGGAGGAATATGGCGAGGGAAACAGACAGTAGGTGATGGAGGAAGAGAAAAGGCATTGCAACTGTTTCTGGATTTTTTAAGAACTTTTCTTGCTTCTACTCATCCGGATGTTTCATCAAGGTGGCTCTCTAAACTGCAAACATGCTCAGATCGCTGTTTTTCCAGCTTAACTGTCTGAAATTCAGTCTATTTTCTTCCAATGCTTTGTTTTTCCTTTACTCATACTGAACACTGTTTTCTTCATTTGCGTCACTTTAGGAATGCACGATATTGGAAATTTGGTTGATATTCGATATGCTGATATTTTAAAACTCGTGGCTGATAACCGATATTGATACTGATATTAAAACTGAAAAAAATAAGCAGTCTTTTCAAATAGCAGTTTTGTTATCCGTTTCCGACACTTTAAAAAATGGGGGTTGGAAAAAATATAGATACACTGAAATATCGCGATATTTTCATATGCCGATATCAAATCGATATTTAAAAACACGATATCGGTGCATTTTACTTACAAAATCTCTAGAGATTTCATCGCTCTGTTACAAAATCTCACGATATTTCCTGAATTCTCGCAAGATTTCATAACAGAACAATGAACTATTGCAAGATTTTGTTAGTAAAGTAGACTGATACCATGTTTTTAAATGTCAATAGGATATCAGCATATGAAAATATCGCAACATTTTTGTGAATTCTCGCAAGATTTCGTAACAGAACGATGAAATATTGCAAGATTTCATTAGTTAAATAGATCGATACTGCATTTTTAAATGTCAGTATATCATCAGCATATGAAAATATTGTGATATATTTTAGTGTATCGTTTTTTTTCCCACCCCTAGTCTTTAGAAGTTTTAAAGTCTGTAAAAAAATAAGTTTTTGAAGAAGTTTTTTTTTTTTTTTTTTTTTTAAGACTTTAGAAACAGCTGCCTGATCAGTTAAATATGAATGGGGTGGCCCTACTTCTTTTATTTCCTATTGTCTATTGACTGTTAATATTTCACTTAATTCCTGTTCTTCCTCTTGTTGTTGTTGTGACAACAGAAAGTTTTTGGTTTTTCTTTTACTTAACTTACTCTGTGTGTTTATGAAAACATGGTCATGATTATCAAATGTCAATGCAATGCAAAGATGATGTTTGTTTCACATTTATCTCCCCAAAGTAGAAATCAATTAAGTTAGGTTAATCTATCTTTTGGCATATGGAAAAGTGATCATAATAACCTGATTAGTTATTTATAGTTCAAGTCTAACTTGAACTATAATAAGAGTAATATGGAAGAAAATTTGGTCTGAGTTTTGAGAAAAACCAGGTGAGATTTATTTTTAGGTTCGTATCTGCAAAGTTTGTATCTACTATGTAATAAGGTATTGGTGGCAGATGACATTGTGTCAAATGTCTTGATAATACTGTATTGCACATTGTAAAAGTACAAATACAAAAACACACACAAAAGATTAAATTGTGCACAACAGTTTTGTTGGACGGAGTTTCTTTGCAAGTGTTATGATCACCTTAAAGCTTACCTGGAACTAAGAAAAAAGGTTGGGTCCATTACCTGTAACCAACTTCTGTTTCTACTTTGTTTTTTATTTATTTACTGCATATCACCTCTGCAAGATGCTCAGAACAACTGAAACGCCAAGTGGCTTGATAATGGTGCACGAGTACCTGAGAAAATAAGTGCAGATTTAAATCTACAGCTGATTAAATAATCATTAAGTTGATTATTCATTTATTCCGTTTATTGTATTTTCTGTAAAATCTAAACATTTAATCTTCTTTGAAAGCATCCTCAATTTATTTGGTGATTACCTTTTTACATTTTTAATTATGAAGACATAAACACAACATGGCTAAATCTTTTTTCAACCACTCTCAGGGATAATAGAACAGACGACTGTAATATATCCCTTCATCCTGAAGTGGACACTCAGCACCATTTCACCTCTCTGCTAAGATTTCCCAAAACACAAAATCCCCCTTGTATACATTCTGTGAGGGCCAGAGGCCAGCTGCATATCCGATTACTGGCCACAGTGAAAAAGGTGAAAAAACATTAGCCATTACAGCTGCAGGCCTCCAAAACTATGATGTCCATAAATTTTTATTGTTTGTTCAGTATTGAAATCTCATTAAAGGACATAAATCATGTGTGCACGACACCCAACTTTCTGTTTTTTTTAAGATAACCTGTCACGTTTGCATTTCTCTGCTTTTACTATTACAGAAAGATAATATGAACAAAATAACAAACATAGCCTGAAACTTAAAACCGGCTTTATTGTTTGAACTTTGAGTTAATTTCTTCAGAATTTACAGATGAAATCTTTAATATCACTATATGAAAATAGAGCCTTTTTTTCAGGACCTATCAGTACTGTGAAGCTGCGTTAACTGAGGAAATACAGTACATCTACAGTATGTCCTTATTTCATTCCAAAAGAATGCAGCAAAAACAGCTCAAATCAAAGCTGTCGTCATCACAGGAACTCGTCCCGACAGATTCATCTCATGAGGTGCCTTAAACTATTTTTCACTCAAAACAAAACCCTTCCTCAGATAAACTCTTCAAACTCTTTGGGCATAAAAACCTGGTCTGTTTAGGATTCCATGACAAAGATGAGGATATTAGTGTTTATGTCTGAGTCTTCTTTTATTTTTTCTTAACTGGTGAGGAAGATCCTCCGCGTGCTGTTTGTTTGCCATTTTAAATCAACTCTCCAAATATTTGCTTCATGTCCCGTGTGGTTTTGCATCCTGTGTGTCTGCACATACAGATGATGTTGTGGTATTGCCCACCAGCACGCACATAAACACCCATACAAGCTATACAAATGTACAAAAGCTTGTACTGGCCAGCGATGACTACGTAAACATTCCAATACTGTATATGTGACTTACTAAATACCACATTCTCCACAGTGAAACATGCCATTTTCTTCTCATTTGGATCTCTTCTTGTCTCAAGTATAAATACTCCTCAAAGTGGTCCACACGAGCAGCTAAATGTCTTTACAATGGCTAGCTTATTTGAAAATACTAAAAAGACTATCGTGTTCTTCAGCAATCAGACATTGCCATCAAATTTATGACAGAAATACAGCTTTCAAACTGGTGAATAAATCCTCTGGTCATCCGGAATTTGTAAGCTTAGGTCAGTGTGTAGAGCGGTAAAGCAAATTGTGAAGGAAAAAGCTGAAAGGTTTGACTGCTGTTGGTAATCCAAAAGGTCACATTTACATGTCAGTGCAGACTGCATGCAGACAGGCCAAGCCAGTATTGGATGTCAGAGCCACAGGTAAGCAAGACAAGAAGTCATTTCTTAAGCTTGAGACAAAGTAAGGGCCACTCTTCCCCTTTGCTTTGTCCTGCAGGTGTGAGAAAACGGAGCCAGCAAAGGATCATGGTGTCAGGCTTTACATGCAAGCATGATAAAGACTGCTCGGGAGTAGTTTTGCACATGTGCATTGAGGCGATCTTATTGAGATTTTCTACAATGTGGTGTGAAATAAGAGAACAGTTAAGGATTACATGAACCATCAGGTCCACCTTGTAGGGACAAGTAGGCACAGATCACTTTATCCAGTGGAAGCAGAGAGGAGAGAGTGGTAGAGGGAGAGAATCTAGGGGTATAATGTCATCCCACAACCCCCCATTTGACACTACAAGGGAGACTTTAGTCAGTCTAAATAATCCATGCTGTTCCATTAAATTTGCAGACTAGCTTCCCAAGTCTCTGTCTCTAAGCTGAGAAAGACAGAGCGATGATTCTGTGCTGGGAGACATGAGAGAGGGAGGTTAGGTATCGAATTAGAATAAACTCATTCAGTTGTCTGGAGAAATCACAGATTTATCTTCAGTTAAATGATGTTGAAATGTTGAGAAAAGAAAAGAAAATAGACATCCTCTAAGAGGAGAATAAGATGGACAGCAGAAGGAAAAAAATGCACACAAACTGAATTTGTGTGAAACTTATTAGCTCATGACTGCCTCACCACCACATCTCTCCTTGTTCCCCAGTCCATGAACAGTAACCATTAGGTGTGTGTGACTGGAGCCACTACTGTGACGGAGATTGTTGCAGTAACAGCATTATTGACTTGTTTCCCCAGCTACATTTGCTTAGTCGTCTTGAGGCCCGATCACTAGACTCTGGGCTGTGAAAATCAGGGCTTGCATCCATGCGGGATAAATCTTTAGCAAAGGCTCAGAAATAAAAAAAAAAGAAGAAGTAAGGAAAAAGTACCGCAGCAAGAAAATGGGAAATGATGGGGGCAACAGAAAGTGGAAAACTTTGAGGTGCGGATTACGACAGTCTGAGTTTATCGACTATGAATTCCTTCCTCCTGTTAGAAGTAAACTCATGTGGCATCCTATCTCTCCATCTCAGCTACAGTGTGGGCGTGAAGCGCCATGAGAGATGCAGATTGCTGCTTCACCTCTGCTTTCCTGTGAACCATGGTTCAAAAGTCAAGGGGCATCTGAGTTGCTTTGGGACTTCTGGAAATAAAAGAAGCAATTCATATTTGCAGAATCCAGTTGTGAGATCTCATGAGGATGCACAGAGATCGACTTAGATATAGAAGGAGGGAATTCATGCGTAGCATGTTTAAATTATTATTCAGGCAAGAATTTAAAGGTAAGTTTTTTTTTCAGAAAGCAGCTGCAAAGTGTGGTTAATGGCATAAGAGCATGATGAGTCGTAGACATCAAATGATTCTGTTTGCAGGCATGATTATATCACAAACACAGAACATGCAGACACAAATTTTCATGCCTTGCTTGTGGTCCAGCTGATCTATCTGGTCACAGTGGTCTCAAAGCTGACTGTGAGCTGTGCTTCAAGTCGAATAGACTCACTCTCCGGTCTTACATTCTGCACATCACAAGCTCACTATGGAATGTTATGGGAAATTCATGGCAGATCTATCCATCAAATATTAATAATCTAGTGGGCTTTCTTACAGTTTTTTCCCCTGGTATCTGGTCACTGCCACTCTGAGAGACTTCCCACAAAAAGAACAAACCAAAGAGAAAAGAAGAGAATGAGAAAAAAAGGGCAAAGCTGGGTAAGGAAAAGGTACGAGGGGTACAAGGGTGTTCGATATTTTCTTTTGAGGGCCAGAGTTGGGCTACCTTCAGTGCAGAGTCTTGATACACAGGTCCCAAGGTGTAAACACAAACTTGTACACTGTTTGTGCCATTGTTGTTCTTCTTTCTGAACACTTGTTTCAGGTGTGTTGTCAGCTGGTGAGAAGGGATCCTGGTGTCCAGAGACAGAAATGTTAAGTCTGTGGTTTCCACTGGCTGTGAGGTTCTCAGTTCTTTTGGTCTTTGTGACAATCTCAGAGCCAGAGATAAGAAAGAATATAAGTTATAGATGGATGTTAACAGCAGAGCTCGCAAATGTGCTAATAAAATTTACAAATGAACAGATGAAAAATGCCTTCCAGGGAATCGTGTTTAGTTGCCAGATTATAAATATTAACTATTAGCAATGCCAGAAGAAAGCCCGGAAACAGACTACTGTCATGCACATATTCAAAGATTTATTAAAGAAACACACTATGCTGGAAATATTGAATCTGTTCATCAATGGAGCCCTGTTCTTCGCCTTTGACACAACCCTCCCAACAACCCCCCGAAATACCAACACCCACCATCAACTGCATAAGTAGAAATGCAGGGTCAGCAGCGTCCCCTCTGGCCTTGCTGACCAACACATATTCTAATAATCACCTTCCTTCTATACTGCTAGGGCTGCAACCAATGGATCCCTCGTCCTGCTTTCGCCCTCTGTCTCTACCTATACCAGGGGCTTTACGGAGCGGCACTGCTTCGATACATTAAAACTGCTGCCCCATGATCAAACGAGCAAATACCTCCCGGGTCAGCAAAGGGCTACCCCACGTCAGTTAACAATGCAGCATTTAAACATCAGACGTATGCAAAGCGGCTGATACACAGGGGAGGAGATGGGCGGCAGGAGAAAGCAGGGAAGCAAGGCCTGGACTGGAGAGATAATGAGCGCAGGAGCCCACAGGAGAACATCAACCGCTATTTAACACAACCATGTCAGCACCTACACAGCTTTATGATAAAAAAAATATAAGCTGTGAGGCTGCATCAACATCATAACAAGGATGACTAATCGTTGAGTGTATATCTTGGCCAAAAAAAGCAGACATTAATGTATTAGATTTTGGGTTAGAGCAAATATTCTACATTTGCTCCATAAATCGCAACTTCTATACAGACAAATTCTGACAGAAACTGAGAAGAAATTATTCCAAATTCATGAAAAATATTGCCACAAAAGACAACCATTTTACCTCCATCAGAGATGCAGGAAGAGCTCTGATAAAGCGACCTTCATGAGCCAAATGAGACAGGGGAGGAAAAATGACAGGTTATTGTCAGTCCAAGCAGACGTTTATTTTACATGCTTACAGTATGGCATCCTTTTGCCAGCCTGAAAGTGTACACAAGGCCACAGGGATGTAAGCCCACACACAAAACGTACAAGCACAGGTCATGTTTGCTCATGAATACTTAGCACACACAGATCCATGTCTGCAGATATGTGGCCAACATCAAGTCCTCCCAAATGAAAACTGGGTCCTCGGAGCCATTAACGTACCTACACATGTATTTTTTCCACATTTTAGAGAAGAAGGGGATGCACCTCTTTTAGTCTGTAGAACCCTTTAATCATGAAGCTTAAGGCTGAAGAAGAGTTTCTTTTTGCTTTTTTCCCCCAGCTTATCCCTGTCTCCCTCTGCCTACTGCTTGGTTAACCGACTGACCTGCTGTCAAAGGAGCCTTTGTGAGTGCGCATTGGCTGAGGGCCAATCAGATCCTCTGGCTTGTCTGTCTCAAGAAGGAAAATGGCGCCCTTGGTATGCCATCAGCAGCAGAAATGTGCAGACAGTCTGACTGCTGAGGAAGGCTTGGCTGGCTGTGGCCCTTCCAAAACTATGCCGGAGGTATTACCTGTCTGGCTTTCAGCCAGAGGGACTCGTTCTGCAAAGGCCTGTGGTTGTTTATCTATTTATTCACTTACACCTTGTGCACATGGGCACTTGAAAAACATTTTCACTGCTTAACATCCACTTCCACAGGTTCTCCTTTGAACTGCACAGGTACATGGGATAAAAATCCTGTTCAAGTGGTTTAACTTGCAGTACTTAGAATCTGTTGGAAGACAAATGTGATTCATTTCAAAGGAAAACCAAAAAGGAACATTTACTAAACTAATTCAAGGTTAAAGCATCACTTCTTCTTCTCACTTCAGTAAAAGAAAACATTTACCTTTATTTGACTCTCACCCACATCCATCATGCAGTCACTGCCACTCAGGCAATAAAGATTTATAAATGATTGATGCTTAATGCCATTTCAAACAATTGCATTTTAAATACAGTACATAAATATTGAGCTCACTAATAAAGATTTCTTTTTTTTTTTTTTTTTTTTAAGGATTTTTTGGGCACTAGTGGCCTTTATACAACAGTGTACAGTGACAGGAAAGGGGCAGAGAGAGTGGGGAGTGACATGCAGCAAAGGGTCCTCGACCGGGAATCGAACCGGGGCCGACTGCGCTGAGGAACTGTAGCCTCTGTTCATGGGGCGGCTGCTCAACCAACTGAGCTAATCACCGCCCCGCTAATAAAGATTTCTGGTCATGATACGCTTAAATTTGTGGTGAATATTTTCCAACAAACTAAAATGTAACAAAGAATTTTATTCTGCAGGTAAATTTTGGCAAAGATAAAGGGACTTCCAAATGAATGAATGAATAAACAAAATATCAAACACAAACACAACCACTACACAACAAGAACACACGTTCTGAAAACAGAAACAAGACTTTGCTCAACGCGTCACTGTTCATTTCTACTATGTAAAACCTGCCAAAGACAAATACAACTGCACAACAAAGTGCCACTTGTGACACATCATCGGAGGAAGCAAATGTTCAGGCTCCTGCTTCAGAAACAAACTTCTGACAGCAGGAGATGATGAAACAGAGCAGATCCCAAATTATTCTCCTCAGAATCTGCTAAACCTGCAACAGCCTGGAGCATGCTCCTCACCCTGCTCCTGATAGAAAGATGGAAAGAAAGTTGAAAAAAAGAAAATGAAACGAGAGAAAAAGGTGGAAAAGCAGTGATGTGGGAGTGCTTTACTTTTAACCCTTATTCAGGACTTTTTTTTTTTTTTGCTGTGAAAACATGAGAGCATCCTGCTACTTACCTGCTATTGTGAGTGTAATTTAAACAGTACAGTAAATACACACAAACCAGACGTCCTTCTCTCTTTAAATGTTTACATACACGCAATGTACACACACAAACATTCGCTTAATCACAGTGACATGCTGTATGACCACATGTCAAATGACACACTCAGCGGACCATAAATCTCATGTTTAGACCCAAACAGAAACGCCGTTCTTGGCAGCGCTCATGTGTTTTCTATGAGCTGGGTGGAGGGAAAGAGGAGGAAAGGCGAGACTTGCTCATTTCACACTAAGAGGCGAGCCAGGGAGAAGCAACTGAATCTAGCCATAAACAAGGTGGGAGTGGAAAAGAGGGGACTTCTTTTAGACTCCATCCCTTCTAGGCTTTCTCACAGTTATCTATTATCAAAACCTCTGTCTTACAGGGCAAGTCTACAAGACACAAGCCCTTCTTTGCACTTACAGTCTGGACTCGA
Organism: Atherinomorus stipes; assembly: GCA_023101725.1. Taxonomy (NCBI): domain Eukaryota; kingdom Metazoa; phylum Chordata; class Actinopteri; order Atheriniformes; family Atherinidae; genus Atherinomorus; species Atherinomorus stipes. The sequence continues at coordinate 419,108 of JALJCO010007119.1, forward strand.
GCTGGTGTAAGAAAAACTGGGGGAATCTAAGTTGAGAAAATATAGTTTTTTGCAAGTCAAGCTGATGAAGAGCCACTGAAACCACTGAAACAATGGAAGAACATGTAAAAAAAATTGCAAAACCAACAGTCATTTTGAATTTAACCAAATCATCTCTGCAGCATTATTAAGCGTTCTCAGGAAGAGGTGCACACTTCATGCACTGTAGACAGAAATACACCTCATCCTCATTATGATTTAGGTTAAGTGCGTCAGTGGAGGTAACCTATGTGAGGGTTGTCAGTTCTATCTAGGGTTAAAAAGAGAAAGAATGGGAGCTAACGGAGGGAAAAAGTGAGCACAGTGGGGTAAAAATGGAGGAAATGGGGAAAGGCGTTTAGCTGGATTTTTTTTAAAGAGGGGTCATCAGACATCTCCAGAAGGCCCTCGCTTGTCAAGTGTTCCACTGACTGTGCCATTTCGTATCTGAGGCGGATTTCACGGGTTATTCTATTCTCGTCTGCGGGCCGCAGTGGTGTGTAAAATGAGAGGGAAGGCTATGTTTTGGGAAATCTAATTTGAGGCCTGTGTTTGTTTTTCCTGCCTTATTTTTCAGACGGGAGCCTGGCTCCAAAGCAGCACAACTCTCTTCATTCCCCCTAGTTTCACAACAATGTCCAGCACCAGCATCCAACAAAAACCTATACGTACAATTGAGACAAGGACATGAAGCTGACATCTCTCTTCTTCTTGCTTTTGCATTTCAACTCTCAGAATTAAGCACAGTTAATTGGGAGGATTTCTGTCACAGGGACATATGTACACGTGCCTATAGCTGCATTTATTTTAAAAAAAAAAAAAAAAAGAAATGTTAGCAGTCATCCTTTGGCAGTTAATTGCAACATGCTCCCTGTGGGAGGAGAGAGGGGTCCTCTGTCGATAATTAATCCTTGTTTAAAAGAGTAAATGACATTCATTAGTGGGGAATCGAGCCAAGTGCCATTATTTACATGGCAATAATCTTGAGCATGCTGGTGGCAGTCTTTTAATGTTACAGAAATAACTCTGGGACAGGGGATGAGTACAGTTGCTTTCCTCCCCTTTTTTCCACGTCTTCACACCCAGGAACAATTAGGCCCAGGCGAACAGATGGGCAGGCCTCCGAGTGTGAAAGCTCCTCTTCATCTCTTTCCTTTCTGACTCCCTCATCCACATGCACTCAGGCATGTGCACACTGTCTCTCTCACACCGACACACACAGCCAAAATAAAAACTAACACACAAATCCTCTTCATAAATATACACATAAACACATTAAGGCTCACAAGGCAAATTTCCTAAGAGGCTAAAGAGGGACTTTGTAATTGTAAGGACACAACCACAAAAGCTGGTCCTATTAGAGGCATTCACGGAGGAAAGGACAACACGCTTCAGTAGAGATGAAAAGCACGGTTCTACAAAATACATGTCTCCTATCTGATGAAATATTAATCAATTTATGTTTTTATCAAGCTGCCATTTTTTTTTCATAAAATAAATAGTGAGCTATTGTCATTATTGGTATTTACCAATGATATATGTAGTACATATATCTTTATGTCAATACTGCTGAAGTTGGAATAACAATTAAAAAGTTACATAACAGGCCACTTGTTGCACCACCCAAAGCTTTCCACAATGAAACTAGTGTCTGCCCAATGTACTGTCAGGGATGTATACAAGAATGGAAAGCAATGACTGCAGACACAAAGAGGCAATGATGATCACAACCCCCCCCAACAATTGTGTGTTTGTATTTTAAAAAGGAGAAAAACAATCGTGAGAGGATGCAGATAAAGAGTAGTCGTAGTAAAGTTTGCCATCTCTTTTTCCTGAATGATGAAATATGCTCTGTAAAAGACAGATGCAGTTAAGTCTGTGCGTTACTGTGCAATACCAACAACATCCACTAGGGGTTGGCTGCCTTTAAAAAAAATTATCTTTATTAACTAAATCGAGACATGTGTTATTCATCATTTTGGTGATTTTTTTCTGATTAAAGTGCGGGTGATGTTTCTCCTAAAAAAAAACAAAACAATTATATAATTAAAAGCGTCGAAAAGAGTTTGTCTGTTGTGTGTGTGTGTGTGTGTGGGGGGGGGGGGGGGGGGGGGGGTTGATTGACATTCCTGGTAGCCAACAAGTCTGGGAGACAGACTGGTATGTTAATGTATTGTAATTTTCTGTAATTCTATTTCAGTTTTCAGTAGAAAAAGTCATTTATTTTTCCTCGAGCAATTTTCCTGCATTTCTTTCTTTTCTATTTAAAATCAGTTTCTGGTGACACAGAGGTATGGCTTGTTCTTTGGTTAATTGGACTAACAGGCCAGACTGTGAAAAATTTTGGTGTCTGGTTGAGGTCTGCCTCATTTTCAAACACATGACCTCTTCATTTATTTTCGTTGCAGGATTATTGGCCCTGATGACCTAGATCCTGGAGGGTTTCCCCACTCACCTGTCCCATATCAAACAGAAGGTCACACACGTGAAAGCTAACACACCTGTTATTGTGCAACCTGTTACCCATCTTTGTCTCGATAAGTACAATGATTAATGTATCAGTCCTTGGGGAACTATGTGACAAAAATAGAGGAGAAAGCACTGGGAGTGTACAATACAACTTCACAGTTTCAGCATGCCTTCAGCTTGCTCCATGGACACAAGGGATAGTCCCTCCCCCTCTGGTCATGCTGTTAGACAGGTAGTGTTCCAACAGGTAGTCTAGTCTCCTCCTTCACCCATAAGATTAGGTAACATCATCTTGTGTTTGCTGACACCAAGGCAGCAGCCCTGAGCCCCACAAAACCTCCTCCATCATATTCTGTTTCATGCCCCAAACAATGAATCCTGTCAAAAAGACAAACACTAATCACTTCATCTTTGCTTATTCGGATTGCTAAATCTAACCCACCCATGGACAAGTGAGAGTAACAGAGAAAACCAAAGCATGCTGAAAAGGAGGTCACTGTTTCTGCTCTCTCAGTAACCACAGAATTAATGAACACATAACTGCACCTATTGTGATATGTAATTTCTTTCCTTTGAGACCAAACAAAGTTTAAACTACAATCCTCTTTTTTTCTCTCTTCATGCTGATCAAATGTCAGGCTGTTATTTTAGCTACCAGGAGGATTGAGGGCTAGCACGGCCCTTCCCAAGCTAAAGGAAAACTTCCAAGAAATCCAATAAAATCCAGGGTGTGGGTCTTGCTAACCCGTGTATCCAGCTAGCCCCACTTCCGCGACCTCTTCCTTCAGCCACTCCTCACCAAACCCCAATCGATCCCCTTATCTCCTGAGATCAAAGGTCTGCACGGCTGTTGTACATTTAGCCTTGGCTGGATCCTCCCACATCATGTCTAAATATTAATGATAATAAAGTCTCACACCCATCTCTGTGTCAGGCAATTACAGCCAACATTGATCCTCAGCTCTCTGCTCCAATTAGAACTCACCTCTCGTAATGCGTCCTGGCACATCAAAGGATAACAGGCATTGATCCACTCCTGGATCTTAACGTTTACTGTTAGGAGAGAGGGAGGATGATGTGGTGTGGCAAAGGGGAAAAGCAATATTCTGACTAGAGTAGAAGAGAGGAGCAAAAGAAATCATTTCATCCAGCAACTCAGGTAAAGGAAGTGCTGAAACTCAGAGGGTGAGGAAAGGCAGAGAGAGCTCAATAATAACGGCTATTTTGACAGTTTAGAAAGCAAACAGCATCCGGAACCATGGAAAGACTCCCTCGCAACAGGATGGCTACGCTCAACACCAAAAGCTCTTCTCTCTTCTTTCAATCACACATCTTTTTCTTCAAAATGATGACATGTGTCTAAATAAGTTACATTGATTAAGCAAAGGTTTTCATAATTTCAACACCATCCATCAATCATGACATCAAACATTATATCACCCCAAAAACAACTGCGAAGTCAATATGTGGTGTATTCCTACAAAATTGCTTGATTAACTTTTGCTGCAAACCTATGCATTATGTCAAACAAAAAAAGGCAAATAAAAGAACTTTAACTGCACTTTATAAAATAGAAAAAAACTTGAAATTTCTCATCATGCTTAGGGAATACGGGTTTTAGTGGGAGGAAAAAAATGCTATTGTGTCACCTCCTACATCTACAGTATGTCTTCAGGCTAACTATCCTTGACAACTGACCTTTCTGACATCTGAAAGTTTAAGGAAAGCAAGATTCTTAAATCACTGCAACTTCTACAACATAATAAGATACCATGCTCGACCACAATATTCTAAGAGAGAAACAGGCTAAAATCCGACCCAAGGAGTCAATAGACAGTGACACGTCACCATTAAACCAGGGACATTCCTTACACAAATGAAGCTACACAATCCCACCGTTGACACCATTATCTGACAGGGCTTGTTGTTATGGTCTTTCTCTGCTAGACGGATAGCTCTGATAGTCCTGGCCTCGGCCACGACCTCACAGCTGCCTTTGTCACTGAGCTGGAAGAAGGCTTGTCCATCGCTCTGGGCTACAATGATACTCTTCATGCCATTATAATACACTGAAACACTGTGCAACTGGAATGCAACCCAGTGGTTCTTATACCTACAATTAATTGACTATGGTTTGCCTCTGGAGGCCAAGTTGTAATGTGTGAGCTATAAAGTTACAAGGGAAAAAAAAAAGAAAAAGAAATGAAAGACAGGCGCAATATATCTGCACAAGTTTAATTAGTAACACTGCTGTAATAATGCTGCCACCAGTCGTGAATCTTGAAATGCATTCTGAATGACAATTCATACTCAGACAGGGAATGTGGGCTGTCTTTTTGGCATGTTGAGGTTCATGCAAAGGCTACAGCAAATGAGCTGTGTTAACTGTTTGTTTCTAATATGAACAGTCTTATCAAGGTAAGTGAACACACTGCCAATAAAAATCAAAAGTCTTAAAGCTCTCAATTGATAAAGACCACCATCATCACAAACTAGATGTTTCACCACAAATCAATCCTTTTTTTCAGCTAAATGTCATCCCAACCATCTCCGAGGTCATATTTTTAATTTTTTTAATTTCTAATTTATCCTTAGACATTTTTACAATTTGACTGTTTTTTTTTTGTGTGTGTATTATATTTTACCCTTTTCTCAACCTACTGTCCTCTGGCTGTGGTGTCCCTCACTATTATACGGTTTACTAACATGGTGCTTTGCTTCGATTTTGTACCTCGGTTGCTAGGGTGTAATTAAAGATTGGTGCAATGAAACCAGTGTTTAGAAATGGTTTATGTCAAGTCTGTTCTAAAATGCTGTACCACAGGGAACTTTTAGATGGGAGTGTGCATCAACATCTTGTTAAATAAAGTAGAGTCTTGGCCCAAAGTCTTAGGAAAAACATCCATCTAACAGAGGCTAAATAAGAGCCAGGACAGAGGACAAAAGCCGCATGGAATAATAATGCAACAGCAACGTTAGGAAAACATTTGTTGCTGGCTGGGATATTGGGCTCCTCACATATGTGTGATACTCCGTGATGCATTCAGGTCAGCTGAGGAGAATGAAGGGATTGGCGGGCTCCACAAACAGGCTGGGAAAATGACACCAGGATGCAAGGCCAAGACATCAATGTCCTCACAACTTCCCTTTAACAGTGAAGCAATGCTAGCCCTGGCGCCATCAGAATGTGGGGTGGGGGTTAAAGTTTACATGATGGCTGACAGGATGTACGCATGCAACCCAGCAAAGCCTTAGAAAATAAACAAAGTGGCTCTAAATTTTGAAATGAATCTTTTTTGGGGGGTGATATTTTAAGAACTACATATTTGAGCTAGAGTTGGCTTATATCTATCAGGCAAGGTTCTGCAGTGGTTGGGACACTTTCTATTCAATCACTTGCATGTTAAAAAATTGTTTTGTGCAATGATATTTCTCTTGGATGCTTGACCATCATTATGTGCGTGTGCAAAGTTTGACATTACAATAAAAGTCTCCAAGTGTGGCTCCACCAAACAGATTGTTTCTCTGTGCTTTGAGCTAAAGGGGAATTTCCTGTGACCATTTGGGATATAACAAATAGTTTAGAATCATGGCCTAAAAGGTATTTTACATGTGTGTAATGTGGAGCGTTGTATACACATGGGAAATGATCTCTCAATGATGTCAGAGATATTGTTTAAGCAACAAGTAAACATTTGAGAAAAAAAAAGAATAGTTGATTCATTTATTTAATATAATTTTTCAAAGAATTTCTAACCATAACCCAAAGCATATTTTGCTTTTGAAAACACAGTATGTGATTGCTTTTATATGCAACAGTTGGTTGCTTTTCTCTTGTCTCTTTTAAATAAAATCTAAAAACTTTGAAAACTATGCTTAATTCAAATTAATCTGAAGTACTTTAATGACTTTCAACCACATGCATGACTTTTAGACATTTTACATTTTTCTCTGAAAATTTCTTTGATCATTTTAGTTTATATACATTTAGCATCAGTAATCATCTAAAAATGTAAAGAAAGAAAAGTTGCTGTTTTACACTTTCATAGGCCCAAACGCAAAGAGTTAAGGACCTAAATTCAAGCAAATTTTCCTCTGATATTTTGTAACATGTAGAGAATTACTTATTAGATAGTAAAATATCTATCTATCTAGATATATATACTGTATGTGTATGAAATTTTCAGTGCCATACTGTGATCACATGGCTGTTCATGCTGAGACAGGTCACAATTGAATGTTGTCGACCCTTGAGGTGCAAACTACGATCACTGTCGCCACAGAGACGTGAAGATTGTGGTGTGAGCAGGGAAGTCTTCTCTGCAGCTGGCAGCAGTCCTAGCCTAGCACCGAGGTGCTCAGCCAACAGCTCTTCTCCTCCGTCACACCCTCCCTTCTCCACCTCCTTCCTCTACAGCCTCCAGGATGCCAGTCTGCCTGGCTGGTGTAGTCCAAACAAGAGCCAGCCATCGGGGCAAAGGGGCAACAGAATTGCTGCCAGCTGGGCCAACACTTCATGGCCGAGCACCACTCTCCAAACAAACAGTGCTATGGGCAACAAGCCATGGGCATCATGGAACCTGTCATTACCGGCAGTGCATGGCTGGTTCACTCCCCAAACCCAAACTAGACCCATGGCTTGAGCATGCTGCACTTGACTTCAGCAAATTTCTCAGCCAGGGTCTGCCAGAACAGAATACTTTCACAGAATTATGCTGGATCACCAACACACCACAGTGTAAGTGTCTGTTACCACACATACATGATAATGATTTCTATTGTAAATACTTTTTGAAACACTGAGGCAAACTATTTCTAAGAATGAATGATTTGTTTATAATACACTACCAGTCAAAATGTTAGACACACTTTTCCATTGGATTTGTGCTGCACAAAATTCGAGAATGGAAGGAAACTATACTTTGGCTCAACTGCGCATCATCTATTTATAAAACAGACAATTTTCTGTGGTTCCAAAGCGTCGACTGAATGACTGCGCCTCTCTGTACATTGAATTCAATGTCCTAGCTTGCTTTCACCAGAACGCACCACTGGGACAATGTCGCTCTGAGAGAGAAACCAACAACCTGCATTAAAAATTCCCTCAAAATAGTTCTTTACACAGAGAAAAATAGTGTTCTGGTGATCTGAAGCCATAATTCAATCATCCACCTCCAGCATAAAAGCATCTCAGTGGTCATGCCTGAGTCACTCAGAAAATCTGTCAATTACAACAACTATGTATTTTTTGCAGGATCTCAGACATCCTTGACTTAACACTGCAGCCCACCTTTTTACTTTTTCTTTTCATTAAATAAAAGCAATACCAAAGGCAGGTGTTGGCTCAAAACTTAACAGTTCACCACAAACATTTTGAGTCAGATTAACTTTTTCTGTAGTCTGTACAACGGCGGTGTTTACAGGTTTGTAATAAAACATTAGTTCAAATATAAGCACCTACTCAGCTATATTTCATTCCATACTCTATAAATACCTTTTAAGAGACCTACTGCAAATAAATAGAAATATCGGGTCGGGGATTGCTGTTGCATGATTCAAGAAATCTTCATCCTAATTTTACAAATCACTCAGCACATCTGTCGCTCTGCTGAATCTTGAATGAGGGTAGCGAGACTATGCATAACAAATAACCGTAGCTGCATACCTCTCTTTCACCATGATCTGAATTACTTTCACAGTGCTTTACTGCAATGGAAACTAAGGTTTTAGAAGACCCGATTGAGATTCATTCTATACAGTGTGTTGCTTCAGTAACAGTTTGAAATCATGGCACATGTTTTATTATTGATAATTTTGTACTGGATAAGCTACCACAAAAAGATGAAAATGTACAGTAGAATTAAAACTGTTTTACCCTTGGGTTGTTATTTGAGTTCAGGAAATTGTTTTAAAAGGTGAGGAAGTAAATCACAATTCCCTACCACTGACTAATGAAGCCATTAAGCATGAAGTCAATGTTGAGGTCAATCAATAACAAGGCGAATTTCACTTTTCACTTCATCGTTTCTTCTTTTGTTGTAGGTTTTCTTATTTCTGTGAGTGATGAATCACACCAATTTTCGTATGACAATAAAAAGAATACAAAACATTGCAATTGAATTTTTGTGCAACAGCGGACTGAACTGTGAGATTGAATTTGGCAAGCAAAATATTTTGAAAGATATCTTTGACAACACTCATCAAAACTCCTTTGTTTTACTGATCATGGGATGCCCTTCACAGCAAGCACTGCCAAACTGAAGTAAGGAATGGGTGGATCTGGCCTTTTGCCTTCTAGCCTTTGCTATTGAAACAATGAAATACAAAATAAATTCTATTTTAGTATAAACACACTCAAGGTTAGAAGATTTGTGCTCAGAAAAGGGACCAGTACACTGTTGAAGTATTTTGATGGGAGCTCTAGATGCCCACAATTGCTTTCTCTTTCAACCTTTTAACTTCCTTGAAAAAATAGTGGGTTTACTTTTATTGTTCTGCCTGTTATGATAAAGGGGATCTTTTATGCCATCAACAATGTGGCAAGGATGTTCTGCCTTTGTTTCATTGTACCATCCTGGGGGGGCTGTTAGGATGAGATACACACATACAGAGGCGCAGTAAATGATTGATGGGCAAGAAAAGAAAGAAAAAAATATATCAAGACGAGTGAAAATTGAGCATTTCAAACTTTTGCACAGTGCCAAAGAAAGATCTGACTGGCAATAACAATATCAGAAAAAAATATATTTAACCATGTCTTCTCATGCAAACACAACTGATACAAGTGGGTTATTTTGTTGGGATTATTGCTGTTGTAAACACTAATCAGATATATTTATTAAGAATAAAACGGAAGCTGTGAGCATCCAGAACCTGAAGTGTCGTTGGCTGCACATTCACTACAGGTTGTCAGCTTTTAAAACAACAGTTAGGGTAACTAAAAAAAAAAAAAAAGTAAGACAAACAATACCACATGTTTTTGGTCAACAAAATCTATTGAACAAATATCATAAGAACAAATTAAATAAAAGCTGATTGAAAGCACAGGGGGGGAATATATGTGGCGCAAGTGTTTGAGCAGGAGCCACTTTTTACACTGGCAGCCTAAATGGAGCTTATCACAGCAAAGGGATTGCATGTCCTGGCATGGCTTAAGATGGAATAGTCAATGACGTGAGTGAGTCTATTGCAAAGCTATACAGAGAAGCCCTTTTTCCTCAAAAATTGGCATCTAGTGATGCAGCTGCATTCCACAAAATTCCAGGTAGGTGCTGCAAAGCATGCCCACAAGTATCCATGATGGCTTGCTGGGAGGGAAAACAAGTCAAAGAAAAGACAATGTGATAGGTTCTAATTGCTTCAAAATGTCCTGAAGAAGACCCCCTATTATCTATTTAAATCGGCTGATAATGGGAGGCTAGAAGGAGGAGAAGGGGGAGGCGGGTGGGGGCCTAGGCAGAGGGTGAAAGCTATCCTCTGCGCTGCTGTCGCCTCATTATTTTCCGGCTTGACGGACGCCCGCGCTCAACCCCTGGATGAATGGCCCTGTGCTGAATAAGTTATTGCCAGACACACAAAGGGAAGAGTGCGCTCCACAAACAACACGGCACTACTGCAAAGCATGAATCTCCTTTTTCCTTTCCTTCTCGGTCCCCCCCCCCCCACATGCGCACACACCCACCACCCTCCCTCCTGCTCCCTCTAGACGAAAGGCAAGGCCTGCCACAGACTGAGATCTCACCTGTAATTTCTACAGAAGCTCACAGTAGGTGGGGGAAAACATAAGGGATATAATAAAATGAAAGGCAGGAAGGATACCAGCATCTATGTTTGCTGAAAAGGAACATACTTTCATTCCTTCATTTTGTTTCATCCCTTTTTTTTTTTTTTTGTTTTTATTTTTTTTTTGTTTATGCAGCTCCTCAGTAAAGACAGGGACCTCCTTTGGACAGCATCTGAAGATGTGTGAGAGGATGTTTTTTATTCGTAAGACGAGACCCACAGCATGATCAATGAAGATGTTTCAGCTTCATCTGATGTTTATTTTGTTGGGACTGCCGGGGCTTGGTATATCAATTCAAGATCACCTCTACACAACACTCCCATGGGACACAGGTGTGACAGGATTCCCTATAGCTGCTAAATGGGTGCAAGAAAATACCTACAACCAGAAACGGCCCATTCCCAAATGATGACGGGGACGACATGCTTCACATCTGCCAATTTCTCACCCTTCCTATCACTCAAAAGTATAAGTGGAACTTTTGGACAGGAGAGCCTCTTTCCCTTCTGACGGGGATATCAGAGGGTGCCGTGGCCCGACAGGCGCTCGACGGCAGATCAAACAGGGCGGGTACCCTTGGAGTGACACCTGGAGCCACTTCAAGGGATGAGAGCGCCACTGATCTCCAGTCATCTCGTCAGAACGACAGTCTGTCAGGGTTAAAGGAGGGGAAAAAAGAAGCTCTATCACCTAAGATGGCATGAGCAAGGTTGAACGAAGCGTCGCCTCAATGTCGTGGCTAGATGACCTTTGAGTATTGGGAGAAGTGATGGTGCAAAGACTGTTTTTGTTGTTGTTGTAATGCTGAGGATCAACTTTGAGGAAACAATCCAGCTAAATGTACCAATGGAAAAGTCTAACTCAAGAAATATCCATAGTTTCTGCTTTTCTCTTTTCTTTTGACTGGAAATGCCAACTACCTTGAAATGAGAAAAACCTATACTTTAAGTCATATTTAAAGCAAGTTATATGTCTCCAACTTTTACTTGAGTTGCTTTAAAAGAACATCTCAATTCGAACACATGGAAAAACTAGATTTCAACTGTGCTGTGACCTATCAAAAAAACCAAAAAGACAGAAGCCCACTATGGGCTGGATAATAGAAAAAGGGAGATATGTAGAGAGAAAAAGGAGGCTTTGGCAGCCAGTTAAGCGAGTCAATCCTCAACAGACAAATGCATCCCTTATATAAAACAACAACACGTCTTTGCCCTTGTCAACAACCCCTTCCTCTACAGCCCTGGCTTCTGTGTCTTCTTTCTGGAGAAAAAAAAAAAAAAAAACGCGTACCATCAGCACTCTCTAATAGGCGAGGTGTAGGAAAAGAGAAAAAGACAGATAAAGAAGGAGGGAGAGTGAGAAAGAGAGACTGGTGGCAGTGGTGCTTGTTTGGCTCAGGAGCACTGAGTAATGAGGCTGAGGCGCACCCTGTTATTGTCCCAGCAGCCTGTAGCCACAGACATCCACAGACACACAGGAATAATGAAAAGTATCAGCTATCTCAAAACAAGACACTTATCTGACATGCAACGTCTAAACAGCAAAGTAGCACGTAAAAAATCATCCAAAAAGTTGATTAACATTAAAATCTATCATATGCAAAAAGCTCTGCTCTGCTTTGATGTAGAACATTTCGCCTTGGTGAGTTAAACATCACAGTGTCATTTTAAATCTGTTATGTAATCCTGCATATCTCTGTATAATTAAGATACTGCATCTCTTCCTTAAAGACTGAATGATTCTTGGTGTACAGTAGTACATCATCTAAAAACAGTACAAAGCTGTTGTTTTCTTACTAAAGCAAAAGTCAATATTGCCAGACCTGGAATGGCCCACAAAGGCCAAAAACAACTTTGTACCAATGACGATATGGTCCTTTCAGTACTTCTATCAGCAGTTACTAACAACATAAACAGCTCTGCTGTATGCTTGCATGCTAGCCCCGTTTTTCTAAACATATCAAACAACAGCTGCGTACACCTTGATATGTACTATAAAGTTTATCTGGGGGTTGCCAAGAGGACACACACGATTCATGCTTTGGCACTTTGCTCCTTTGCCAAAAGAAAGAAAAAAAAAAGAGCAAACTGGACATAAAAACAACAACAACAACAACAAAAACACAGAATGTCTCCCTAGAGGGAGCAGAAAAGGCCAGGGGTGGGATTGACCCAGAGGGATGCAGCAATGTGAAGGGGAGGGATGGTTTGAGTGGGGTGGTAACGATGCCAGGATGAACAAATTGCAAAGCAAAGGGAATTTGTTTAAATGCAGTACATGGAATTATTGTGGCAGCAACACAGAGAGGAGATCAGAGAGTGGGATCCACTGGGAGAGATCAGCCACTCTCGGGACGAGAAAAAAAAAGGAGTGATGGCTACTGTGATGAGTTCAGCTGTAATACAAAGTAAACCATAATGTAAAAACAGGGCAAATATGTCTTACACGATAAATGTTGAATATACTCCAATAAAATGTGAGTTTGACAGACTTTATGTAGCATGGATGCTACATCTAAACATCAACAGAACTTAAATTAGGAAAGGTGTTTGAACTTTTTTTAGGCATCAGTTCAAATAAAAATGGTTTTTTTAACTTGAAAAAAAAAACAACTTTAAAAACACCGCAAGACTTAGTCCAAATGCAACTCACTGATACAGCTGATTTAGATTAACTATGTCACCAGCTTAACTTACAGCTATCACAAAATGAAGCACTTTTTGGGGGGGACATGTACTTAATCCTCTCGGCTCACAAAAGTGCTCAAACGTTGGCTAAATGGGTCAAGCAAACAAGAAACAACATTTTTTAGTGATTTACAAAAGCAGACGCTTTTTACTCTCTTACAAGCCAAGATGACTTATCCCTCCTCTCTTAGTGATATTAACCTTTGTAAACAGCACCATATTTGTACTTAATTTGTCACATGTAAAAACTGGTTAAAATCCAAGATAAGATCCTGGCCACATATTAAGGAAGGCTGTCATGCACAGCTTAAGAAAGGAAGTTAGTGTCTTGGTAACAGAGCAGTGGCAAAAGCCTGCAAGCTACTGCATCATCTTCACCCCAGTTTGTAGGCTGATCTCTTAATCAGTGTCCAGAGTGTGCATGAGTCCTCCTCTGAAGGCTGAGGCTCTGTCCATCCTGCTGCCCGTCAGTACTGCCAGTCTCAGCCATGAATATGGAGCTGTTCTGTGGCTGGGAGCTTGCTTATGTTTTCTGTCTGATATCTAGACCCCATTCCCATTTCAAAGGGAGGTCCACCCGGGGCCTTGACTTTTTGATCTGCTTGGCGACTGAGCCGACCACCTGCATGTGGGATCAGCTGCCAGCGAGAGCAGACAACCCCTCTGCTTCAAAATATACATCCTCCCCCCTTCATCCTCCCTTCACTGCATCATTGCCCTTCACTGTACCCCCTCCTTCCGTGAAGCTGCCAGGAGCCCCAGTGGTCCTAACTGGGTCTGGAGCTGCATCCCATTCCCAACTGTTCTGACCATGGGTGGGTGAGATGCTTGAGATGTTTCGTATAGCAGCGGGCAGGATCTTGCTATAGTCAGAGGGCAACCCGGTATTTATGAGAAATCACAGTGTCAATGCACCACAGAAAAACTACCCATGCCCTATCAAAAGGTCTGTGGCTTTCCTAATCAGTGACAGTAATCCACAGTATGAGCTGTGACCCCAATGAACACCTTCTGTAACCAGCTTACTTGCAATATATATATATATATATATATATATATATATATATATATATATATATGTGTGTATATATATATATATATATATATATATATATATATACCAAATCAAACCATCCAGTAGCTTGATGAAAACGGACACCTACATTTGCAAAACCAGTTACAGCCTCACAGCACAACCAATTAACACCTATAAGTGTTTTATACTTATCAGCCCCACTGACAGTGAGGAGTTTCACAGTCTGTAAGTTGTAACAATTTAATTTCAAACAAAACAACAGCTATTACAGATGTGCATGTTTCTTTAAAAAAGTGATACTCACATAGTCTGAAAGTTAATTAGCTTTCTTGAACCATGGCAGCTAGCTTAATGAGTGTCTAATTGTTTCCCAGCAGGGGTGACAGCCATAAGACCATAAGGACATTTTTAGGAGAGGTGCTATTATAGTGTGCTATATCAAAAACAAACAAGGATCTTGTGGAAACAGCACTTAGAGCCAAAGTGTTGACATATCATAATACAGTCTAAACTGTAGCTTAAACAAGAATAAAATGTTGGCTTTGAAATTTGGTTAACTGTTTAAACTAAAGAGGAAGAAGGGGAAAAAAAAAAGATAAAACAAGTCACGCAACTCTACCTCTGGTTTATGACACCAGGATAAATTGTTTCACTCACCTACAAGTCTTTTGGGCACTTCTTTTGTAGCTTTTATAAACAAGTAAAGAATGACAACGCAAACAACTCTCAGAACAAGTTCAATCGCTCTGACATTGAAAACAAATAAACAATTAATCAAAAAGCAGAATGCCAGGAGGGACCCATGGTTGGGAGGAAGGGGGTAGAGGGGGAGTTCAGGATAATGAAATGAATGGGGAATTAGGAACAATTTCCTAAAAGGGGGTGGTGGAGGAGGCCATTATTCAAGCATCCTGCACATAATTCTTGCTCACAGTTCTGCATCTCTGGTTATAAATTACTTCAGATTTGATGTCTCTAGTACGCAACCTTAAGACAACAACAGAAAGTGCTTTCTTTTATTTGAACAATGGAAAAAAGACATGTTAAATAAAGAGGAGGGGGCTGATCCCATCAAGCAGAAAGGCAGGCAGTAGTGGAAGAGGTTCGCAGACAGACCACACTTTGGAAAGCCCTCATAAATCCTGATTTGTGCGGGACACTAACCAGAGAAGCAGTGGCACATCAAGACGGGGGGGGCTGAGGAGAAGGGGGGTGGCAGCATGCCTCTTAAAATGCTACATCTGATTAAGTCTTCCCATTAGGTGACAGCTGAACTTTAACATTAATATGATAATATTGAAATAAGTGCGTGTTATTTACTTCAGCACCAGAGGGGGTGGAGGGAGGAAAAGAAGGAGGAGGAGGGAATGATGAATGATTTCTGGACAGCTTGGGGTGACATGCCGCGCAAGTTGACCCCCCCCCCTCCTTTCCCATAATCAGACTTGACAAAATGGAGACATATGCAGAAATATTGGTTACAGTCGGCATCACAGCCCTTCTCAGGCCTTCCCTCTCTACTATCTGCCGGCCGCCCTGTGAGCCGCCCTGCAAATTGTCTATGGGCACTGAAGCATCTATTTCAATTGGCACTTCCTTCCTGCCCAAGGATTTTACATTTAGTCGGTGTCATTTACATATTACTCTTAATCAAAATCCACAGCGGGCGACACGGAGAGGAAAAAAAAAAGAGAGCAAGAAACAAAACCATGGCGTCACGGATCAGGGGTAAGCACACAGGCACTTTATGAAATGGAGATGTGACAAGGCATTATGGTGAGTGTGTGTGTATGCGAGCGCGACCGTGTCCATATGTGTGTAATAGAGGGCGTGCACATAAGATAATGCAAGGCCTATTGAAGTATTCGCGTTTGAATGCTTGTGTTTGTGTCATTGTTGGGGGCTGTCTTGTGCATAAAGTAGTAAGCAAGAGAAACAAAGACAGCGAGTTGGATATGAGCAGTAAGTGCATTTTGTGAAAAACAAAGGGAAAGAGAAGAAGAGAATGGAGACATGTACAGGGCGCACTTGCCTCTTGCAGGCTTTTTACTGCAGGATGCTTTACTGGCTGTTCTTTTCTCCATTTACCCAGCACCAACACAATGGCATCAGCCCAAACAGCCATTCTATTTAGTCTAGCTATAAAAAGGAATAATATTTTATGGATAGGATTTTTTAGTAGGAGGAATGGAAATTTAATTAAAAGGGAATTGTAAAAAAATATAAGGGAAAAAAAAGAAACAAAAAAAAAAAAAAAAGCAATTAGCGAAGTGCTCCCCTCTAAAATCGAAGGACAAAAAAAAAAAAAAAAAAAAAATAAAAAAAACAACAATCCTGTTTAATTATTAAAACAATTGATAAAGGAAACAAAAAGCAAATTTTAAACTATAAAAATACTGTATATTTTTAAAGATAATGTGTTATTTGAGTGATGTTGGTGAACAAACAGCTGATTAATATTTACCTCAGTGCAACAAGTAATTGAACTGTTACTGTATCAGCTTTCATTTTTTTCCTCTCCCACTCATCCACATTGTGGAAGCACAACACACACAAAAAGGTGCAGAAACAGTGTCCATACCTGCCTCTTACCTTCTCAGCATGCCGGTAAGGATGCGAGAACTCTTGCCCAGGTTGGCGTCGGTTTCTCTCAGCTGGGAGGACAGAACCAGAGAAAGCATGCTTTTAGTTCTGAATGAGAGCTGAACAATGCTGTTAAAAAAGTCAGTGAACAAAGTAAAAGGGTCTAAAACAATGACAGGTACATGACTCCGATGATTTCTGTCAACTGAACGCAAACAACTTGTTCTTCTCAGGATTCATTTTGTTGTTAAACAAATCTTGTGGATGTACATATAAGTTCTCAAAAGCGTCGAAGCTTGAAATAAATCAGAAGTCTTATATCAATTCATACACGCTGTCCTGTATAAGACAGACACACAGTAGATATAGTGACGTCACTGATTAGTTTCTAGCACACCTTTAAGCATTTAAGCTGTGACCATCTTGAATTTTTAGAAGGTGGCATGCATGGGAGAGACCTGAATGAGAACCAGTGGGGTAGTCTATGCTTTTTGTGCAACTCACCTGTCACTCAGAGGCTCCAACCATGATACATTAGAGAACAAATTCATTTGTTGTCAGAGAAAGGACAAATGTGTTGCAAAGATAAAAAACCCATTTTTTCTAGCATATTATAAGTGTTTATCGGTGGTATTTTACACTGAAGTCTCTGGGGACTGACTCAGGTGTTCATTTAAGAAATTGCACTTTATTCATTAATTTATTGCTTTGGAAGAATTCATTTTCAATTCATTGTTGAGGACGGCAGCTCATACCGGGGGCAGTCATTCTTATTTTTCTGTCAAAGCATCCTTTAAAAATCTGTCTTCAGATGTTTCTTGGCTAAACACTTCAGCTTCTGACTGTTATTCAGGAGTGACTGTAAATCTCCTGCCCTTAATGGTCATTCCTACACCCCTGTAGACTCTTTGTAAGAAAACATTTGACTGACTAGTTCAAGCATCTTCAGAAATGTTTCAGTCTTCTAGAAAGTAAAGCACTTTTTAAAGCAATTTACATCCGTCTGATACAGTTCAAACTAATAATTACCAACACTAATATATGGTGTTGTCACTTTGGCAGCACAATAATACTCAAACACCTAAAGATTACCTAAAATGATTAATACAATAAGCATTCAATTTTTTTTTGTAGAAATATGCATGAGATTAATTATAAGGTTAGAGCTTTTACCAGATATTTTCATATAGTAAATACATAAGTAAGATTTTTATTTAAGTGTCCTGCACACCAAGGTGCCCAGCCCTCATGGGCTTACAAAACACTCAAATACCGTACATCACATATTTAAGTACAAGATGGTCAAAAAGAAAAAGCCAATACACATAACCAATACTATACTGGCAGTGTTTCAAGAGTACAGAATTCTCTTACGCTTCTGCTATGCCAACTCCAGGAACTTGTCTAAAGTAAATACCTCCTCCATAAACAACCAACCTGACATCAATCATTCAGACATCCAAAACAGATCAGGGTTCTTCTCTTGATTTTTTTCAAACAGAACAATTCTTAAATCATGATAAAGTGGACAGTGAAACACAAAATGAAACTCATCTTTCACAACATCCAGGTCACAAAGCACACACAATCGCTGTTCTTCAGGGACACCTGATATACAAGTGGTGTGCACAGTGACAACTCATCCACTATTCATATAATTAAAAGTTACAGAAAGAAAGAAATATTTCATTTTGCTGTTGAACTTTTAAGCAACCGAGGAAACGGTTTTACCAACAACAAAAGCCTTCAAATAAATCTTCCAACATAAGTCATCACAATTATTACACTATTACTGCATGCTTTCACGGCTAAATTTTGCATTGATTTGTAAAACTGGGCTTAAGGCTAAGTGATCCTTTTCACCCAAAGTAGTTGGTTGCCAGCTGTAGATGAATCAGAGAATTCATGAGCTTGCTGCTTTTACATTCACGTTACTTGTTTATCTGTCGAGACATAACCTCCCTCTAAAAAGCTGCTGATTTATCCAAAACTAAAGCTAAAAACTATGTTAGCCTCTACTGTAGTTAAATCCCGAAGTCTAAACCAGCTGTCAGCGGGAGCCGTTTAAAATACACCTTCTAAGACAAGTCGCTGGAATGGCCTTCTGTTCATCTTGTTGGAGAGTAACAGAAGACCAGTGTAGGAAAATGAAAAAGAGGGAGATTTAGTTATGACTTATATTGCAGGCATACGGTGTCCTTGAAGGCATCCTTGAAATAATGATCGTGGCTATTCAGGACTAATTGCTTTGGATATTTTCCTTTTCTTGCTCCATTTTCTCTCTTCTTTCTCGTTGCTTTTTCTTCCCTTCTGGGGTCACAGGAATGTTTTCATTCCATGTTATTATCAGATGCACAAACCTTTACAGTAAAATGAAGAAAAAGAAAAAGCTGCCACAGCACTGAATGAGCTGCCACTGACATCTACCTGTGGTTGCATTACCAGAGGATGACGGGGGAGCGACATCTCAAAATGTTTCTCTCTGTAGTCAGCAGGGAGGTATTCAACTTCATCTTTCTCTAACATAATGACTGCTTTCCTAATAAATACACAAGTTTTGATTAAATTATTATTCTGTTGTGTATTTTGGTTTTTAATCCCTCGCTTTCACGTATGTTCTCTCTACACCCCCAGCAGCACTTTTTTTCCCCCCATCTTTCCTGGCTCATCTTGCAGTCATCTCTCTTCTCTTCCCACCCCTCCTTTACTGCTACTTTCTTCCTCTTCTTCCATCTTTCCTTCCTTCCCTCTGGCAGCCTGAGCTGGTGCGATACAAGCCAGGGATACATGTGGTACAGGGTAGGAGGTGGGGGACCTGGGATTTTGGCCCTCTGGCAAAGACAACAAGTCCATCAGTTGCCTGATGTCTGCCTCAGCCCATGGATCTGTCCCCTAGACACTTCACACTTTCTCCCAAAATACATCTCTCTTTCTTTGAATCACCCCATGTTTTCACTCCTTCCCCCTCCCTCCTGCCCCCTCTACAGCCTTTTACCAAATCTGCCTTCCTCCTTAACCTGAAATGGAAACCAAGTGAAATTTGTGTGCAGTCAAAAGTCTAAAATTAACAGTGGTTGCCTATAAAGAGAACAGGAAGACGGTTTTTGCCTGACTTCCGCTTTTCCACACACAACTCAAAACCAGAACAATCTGCAAGGACAACCTTGATCATTTTCCAGTAAAAAAAATGGATGCAAATACTGTTCCCACTGATTCCCAGAATCCATAACCTCTTATTATTATTACTAATAACCTCTTATAAAGTATATTGTGAAATTGATAGCTGTCTGCAGCATTGTGAATTTTCTACACTGAGGGGGTGAATACATTTCTACAGTATCTATAACCTCTCTATCTATCTATCTATCTATCTACCTCTATCTATCTATCTAATCTATCTATCTATCTATCTATCTATCTATCTATCTATCTATCTATCTATCTATCTACCTACCTACTTGTGGTAAAATAACTCAAAAGCAAACTAGTTATAGGTTTAAGTTTTGATGTATTCTTTAATTGTGTTGGTTAACTTAAGGTAATGCATCAATAGAAAAATATATAGATCTGTTAAACAGAGAGAAAACAAAAAAAGGGAAATGTTGTGATCTGCGAGCATCTACAGAAAATCCACAGAACTAAATTTGATCTGGGGGTAAAAATTCATAATCTGTGCATATGAGTTTCTGGGGGGTACCCTGCTTTGACCCGATTAAATGCAGAGGTAGGCTCCAGCTCCCCACAACTCTGAATTTTTGACTGATTTTTGAAATTTTTGACTGTTATTGTAAGGTGGGCAAGTTTGAGGTAAACTAAGATAGAAAATAATCATAATACTTTTGGCATATTGCCCACCCCTATATACAAGTAAATTTCTGTGTATATATTCACGGACGTGATCTGTTTAAAGGCAGTAAAGGGGATCCTGGAAAAACAGTTCCAGCAAGCTACATTTAAAAAAATACATCCCTGCTAAACCATGCCTCCAGAACACAGGAGTGTGTGTGCCGATGGTTGTCAGCGAAGATAACCAAGAACAGCTGAGTGGCTAGCTTGTTAGCTTCCCAGTAAACAGCAGAGGAACAGTCGAGTTTGATGGACATAATAATCATTAAATCAATAAGCTTGGGCCGTTAGCAGCCCCATCCAATGAAATGAACTTTCATTTTTCAATTTTCATTCCTGTCCGTTCCACAGGTGATTATTCTTTTAATTTTTTGTGACAAAACATTAAAGTGATTGGCTGCAATCAGGGTGTGAAGAAGACTTAAGCAAAAATACTCCTGGAAAACATTATCCACCCTTCCTTTAACACAAGAAAGTTGAAAACTAAGAGCTTCCCCTTCATTCTTTCATATTGGTTTGCCCACAAACTGTTTTTAAATCGCTCTGTGTGTGTGTGTTTTGTGTACATCTGATGGGGGAGGTTAAGTAAAGGAGACTCGTGGGAAGAGGGGAGAAAGAGAGAGCAAAAAAAAAGAAAAAGAGAGCTCAGGTACTCTCAGTAGACACCGTGGACCGTTTTGAAAGGAGATGTTTGATTTCCTTTGAAATCGTCTGCGCGAGGCCCAGTGCCATGTTGTGATCTTTAAGCATTCTGCATTGAGTGGGCCAACAGGGCTGGGCCCCCTTCCTATGTTTGGTCTTCTCTGTCTCTACCTACCTGTCTGTTTGGCAGGATGAATGTTAGGAGAGGTGGCAGTAGGGATGGAGCAGAGGAGGGGTGAAGGGTAAAAGGAGGACAGGAGAGGAAGGACAGCAGGAGGGAAAATTAACCCCATTCAAAGGTAAGGGAAGGAAGGAAAAAGTCCTGGAGAAAGGCCACAAAGGAGCTGATTATACTTTACTGGATGTGGAAAGATATGCTCCGTGGTTTTTAATTAAGCCAAGGCAAAGCGTCCAAATTCAATCTGTGACGTGTCTAAAAATATCTGCTGAACAGCAAAGCAGCGAGACGCCTAAATACTGTAGGTGCACAAGTTTCCTTGTCAGATGCAGTCGTGCTGACTCATTGTGAGCACAAGTTTGCCCCAAAAGTGTTTGTTTACTTGACATAATCAAAATGTGCTAAACGAGGACAGTGTTGCTAACCAGCTGTCGCTCCTTAC
This sequence comes from Atherinomorus stipes, assembly GCA_023101725.1. Classification (NCBI taxonomy): domain Eukaryota; kingdom Metazoa; phylum Chordata; class Actinopteri; order Atheriniformes; family Atherinidae; genus Atherinomorus; species Atherinomorus stipes. Next base: position 440,792 of record JALJCO010007119.1, read on the forward strand.
GGTTTTGCACACACTTGTTAGAACAGATGCATGAGTTTGTGCAGGTGGCAGGTGTGTACTCACCCGTTCTCTGGCTCGCTGTATCTTCTCACGGTCAGTGTGTAGATTGGCAAGAATCTCTTGTCCCACTTGTTCTGCAAAAGAGCGTGCAGTGTGAGAAAGCTGAAAGTCCAGCTGCTGCACAAATACTGTTGTTCATTACAATGAAAAAAGCAGTAACAGACCAATATTTTCATCTTTTTGTGTAGTTTTGTGAGTAAAAAGAGCATGAATGTGTACTAAAGATGTCTGCATGTTTGCTGGAAAACTCGTGCATTTCCCGTTTTCAGTGACAAAGCCTTTATTTGCTCTCACAGCATTCAAGTGGTTCTCAAAACTGCTCCACTGGGAATTCAGACCATTTCTTTTCAGTGATCATGTCCGGGATGGTCCTTTGTCTCAGCGGGATTCAGGTCTGAAATCTGGTGAGGTCACTCCTAAATGTTTGTATACCATTTTTTTTTATTGAACATCTTGGCTGCATGCTTCAAATCATCATCTTGTTGAAAGGTGAGGTGCTGCCCAAGGCCCCAGTTTTACAGGTTGCCTGTTTTTGTCCAATAGAATCATAATATATCCTTATCTTTTTTTCCCTAGGTTTCATCCAAGATTCAAGAATGACAACCTAGGCCATCACAAGGAAAATTAGCAACTTTGATGCCAAAATTTTGATGAAGAGACTAACACTGCGCAAAGATAGTCTCTATGGATCCTGCTCAAGGAAGATTTACATCTACAAGACAAGACAGAAAAATATCTCACCTGGACAGAGGACAAAAATCCTGAGCATTAATTCTGACGTTAGGTGAGATAAAGACAGACACAGCAACATCCTTTTAATTAAGTAAATAAAGTTAAAGCATAAAATCCTAATCACACCATCCTAACAATCTAAGCACAGCAGTGGGAATATAATGCTTTGGGTTTTCTGTTGAAGTAAACAGCATCATCAGAAAAAGTTGGTCCTGAATGAGGACCTGGATCCCACTGAGAATCTGTAGGGGGGAATTCAAATGAGCCGGTCAACTTCAAAGATCTGGAGTTTATTGCAGAGGAGGAAAGCAACAAAACCCCAGTGAAGGCATGAGAAGAAAAACATTATTGCAAATCATAAGAACTCTTATTATTGTTGAAAATGATTTTTTCTTTAGCTCAAAACTGAATAAGTTAAAGTTTTAATGACCAAGAAAAAGAAGTCCAGTCGCCTTTATTCCGATTCTTAGGATTACCATGACCTGGATGACTGAGTATCTACACCAACAAATGGTTAAGGAAATACAAAACAAAAAAAATAGTCATTTTCTTTGTACACTTGTATAGTGGCTTACTGCTTTACTTTTGTCTCATGAGCCACTTTCAGACTTACATTGTGGAACATGAGCGGTAAAGTCCATCTGCTCTTTAAACGGACTCGTCTTTTCAAGCATGCCGCTTCCTTGAGGACTTATCGCATCTCGGGCGCTTTCAGACATCAGGAAATGTTGCAGAAAAGTCCCCACTCTCCCTTCAACTCAGTCCGGAACATTTTCTTGTGCATTCAGCCAAAACTCAGCAACATTTCCGCTCATGTGACATGGGGTCCAGCCGGTACATGTCCGCTACATCTCCGAGGTAAAAGACCGGAACACATGTCTGAATGCAACATTATAAGGGACAGAGTCCGCAATATTACCGCTTTTCAGTGCAAGTCTGAAAGGGGATATACTGTCATTTCCAGCACAAGCTGACCCAAACAATAAGTCACTGTGCATCAAATCTGGCAGACGAATGATTTTTTTAAAATTTTAAACAGTCTTAAAATATTCAAGCTATTAGACACAAAGGTCTTAAGAACAATACTACACCATTCTGTGAGTGGGGCCCACTCAGCCAATGTAATATTCATTAATCTTGTTTTTTCAAATGCCTCCTGTCAGTTGTAAATGTAAACACATTAATACAGCTATAAAACATCTCCAATGAGGCACACAGCAAGCTTGGCAGTGGTCACTGTAGTTTTTCTGCACCTCAGGGTTGGATATGAAAAGAGAAAGCAAAATAAATCATAAAAAAGTCGCCTCCTCCCACTAATACCAAAATCCAAATACTGCCATCAATCAAGGGAACCATACTACAGAATTAGTGTTTAAAAAGAGGGAGGCAGAGGATGAATCAGGGAAAAAAATGAAAAAAAAAGTGAAAAATCTTTACACGGATCAAAGACAGGCTTTCAAGCGCACCAAACAAATCCAGAATAAACAACACAGTTGCTGACTGTATTACACTACACAGGTGCCGCACACCAAAGGGCCCACGTGCTGAGCGCCTGTTTGGGGGGAGCAGTGCAAAAATGGGCTACATCTGGCAGCTAAACAAGAGAAAAGAGAGAGAGAGAGAGAGAAGGATACAGAACCATAGACAGAGAAAGGGGCTCAGGGAGATGTAGAAAAAAGAGAAAGCACTGTCAAATGAGCGACATTCGTCTCCCATTCATCCCATCCTTTTACTCCCCTACACTGTAAGTGACTCAAATCTGTCTCTTCCTGCCTTCATTACTTTCTAATCTGGGATGAGACAGATTGAAGGATACCCAGATTAAACAGTGCAGTCAGACAGTCACATGTGACAAATAGGGCAGATTAAAAGACTGAGTGCAGGTATTAATAACCATAAAAATACAAGCCCTCCCCCGTCCCGATTGGAAAAGAACAAGGGATAAACAGGAAGGGAGTTGAAGTGGAAATCTTCTGTTAAAAAGACAAATAAGCACATCTATCCATCTCTGTCAGGGTGGTGGCTTTATTTCTTTATTTCTTAAATAAATGAGTGTGACAAGCACTGCAAAAGCAGTTTTGGGGGATTTTCTTTTTTTTTTTTTTTTTTTAACGGAAGGTGCATCACTGAAAGATTTTCCATGTGTGAAAAGATGGATGATATAATGGGGAAAGGGGCCTCTAAAGGTATATTACTCAAAGTACTGAACAATTATCGCACATATTCTGGAAAGAACTATGATTTGTAATTATGGATCCATAAAATATGAGTAGTCTGGGCAGCTTCATCTCAATCAACACCGCTGAACATTTCTATATAAAAAGGTGAAATCTAACAATGGCTTGAGAATAACAAGAAAAGGGAGAAACCTTACAAAATTTTGTCTTTTGTACAAAGCTGCATGGAACTTTTTTTTTTTTTTTAAGAGTATCTGGTACTAAATGCACATTTTTGCTGCAAAGCGAGACTTTTCTACAATCCAGAAAACTGTTTTCACCTGAGCTGAGACAGTTGCATTATTGTATCATTTGAGATGTCACACACATTCTAGCCATTAAAACAAATTATAAGGGACTGAAGATGTAACATTTGCGCAAAAGTGCCATTTTGAAAAGAGAAGCATGATGACAGAGGAATGAAATCCTTTGCAGTCACCAGAATATTCTTTTAAGCTGGCTGTCAAAAAGGTTTTACTATAGCTTGTTAAGATAAACATCTTTCTTGCATGTGTGGTCTCTCCCCAGCCCTCCAAAATTTCTCATCATTCCTTTATGGGCTTCTCCCACCACACTGGGCTCTCCCAAGGGAATGTATGGTGTTTATTGACTATGATGTATCCTCCCTTGTATCACTCAGTCCTCAATATTTATCTACATTTTCATTTATCTTCTGTTACGTCCCACTGACCAGTGTTCTGCATGAGATTTCATCATTTACTGGTAAAAACAAAAAACAAGAATTCTTACGAGCAAGAATAATGAATGGCTCCCCAGGCAACAAACGCTCCCATTCTGTGGCGTGCATCCCAATATCATCGTGTATTAGATGAGTACTGGAAAACAATTGGCATATGCCACAATAAAACACAACAAGCTGTCTTTTAAGAATTCAAGAGTTTGAATTTTAGTTAAAAATGACCTGCAATCTCAAGTTACTATTGTGATGTAGCATTTTAAAAACTGAAATTAGCACAGTATTTAACATCTAAATGTAAATAAATAAGACAAGCACAAATCAGGGGGTTGCAGATGAAAAAAAGAAAAGCGCTGTTGATAAAAACAACTCAGAGGAAAAATATTCAATGTTACAGCCACCGACTTGTTGCTCGTTAGTGTATAAAATATTCCCCGCTTGTATAAACGGCTATTAACAATTTAAATAACCCTGGCCCGGAGGCCTTGCTCCGACTCTCTTGTTAAAGATTCCCATCCCCCAAAGGTCCATTTAACAAGCCCATTATTCCATTACATTACATTTACATCAGCACCAGAGCCTAATTCAACTTGTTCCTCTAATGTAAATGCAGAAAAAAAAAATTGCACTGAAAAACTAAACGGTGAATTCAGATGGAGGGGAACATAATGTCTACTTGAAGAATACCTTCTTATGAAAACATGGAGAAACTTGTGACATTGCAAAGCCCAGCTCTGTTTCATCACATCTACTTGGTTGAAAGTAAAAAGATGGATGAAACATCCTAATTTTATATAACAACACAAATCAACAACACAAAACAACCAAGTGTAGGAACTAAAATGTATCCCCTTCTGATTCCTGAACAGAGCAGCAACAATCACTCAAGAATCAGAAACATAATCATCAACTCTCTCCAACATTTGACATTTTAAGGACAAAAAACAGTCTAACTTCATCACATCCAGCTTTTCAGTTTAGTTTGGGACAAAGTTGAGGACAAGCAAACACCCTGGACTGGACAAAACACAAGACTGATTCCACTTGCTTGCAGATTTCATGTTTAGGCTTGTAAATCCACAACAATAGATACTGAAAAAACTGGTCAGTGATGACTGGAGTTCTGGCAGCAGCGGGCTCTGCAGATCCTGAGAGTTCACCGAGTCAGCACACACAACAAACTACTACTTGTGTTCATAATTGAGATGTCAATATTATGTCTTATATGAAGATTAGCATTTGGATTCAGCTTTTCAGTATCTCAAACCTTAGTTTACTTCTTTACAGGTTTGATAACAAAAGCATCTTTATAAGAGATATATCAGCAGAAGGAAGCACTTTTGTAGCTTTAAAAAGAGACTGATTACTCTTAATCTTGTCCCTTCTTTCAAAGACTTGGAACTAATACTAATTTTATCTATTTATTAGTCATTACCATCTACTGTACAGCAAAAGAAACTTGCAAAATTCCATTAAATATCACTACATTCATTTCTTTATATTTTATCAAGTGATTTAAAGTTGAAATCAAAAGAAAACTAAACTTTAATTTGAATTTTAAAGCAAAGATGACAAAATAATGAGACATTTACAGTAAACTCACTGACTTATTTGTTTTTTCTGTTTGTTCTTTGGTACAAAGAGGATTTAGAACAGGAGGTGATGAAATATGACTGAAAATTTGAGCGGTGCTTTAAGAGTAGGATAACTGTCTGATATAACAGAATCGTAAAATGTTAAATTTAGTCGCGCTTTATCAACAATGCGGTGATATTAATCTGCTTATTAGTTTATGCATCAACATATTTGACTTCTGACTTTGTTAAACACAGAATACAAACCGTCATTTTTCCTTCCTGCTTTTGCTGCAACAGCTGTGTAACTTTTTCAGCCTGCTAGGAACAAATCACTGTGATTGGTCATTTGATCCCAACTCCACCTGTTGTACACGAGCGTGTAAATACCCAGAGCCCAAAAAATCTGGGTGGCTACATCTCCATTAGGGTTAATTAAACCAGATGTTTATCAACAGTCATTGTGTTTTACCCCAACATGAGTCTTATATGACAGTAAATTGATAACTTTTGGTTTCGGTAAGGTTTGCTAGAGAACATTAGACATTTCATGACGCCATGTTTTGCTTCTTCTTTTGTGTTTTTGCTACAATTTACATTTTACTACAAAAAACTGAGAAAATAACTGCTCTGAAAGGAACAATTCTGGCAGCATCCACACCCCTATATCATTAAACTTTCTTCAGTCTACGGACACATTTAATTGGAGGTATAATCTATTTTACACAAGCTTTTCCAGAGCAGCTGCATGCTGTTGGAAAGCCTGCCTTTCTCTTTCTGTTGCAGTTTTTAAACTTGCTCCCTCTGTCCCCAGAGCCAAAGGGTACAAGACCTGACAGTAGTGCGCTCTGAGGCTCAGCACAGCTCCTTTTCATTAGCAAGTTGAGACCACTTTTTGAAGGTTACCACACACACTTGCATCCGAACGCAAGCCACACATGCCAACAAACGGGGTATGGAAAACCCATGGGAGAGTTGAGGGGAAGTAAGGAGGATCTCGATAAATGTTAGACCATACATTTTCTTTCTAAACCTCACCATTAGTTAGACACACACACACACACACACACATACAACCACAGAGTACAGAAGTCGGCTTATACACCTGTAACTCCCAGGTGAATAAAGTTACTTGTCTTTGTACACTTTCCAGGATGAGTTGTTTTTTTTTTCTTTTTGGACTTTTCAAGTCTACAACTGCCTGGTGACACACTTTCATCACCCCCCATCAAAGTTGTGCCCACATTGGGATGTATTTGTAATGCTGAGCCCACAGGCCATGAGGCTAGCTCATCCTCACTGAGCGCTAGCTGAAAACGAAGAGGCGCCAACTGCTGGGCCATGAGGGAAATGTTGCATCTGGGGGCTCAGTATTGTTATTTCTGACAAATTACTGGTATCATCCTTTACTGAATGATAATTAGGAATTCATATGGCAAGAAAGGGATAAGTGAAAAGTCAAGGAGATCCCTTTAAGAATGTCGAGCCTTTAAACCTGGTTTTCTTCACCTTGAATGTTTAACATCAATTTCTAATTCACTGAACGCTCAGTGGTAAGATAACATTGAGGTGGTGACCTTAAAGAGTAGGCAAGGCAAGAGATTAAGGACTTAAAAAGCTCCAAATCAAGGAATATTCTGTGTAAGATGAAGCTGGCCCGTTCCAGTCTATCCTGACTTAGCCCAGGCGTCGGCCCTTCCTTCTGCATGCACTTGAGTGGTGGTGGGCAGTCAGGGTGGATTTCTGGGCCCTTTCTTCACTCAGCCAGGCTGTGTTTTATTCATCGCCTGCGCCCTGACCCCACAGAGCTCCTGTTCTGACAAATCACTTCTGATTAAGACAGATCTCTGTTAGTCAGCCACTCAACTTGGCTTATTCATCATTCCACAGAAAATATCCCTCTCTACTCCCCCGTCCCTCCTCCTCCCAGCTCGTTTGCCTGTCCGTCAGACCGAAGCAAAGCACAAAAGAAATTTCCGTTGCTGTTTTAAATGGCTGATTATAGACAATTGGTGGATGGAGAGACGCAAGACCGTCTTATGGGTGATAAGACGCAAGTTTAATGGGTATAAATGACCAGGCCTGTAGGAGAGCAGCTGGTAATAGAACCATTTGTTTAAAGCTGTACCGGGGTGGAGAGACCTGAAAGCTACATTTTCTTTCTATTTGAGCTCCCCCTCCTCTTTTCCCTTCACCTCAACCTCAAAGTCAAATTCTCAGACTGCCAGATTTACATTTTTTTAAACAGCAGAAGTCCCTCCGCACACATACACACACACCCTTTTTCAATGAGAATTGATGAGGCTTGGAAGGGAATAGCTTGTTTTACATTTATGAAATTACCAATACCTACAAGTCCCTGTGGACAAGCTGAATAAATGTTGACACAGTCACATATTACATTGCCTTCCATGAGTTAGTAATAACAGCAGCGTATATGTAATTAACAATGCAGTTACAGTATTCATATGCAAAGTTCTGCAATAATAAATAACAGCAAACTGCTGTGCCAAAGCATCTAGACAGCCACAAAGCTTTTGTGTTAAAATGTCTAACAAACCAGATTAAATTAACCTGAACGACAACCCTACTGGTGGCAAAGGGCTGAGAGGCAGTAGGAGTGAGTGGAGAATGAGGGCTCCTACAAGCAAATTGCTTGGACTTAATCAACCGATCTCACTGAACCATCCAAATGAAAACTAATGGACTTGGATGCTTGCAGTGATTGCCCCGCATGCAACAATGTGCAGGCAGGAGCCGCACTTTCTGAGGTCTTCAATTAAAAAACAGGGAATTTCTACAGACGGCTGGTCAGCGTATACACCTATTCCACCAGCACTCATATCCCGATTGGTCAATTGTGAAACTCAAACAGAGCTGACTTATTAATTCCATTTCCAGCACTGGAAAATGGTTTCTTATGTGTTGATTAAACCTGGTAAAAAATGGTAAAAAATGTATGAAGTGTAGAATTAAAAACTCATATCCGAACGATCTAATTTGTGTATGCATTATTCATAGTGCTGACATTTGTGTCACACAATTGTGTTGGCCAGTGCTACTAAAATATAGAAAATAAATAGCGCATGAATAAAAAAAGAATACTACGACATTTAACTTTATTCAGCTGCAATCAACCTAAGTAACAAATAGAGTTTAAGTGCTACAATTTAAATAATTTCATTTTATTATCAGCTAAGCAGCCATATAAATGATGATGTTTTATGGCCATGTCTATGCTATTGTTACAGATGTGAAAATAAAGACAGCAGAGCAAGAAAAGGTTAGATTTAAAAGAGAAACGTAATATGTGAAGCTGAGCTCTACAAGTAATATAAAGACTCTGGAGAATTTTAAGTACTGTAGGGGGGAAACAATTTGTCAATTGGTTCGAATCAAACAGAACATGCGATTTAACAACCCCGAGTGGATACTGAGGGAGAAAAGTTTGCCTGTCTGTTGGAAATGGACTCGGGGAGGGATGTATGGAGGCGGGGGAAGAAGAAAGAAAAAACTTGAAGCTCCTCTGGTTCGTTTTTTACAGTTTAGCAGCGATAATCATCATATTACTGTTGATTAAAGGCTTTTACGTCTCTAATCAGAAAGTTGACAGGCAGATCAAAGAGCGAAACACAAATTTCTTGCCTTTTAATTATCTGTACAACACTACACCTCGGGCAGCTCTTCCCTGCCTATCTCCTCAAACTCAGTGAAAGATTGTAAAAGGAGATCTAACATTCTGCAACAGTTCATTATCCAATAAAACAGATAATGGGGGGGGGGCACTCACGCCAGCACACAAAATCAAGCATACACAAGAGCTTTAAAGCTTTATGATTAGTGAAGACCTGGGGGAGGCCTGCTAACTTCCTTATTAACATGTCCTGAAATGGAACACCTTAATTATGTTTGTCAAAATCCGACTCGGCGTTAATCTCATTTGCATATTTTGACAAAGCCTGGTGGGAGCCTCCCTCTACGCAGTGAGCATGGAGTATTTTGCACTGCTCAATAACTACTGATAAATAGCTTTTTGCTAAAAAGAATTAGTAAAATTACTTGTTAAATGTGCTTTGTTGGATTTTCCTACAGCTCTACTGAAGAACTGATGCAAACATAGAACAACCAATGCTTTCTAACCCACTCTTATGTAAACTGTTGGTAATGTGACACCTTTAAGAACCCACCTGACAAGCGGCTCCCTATCAAGTGACGCAGACATAAAAAGCCTACATTATTTGCAAAATTCTGGCATAAAAACAGAATGCTCCCTGATTATGATGAAACTATATTGGAATTAATTAAAGCAATGGACAACGCCCTTCTTCCCCCTTTTATTCACAGCAGGCTTCATGAATCAGTGTATATCAGTGGATTTGTTTATAGTTTTGTTTATAGTGTATATCAATGGATTTGTTTATCTTTAGCCATATCATATGGCTGAAGATAAACAGTTAATGAGTATATAGGACTGTTATAAGTTACTGACTGACTAAGTTACTTAAGTTGCCAAAACACAGTTTTTACAAAAAAAATGTGATACTGAAAGTAAAAAGCTCATTGATCCAATACAGTGATTTTTTTTTTTTTTTTCTAGATACTGGTATGATCCCCGAGGGGAAATTAAGGCTCTGCATTTTAATCATCTCTGTACCGTAGTATCAGAGAAAAGTGGGCTGCTACTTAGGGCGCCCGGGGAGCAGTTGGTGGGGGTTAAGGACCTTGCTCAGGGGTCCACAGTGGTTCACCTGAGTGGTGTGACGGGGACTCCGTCATGCCACTCAGCGCCAAAGTCCGCAACATTTCCACTAGGCTACCCACACCCCCAAATTTCTGATTGGTCTAAAATAACTTTTTTTCCCACACAGACTATGACCTGAAGAAATGTTGCCTAAATGACAACAAAAAGATGAATCTAAAGCTTAAAAAATGGAATTGCTGATACAACTTTCCACATTCCAGAGGCATAAAAAGAAAATAGTAGGTGTTCCTCACCTGTGTTACTGCAAATATACAGTGTTACAGCAGTGGGTGCACATGCTAAATGTGGCTTAAGTTTCATACGATGAAGCACAAGTGTGCAAAAATAACCAATGAGGGCCAAAATGTCAGGTTTCAGATTAACTTGCTTGCTTTTTTTCCAAAAAGTCTAGGTTTTTATTTTAAAAAAATGGCTGACATGGCAATCCTTACTTTATGGCCAGCCACGAAGTAGAAGCAGTACAGACAGGCGCCAAATACTGGGTCCTGAGGTTATCCTAACTATAAAACTAACTATTTCAGACAGTATGATGACAGTAGTATGATGTGTGGGCTAAATTAACTGGTGGTTTAATCAATTATTGATCATGAATAAATATTTAGAAACATGTATACTCACAATACACTGATAGAGAATTTTCTTATTATCAAAAATTTGACATCAAATTCTCCAAAGAAATTTTACAATTGGATTTGAGCAGCCAGCAGAGGAGCCTGTTGTGATGGCACTGGGTCACTGTGGCCCGCTCTGACAGACAACACAAACATAGGTTTGTGCTTTACTTTGGGGCAATACCATCACACTTCACTACGCTGGTAAAGGGAAATAATACTGCTATTATATAGGGCAAGAAACACAGACAGAACCAACAAAAGAGAGACATCATGTGCTTCATTTCACAATGGCAGAGGCCAAAGAGTTGAAGGCAGATTATTGTCAGCTGCCACTGTGAATTCACATAAAATGGCACAACATGTGATGGCATGTCAAAGCTCTGGTCCACAGTGAACATTGTTCATTTGTGCTTACTTTGCATGGTGCCAATTCCATTGTTTTGGTATTTTCATTAAAAACATTGTACAGGAAATTCTGAAAAATGCTTTATTGATCATAAGTGTAGTACAAAAGAAAACTGAGCCTTGAGAGATCATATGTGATAAAGAGATAGATATAATAAACACAAGTGTACAATTAATTCAAGAAAAGTGAGAGAAGGTACAGTACGGCTAGATTACGCACCAAGTTTCACATTCATACTGGCATTTTTCAAACAGGATACAATTGTGTATTTATCGTTCTCAGCCATCCAGCCACCTTTCCTTCTTAAGGCTTCAATAGACTCGGCTACAATTATAACTTCTTTTCACTGTTTGCAAACTTTGTTTTTCTAAATTAAACCAGCCTACCATGTAGCAACACATTTCATAGTGAAGGCCTGTTAAGTCTGCAACACACACACACACACAAACATATATACTGTATGTATATATATATATATACACGTATATTGTTTGTAAAGAACGGAGGGAGGTTTGTCTAATTGAATTTAATACACACCCTTTATCTAAAAGATTTTTTATTTCAAATCTACCTTTTTTTCGCATATTAAAGCAACCCTTACCGATCTTGCATTTCAAAATGCACAGCAAAATTGTTTGAATATAAACAGTGCTGCAGACTAGCAGTTGAGTATAGGCCCTTTCAGATAGAACGCGACAAGCGCAGGTGGACGGCGGCAAACCCATTCATTGTGTATGCGGTACCGCCACAGCAGCGCAAGGTGGGCACATGCCGCCGTGGTGCCGCTGCACCCGAAATGAAAACTTTTCAATTTGGGCGCTGCGCGCTGTGACGACATCCTAACGTGTCCAATAGGAGAGTTCAGTTCAGGGGAAAAAAGTGGTCCTTGGTCAGCCTGAAGTAAACCTGGAAGCGGTCTGTGTGAAAGAATGCAGCTCCCGGACGAGCCTGAACTCCCCAAATTTTCCGTCTTGCTATAAGGATGGGGTGGCCCCACACTTTTTTATTCAGTGACTATCCCATTCCTCCCTAAGGAGAAAGCTCTGCTGCGATGATGAGAGGTACATCTCTCACAATGAAGCGCGCCGGGGAGAAAACACTTCCTGGTCTGTCGCTTAGCAACGCGTGCCTGACGTGTTTGCTGCCACTGTGTTCTGCCGCTAACTCTGTGCCCTACCCCGCGGTGAGCGAAAAACACGTCCTATCTGAAATGGCCTTATGTGTCCTCATATCCCACGTGCATGCTTTACGTTGGCATAGTTGTTAGGAAATACATCCACTAGGAGGCAGTGCAGCGTTCACTTAAGACTTGTGATGTCAGTTTCAAACAACAGCAAACATGGCAACTGTGGAGATCACAATAATGCACAATCTCAGAAAGAGACATAAAAAGCAGCAGCGCAGTAGACAGATGTGGTCTGTTCGGCCAATAAATACTTTCTAACTCTTCTTTGCTCCTTTCACTGTTCACACACGAAACGTTGCCACCACAATTACTGGCGGTACTGCTGTATTCGCTCCATAGGGGTTTGCATCTGCAAGCTCTCTAAAAACAGACTGAAATGCCCTATATAAGAAATGAAGGTAGAGGACAGATAGAGGGCTCCATCTGTATGCTGATGTGTAACATTGAGTACAAAAGAGCCCTAACCATGCAAAAGTGAATAAAATCAAATGACTGAGTGAAGATTTTAAGAGGGTCTTTACTAACGCATACTTGGGTAAAGATGAAGTGTATTAATATAAATACTAAAATAAAGCAAAGGGTTTTCACTCCAAAAGTTAGTATTTAATAATGAAAGAATATTTCTAACCCTTAGAAACCAACATGATGTTTCTGGCCATTTCTCACAAGTTTTCTTACCTCTCCTGCATTTTTCCCCCATTCTTTATATCCAGAAGCATCTAATTAAAAAATATTGATTCCATGGTAATGCTGCTTTCTTAAAATGTCAGCAGTTTTTCTGTGTGATTCTGATTCTAGGACTCAGGTGGCCTCACAAGGACATTTCAGAAACAACAAACTTTGATAGAATGGGATGCGTGATTGGGTTCAGTGTTTCTCTGGAAAGGATTTGCTAATTTCAGTTCACCCACAGAGGACATACTTCTTCAGAATGAGCTGGTAGTTCAAGGAATCCATGATGCAATCACACAAACAAGTTTGTTTCTTTGCAGCAGAGTGAAACCACTCCAGGCTCTACTTTAGGACTGGTTGTCATCCAGTCATAAAGGCCTTTGCTGATTTGTGAATCTTAGCTCTTATATACAGTATTACTACTCCATAAACAAATTCCAAGAGTCTGCAGACCTATACATTGCTTTTCTTCAAGTAAATTTTAATGTGATTTTGCTGAAGAAGAAAGTGCTTTCCAGGAAGTTCATATACGGGCATTAAATTGTCAGTTTAATGTTCTTATTAGCTGTGCTGATATTTAAGTTGCTGGCTTTGTCTGAGTCAAGGAAGAAATTTTGTTCATTCCTCATGGAAGGTTTGAACTTAACATTTCTGGAAAAAAATTATTTTAAATCAACATTTTTCCCCTAACAAATATCCTCTCTTGGCTTTCAATAAGCTCTTTTACATTTACAACAGTAAGCCTATGAGAACCTTGAAAACTGAGTCAGAAAAAAAAAAAGAGCAGCCACAATCACCTGTCTGGGAGACAGTGGAAATAACATGTTGAATTTCTGAATTTGTCAGTTAACTGACTAATTGTAATATAACCAAAATAAATTGAATCTAACACTGTGCATTACTGCCAGGCTGACAAGTGTCTCCTGCTCCCCATCATTAACTAAAACAGCCTAAGTGAAAACCCAACATGCCTGCCACCATTTTCCACACTAATGAAGCATATCTAAGTTTTAAGACAAGGCAGAACAAATTTAATCTACCTTCTAAGGGCCCTTGGCACCATCAAATTAATTATTCATAAAGGACATGATATTATAACTCAATTGTCAACTCTAGCTGTCCCGTTTTTTTAAACCTCCCCCGCCTGCCGCTCTCTTTTGTCTCAGCTTTCTTTTTCATAAAGCAAGTCCTTCACTTTTAATCTATAACAGAGCAATACACATTGGCATTGTAGGTGCAGAACAAAATAATTTGCCTTTTTCTTCCCTTTTTGAAGTCTGCTGTTACAACACAACACAGTAAAGGAGAGTTTCTACAACTGCTGTGGCTCCCCGAGGGCTTTATGGTATGCTGACAGGGCCAGCTTCTACATCTAGAAAAAATAAGGACCCACAGGAAGAGCCATCAAGTCTGTAACAGCCCTACTTTAGATATGTCTCATTCTTGCATGAATGATGTAAACCATCTGCCAAAGCTAATCTCTCCATAATGTTGCTTAGACTGGTTAGTCATCAGGAGGTGGGACAAAATTTCTTTTGCACACTGGTTCTTTTAGCCAGGTGTCATTTTCTCTTCAGGGGTAGAATGGAGGTATGCAACCTTATGATGATTGACAGGAACAGCAGCTGCCTGGCATGGTTACAACACCCTATGGAGAGAATCTAATACTTATATCCCCATTCCCTATACATGTATGTGTATGCAGAATTCTCTGTGCATCAGCGTGTGGTCTAAACAGCTAGAAAACCAAAAGGAAAAATAACAACCAACAATGCTAATACTTTCAATATCAAATGCATAAACACAGACTCTGCACAGATGGTGCTACAGAGATCAATCTGTGGCACAGAATACTTGTAGCACATGCTGCATACATAATACTTGCATGTAGCACACGCTGTATCTGCACCACTGCCCCGTAAACACATTCATACTAGTTGTACTGTATGTATAACAGCTCTGCATTTGCACAGAGGAGAAGACAATATTAAGATGAAAACTCTTCAACCAAGCAGTGTCATAAACACAGTTGTAGTTTAACACTTGCTGTTAACTCTGCTGCAAATGCATTTTAGCATACACAAGGACCTGAAATAACCAACCACCCAAACCGCTGTTGTCTCAAGACTTAAAACACAGCAAGAGCCTAGAATGCTCAAACACAATATTATTCAGTTGCAAATGCAGACTCTTTATTATCAAATCTCTATGTATGAATCAGGTGGTTGAGACAGAACCAGCATAGATCAAACAATTACAAAATTACAAAATCACACTAAGCCACATTAGCCAGTACAGTATAGGAAAGAAATAAAATTAGAAGAAGTTAACTTGTTGTTCAAGTGGTCAACCACCCCTTGAAATACTGTTTCTATGTACTCAAAAGGAACAATGTTAATGCATCATCAAGGCCTGGTTTTGCTGTTATGTCTTAAACACAGTTTTTGATCCCACTCTTTTTTTAAATCCAAGCATCTATGCCATGCATTGCAAACAATCGCAACAATCTTAACTTTGCATACTCAGTGGTTTTTCCCTCAAGATTTTATGGGCAATACACAAATACAGTATAATGCCCAAAGAAAAAATGATAAAACCACCAATAAATATGTGATCTTATTGCAATAGCACCTGTCAAGTCATGTTAGAAACAGAACATTCAGTTCATAACGTTGATGAGTTGGTAGCAAGTAATCTGAGCAACATGTTGATCTGAAGGACACTGGAAAGGACTAAATGGCAAGATGGCTCTCTGCAACCTCCATAAGCCAACTCTTGTTTGGTGTTCCTGGTTTGCAAAGATTAGAAGACATGTAATCTGGTCTCAATTTTTACATTAAGTTTACTTAAAGCATACTAAGTCACTAAAATGTTCAGAAATGTTTGAAGAGACAAATGTTAAAGTTAACTTGGAGTGCAGATCCCCCAGAATTCAGTCAGATCCATGAATAACCCCCATCACAGCTTATAGGGCTTAAACAGTTTTTGCTTAATGTCTGCCTGAAAGCTCAAAAGTATTAAAGAATCTGACTCAGTGGGTTTGAGCCATTTTTATAGAACAAAAAAAAGTCCTATTCAATATTGGGCATGTGATTTTAATGTTGCAGCAAATCTGTATAAAAACAGATCAAAGCAGATAACGTGTAACAACAAGAGTCCTATTATTATTAGTTTTATCGTTATCATTTGTATAATAATTACTTTGCACACAAGTTCAATTACTGAGGCTTGTAAGGAACAAATAAAGTGGAGAAAAAGAAATTCGAAAGGCAGCACATATCCTGCAAACACCATTTGCATCAGATATGAGATATGGCACGGTGCATCTATTGCAAGTGCAGTTTGAGCCATGACAGTGGGCAATCTATGCATGCACCATCCCCTGATTGTAATTGAGGCCGACGCGTGACAGCCCCACCTCCATCCTCTCGGCAGCGGTCTGGGGCATAGGACATGCTGACAGTGGAGGCACTGGAGACAGTAGCACAAGGTCCTGGCCTGGCACGGCCATGGTATGGTACCCTTTGGGGCACTGACCTCCGTCGCTTTCAACCGACCGCAACTTTCGTTGTTTCACCTCTGTCACCAGGCATCTCAGAGGCTAACGAGAGGGCAGCCGAGACTGCTTAACAATTCTACCACATCCAATGGTTGCGTATGCAAGCAGCTCTTTTTTTCCATTCCTACTGTCAGTGTTCCTTTCCCCCTGCTCTGAGACCTTCGGTGAAATATGTGTCAGCCTGAGGAGACAGGCACTCATCAACACTTTAAACCTGGGAGGTATATTAATGCTGTGATGGTTTCCTGGAGGGGGGAAGAAAAAAGCCTTAGTCCACATAGGGCGAGATAAAGGACAAAGCTTTGGACAACTTTTGAGGTTTTTAACTTTTGGCTGTGTTTATGTGTTGATAATATGGAAGTTGCAGAGAGAATAGCCTTCTTCATCATTTCATATACGATTCTGTCCCTCAAAAACTGCACTTCAGTAGACATGCAATTTCTTCACCATGTGATTTTAAAAGATGCAGTACTTGTACAATGTTTCTCTTGATCAATACACAACTAAGATGAACAGGACTTGCATGAAGTCAGAAAGAAAATGAAGGGATTTCAAGGAAAGAACAAGCATGAGAGAAGAGAACATGAAAATGTGTGTTTCTCTGCATAGATCTCTCCCACCAGGAGCAGAGTTACAAATGAAACTTCACTTCCACAACAAGTGGGAATGGAAACCAACAGGGGCTTTCTGGTATCCAGTTGGAGATACATAATTAAAGGAACACAGTCAGGGAGCATGTTATTACCAATGTTTTCATTAGGCCAAGTTAAAACATTTGTCTCCCTCAAGACCTATAGATAAGGAGCAAGGAAGAGGATGGTACAATATAGGATCCTGTCTATTGGGGTCTAAAACTCTGTTCAAGAAATAGTCATTTAGTGCTACTTCTGTATCTTCTTAGTCTGGCCCTACTGCAACTCCATAAAAACACTTAATTTTGACATGAGAAATATGAAAAGCGTGCACAGGCCAGCTTTTTTCATGATATTTTCACTCCTTTTCTCTAACATCCAGGCTTAAATTAGCCAGGATTTTTAAGATCAGGGACTGTTTTTTAGGCTATGAAAAATGGATTAAATGAAGAGGAAGTCTGGCCTAATGAGCTCCCTGGGCTATGGAGCAGCAGGGACCGTGAAGGGAAAGAAGGGAGACGAGGCAAGCCTTTGAGGAAGAAGGGGCTGCAGCCATGCCCAAAGCGTGCCAGCTTCCCCTCGCTTTAGCGCCAATGGCACAGACGGCACCTGGGCAAGGCTTGGCCACCCTTGTCCCGTGCCAAAGGAGAGGAGAGGCAGAGCAGCAAGTGTATGTTAAACTTGAAAAGTACTACTGGCCATCCAGTTTTTTTTTCCTTCTTCTTCTCCCTGAGCCACTTATAAATTTGTATTTTTGACTTTTAACTGATGTTTGGTCTTTGATTGGAAGAAATTGAAATGATCTAATTTTGTAAAGTGTCCTTCAATGTAATCTACTTTAATCTAGTGCATCATCAACATCCAGCTTAGAACAAAAATGTCAAGGACTTTTGAAACAATAGTCATGTAAATAATTTGCACATTACAAGAAAAAAAAAGCTGGTTAAATATCTGCCTCATCAGTCAGTATCAGTATCACTTCCTTTGATAAACTAGCTGGGGTGAAACCAACGGTCCTTAGGATGTAGTTAGGGTGTAGTTTTGGTCTTATGGAGTCTTTATGCCAAATAAATGACAACAACCATCACCAGCAATGGAAAAGCAATGGAAAGCGAGCTCTATGGATGAGGAACAGGGAGAATAAAGAGGAGGAAGGACGAAGGGATTAGTCTGGCAGGTAGTGGTCCTGGATGCCAGCCAAAATAAAGAAAGGGAGGAAAAGAAAACAACAAAAGGGGAGACAAATGCCTTTTACTCACCTTTAAGGAACAAAGTACAACAGTTATGGGAAAGGACTGGAAGGGGAGAGAAGTGCAGCTAGTACATTCTTCAGCTACTTTTCCTGACAGCGATTAGAAACTGTCAGAGCCTCTCAACCTGCCACTTCTTTACCCTCATAGGAGGCCTGTCATTACAAATAGCCCAGATTAAAATACCACACTCCGGGGGCACGGGCCTTGACCCCCATCTACCCTACACTGCCAGATGTCTACCCACATAGCTACCTATCCTGTCATATGGGAAGGAGGGACGGGAAGAGTGAGGACAGAGCGATAGGCAGGGGTAAGAGGGCATGAGGGAAAAAGGATAAAGCAATGTGAACTGTTGGCTAGGAATAAACAACATAGGTGTCCTAAAAAGGAATGGAGGGCAGAGCATTAAGGAGGGACAAGAAAAGGAAATCCATGACAGAACAAATATCATAAATGGGGAAAAGGATAATATATATCAATGCACTAATTTCTGCTACTAAAAATCAAGCCCTGTAGACGTCTATTTGTGTTGAAGAGGAACAGTTCATACTTATTTTTCCCTCACCTGAGACTGACAGCAATGCAGCTGCCTTAAAATAATGGAAACAAAGGTTTTTTAGCTAAGGCCTACTCTACAGTACATGTCAACTTGTATTTCTATATGCAGGAGACATATGCAAACAGAGAGTAATGAGTCCAATGTGTCTCGGATCTATCTGGTGCCAATGTGAATCGTCTCTCCTGACACTGAAAAATGACCTATCTCAGCAAGATTTGGGAAGGGGTGGTGGTGGTGGTAGTGTGTGTGACAGTCACCAGCACTGTGCTGACAGCCAAATAGAATGGAAGAGGAAGGCATCATTAGGATCACACACACACAAATATACAAATACACACATCAACGCACAAATGTTCTTGTACAGAATGCTCAAATACACTCCATCAGACATGAGAAAATCTCTGCACGCCTGCTTTCACAGAAAAAAAAGAAAGAAAGAGTTTCTTGACTGATATTTTCTACCTCAAACAGAGCATGTCGTTGTGGCCGCTGTCATGCAAGCGCAGAGTGGCAGAGCTAGCGAAGGTTAAACACAACTAACAGACAGGAAAAACAGATTGTACAACAGAGGATATCTAAGTTGTGCATAACCTAAATAAAAGTAATAATATACATACGACTAAATACAACTCCACAAGGCACGACTATACATAATGCACACATCATTGCCAAAAATTTCTATCAAAATAGATTAGTTTGAAATCACTCAACAGTCTTGCAAGTTACAAATCCATGCTCATATGGTGTCATAAAAAAGAAGCACCTGCAGTGGGTTGGAAACCAATTCAAATCAGATACCTTTGGTGGCTCAAACAAAAAAAAGAAACGAAAATTAACCCACAGGGACTGCTTCCAAATTCATCAAGTCTTGACCTAAATTTATTTTATTTACTTATTTATTCCTGACAGTTCAAAATAGCAAGATATCTGTCTTTGATTCATGGACAGGTGGTGAAAAGGGGAGCATTCGCTCACGGAGCTGACAATTCTGTTTGTGAGCTTGTCCCATGAGAGGAGATGACAACTGGGTGATGTGTACAGTAATTAGACCCATCATTTGTTTAATTGTACAAACAAAAACTAAAGGATGTCAAAAGTGGAATAATAGAAAGACACTTTTACTTTTTTATTTATATTGTTGGTCTTTTTTATTTATATATCAGTGCCTCTACTTACTAAGTGATGATAGAAATGTGGTACTAAACAAACGACTAAAACCATACGGCTGCTCAATGCCTAACTGCTGCTCAACCTTGCCTTATCTGAGACCTAACACACCTTTAGTCTCAGGTAGAAACATTAGACCAGAAGAAAAATATTCTTTTGTGTATAGTGAATACTATTTGGTAACAGTCTGCATTTACTTACTGCCAGCAAAAGTTAGAAACTTAAATTTGTGTATGTGACTTTTTGAGAAATAACATCTTGGTTTGTTCTGTATCCCTCATTACAGAAGAGAATGAAGTGCAAACAGAAGGAAAGAGGGATATAAGGAGGTGACAGGAAAAGACGATCTCAGGTGACATTTTGAGACATAAACAGCTGATAGTTATCTGTGCAACAACTCAGTTTATGTTGCTGTGAGTTCGGCTCACACAGAAATGATGTGTGGGATAAGAAAAACAAAATCCAGAGACATTTCATGACAGACAAGCATCAACATTGCTGCAGGATTGTCAGAATGGGTCATTTTGACTGCTGACTTTCAGCCAAACTATTAAAAAACTTGCAGAATACTTTATTAGAAGACTATGTTTCATGGTGATGTTTAATAATGATCAACACAGCAATAACCTAAAGCATTTTTTTTTACATCTATAAAGCACCACATTTTATTTAGACCCTAATTGTTGAGTTATCCAAAAGTCACATGACCTGCACATAGGAATGCTTCGGTTTGCAAGTCAGATTCTACTGAGGAGTGGGAACACTAACCCCTCCTGCACCTTCTTTTCTCCTCTTGGGTCATGCTCTCCCAAATAAAAAGGGGGAAAAAAAGAAATGGCCCTCACCTAATTAAAATAACAAACAAAAACCCCTGGTTGCAAGCTGTGCAGTATCCACACAGTATATCACACCTAGCATATAATACTAGCATATAATGTATAATGTATAGCCCACTCGCCCATCACATGAGAAAAATATGTACATATTCCAAAACAATGAGGTGGTACACCAGCGCAAGTGGCAAGAGGGAGAGGGAAGGAGAGAGTGTGTGTTTTTCTGTGTGTGCAGACAAACTCCTGATAGTGACCCTATACCTCATCTCCAGGGCATAAATAAACATGTGCGTGTGAGCGCGCCTGCGGATTATAATCAGAGAGAAAAGGGAATCAAATTTATTCAGCTGTCATTAATATTTCAGGCCTGTTACTGTAGCCCATGTGAAAGAGCATGAATGATTAATTTAGACATCACCTCTGTCACAATCCTTTACCGGGCCTGGTCCATGATCCACCTTTGAGAGTAGTAAACAAAAGGTGGGTTCTGCCTCGTTTTTGTTGTGGTCTAGTTTGGGCTGTTCCTGTCTGGCAGGGAGGTGGGCTCTGCTGTGTTGTGGGACAAGTTGGCTGCCTTTGTGATTTGTGAGGTGCTGACTGAACAAAAGGCGCAAGGCCTGGGACACAGACCCACAATGGCCACATTTGGACAGTGGCTTCATGTAGCCACTTAACCTTACAAATCTGCTCTGGGGTTCAGCTATAGCTGAATAACTATCTAAATTCTGTACAGTAGCATCTGCTCTTTCTCAATACTGCACTCTGTCCCACTTAGTTCAAATCAGCAGCAATTGCAAAGTAAATATCAATGCCCAGGATAGTTTCTCAGTGACAAAAAAACAGCATGAACTAAATACAACTATTCAAGCCATTAGTCTGCAAACCGGTTACATCAATAGCCCAAACACTCTGACAGGCACACATAAAGACCCTCCTTCCAAGACGAGTATCTTAGCTGCTGATGGATGAGGAGGCAACCAAAGGTCCTATCAAACTGACGTGTGCTCCATACCTGTGTTTTTGATACGTGCTTAGGCTTTGTGTGACGCTTGTCTGACAAGTGGAGATCACACAGAGACAGGATCCATCTATCCGACCGCTGATGCCACTGCTGCCTTCGTCAGAGCCTGAGGGCGTGGTGCCTGCATATGTGTGTGTATCACTGTGCATGAGTGAGATGCAAACTTATAGATTCAACAGTCTATATTTGATTTTCAGGAATCTACTGAATGTTTTAGCTGCTTGTGTAAAAAAAAGAAAAAAAATGTATGATCTTGTGTACATTTTCAAATATAGTATAGTTTGTGTTTCTGTGCTTGTGTGTATTTGTTCGTGTGTCTTTGTGTGTGTTTGTGAGGCTACCTGCAGAGTAGTGAGCCCACAGGGGCAAAGCTAGAAAAGATGACACTGATGGGATGTGTTGGCATGTGCCCTCGGGTGGTTTTGGTGTGGCTGTCATCTTGTTGTTTTCATACGGCTCCCCCTTCGTCATACCCCGCATTATTCAAATAACGCGCCCCAAAGTTCCCTAAATAAATAATGAATTCACAACTAGATGGATTGATGAACAGTGATGGAAAAGTGTGTGTTTTTGTTTATCTGGTGTTTTTTTTCCCTTTGCACAGATTTCTTGTTGTTTGGACAAAGTCTTTGACAGGCACTTCTCTCTTGGGAGATTGAGCTTATCAGAAAAATAAGTGCTGGGTTGGAAGGATGCTGTCTTGCTGAGATGCATGTGTGAAAGTGTGTGTGTGTGTGTGTTGGTCTGTTCTAATTCACATTATTTCTTTGCTTTTTATAAATAAAGAAGTTTCACTATTTAAGATAGTTATTTAGATAAACTGGCTGTGTTGGTCAATAACTTGAAAGACACAGCCAAGTGTGTCAAGAGGTCAACCTCAATAAGAAGAGAAGAAATATGCACTATTCATAATACGGAATACTATGAAGTACAAAAAAACTAACTTTTTTTTCTCTCAGCCAAGACAGACACACATAAAAAGTACACACACAACGGAAATTATCATGTTAGAAGATTACATATTAGGTCATACACTCCTGAACTTATTCTTCACATGTATACATGTTACGACACCCCACCCCTTTTCTAAAAACAAATCTCCATAGCATATGAGACCTAAGGAGGTCAGCATGCATCTGAAACTTCCTTGTCTTTTCCCAGAAAAAAATAAATAAAAATGTGTGGGACTTGAAAGCAGCGGCAGCTCGCTGACTCTCTTCTCTATAGTTCCTACAGCCAATGCAGATCAATACGCAGCCATACATACCACAACTGCAACAACTCTTGTCAAAGGTTACTCCTTTTTCTCTGTGTTTCTCTCTTCATTTTAGAAGGGCGGAGGAGGATGAGGAGACAGAAAAAATAAATGAGAGGGAGCGAGAGAAGACAGCTATGGAGAAGTAAGAGGAAAGCAAGAAAGATAAACCTAAAACGATCCCTTCTCTATAGTTGTGGAACTCTGTGCTAATGGGTTTTGACACATCGCCGGCAGGCCAAAGAAAGAGGGGGCTAGGGGTGAGTCGATAGTGGTGCACGGCTGTGGCCAGGGGCTAGCAGCAGTGGCTAGGCCAAACCCCTGGTACTAGCATGGGCTGGGGGCCTGACCACTAATCATTATAAAGTCAATGAGTCCTCTAGCGCTTGCAGCTACGCTAGCCTTCCCAGAGAGCAACACTACCTAGTGAGGGCCCTTTTATGAAGATTCATGTGAAAACAGATGCACACTTAATATATACAGTGTATCCTGTATCCATGCCAAGTACTAACACAAAGATGTACACACAGCAAACAACTTACTGGACATAGGTATGTAAGAGATCAGCACAAAACATCTGGATGCAAACTTGCTCAGAGATACAAAGCACTGCCAAAGAACTTGACACACACCAACACACACCCACTATTTCATGATGTATGCCATGTCTGCCAGGAAGAGTCTACAGCCTTTGATGCCGTGACTCTATTATTAAGTACTGTCGCATCTCCTGCCCTACAGTGGACACAGCCTCTCCTGAGACACCACACAAACTGCTCCCAGGTCACACCGGGGCTACGGCACCTCACCTGGACCCCATGCATTTTTTAATGCTTCAAACTGATCCTGACACACAGCTTCACACTAGACTGCTAAATGAGGCAGAGTTTCTCTAATTGGCAAAGATTTCTTGAAGACGGTTAACATGAATGTAGAAAGGACATTCAGTCAACTACTTTCGACATATTCATATGATTATGTGAGAACTAATAATGAGTGTATCGGTTTAAGCTTGATTATTTCATTTTTTCATCTTGGATTATAAATGCTAAAAACAAACACCTACTCAAAGCTAATGAGGCTGCTGCATGACAATAATCAGCACTGCAGTGAGTTTTGTACTTGTTTATCCCACAGGCATAAGATGCAGACCTGTTGCCTTAATACAGTACCATATTACACTGATGTACCACCCATGTGGAGGTCTCAAAAGTACTTACAGTTGAAGCTAGTAAAAGGTTACCTTAGTTTAGATATATAACCATAACTTTATTTGATAAACACAACTTGGAAGCTACCCACCAAAACACTTAATGGCAATTTGAAGTTTGTGATTTAGCTATGGTGCAAATCTTCTAGGCAATAAGCAAACTTCTTTAATTATAACTTCCTGATAAGAAAAAGCCTAAAAGGAGTTAGAAAATGAATAATGCCAAGTAAGGTTTCCAAAAATACTCGGAGAAGTTATGCAGTAAAAGCTATAATAGTTTAAACTTCAAAACCAGCACTAAGTTTTTTCAGAATACAGACAAAAAAAGAGGATAATAGTGTATTTGGCATGAAGAAGGCAGAAGATAAAAATGAATATGCAGACACCAAACATGTTTACAACACTGATAAAGTTCATACATATAACTGTGATTACGTCACTTTTGTGTTTACTGTTACTGTACATACATATAACTGTGATTACGTCACTTTTGTGTTTACTGTTACTGTACAGAACATTTTCAGTTCAAAGTGAAACATCATTACCAATATAGTGATTAACAGATTAAGTCTTGAAAATCATGTAATGATAAAGATGCTGTACTCCTCATCAGAGTTGAACTGATTTTATTCAACCTATTTTACTCGTTATAATCAACTAGTAACTACCTTTTCTGTTGTATTTGTGTATATGAAATGAGCTAAAACAGTGGTGGTGGGGATCAATAGCCTTACAGCTTCTTAGCCGCACTCTGATCAATATGCATGCAATCAAACTTTTTGCCAGCATTACTTCCACCACTATGCCCATCGATTGGGTCCATTGATCCTGATGCTAAACCCTCTTTTAGGAACGGAAAGTATGGATATTTAGCACAAGAGACCCCATCTGGCCAGCTCTGTGAACTTTGACCTTTGAGTTAATCCTCAAACAAAAGATAGAACTTATTGGAACCCATACAGTCTGATTTGGAATCATCCCAGAGGGGGCAGATTCAAGCAGCAGGGTGCCAAAACTCAGACCAGTGCCCCCCTCTGGGCCTGGACTTGACTGCAACAAGTACAACCTTACCAAACTCGAGTCTGGCTTTGGTTAATGGTGTGATTTAGAAATAAAGAAACCCTCTC
Source organism: Atherinomorus stipes (assembly GCA_023101725.1). Lineage (NCBI taxonomy): Eukaryota > Metazoa > Chordata > Actinopteri > Atheriniformes > Atherinidae > Atherinomorus > Atherinomorus stipes. The sequence goes on from JALJCO010007119.1 coordinate 466,327, forward strand.
CAACTTGCAACTTTGTTGCAAGTTTGCTAATACAAGAGAGAATAAAAATATTGGTTGAACATGGCAGATAAGATCAAGAGTAAAAGATGATGAATTTTCGAGCAGGACTGGAGGAAAAGAGCGACAAAGGGGCAATGCGGGAGGGGCAGCCAGAACCAAGGTCTGGTGGGGGGATCGACGTTCAATGAGGCTCTTCACTGATGTGCCGACAGGCTCTTTGAAGGGATTATTAACACATTTTGATTACTCTGGTCCAGTTGTCACAGAAAATATAACCTCCATCAGGACTATAAAATGGGCGGCTCTTTTCTTCTTTAGCCTCCCTCATGTTGTTGCTCCTTTCACTCCCCACAGACCTTCTCATTGCCCTGGGCTTGACTGACTCAAAGCAATCCACTAATTACAGTCTCAGACATCTTGAAGAGTAATCTTGCACACTATTAGTCTGATAGAGAAAAGGCAGTCTATTAAACACAAACATCAGTGCACACACATTCATACATTGTAATGGTGCTGTGTCTTATGTCTGAGAGCATACACAGCGTTGATTTGGCACAACTTTCTGTACTGTCTGAGTCAAGTCAAGACGAGAGAGTAAATATAATTTACGAGTTTTGTTGGTATTTGAGTGTGCTAAAGAAAAAAGTAAAGTAAAATCTAGATCTGTTTCTGTTATCAGTGTGAAACTGTGGAATGAATTGAATGACGAACTCAAATTATGTGCATTTTTGATGAACTTTAAAAAGAGCCTTAAAATGTAAAAATATAGAAGAGCATTCTGTCATGTACAGTTGCTACCATGAAAATATGTACTGTGAACCTGTAGGAATATTTGAATATAAATGTGTACAGTATAAGTGCACATATTTATATGCATCTATGTTAATGGACAGAATATATATATTTTTTTGTAGACTGCTGAGTCAATGAATAGGGTAGGCAAGTATAGGCCTTGGCTTCAGTCTATACCTTTTTTGTGGTAAATTGTTGGTTTGTAAAATAATGTTCTATTTTGTTTCTGATATTGTAATGTTTTAATTTACAAAAAAAAAAAAAAGCTAATCAATCAATCAATCAAAAGTCATCATTGAGGGAAACGGCATTAAGGAAGGTGGATTGTGGATGATTTATCACCACATAATGTGGTACCAGTGTACCAAAACAGTGGAGTCATATTCAAGGAAAAAAATGTGAAGGGGGGGGGGGGGGTTATATGTTGGATTATGGAAGCAAGACCTGAGATCTAAGGGTGTCAGTTACCTCTAGAAGTTGCATAAACAGTGAAATTAAATGCCAATATAAATGATTTACATGTATATATATATCTATTATGAAAGCAGAAAGAGTCCGCAACACTGCTAACCAAACAAAAAACAAACAGACAAGAAAATAAAAAAGCCATCTATAAGCAGTTTTAGTCTAAATGGAAAGTGACAAGTGCTAAAAGCATTCATATCACAAGTCTTCACATCAGAGCCAGTGTGGATACTGAGTGCTTGTCTGCAGCTGAAGACAAGAATTTTGTTTGTGAGATTAGACATAATCTGCCACTATGCCCTCACTCTGTGTGGTCAGATTCTCTGATTTAACGCCAAACTGACCAGAGGACAAGGAATCCTGCAGAGTATGAGATGGTTTTTAAAACAAAACAAAAAAAAAAAGCCAAGAAGACAGCCATCTTGATGTCTTGTTAGTGTTTGAGCTTTTGACTTCTGAGATGCACACGCCTACCCCGCTTCACACCCTGTCACTTCAAGACTTAAATGAAAAACATTCTAACAGACAAGCAAGCATGCATTTACTCACTAAATAAAGCTTCCTTTCTAGGGACTGAGTTGAAAGATTTGTTGGAAGAAAAAAAATGGTGAACAGAAAAGGGAAGCAAACTTTCAGCGTGTGAAAAAGAAAAGAAGAGTGGTTTTAACTGCAAACCTTAGCATCATTTACTGTGATAAGCACAGCTAATACATGAGAGAGAAGGCTTCTCTTTGTAGACCATTAACTTCATATCCTGTTTGTGAAATGTATATTCATAAACAGACTGAGGATTGCACAAATGGGATATTTTCAAACGTGCACATGATCTGTGGAAAGGGCTAATGTAGTTGACATCAAAGGGTCCTGAGTGGGAGAGGTAAAAGTAGGCCAGGCCATGGCCTGAGAGAGAAGTGGAGAGGATACAGAGGATGGCAAAAGAAAGCAAGGGGAAAAAAGGCTGTATGGATGGAGGGAGAGATAGAAAGAGAGGTTGGTCCCAGGCTGGGAGGAGCTCAGGTGTGAGTTGTGAGGAGGCACCGTCTGTTCATGGCTCTGAGGCCCCAATGCGGACAGAAAAGGGGGCCCAGACAAACACGGGCCCCTCTTGTTTGGCCCAAATAAATCCAGGTGGCTCAAGACGCGCGCCCATGTCACTCAACACAACTTCAACCCCCACAAACACACACATGCACACATCCTGTGTGATGAAAAGGACCCATGCAAAGATACTTGTGCACTAGTAGTTGACTGAAACTGGAAGAGTTCAGAAAAGATTTTATGAGCACACCTGAGAGGGAAACGGCCTGTTCCGCTGACAAGACGATCAAAAGAATTTAAGACAAACCACATAAAACAGATGTTATTTCATTTGTTAATCTTTACGTTGTGTCACTGACTGATCAGTTCTGATTGATGTTGCTTTTTCACAGAACCCAGTTACCTCCTTTTGTTTTTGCATATTGCATTTATGGGCTTATTTTACCACTGTAATACCACACCTGTTTGTAAAACAGATGCAACATCCAAGCCTAACATGTTGCAGAGGCAGTAAAATATCAAAGAAAAGAGTAAACAACAGATACACAGTACTTTACTCTCATCAACTAAAGTGTCCACATTCATACTAAATCACAGGCTGTGAGAGGTAGAACATAGAGACATTAAACAAACTGAAAATAAATGATTTGCTTGCAGAATGACCACCTTTTTACCTCAGAGGGCTCTTTGATTTCTCCTCTGCTGTTGACATTTAAGATCACTGTACAGCGAGCATGAATGGGTAGATGGATTACAGCACTGTGCTGCTGCTCCTGTCTTACTTAGACCTGAGTACAGTGTGGCTGCCCACCCGGACGTGACTGAGTTTTCAGAAGGGACACACTGTAACTGACACAGACCAACAAAGGTTGGACTTTATTTTTTAAAAATGGGTATTCAAGAAAGTAAGTCACTGTAGCTTCAGTAGCTACAGAACATGAAGTGAAATGTTATGAAAGGGAATAATTTGTTGTAAATGTGGCTAAATTGACCAGCATCCTTCTGAAGAACTTCACAGATCGACCAAAAAATTCCAACTACTCCGCCTGAAAGATGCTCAAACCCTTCAAATCAGCTACATCAAAGATGGCGCTCACATATCGAGATTTGTTAAGTTAACTGTAGTCATATTCTAAAGGTGGAGTGCCGGAGCCATTGCTGTCACTTGAAGGCAGTTGCGAGTAAATTGGGAGTGAAAGCCTCCCCAGGAGAGCTGGGTGAACCTGTCACAGAAGACTGAGGGGACAGAAATGTGGAAAAAAAAAAAAAAAAAAACAATATTCCTACTTCACTTAGACTCACACACACAAACAATAAAACAACACGTTATCTCCACACTCTTAAGATCTTAATCATCATTATCATCATCTGCTGTGTCCTTTTTTGAGTGTGTGTGTGTGCGGCTTACATGAAAGGAGGACATCTGGAATACAACTCTTCTAAGACACCCGCACACACAGATTTTCCCTTTACTCTAAATTTGCATGAATTCCATATATCTGGCCTTTAAGAGGCAATAACAATTATTCACTGAGCTGGTTGTTTAAGCTTAAATTATACTGGACACCAGTCTAAACAGCTCATTAAAATAGCGCAATACCTCACTTCAAGCACACAGGAAAATTGGCAAGCAACTATTATTGCAATATAGTTTGCTTGTGAATGTCCATTCTGAATAATAGATTCAGAGGAGCTTTGTGGAAACAGTGCTTATACCGCATGTTTATTTTTGATATTGTGGGGCTCTTTTTTTTCTTATTCCTTCTGCTCACACTCTTAAATTTAGGCTCAATATTTTTTAGTTAAGCCTCATGAAAAAGGTCAATCTTGCACTGAAATGATACAGTCAGCTAAAGATTTCCCATGTTTATTCAACTTAAAAGAAAGCTACTTAAATAATAAAGAAACTATTATCATTATGGAAATATGAGATAACAAAAAAGATGACTTAAAATATTAAAATGAATTGTCTTAAAGCGAAAAAAAGACAAATATTGCATCTACTATTTAAATATTCTCTTTTCCTTGTTTATTTTCTTCACTTTGATATAATTAAAGAGAATTTCAGCAGCAAAATGCTAACCTAATTACTAAAATAAGTCTGCCAAAAAAAACAAGCAATACTCCTCTTAAAAAAACAACCTAATAAGCACATTAATGTGATCAGACGGTCTCTACCAAACATTAAAAAGTCTACATCAATGCATCAACTTTGCTCTGTGTGTAGCTGTAACTAGGCACCTACTCACATCAAACTTCAGATAGGCCAGACCAAGGAAGGTGTCCCTAAGGCCATTTCAGCCAGTCCTTCACAACTACGCTTTAAAAGATGGGCGACAGTACAGCACTCTGCAGTTGGCCTTGATTGATGATTGAGTAACACAAGATCATAGATGTTCTCAGGGAGGACTTGCTGCTGCAGAGCTGTGCATACATCTGCCCTTCAGGACTAACACTACACTCATCATGCGGCGGGACTGACTGATGTGAACACGGGGACTGTGTCGACCACTTAAGCAAAGCTTTCTACGTGGAAGTCAGCAGTCAAAGTTGACAAAAAAAATGACTACAGCACAGGAAATGAACAGCTTTGTTGTCGCAAATCTGATTTTACCTGAGCGTGAAACAAGTGAGGTGCAAAGCACATGCACATATCGCTACAAGATTCACACGTACGGGCTTTCACTGAGGCGCACGTATTAACTTGTGCTGATATCCTACACAGGCACAACTACAAAAGCATAACTCAGTGGTAAATAAATAAGTTCATGCTGTCTGCATGCATTTTCTTTTTAGGAACTCTTGGGCTCACACACTCATGTCCACAGGATTATGTGTGTGCATTCGTGCATGCACAGAAGCCCCCTTTCAGCACCTTCTTACAGAGTGAGAACAGGCTTCTTTCCTAAAGCAGCTCAAGGGCACAGCCTATCTACCAAAAGATAGAATGCATGAATGAAACTGCTTCTATTCAACCAGACAGCAAGCACCCAGTCACTACTTTGTTTCATTTATAAGGGAGTCAAACTGTTTATCCTGTCAAGGTTATGATATTTAGCAGGGGGAAAGGGAAAGAGCAAAGACATGTTCCAGGCTATCGAAAATATCGCCAATGTCCTTTACCAACTGTGTTCCACAAGTAGTGAGCAGATCTTAAATGTGACCAATTAACTTTAATCCAGCTGACAATTCTATGAGACCCAAACATTTTATTCCCCTGAAATGACTGCCATTCAAACATTGTAATAAACACTGTAAATTATCTCAGTTTGAAAATGAAGAATCAAGTTTTAAACAAGTCAATTTGGTCAAAATGTCAAGTCACGCTTTAATTAAAAGAACACAATCAGCATGTTCTTTGTGGCTAGCTTTGCTCAAAAAACTGTCATGCAAAATCTCCTGTGTCAATGCAACACACACACTCACACAAACACACTTGAACAGCACACAGAGCACTCCTAAGGTTACCCCCCAGGACAAAAGCTTTACCATCCCACTGACTGGCAGATGGGGCAACCAGCTGACATCTCGGCCCGGCTCCGTTTCATGTTCCCTGGGTGTCTTAAACAGGCGGGCACCCTGTCTGATGGGCACAGAACGGCCGAGGAGGAGGTTCCTTTGACAGAGGAGGGGAGGTGTGCTCCTTGGAGTTACCACTGAGCAAAAGAGGAGCAAGGACAGACGGAGAGGGCTAATATGCTTCACTGTGTCTGTACAGTATAATTGTGTGTCTTGCAGGGCAGCAGTCTCTGGGAATGTCTATAGTGCACGCAGATTTAAAATGAGCTAATGACTGCATTTAGCTCTGTATAGTTTTCTAACGCAGGATCAAATGGTTTCCTCAAGGCAAAAGGCAACTTTCATTTATGCAGGGATCATGATCAGTTATAGTTTTCCAGATTTACACCCCAAGTTGTTCATATATAAAAGTCTACAGTCCTTTTTGCAGTTTCAAATGAGCCACTGTTTTGTAGACGTGCAGCCACAGGGTTTTTAACTGGGAGGCTGGAAAACATGTGACTGTCTTAGAAAAGGCAAAGTGCATTCACTAAATAACTGATGACAGATGACTAGCTACACAAACCCAAATGAGGTAGGTTGTTCTGAAAAAAATCCTTTATAACCCTGTTATAACTATAGAAGAAATAAAATAGTCACAGACTGAAAGCATTAAAACATTAACTATATAACTTCCCAGTTATTAGAGTAATAGGAAATTATATCTGTGTTTCACAAAGTAGAAGTTGAATTTGGTTTGAAAATAACATTTTCATCATTTTAATTTGAATATCAATTTGAAAGCTTTTCCAGGGGCAAAAGTTTCAATATAATTTCTTAATAAACATAAATATAAAAGCAAAAGATAAATTAATAAATAGATAAAGATAGTATGTTTTTAGGAGAGGTCTAAAAATAATTTTGCAAACCCCATTTTTTTATGTTTTATATCAGGCTCTACAGTAAATCATTGACAACAGAGTATTTACATTAAAAATGGCATTGGCAGTCAGTCGCAAGCTGCTTTTTTTTATTATTTTTTCTTGTGGCTGTCAGCTTACTTCTGCTAAATCTGACAAACAGTCTCAACAGCATTGGGAATGTAATTGAGTTTTCTTTCTTTTTTTAACTGAAGTTCAATCTCGTGTCATTAAGGTTAGCAGAGGGTAAGTATACCTGCTGAGAAAAAAGTTTGTGCAGGCTGACAATTGTAGGATTACACATTTGCTCCCATCTGTCAGTTTTACATTCGTCAAAAAGCTGTTGAATAATTTTTCTCTTTTAAAATGTAGCACCTGAAAAAAATGCAACTCCATCAAAATATAAAATAAAATTAATTCTTGGATTGAAATAAATGAATGAGGTCAAGTTGTTTTGTAATCCATCTTAAGCACATGTACAAAGACAAAACAAAAATCACAACTGACATTAAAAACACAAGAATGAGACTCAAACCGGTGAATTAGATTGACAAATATATAAGTATATATACAAGTATATATGTATGTATCCATCTATATATACACACATTGAAGAAAAGCTTATGGTGATTATTTAAAGAATCCTTCATCTTGTCTTCATAATTTTCACCCTAAAAACACTGCTGAATCTGCACCAAAGGAAAAAAAAAAAAGTCCATTTATATCTGCCAGCTTGACAGAAGACTCACTGTGGAGATGCAGTGCTTTGTAGTAGCATCCCTCTTGCCTCTTTTTTAAAAACGAAAGGTTGTCTCTTTACAGCACTGCAAATGAGAACATGTGTAGGGGAGTTTTTCTGGTCAAAGAAAAGCCAAAGATCCCCCCCAACCCCAACCCCCATCCCATTTTTTCTGGAACTGAATTTAAGTAAAAGAAAGATCTCTGTCTCTTGTTCACGCAACAACATATCCTCTCACTCTGATAAATATTTCTTCAAAAAAAAAAAAAAAAATCTTTTCCGGCTTTCAGTGTTATAAATCCTTTTGTCATTTACGGCATCAGTCTCATTACTGAATTAATTTTTCTGATATACATCCTCGAGCGACAGTGTGGCACAGTTCTCTTTCACTGCTCTCCTTTACTTTGTTTCACTATTTCAACTTCTTTTTTTTTTTTTTTTGTTCTCCCTTTCCACTTTTAATATTTCAGCGCCTCAGATATAGCGGCTCTTTAAAGCGCCCATGGGGGCATCGAGTCCTTGCTTTTGTCTCCCATTTCCTTCTGAAACTGTTTTTTTTAACCCTATGCGGCTCTTCACAGTTGTTGTCTTAGCTCTCTCCTCTCCATCGCTCTTTCTGCTGCTTTCTTTTTTTCTCCCGTCTCCCCCTCTCTCCCTCAGTTTTTCTCTGTGTCAGCCAGAGGTCAATACCACACTTTTTTTCTCCTGCATGCACCAAGGCGGGGGGTATCTTTTCAGTTACTGTGACCTAAAAATAGAAGAAAAAAAAATTATTTAAGGTTGGGACGAAGGTGTCTTTTTAAGATATAGTGGCGTACCACTATCTGCCAATTGGCGGGTGTTTTGTATCTTGAGATAAGGATTAGATTATATCAATAAATGATTTGGATGAGGTTTGATTGAGATTATAGATCAATTTACAAAATTGCATCATTTTCAGGGTCTCAAGGACACTGTACATGTTTGAAATCATTTACTTTTTTATTCAACAGACAACTAAAATGATCTATAGCATAGATGAGTGTGGCTGAACACAAACAATGTCACATTTATCATGGCTAGAGGCATTTGTCATTGTCTGCTACTGAGAGATGTTTTGCAAATTATAAGGATACATGTGATAACATTACCAGCGCTTGTTAATTTTCTTTTACATCAATAAAACATGTCTTTCACTCTCACTGTACCACTTTACAAGATATTTTGTTTTTAAGTATTTGGAGTTTAAATATGTGGAAAGCTGCTGAATAAAGTTGTCAAGTCTTCCTTAAAGGTGATTAAATCTTGCACAATTAATCAATTACACTGTCAATTCTTAATAAAAATGGTAAGCTATCATTTGTAGCGACAATGCTGTATTTTTTACTAAGCACTAAAGCTCCAATGAGCTCTCTACTCAGATCATTACCTCCAAGAGTCTCATTATGTTGAGAGCCTTGTTGAAGCTAATAACCAACTAAAGGTCTAATTATTAGATTTTTCAGACTTTTATTAAAGCTAGCTTTTACACTTAATAGAGGAACACAAGAAGATTAGGAGCAAGTGGACAGAAGCTCAACTGAAGCATAAATATGGAGTCAGAAAGTCTTGAAAAAGGCATTTATATTTAATGAAGGGTCAACCTAAATTTACTCAAATATGTCACTTAATTTCATCTTTGAAGCCCCACTTAGCTTGAGCTAATATTTGGATGTTTGCGGCAACACCTGTCGATACACGCAGAAACACTGACTTGCTCATATATACAGGGAACAGGCGCACTCACAAACACATACTTGAGTCTGTTGGTTCAGCTCTTCCATTGAGGGTCCGTATGCTAGCTGGCCATTGTGCTGGCGAGGCCTTTTGTCTGGGCAGCCTGAAACTGGTGATTGCACCTTAGCTACCGCAGTTCAAGCGTAAACAGTGTTTTCATGCCCTACGATATACACTGTTGCCAGTGGACCCCTAAATCCCTGGAACAGCTGAGTCCTAGGGTGTCAAAGATAATGGCGATTTATTGCAGTGCGAGGCTTTCTCATTGCCCCTCCCGCCCCCCTTTCCAATCGTCCCTCCACCCCTCCTCCTCCCTCAAACAGATTAAAATTAAGCCGTAAACATGTGAGGATGGAATTAACACATTTAGTGAGTCTCCTCTTCCCACATCCCATTTTCGCTGCAGAGCGGCTGATCCCCGCTGCCGAACGTGGGTGCAATTTTAATGACTCGCGACGTTTTTGAAGTCCACATGAAAAAAGCGTCGCTCGCCGTTTGTGGCGGCGCTAGATATGGCTGGGCCATGGCCGGCCATGATTGGGGGGGACACACGCCGCCGACTCGGACTCCAGGCTCTTCGATAGGATCGGTGTCATTTTCCTCTCCACGATAAGACGCCTTGCTGACAAGGTCCGATTAGGAGAAAAAAATCATTATTGCTACGCCTTTCATCCACCGGGGGTTTACCGATAAACAGCTCACCCACGGCAGGATTTTCTGAGAGCAAGATGTTATGCGTTGAAGCATATATATTTAGGAAATGTGGTTTAAAGCGAAATTTCAACAGTGTTTTTAATAATTATTTTCTTTTATAAAACCTATAGGAAAGCTTTTTTTTTTCTTTCACATACACATTATTAAAAGGCCTCTTACTTGTTAGCAAAAACTCAAGCTGTGAAATATTTAAGTCTTAGCTCTCGCCTCCATTAATCAAACAATTATCAAATAAGTTCATATTCTTTTTGAACACAATACAACACACCGATTGTATCAGCCTACAAATGATTTACTATGCTGTACCTCAAGGAAATCCACTTTAGCAATGATCTTTTTAAAAAGAAAAATGAAGACGAGAAGCTTAAAATATTCAAACTACATTGTAGAACAGAGAGAATAAACTAAAATAAAGGCAGAGAAAGATTCACAAAGATCTACAAATATATATATATATATATATATATATATATACTGTGTATATTTCTACATATCATTCATGTAGTGACTGAAGTAAAAAAGGAGTCAAATTAAAGTATCAAATTATGCTGCATTAAGATATCAAACAAAAACTTCAAAAAAACATTATTTAACTTATTTAAAATTGATCTTTTAAAAAGCTGAAATCCGTCCAATTAAAAATTTATTTTTTGGACATGTTAATCTGTATAAATATGTCAATTTGCTTTAAAAAATATCTCTTTATAATTTGGACTAAAGACATATTTCAAATATTAAATAAAGAAATATAAATCATTGGCTTCTAATAATAGCTTCTGGTTAAAGTGCAGTTGCAGCGACTGAAATGTAACCGATTATGTCATTTGTTAAGTGTTTGCTTTTGGATTTGAGGAGCAGGCACCACTTTGGTGGCCCAGCACCAAAAGAATCATCCAGTCTGATCTTTAGAGGAAAAAGAGAGAAAGAAAGCGAGTGGGAGAGAAACAGAAAAGGAGACGAAGATGGAGGGGAGAGATAGAGTCGGGACAACGTGTGCTGTGTTACTGGGCCACTCCAGCACCCATGGACTCCCAGCAAGTCTCAAAGCCACGCTTTGCTTCAAAAGGGAGCCATGAAGATTTTTTTTTTTTAATGTTTACAAAAACATATTTATTTATTTCTCGTCACTCTGTCATTTATCTATTTATTTCTTGCTGTCCCAGCACCCCTTGCTCTGCCACTGAAATCCTGCCCGATGACGCCGACATGATCGCCCTCCCCCCCGTCTTTTAATACCACTGCAGTTGGAAATCAAACTGCTCTAAAACAAATTGATGTACTCTTTAATATAGTCGTCACATCATCACAGGGTCCTCACGCGTCTGCCTTGGTGACAACTGCAGGGCTGCTTAGCTTAGCCCAGCGTTGGCTGCCACTTTGTTGGTCGCTTCAATGATTTATCACAAAAAAGAGAGAGAGATTGTGAGAGCGGGAACAGAGGAAAGGGGAGAGACAGAAAGAAAAATCCCCAGGATCATGATTGAGTCACTGGCACCTTTGATTGACAACGTCTAATCAGATTATCTCCATCCTAATAAAGTTGATAGCCTGCAGTGTTGCTCTCTACCTGGCATGGTGTGAACTTTGGGCTTGGCTGGGGTCCCTGGGGGCCGCAACCCGGCCCTCTCTGCTTATCTAAACGGGGCTGAAATCAATCCCTAATGAGCTGTTTTCATTTTGCAGGATTGATTACAAGCCCCTAAACACCAAGAACACTCACCTAAGGAGTTTTCTCAGCCTCTTGCTAGCCACCTTTTAAAATGCAGAGTGGCACAGCTTTTGTCTGCCTCCGCCTTTGTTTCTGCAGCTAGTTTGCTGTTATCACTGCTTTATATGTGTCAACTGAACATGTATAAATTTGCCCACATTTGGCAGTTGATTTACTGAACTGTGCAATTTTTAAATATGCTTTTAGATATTCTTTTTGTAGTAACTAGTGTGAACAGAATTACACTTTTATTTCAGGATATAATTTTATAATGCAGAAATTGATGTTTACATAAAACATTACATTTACTGTCCTTAATGTCATAAATGTCAAATAATTCAACCAGGTAGGAGAAGTCCAATGTTTATGACTATTTTTTTTTCTTTGCTTGTTTGCTTGCTTGTTTGTTTGTTGTTGGCCAATTCATGTCTTACATGACCTGTCAATCAATACTTAACCCCCTCTACTTGAATTAATAACTAGTAGAAAGGTAGAATAACTAATCACTGCAACTTAGATGTCTTGTCTGACATGCTACTTCGATTTCTAAACAACCAACTATAAATCTTTTAAAATCCCTTTCAAGTGGAGCAGGAGGGACTCAAATTTGGCACGTCTTTGATTTAAAATCCATCTTCGCATTTGACAAGCCTCCACATTTGGGCATCTCAAATGCTCTTGACTCAAATGTCTTTAAATTGGCAAACTGTATGCCCTCCCCCTTTATTTACTGCCCCCTTTAACTGGGCTATCCCTCATGTCTGCTTGTTGCTGTGGCTGGGCTTTTAAGTCAGTACTCTCCACTAATGAAGTTTTATACTTTATTTATGAGACAAACAGAGAACTCTGGTTCTTGAGGGTGCGTGTGGTAAATAGCTCTGCATGTCCAAAGAGTCTCCTCTGTATCCCTCTGAGGGCTCTCACTGCTTTTGGCAAGCCTTTGTTTTCACCAAATACACTGGAGACATTGAGAATGGAGGAAAAAAAGAGGGGGAAAAAAAAGAAAGTTAAAATATCTATAATAAAGTGGTACTGTGTCAAGATTCATCTTTTCTTAGAACTAAGATTCATCGTTTTTGCCTTAAATGTGACCTAGAAGCATCCTGGCTTTTTTGTTCTTGGTCATTAAGAGATGTATTGTAAGCAGTGAGCGAAAAGGGAGTAAGAAGCTGAGTTTCTACAACGGTTCTTTGTTCAGAAATAGCACTTTGAAATAAAATGCCTTTCAGTTCTACTTCTCGTTGGTCAATTGCAGTTCTTAAGGGTGACTGTGTCATGAAGAATAAACTTTGAATTACTGCAAACTAATGATGCTAAACTGCTCCCTGCTAAACTGGAGCTTAGATGTTGGCGGAGCGCTGAGTTTATGGCAAGAAAAGGTATTTACAGTATAACTAGACAGCATCTGATTGGAGAAACATTTAATGCTCTAATTATACTTGTTCAATGCCATACCCCAGTATCTGAAACGCAAACCTTACTCCCCAACATTTGCTGGTGACATTTTCATACTGGGCATAAATAAAGCTTGGTGAAGTACTTAGATTTGTAGTTATTTCTAATATGTGCTTTTGGGGGTTACAAAGAATGAGCAACAATAAGGGGACTTTTAAAAGCAAACATTTTAGCATTTGGAAAATATTTAATCCCAGAGACCTTAACTTGTCCCGAGAACGGCCTAACTATTATTCAAATAGTCCAAGTGTTAATGGAGATGTCTGGGTGGCCACTTTAAGTCCCATCGAGCAGTGGTTCCCAAACGTTTTGAGTCACGACCACCAAGATAACAAACATTAGTGTTCAGTATTAGCACCTGTAATAACTTTGCAGACACCAGATGATTTAAAAATCTCAATGTAAGGCTTGAAAAGTATCAGAATCTGCATGAATAAGGAGGATAAAGAGGTTTGGATGGATTCTGTTAACAGCTGTAACAAAGCACATATATGCTCAAAATCAGCTTCTGTTGCTGAGATAATGCCACATTCAGATTTTTAATATGGCATGAGTAATGATTTTGTTTATGCATGAATGTATCAAAAATATGAATGTGTTAATTTCACAGATTAATTTATTTACATAAACAGGGTAATTTTGACGATTGTTATAAAAATCCCATATTAATTTAATAAATGCAGAAATGCAGACATATATATATATATATATATAATATATATATATATATATATATATATATACACACACATATACATATATAGTGGCCAGGACTGCCTTGAAAAAGAGGTTTTTCATCTCAATGCGATTTTTTTTTTTGGTCTATACATATATGTATACAGTACAGTTGTCCTCAAAATGATGCATACCCTAAAATTAAAGAAGGGAAAAAAATTAAATTGACAAAAGTTATAGTAAATAAAAATTCTATGAAAATGATGACACTGATTTTGAATTGTGGTGTGAAAAAAATATTAACAAACACACAAAAAAACTAAACAAGTAAAGAAGTGTGATGGGGCTCCGAACCTAAAAGTTTTGTTGAACAACACTTTGAGATAATCACTGCATTCCTTTAATTGGAGGGTATGAATAATACTATATATATATATATATATATATATATATATATATATATATATATAGTGGCCAGGACTGCCTTGAAAAAGAGGTTTTTCATCTCAATGCGACTTTTTATTAGTTCATTTAGTTTTTTGATATTTGAATTACTATTGTGAATTTAGCCTTTCCTTTAATTGGAGGGTATGAATAATACACACACACATATATATATATATATATATATATATATATATATATATATATATATATATATATATACATATATACAGACCAGGTGTTTGGATAAGGCTGCTCTAGCATAAACATTTAGTTCTAAAAGAGTAAACAACAGTAAAAATAAAGGCTGAAATGGATTTGAGATCATATGGCGAAGCCTGTGAAGCTTTAGAAACCCAGTCGATAAATCCGGCTGACAAATGTTTGTCCCAACTGTGTTTGTCGATTTTGAGAGGTTGGCATATAAAGCAATTAGTCTGCTAAGGAACTGCATGTTCTTTGCATCCATGTTCCTCGTGCAAATGTATTCTCTATTTGACCTGAAGACATTGCCATTTCAGGTTGTGCATCTGAGCGGAGGGTTGGTATCGACAGCACAGTAAATGAAGAGGTCATGGATTAAAGACACGGGGCGAAGCTTCCCCACCAAACCACAAACACACCCCACAGCTGGTGTGGGCCAAGCCAAGTGTGTGGGACCAAGGCAGGATAAACGAGCATTGTTCTTAGCTACCCTCACGCACAGTGGATGAGACGGCCACCGGTGACACGGGGTCAAGGGGCATGTGGTCGACAACAGCAGGAGAAACTGCTGGGCCCAGGAGGTACTGAACAATGTTAAGCCATGGCCCAATTCTTCACCAACCAGCAAGCTGTGAGGCAAATGATCAAAACAAGCTGCTGTGAGAGATGTGGCTGGGTAGAGGTAGAAAATCTGCCAGCTGTCGCAGAATTTGACACCGTCGAGAAACTGGAATAATGTCAGAATCATCTGAGACGTTTGAATCAACATTTTTAAGCAGAGAATGCAGATTGTATTTATGAATTTGTGAATGCAAGTCACAGAGAACATCAAAGGCTGGTGGTCTGCGTGCGAACCTTACTTGACTTGAATTATTAAATCTGTCGATGTCGCACGCACCAGCCACCCCGCGATTATAGTGTAAATTGACAAACTTTTTCAAAACTACAACGGAAGCCACAGAAAGCTGGTTGATACTTCAAGAATGAGCTTTGATATATCTCTGAGGAATACACTGTGCCTCAATAATGTGGTGACTGTCAGGGAGGAAGACAGGAAGAAAAAAAACATACGCTAACTGGATAAGTCTATTTAAGATCCCAATGAGATTTTTTTCCTATTTTAAGATTAAAACAATCCTTTATAATGAAGAAAAAAGGAGTTTGTGTGTGTGTGTGTTTTTTTAGATGGTTTATTCGAAAAGTGATATGTTTTCATTTTCTTTCTTCTGCACTCCTGAATTAAGAACTTCAGGAGGAACGCTGACATTGTTTATTTTCATAGACCCCTATGTGTTTGTGAAGAAAATAAATAAATAAATAAGGCACAGCACCATCAACCTAACTTACTTGCATACATAACACACAGACACACAGCCACAGTGATGCTTGAATTTTCTTCAGGAGCAGAGCAAGGAGAAGCAGCACCCGATCTGTCGCCTGTACACTTCTCCCTCTCCCTCCCTGGCTCACCTTTGATGTGCTCCCGAAAATGTCATCAGGCGTCAAGGAAAGAGCGTTTTTTTCCTCCTTTTTTTTTTTTTTCTTTTTTAAGACAACTCCCCTCCCCACCCCACCCATGCTTCCATCCTCCAAACACACACACACTCACGCAAACACACATATCCACCCCATCTCGCATATGAGCAAGACAATTTGCTGTCGCTCACTCATCCTCACCACTATCTTGAACCCCCACCCACCAACCGCATCCCTCCTTTCCAATCCATAACAGAATACATACCAGTTTCTACTGCTATCTGGTAGCCGGCCTCCAGTCTCCGTGATGACCTTTCCAGCTTCTCTGTGTTGTCCAACAGATGCGCTCTCTGCAATAAACAGAGGGGGAAAAAATAAATAAATAAATAACGCCAGAGAAACAAACAGAAAATAAAAATTGATTGAGAAGGCTGGGACCCATTTCAAAGAAACACATCAACGCTGTCACCTAAACAGACAGACCACATCCACCGCAACAAGATAATACAACCAGGTTGGCAATAACCTTCATGGATGACAATGTGTTATATGCTGATGGAATATCAAGCAAATGCATGTTGAGGCTGACAATGTAATAGGTGCTGCTAGCTCATCTTGGACATAAAAACAGTAACTACTGGGAGCTTTGTTGTTTCATTATGTTGTTTCACAGGCTGAAGCTCGGCTATCCAGAAAATATTGTGGGGGGTGGGAGCAAAGTGGTAATTAAGGGAATAATAATTAATCTGAGGAGCTTTCCAGTTAAAACTAAACCATGTCAAGGTAGTCCAGGTAATCCAACTGAAGAAAGGGGCAAAATGAAGATAGAACCAGCATCTACTGTCTTAAAACTTGAGATTCCTTGAAAGGAAAAAAAAAAGACAAACATTAATAATGTATTTTGATCAAGTTTCGATGGATTTTACAAATCCATCAAGACAACAAATGCATATAAACTAAAATGCTACAATTATTACTAACAATGCTATTAATTGTCCTTCCCATAACATGTTTATCCACATCAGTCGATAAAACAGTGATTCATGATGTATGAGTTGCTGCGTTCCCTCTTGGCTTCCTCACAGCTATCAACAACTGACAAGACTGCCCATTTACAGCATGGAGCTCAGAGAGCATATCAAGAAAAGATGTGTTTCATAAATTATTAACAAAGCAATTTGATCATTTTTTTCAAAGTGGATGTTTGTGTCTATCAAGGTCACTGGGGCTGCAATGTTGTGCATGTGTACACACAACTGATAGCAGCTCCTTAGATACAGTACCAAGAAATCAGCGGTTTTGATTTTCTTCTGTAGCTGAACAATTCATGTCTGGCAAGCCAAATGAGAAAAGTGATTTGCTGACTGAAAGCTCGCTAACTATGACTTATCTCACTCGCTTTGGTAGCGGTTCACTGTTTGCATGGAGGTTCCCCATATTTTTAAAACAAAAGTGTATTTCATGGACATTTGTGTCACGTTTCATTAAAAGGCTGCAGCATTTATTGCAGCGACTCTTAAAATTTCCATCTAGCTGATTTCTGTGATAGTGAATCAACATATATGTTTCAAATCAATGCTTTTAATAAAACGGTTTGTAGTATATTCACAGGACTATCTACAGTAATTAAAGGTTGGTGTTTACATAAAGAAATATTCTATTACAAGGTGTCAAACTGTTATGCAGTCTGTTTAATCTCAGGCTATTTAATCTGTTAAGCTTTTACCAACTTATCAATCCTAAAACTAACTCCTCACAGAAATAAGGCCTCTTATTATCAACCGCTTCAACAAAACTTTCAACTACGGGAAGACCCAGCTTTCATTAAACCTGCACCGCATACAGTGAAGGTTTGCAAACAGCATAAACATGGAAGAGTTAAATGTTTACTCAAATATTGTTGGTTTTGATGGCTTTTTTAATGTGCCATGTTAAGAAACTGATCAGATGTAACACATTTGACACTTTAAAGCAACCCAATGAATGACAACCGCCCCACTGACAAGGTTTTATGCCCATCACACGAGTGAAGGGGACAGGGGAAGAGCTGAAATCTCTAGTCTTGGTTGGGCTGTCAAAATGTGTACCAGCTAATCACTCAGAGGAAATGAAAATGTAGAGAGAGAGAGAGGAAAAAAAAAAAAAAAAAAAGCCAACGACACACTTTTCAAAGTTTGACAACAAGAGGGATGGGAAAAGAGCAGGGAGGAGAAAACTCCCTCTGAACTCTTTTCCTTCCCTCATTTCCTTTTTCTTTGTGCCACTGACAGATGTCATTTAAAATTGCAGAGATAGTTTTTAATAGTTAAAGGGAGGGCAGGGGGAGAATAGAGGGATAGAAGGACGGGTGGAGGGATGTGTTATAAAATGGGCTTGTAGTAGGAGGAAACCAATAAGTAGATGGTGAGTGGAGCTGGATGCAAAGTGTGATGGGGCTTGTTTTTTGGTGAAAGGTGTGGTAGGGGGCTTCCAGGAGGGGTTTACATGGGTGTGGAAGTAGCACTGGCACCAACAGACATGGTGGCACTGTGCTTGTGGGAGAAAATGGATACCAAGCTAGGGCTATAATGAGCCCCTATGGATCAGCTGAGATAGAGGGGACGTATTGACATGCAATGCTTAAGCTAATACACCTAGACCATGGCTGCACTGCTTGTGTGTGCCTGGGAGCATGAGGCAGCCAGGGATACTGACAGAGTAGCGCACTCCCCGAGTTCTTCAAAGAGCTCAAGTGATTAGTATGTTATCATTACCATTCGAAACGTGATTTTCCTATTCCCTCTCGGCAAAGGTGACACGTCTCGGGGAGACGGCCGGCAGCCTCGCTGCGATGGAAAGCCACTTCAAAGCTTTCTCCTCCTGAATTTCTCTCTCTCTGTGTCTCTTCTCTCCCTCGTTCTGTCTTCTTTTAGGGCCGGGGGGAAGGGAGGGTGAGTGTGGGTGGGTGTGTGAGGTGGGAGGGGGTGCTGGGGGGGGGGTAGCGGTGGCAGTGGTAGTGTGTATGTGTGTGTGATCATTAGAATAATGTGTCCCGAGTTTGACGGTGACAGAACCTGAAGGAAAGGGTGAGAGTTCAGCCACTAAGAATCCGGTAATGGCACACTGTGATGGCCCTAATAATGGAACAATCCAGCCATGAACACAAGATGATACCATGGAAAATAATGAAAAGGAACATGTACAATTAAAACTAAGCATCCTTCCCTACAGTAAAGGCTGGTGTAGAGATTCATGTCTAAAAACTAAAATGAGGTCACTCTTACTGGAAAAGCTTCACTCCTCTAATATACTTATCTTGCACAGAAACCACAAAACTTGCACCTAAGTCCTTAGCTAGAAATTTAGTCTGCAGAAGTGAAGTCCAAAACATCCTTGTCAGCATTTTTGTTGAAGGAAATGTAAAGTGGCTGCTGGCCCCCACAGTGCTACAACATCCATATCAAGGCTTGACCCCTGTGATTCTGATATAACCAATGAGAATCCCTTAGAACACGGTGCAGACATACTGACTATTGAAGCTGAAAATACAAGCTTGCAACTCAGATGTCAGTTGGAAAAAAAAAAGAAAAAAGAAAAAAATCCAAGGATCTCATCAAATCATACCTGATTGTCTCATGGAGCCTTTTAGCAAAAGATTTAAATACAGTATATGATAAATATTGTGCATCTGTGAGTGCACCGGTGCACCCCAACGCCGCCGCCACTATTTCTGCCTTTGTATGCCTTTTCATCTGACACCTACATTTTGAACAAAGATCTTCTTAGGAACCACAAAAATGGTGTTTTTTTTTTGTTGTGCTTTTTTGCGTCAAGAAACACTCTTCAGTTGTAAGTTATTAACAGGGAGCCCCAGAACAATGCAGCTGTAGCTCAAAAGAAATCTCTCCCCTCTTCTTTCGTTCTCCTGCCTTTTTTCAATATCAAACACAGACGGTTACTATCACCATTTTCTAAAGTTCAGATGATTTCCTTATTATTTCAATAAGGGTGGGGGAGAGTCAAAGTGAATAATGATGACAGCTGTGATTCAGACTGACTGTGTGATCTTCTGTGCCGTTTGTTTGGGACTTGTAAGACGAGGAATTACAAGTGTCAAACAGCTGTGAATATGGGTGCTAAATATTTAAACATGTTTTTGAGCTGAAGGAAAAAAAAAAGTGTAGTTTTTTTAAAGCAAGGCTTAAGTGTGTATAAGCTGTGCCAGGCTTTGATTCAAATGCAGGAAGAGCAGGAGGGTAAAGACGGCAATGGCGATGAGGAGAAGAATCAAGACTGATAACACAAACCGGACAGTTTCAACTAGGATGGACAAGTCAGGTAACTACAGATGTCTCCTGACCCTCAGGGTAGGAGGAATGTACAAGAAAGTAAGACGGAGAAGGGGAAACAAAAGTATGGCTAAATAAAAGTTTTTTTGTTGGTTTTTTTTTAAAAGCATGATATCATGGCATCTGAGGTGAGCTGGAACTGTAAATTATAGATAGATGTGAATGGAGAAGGAATTGCATTACTCCGTGCAGAATCCCTCCTGAAGGCACATTCAGCAACAAGAAGAAAGTAGTACACCACCAAAGACAAGTTCATACCACAGAAAAAATACTTAAAAAGGGGGAAAAATAAACTAAAATCCAATAGCTAGATCTATCCAAATCTCCAAAACAATCCTTGATTAGAAAATGGTTGGCAGAAAAAGAACCACAACCACTGAAATGGGAAAAAAAGAAAACTGTACACTAACTATTGTATTTTGTGACATCTGAACCCAGTTGGGTAAATATAAATCTAACCCTATCCATGTATTTTTAAAAACACTAACCCTGACGAGTCATGACAGTGAAGTGGAAAAGTGAAAAAGCAGAAAGACTGTTGCATGTGATGGCTCATGAACTGGCATCAGGTGGAATAAGCCTCCAAACATCCCCTCTGCATCCATAAAAGTGTTAGTGGACAAATTACCATTGTAAAATGTTTCTATCGCTGCCATGTAAAACAACAGCAAACATCACTGAGGCAGATGTAGTAGGATGTTAAAAAATGCACATAATTAAGAAGTGAAATGCAAGCTCTGTGTTTGGAAGAAAATGAGTCAAATCTAAAATAAAAGTGAACAATTTTTGAGTCATTACTGTGAAACTGCAATGTTTTATGCTGTGGATCAATGTAAATACTACATATTTCACTGTAGATCAAATAAGTTGAGCTCAAGAACTGTTTTTTTCTTCTTCATCTTTAAAGGTTTCTCAGAAATTTTTGTTATAATGGTACATACAGGACATAATGCTAGAACTACGTCTCATAGGTTACAGTTAAGTATGACATCAGCGAACTAATACCACTTGGTTGAGAAATGTTGAAACTTTAATGGCTCTACAGGTATTTGACTGTTTTTAAGCTGTTTTAATATTCACTAAAAGATTATTGCTAAAAATTAAACTAACCTATCATTTAAAGTATGCATGATTGCATTTTCACATCAAAATAATATCAAAAGTATATTTTTTTGTTTATAATTGAGCACCCATATCTATGTTTTTAACACCTTTAATATTATACTACAATGACAAATAAACAGTCAAGTTTCAGCCCTAAACTTCCACAACATTAATAATTAATTTGATCTGGTTAAAATGGTTTACAACTTGTTAGTAAGTGTTGACAATTCTTCAAAGTGATAAATTACAGAAGTACTGCAAACATCATCTAGACCATTTGCCTCATCTTAAGTTGTGTCTTAAAACCTTCAAACAAACAAAATGACCTGCCTGAGTTCAGCATTTATATCTGGGCCTTGCATAACTACAAAACTCTAATCAAAAATGGTGTCACACAACATGATGTCTGTCTTTAAAAAGCCTGACATACTTTTACAGCTCTGAGAGAAAAAAAAACTGTCACTTAAGTAAACCTTAAATAAACTTTTTCCTTGACTGCAGAATAAAAAATGGTGAATCTTTTAATTCACCGCCTAAAAATAAAATGATTAGACAGATAAGCTAACCAGCTCAGCTTAGCAGCAGGTAAACTACAGCCATTGCTTCTGTCGCTTGTAGACATTTTCTGCTAAACCAAATACCATGTTTGATCTAAAAGCATTATTATGATGTACAATCCAGCAAAACAAAATACAGACATTTCATACTGGCATGAACTTCCCTCGCTTTTTTGATGTTTGAAGTGGTGAACTATAATTGACAGATGCAGTTTCATTAAACTGTACAATGTTTATATTGCTTTCCATTCAGTGAATCTGCGGTATCGCTACTGTCATTCTCACTTGTAATAAAGCTAAAGCATCTTCTAAACTGCCCAAAAACTGATTTTAGTACTTAAACATTGCTTAAGCGCCCAGTAATAGTCTTCATGATGGTGAATCAGGAACAATATCTCACCTTCACTTTCTCATATTTAAGGGGAGGGAACTACAAAACGTTCCTTAGTGAACTCATTAGCCATAAGTTTGGCCTTTAAGCTGTTCAATTAGACATGCAAAGTGTCCAAATGAGCTGATTTCAATTTTCTGCAGGAGAGAAGAGGGCAAATGGAAATTTCAGTGGGAAAGAAAAATTTAAATAGAACAGAGAAGTACTTACCTCTTCGCGTAACTTTATCAGCTGCATCATGAGAGCAAAAGAGAGAAAAGAGAAAGATGGAGAGTGAAGGACAGATAAAAAGTTAAAAAAAAAAAAAAAAAAAAAAAAACATGGCAGGAAGAAGATCAGTCATGTGGCTAGATGCAGAATTAACCAAGACAATTTATCCGTTTATATGTTTAGCGTTTGGAAAACACAAGACAACACATTAAACGAAGATAAACCCGCCAGTTGGGCTGACTTTTTTTGAACAAACAAAGATCAAGTCCTGCTGCTGTCACTTTAAACAAGGACTGGGACTGGATCACTCGATTCGCAATATCAGGCAACATTATCAAGGAAGTCACATCACAGAAGTCAATATAGGAAGAGAAAGATAAAAATGAGTAAAATATAGTGTTTACAGTTTGTTTAAATGGTGAGGAAAAATATTCTGCATCTGTCATTTTGCTCAATTCTCTAGAAAAGGATAAAAAAAAAAAAAAGAAATGTGTGCCCTTTGGAGCTGCGCTACAGAAATGCTGAGGTAGAGTTTTCACTGCTGATTATCAATGCTGATATGTTGTCAATATTTAATGTTGGTTATCAATCCCAGTAAAGGTTCAAGCTGTTCAAAGTATATATGGAAAGCCATGTGAGGCTACCATTGTATATAAGTGCTGCTTATTGTTGGAACAGCCACAAATGATGAAAAATGAATCTTAGCATAGATATACATTTTTGATGATAGAGAATAGCAAATTTAAAGTGAAGTAAATAAGAAATGCTTTTCCTATTCCCTGTCCTGAAAAATCTTGCATCTCTTATAATGAGCCAGACATTTGAGGGTAGAGGCGTAATCCCATTTGCCATTAATTATGCCTATCACAATTAAAAAGGTTGCCTCTCCAGTGTATTCTTAAGTTATGGCTGTAGAGAAGGAAGACCCAACTAATTGTGGAAATGCAACATATTCAGCACAGTAGGGAAGCATCAATGTTTTTAAGATTGATTGATTTTTTTTTTTTATTTATTCATTTATTTATTTATTTATTACATTTGCTGGCAACATTAAAAGTTTGCATTTCATCAGGGAAGCTTAAGACCCCAAATATTTGCATGGATTATTTTGAATATTGTATCCCAAATATAAACATCATTGCTGACTTTAATGTTTTAAAAACAGACAACCGATTGAGGGTCCAGGAATCAAATGCTCAAGCTGAAATAATCACAAAACAACTGGTGTTTATTTAAATTTGCATTTATAAGCTGCATTATTTTTATATAATATCATCATCAATAAAGTTCTCTGATTCTGATCTCTCCTATTTTTAAAACACTGAGTAAACACTCAAAATAAAATTTCATTCATAATAAATTTAGGATGAATCCACTAAACAAAAAACACCCTAAAAATAACAAATAATGTAAGCATTACTCGACTCCGCCAGCATTTTCCTCTGTAATTTTAAAACAATCTCAAAAATAGTCTTTGTATAATTTTTGTTTATTGTAAAAATATATCTAAAGCAGTTCACTGGTGTGGTGCAACTAAAAAATACTGTCAATATCTGTAATGTGGGAGGTACACAAGTATAACTCCATGCTTTTCTAAAGAGCTCTTACCCTTGAAATGTTGGCAGTAACAAGACTCACTTTAAAGTGAGAACAGTCTTTTCTAAGTTGAGCAGCAACTCCCTGCTAAGAATGCATTATTGAAGAGGCCAAAGTTTAAAACGACACTGTGAATGTGGTTATTTGGGGCTTGAACAAACTCATAAGATCCTGCGATCCCTCACCCCAGCTCTGCCATCAGTCAATGGATACCAAACAAAACTTGTTCTAGCTCATTTGTGCTGCATGACTGATTGAAAGTCCTTGAGGAGGATTTGTTAAATCTATACGAAGGGTATGTTGAGCTACATTTCTTGTTGTTTTTTTTGCCCCTGTTTTGCTTTATTTTTCTTTGGCATCCACTCTTCAGTGTGGCCACGATGTTTGTGTTGCACAAGAGATATCCAGCAGTAAATACAGAATTTTGTAAATGGTATAATTACTCCTGCATGAGCGCCTTTCCTTGTGTTTTTGTGATGCCAGCCAGTATTCAAAATTGCACTGCTGCAATTTTTCTGTTATGATAATCAGCAATTTTTTTTTTTTTTTTTCAAACAAAAGATTTTTTTTTTCATCCAATACGGAATTCGATACAAGTGGTAATCTGCTTCCTTTGTAGCCTGTAAAATCTGGTCCATGCCGGCTCAAACCAGCACAATCTCTTGTGGCCAAGCCTTCTGCTGTGACTGAAATCGAAACTATTCCGTAGTGTTCGTGTGTGAAAAATGTGTGTGCATTTGTTGCTTTGTGTGTGGTGTCTGTGTGTGTGCGCATCAACATTTGTGCGTGTGTTGCATGCAGAGGAAACAGACGGGGGGAAAAAAATGCAATGGTAGCCTACCACATTATTAAAAAAATGAGTGATAGTGCCAATTCAGTCTCTGTCCGCATACAGATAACGAATAAATGCCGAACTCTATTAAATCGTCCTTTAGCCATTATCGCAGGGCCAACACGCCATTTTTAGAACTTATGACGGTTCCCTATTTACTTAGCTATAAATCCTTGCCATGTAACCAACAGATTTGTGACTGGTAATGATCTGCTCAGCCAGGGCTATATGAAATGATCCTGACCTCTTTCAGATCGTCAGGAATTAAATTGACCGACTTGCCCCGGCCCCCACCATCTTTTTCCCCTCTCCTATCACCACCGTCTCGTTAGATAAAAAAAAAAAAAATCCCTGAAGTTCCGAGTACTCCACTCACAGCAAGACCAAGACAAGTATTATCTCCACAAAAAAAAATTTTAAATGAAAATGAGGCAAATACGGCACCTGGAAGAAAAAGAAAAAATGTATATATCTATTTATTTTGCTTCTGCACCCAGCATGAACTCTTTCTGTGCCTTTCTTGGAGTGCATGTGTCTACGAGGAAATCTCATTTTTAAAGTTTTACATTAGACATCACTGTTGCCAAAGAGTGCTATTTTTTTTAACATTTAAACAACCATATTGTGACTGCTTTTAAATTTCTTACTTTAAAAAATCAGATCATTAGATTGAATAATACTGCAATGAAAACAAAAATGAAAAGCAAATCCCTCAGTGTTGCTCAAATTATTTAAGAGCATTATGTTTGACCTATTTTACACAACAGAAATGTTTGAAATCCCAAATATATTTTTATTTACTGACAGACTCAAATTAAAAGTAACAAACCGCATAATTTTTATTTTATTGATACCATTCTGTTTATTCAGAATTACAAATATAATTTTAGAATATGAAAATTCTAAACAATGCAAAGTATGTGTTTTGGGACATTGCATACATGAGCACAAGCATAGATTATCATATTCATTATTATTATCATTATTATTATTATTATTATTATTATTATTAATAATAATGATGATGATAATAATAATAATAATAATATCAAATTTTTCATATAATACAACACCACATTTTTTGTAGAATATTAAAATGATTAACTGTTTTTAACTTCTAAATGTTTTAAATACAGTGCAACAAATATTACTTTAAACTTAATTTAAATAAATTTTTAATAAGACAAATTAGTTTTGAACTTGAATGTCATATATATTTATTTATACATTTCTTGAGCTACAATAGCTCAAACATACGTTGAGCCACATTTCTTGTATACAATAATATGTAATATATGAAATGTAGCTATACTGTATATACATATATATATATATATATATATATATATATATATATATATATATATATACATACATATATATAAACACATACATACACACATATATACATTATTAAAATGATGAAATTTTCATTTAATATACCACTACGTTTCATACTGTTTTTAACTTTTAAATGTTTTTAATACAGAGAAACAAATTTTACTTTTAACTTTATTCAAATACATTTTTAATATGGCAAATGAGTTTTGAACTTATGTCATATTTTTTTCTTTATTTTTGCCTCGACAGTATTTTGATAAGACCCATCAGTGTCTCAAATGTGGCATTTCTGACAGCAAATCTCTTCCAACTTCTGCATAAAATATCAGCATCACTTTTGTGTCTCGCTAATTTGCCTGGAATATGCATATCAATTACTCATCTTGGCTCGTGATACATATGTCTCTAAGATGTGCAGTTCATGGGTCATCATTGAAATGGTAATCAGAAAATGTTCAAAAATATAGAAATAAATAAATTTGTTTAGCTTTGCTTGGTTGTGGATCATCTAAATAAAGCAATGTGAGACTACATTTGCAAATATGCATTTGTGTCCCCAACCCCCTTTTCCTTTTTTTTTCCTTTTTTAAAATGCAAGGCATTTATTTACAAGCAAGTGTGCACAACTGTATGTGCTTCAACACACAGTAACCCATGCAACTTGAGAGCTGCATCTAAAGGCAACAGAAAATTAGTCAAAAGGTCTTTGGTCACAGCTGAAAGTGGCAACGTCGCTCAGTGGCAGCTGTGCAGGTGAGCAGTAGATATGAAACATTAGAATTCTGTTTTTATTTTGTTGCAGCTCAATATATATTCAAAAAGATAAATTTATTCAAAACAAAATGTGGAATATTTCAGGTAATTATGACCATTATTTAGGATAATGTTTTTTCTTCATATTTGTCACTTAAATAACTCGTGTAAATGAATCCTTGGTAGATCATGGTGATAATTAAGGAAAATTTAAATGTATTATCTGTTTATGTTCACAAATTAAACAGGTTGAACTGAAGTGGTCACACACATTTTTATAATAAAACTAGAAAGGAATTGTGAATGTGTCTGTAGCTAATAGATGAAAACCATAAGAACGTCAAACAGATTTCCAGATTTCAGCTAAAGGCTGACGCTACATTTATTTGGCAGACTGCATGAGAGGCTGCAGTTTTTTTTTTTTTTTTTTTTTCGTTTAGTCATCAGTGTGAGAACCCGTCATTCATCTTAAATATCTCTACAGTGTAAGCTTGCCACCACTGGAGTTAACAAAAAGACAAGAGGGTAATATTTAGCAATTCTGTGTGTTCATTTACGTGTGTGTATGTGTGCACCTTGATCGTGAGGATCTATTATGAGCCTAAGTCGGCACCCGGCTGGAGAACAGCTGTGGGACGGTTGGAGAGGGGAGGCTGGGATTTTGGATTGAAAATTGTGTTGTATTGTGTGTGTCTGTTAAAGTGTGTGTGTGCGTGCTGGTCACAATCTGGCTTTGACCAGACACCCGGTCCCATGCCCTGAGCCCACTCACTTGCAGGCCGGCTTTGCATTAAACAGTGTTCCTTCCACATGACTTGATGACAATAGTGCGGTTTCAGCTCTCGATGGCCCCTGTGAGGGGCCCACCTCCTCACCCTGGGGGCCAGTCAGCCACCCACACTGGTTTCGTTCAGGCCCCTGATTAGCGCCTCACCTGGCTCTCCGAGGATCCGGCATCATCTCCCAGGAGCTCGTTGCGCACCTCATCACTGTAGGCAATACGTGACCTTTTCTGCGAGGGGGAAGAGGATGAGGAAGAGAGACAAGAAAAGGAAGAGGAAGAAGAAACGGAGGAGAGCAAAAAGAGAAAACAAGTGGGGAAATATGGCTTAGTTCTGTTGCTGATGCAAAAACACAACATGCATTCCTTAAGCACGAGAGCCCCCTAATGGAACTCGGTGACAAACCGAGTCGTACACATGAAGGTTGTGCATTTGTGTGTGTGTGTGTGTGTGTTAATCTTACTGTGTGTGCACCCCTAAAACACATGTAAAGACAACAAGCAGCAGTCTTGGTTTTTGCCCGCACCTCCTACCAAGGTGATCTACTGTACACAGTGTTCTTATGGTACAAAAGTAGTGGAAGAGAGGCCCCCCAACATCACCTTGCCCACTTAAACAAATACAAGTTGAGGGATAAAGAAAGAAAAAAAAGAAAAAAACACCATTTTGTGTGTATGGAGAGGCTGTGGAGCAGGGGGACAGGAGAGAGGACCAGGGAGATGTATTATGAGGAAGTATCACTTGTCAGTGCTAAATCTTTTCTGGGGGGCTGTCACTGCTGTCATCCCAGTGCAGTGGCAGCCTCTGTGATAACACCAATGCTGTGAGTCAGACAGGGAATAATTCATCACCCATTGGCGGCCCATCGGATTTAGGGTTGCCTCTCTCTTTTCTACACACAGACACACACAAACTCTCTCCCACTCTCTCTCCTTCTCTGTCTACAGAGAGGCTACAATGAGAAGGAATGCCATGTCCCACAAAAAAAAAAAAGAAAAGAAAACCCACCCAAAAAAGACAAACACTCAGACACACATTTCATACACACTTCAAGAGTGTGCCACCTCCGATTGTAGAAGAGTGGGCTGCCGTTGTACTACTTGTTTACAGACGCCCGACCCATGGAAAAACAGCCTCTTGGCATGCCCTCTAAACTAAATACACACCAGCAGCAGACACAGAAAGTGTTTACTAAGCCTCCTTCACTTTCCCTCGCCGCCTTGACGGGGTTCTAGGTGGGCTGCAGGAGGTAGGAAGAATCAAAGACAAACACCAGCAGAGGAATGAAAATATCACTTTTCCTCCACACAAATTATTTTCTATTTTCTTTATTTTCTCTTTCTGTAATTGACTCGAAATAAGTCTTGGCAGTTTATTTATACAGGGTGCAGAAATAAAATAAATAAAAACAAACAAACACAGGAAATCAGTGAAGGATCACCAATTATGTGGTGGGGGACATTCTTTTCCTCAAAGGCACCATCTTATCTTACTATCTTTCTAGTACCAGTAAAAGTTTGAAGAAGCTGTTGTATTAGGTACATTCATGCTACCTTCCAGGGGGAAAAGCATAAACCAAACTTAAAAAAGGCAATTCAAACCTCCTGAGTGATGATATCAAGTTTCTTGATTGAAATAACTTAGGAACCAATCACAATGGAGCCAACTGATTTCTTTTTTTTTATTTGTCTCTCCTCATAATCTGGAGCACTGAGTGGAAAGTCATGGCTGATGTGATTTGGCTGTTATTATCGTGATGGTGAGGGCCACAGTTCTCTGGAGTAATTACTGACTAGACAGAGGGCCTGATTGACCCAGACCACAAAAACCCATTAGATAAAGAGCGCACCCAAACAACACTCAACCGCGGGGACCTAAGCCAAGCACTGAACGCCTACTGTGGGGAAAAGACAAGATTGGCAGCAAAGACTCAAACACAACATACCCCCAAATCCACATAACACAGGAACACAAGGTGAAAGTGTGCTGATTAAGTTTATTTGGAGATTTGTTGCTTAGTTCAATTGTTCCACTTTTTGTCTGTTACAGTTATGATAACACAATATGAAATGTTTCACTTTCTCTCATCTGAAATTCCCTTTTTGTTAAAAAAAAAAAGGTGCCTTTAAATGTATACATGTCTTAACTGCAAACACTGAACATGATCTTATTTCATCCCCACAAACAAAAACAATTCTTTACACAACAATTTTCCTTTTTTCCTCCTAGATTCAAACCCAGTTTCAATGGCAAGTGGGCTGCTGTGTGTAAGAACATTAAAAGTAATTCCAGATTTAAGTAAAAGGAGAAAGACAATAAAGATCACATTAAGGCAGCATGTACACTCATACATCAGGCACATACACAGACATTTTGCCAGGAAAAAACACCCACACGTTCCATTTAAGTTGAGTTTCATCTTAAAGAGCTGCAGTGCAACTTAGGGGTAAAGACGACTTCGCCAGTAATTGAGACGAGGAAGCCTGGCAGAAGCATTGATTTGAATTGTTGAGGCTTACGTCGCCTTCAAACCATACGCAGGGTTGTTTTTGTTGTGTTTTTGTGTTTTTTTCCCTTATTTTTTGTATTTCTAAATAGCTGCTTGTTACAGATGACTGTATGAAGGGTTTCTACAATGAGAACAGAGTAGATAACAAAGACGGTATAAAGAATGGAAAACGTCACTGAAATAAAAGGCTTGCTGCTGCTTCCCCTGTATCTACAGTATACACTCAGTTTTTGGATTCCCCCTCAGGAAAACAACAGATTCCTGAGCGATTACTGCTTTCCCATTTGATCTAAAACATAAGTAGATGCAGCGCAGACTGGTAACAAATTTTCATTATAAGTTTGGGTGTTAAGTTAAATGACAAAACGTTCACTCTTGAGGTCAGGAAAGCAGATTTCAGTTATTCATGCCGCAGTTAAATCTTCTATGATATTTTTGGGAAAGAAAGAAAAAAGGAAGTGAAACTGACTCATGCTATTTACAGTATGTGGAGACAAAGCTCTGCATCTTAAGACAAAACCAACTAATCAGGCTTTGTAATCTAAAAAAGAATGAGCGCTTTCAGAAGATACCTTATTGCTCAGGAAAAAAAAGGGGAGGGGGGGGCTTTTTTTTACTCCTTTTGAAAGGTTTGTCTTTTGTCACTTTTTTTTAATCTTTGGTGAGAATTTGCTTCTATTCCCGGAAGCACACCAGAAAAGTACAAAGGTACATCTTAACTTTATGCAAAGTGGCCTGCCTTTTAAAACTCTACACATCCTGTCAAATGCTGCAATAGAGGTGCTGGTGTCCTGTCAGAAACACACGTTTTTACCTCTGGTGACATGATAGCAGTCGGGGAAGAAATAAAAAAAAAAAAAGCATTCTTCTTTGCCGTCAAAATACAATTACATATGCATGAAGAACAATTCATATCAGATATGCTAATCAGTTCAGCATAATCCTCTTAGAAGCAAATGATATTAATCTAATTATAACAAATATATGGATCTTTTCTTTGTGTGCAATTCCTTTATAGACTGTGGGCATGTATATAAAGTCTAAGAGAATATGATGGGTTTTTTTTTATTCCTCTAAAAAAAGAAAAGGGAAAAAAAACAAAGTGGAAAGTCAATTTAAAAAACATCTGTTTACAGAGAATGTGCTTAATTGTAAAACGATGACCTTTAAATTTTAATTTCAAGCAGTCTACAATCAAGGTCTTTGTAATGTAAATAAAAGTTCTTCAAAAAATCCCATAATTAAAACAAAATAAACTGAGATTTATTTACTTATTTCAATGCCCTCCAACTCTCCTCCTTGCTTTCTGCCTCGTGCACCGAGTGACACAAGGACAAGTCGAATAATTGTGGCGCCTAGAAAGCAGAAAAAAATGTAAACAGTTCATTAGATGGGAAATAAAAGGCGTAAAAATACCCAGGGGCAGAGTGTAATGAGGGGCCCTGAAGTTCCTCTGCATACGCTTATTCCCTCTACTTTCCCAAGCTTTTCCTTTTCACCCTGCAAACACGGGTGGTGGCATAGCAGGAGGAGTAATTAACTACATTCAATTTATAAAACTATGTTCCATTACAGGCTTTTTCACCAGTAGGAGAGCAACAACTGGGCAAGTCAGATTTAATAACTCTAATGTCCAGCTTAATGTGACTGCCTCAAACAGGCATTCAGGCTCTTTTTCATTTTCATGTCGTAGTTTCTCTAGGAATGAGCAAAAACATCAAAACCACCACATCAAGAGGAACTTTAGGCGAGAATAAGTCGTAAACACACCAGAAAAGAAGTTAATATACTTGAGTGGGATGTAACCCTGACAAATAAAAATGTATCAAGTCAGAAAGAAAATCAAAAAAAGCAGAAGAAGAGCAAAAAATGTCGAGCTAAACTCAAAGGTTATCTTTATCAGTTCTTTTCCTCCCCAGCTGTGATGTTTTCTCAGGTGATGTGTGGACCGGTGCCAGCAGGCCCCACTCGGGTTCCCCCAACAAGTGGGGGCAGAGGTGGACTGACACGGCATGGCGTTTTAAAGGAAGCCAAGACCTTTAAGCAGGCACAAGTATCACAACAGCATCTTAAATAATGCATCTCCGCTTAGCAGGGGTTTAACACACACGTGAACACCCACAGCCGGCACAAAGGGAAAAAACGCGCACACACAAAATTGTTGTCTTGCATCTTCTACTCTCCTTTAATACAAACAAACGGAGAGAGGTTGTTCAATTAAGTGCTCTTTTTGAAAACATTTGATACATTATGAGACAAAGGGAAGCAGCTACAGCTAGGATTGTCACAGGAGGGTGTCATTTCAGCCTTCGCTTTATTGTGCTCTTTGGTGTCATTGAATCCTTCACTTGTGTCTGCTGTGTGTTTGTGTGAGTGCAAGCATGCACATGAGGGCTACCGTCTGTGAGGATGGAGACTTCTAGGAGTCTTTGCATCCCGAGGAAACCTCCTTTAGAGAACGAAGACGTTGAAACATATGCGAACGGCAGCCCGGTGTGTGTTCTCTCTCCCTAACAGAAATGCAGCAGTGGCAGAGAAGCCTGAGCCTTAGATAACAGCATGAGGCCTCTCATTAGCTCACAGGTTGGTGCTGTGGGGGCTTCTGCACACTATGCATCGTGTTCCATTTCCTTGAAATACCTCAAGGAATCTCAAAGAGGTGATTGTTGAAAAACACAAA
Source organism: Atherinomorus stipes (assembly GCA_023101725.1). Lineage (NCBI taxonomy): Eukaryota > Metazoa > Chordata > Actinopteri > Atheriniformes > Atherinidae > Atherinomorus > Atherinomorus stipes. The sequence goes on from JALJCO010007119.1 coordinate 499,293, forward strand.
TAAAGGTGAAAGATCAACTGCTGCAATGTAACAAATGATCGTGCAACATATATGAGCAGGTGAAAGACAAGAAGACTTTTATAGTGCATGAGGTTTGACTGGGACAACTGTGAAAAGTGTCTCTTTGTAAATTCATTTAAATACAGACAGGAGAAAATAAACTATAAAAAAATGTCCAACTTATCTATTGACTGTAAATATTGAGTAAACAGGATTCTTTCTCGGGGGGGAAACCTAAAAGTTTGCCGGTGGAATACTGCACTATTTGGAAAGAGGCCTTTCATGCTCATACCTCTGTGATACCAACGGTGTATTTCCCTGTCAAAGTCATTTTTACTGTTAAGTACAACCGAGATCAGTCAATAAGCTTAACGACTGTTACCATAAAGTGAGAGGCCAGGAGACTGCTGGAGAATACAGGAGGAACGGGGGGGAGATACTGCATGTGAACTCCAAACAAAGGGAGCAAATTCAAGGAGGGCTTTGATGGAAGGAGCACCTTATATTTATTGAAGGCCGAGGGATCATCTCTCAGTGGTTATTTCTTTAAGGCACGAGGGCCAGATTAAACCCAATATTAAAATATGAAGGTGCTTCTAATAGAAAATCAAAGGCTCCATTTGCCCTCCCAGTCTCCCATCCCTCCATCATTTTCCATCTTTTTTAGGGGGGCAATTTTTTCTTTACTCAAGTCCATAGCTGTGCATGAGGCGACATGAAGAATGAAGAAAAAAAAGTATAAAAAGACAGAAAGAATAGAGCGAGTGAAAATGAGGAAAGAGGGAGGGTTATAGAGATGAGGGACCTAGGTGCTGGTAGTGCAAAGCAGAGACAGACAGCATTGGTTGGAGGAGTAAATCAATAGAGCAGAGCCGTCGGGGAGGCGGGCAGCCAGGGCAAGGAGAGAGGAGAGAGGAGAGAGGAGAGGAGAGAGGAACCAGTGCCGGGGCCCGGGCTCCGATCACAACGCTGGCTTCTGGCGTGCAGTAGGGAATAAAGTCGGCCTCCCCGGGTCAGCACCAGAGAAAAAGGTGAGATTAGAGGAAAGTGGAGGAGGTATTTTCACAGAGTGAAGGTGGGAGGGGTGGGAGAGGTAGGTGCTACAGGATGACAAGGAGAGAGTGTGTATGTATGTGTGTGTTTGTGTACTGGAGGGTAGGAGATGTGCATACTGGATACCTGGCAAGCCAGGGACCAACCGGCCCATTAGCCTGTGGGCACCTACATATGGTTCACTGAACCCTCTGCTGAGAAGAGCTCCTCTCCTATCAGTCTCCCCATCTTTTTTAAAGATACCTTCACTTTTAACCCCTTCTCTGCTTTGGAAAGAGGCTCAGTCCTGACCTCGATTTATGATTCATTTTTGTTTGATGTCTATTCTTGGAGTGTTATCTAAAATTGAAAAATGTAATATAAAAAAAAAAAAAAAAAAAAAACTAGACACAAAGGGAGAGGAGTCGGGCCTGCTGAGCATGTGCACGTGCGCGCCCATCAGTGGACACGCACACAGAAGACCACCGCCTTCAGTGCTTTGCCTTTTATTGTAATGTGACCATTGTTGGTGCTGAATAGCTAGCTCATTAGCATAAGAATACAGCAGCACACATAGAGACTTAGCCAGATCATTATCTCTATATATTTATGTATACTTTGTTATTTCACTAGCTAGAACACATTCAAATGCTGATGAGGCCAGTAAGGCCCCCTTCCAAAGCCCTTCCAACATGTGCCCTTCTGAACTTCCCAGTACACTTAACAGTTTCCTGGAGGTCTGCAGGTTCTGCACTGGAATTCACGACTGGTTCGGAAATAAGAGAACTGACCAACTGAGAGCTACAGAGATGACTTGCTAAGCCAGATTAATAAAAAAACGAAATGTAAAAGTATGTAGAATGGCATGTTAAACAGCAAGTAGAAATATTAACAAAAACAATTACCTTCTATTGTTATTATAAAGAAAAAAAGGGCATAAAACTGCATAATAAACACAAATTTAAAGAGAAATTATTACCTTTTTTTTTTTAAAAGAAATGTTTTCTGTGAAATAGATGACTCTGGAATAAATATACAGCCCAAAACAACTTGACAACAGAGAACAAACAAGAGCTCTATGTTGATGAGGGGAACAAAACTAAAGAGTTTAGTCTCACTGCAGGAGTAAGCCGATGCTCTAATGCTGGCCAACCTCTGGGATAATTGAAAAAAAAAGCCCTTAATTCATCTTCCACAATGTAATTCTGATCAAGGCCACAGCCAGATTCCACTGCAGGCTTCAAAAACACCCGAGAAAAGGCAAAATTGTTGGTCGCTGAGAGCAAACACGCTACTCCTTTCTTTCTGGCATGCTCCCTCATTAGAAACACTTAAGATGAGAGGAGGAAACTAAGTTTAATTGTGTGTGTGCGTGTGTGTGCACGTTTGTGTGAAGGGGCTCTGAGCAGGGGTTAAAACATGTAAACATGGAACTCGGATATCAAAAAACACCAGTAAAGATTAAATGTACAGAGTTCCTCCTCTGTTTAGTCCCTTCCTCAGCCTTGCCTTCTCTGAGGCTTACTTATTAAAAATCAAATGCCACTGCCTAAAATACAGAGAAAAACACAGACCCAATGATTCATAATATATTTCATAAATACTTCATGAATCCCTTCACCATACTTAAGCCAGTCTGGCGAAAAAGAAAACATTGTCACCTATTCTAGTAGCAGCTTGTCAGCACATCACTGGGGAGTGGGTGTCACATGTCACTTCTGGTTTACACCAGTGCATGGGACAGGCTCGGTGCATGAAAATCGGGGGTAGGACAGAAAGAAGAACAGAAAGAAAAGTGATGGGGAGGTGGAAAGGGGAGCAGGAGGGAGGGAGGGGGTGTTATCATATCATCGCCCCATGTCTTTATATTCCCCCCTTATTATCTTTGGCCCCCACTCTCTCCAGTCACTCAATCACACAAGCCCTGAGGACAGTGTGGGGACCTGGGAGGGCCTTCGCTTCTTGGTAGACTGAGCCAGACAAGCGTCTGAAAGCTATACTGATCGCTGTCAGTGTGTGGAAGTACGGTGACTTTGGAGGGGCCAGGAGAGATAAGGGAGAGGAGGAAACGATCGTGTGGAAGGATAACGGACAAATTTGCACACTGACAAACAAACCCAGCGCTTCAGGCATAATGCAGATATCCCATCCATACAGACAAGAGTTAACATAAAGACACAAAGAGGAAGTAGGGGGTGATGTGCTTATAAATGTGAGGCTATGAGATTTCTATGAGCTGTCCTCTGACAAGAACTCATCTGATTTATGATAAAAAAAAAAAAAAAAACTTAAAAAAAACTCAACCTTTCTTGGACGCAAATTTCAATATTCATCCTTTGTGATCTTCAGCTTTAACACCAGAATGAATAAAAATTAGGTAAACATCACTGCTTTAAAAGATGTATTTTTGTCTCATCTCTCCAATTCTTATTGCCACTAATAAATAATTAGCTATTTACTTTCAGAAATTTTCAATTCTTAATTTAAATTCAATATTACAGTTTGAATAGAAAATACAGCAGTAAAATCTTGCCATCAATACTGGCCATTACAAATGGTTGTGTGCTCTTCAAATCATGGGCCAGTGACACATGCAGAAGCACTGAAACGCTTCTTTTTGGCATCAAGGATTTCCTTCCACATTGGAAAAAGCACCTCATCAACTGCACCTTAAAACAAAAGTATCTAACTTAATAAAAGTGTTGCTATTCTAGTTTGTCTCACACTTTTTTCATTACAGACATGACTGTGTCCTTGTGACACTGTCCTTCAACCTAGATTTGGCCCACCACTGCCATTATATTATCAAACGCATAAAAATTGTTTTCACATGAGTGTTAAAGAGCTAATCCACAAAATGAATCCGATCTCGGTGCCCATGAAGACGACATGGAAAAGCCTCCAACACCACAAATCCACAAAGGACTTGAGGAAGGCATACTGTGCACGACGACTTCCAATGAAAGCCGTAATTCTGAAGAAGAGAGGAAGATCTGTTTGCTTACATCTTAAATCTGCACTGGGTGCAGAGGAAATGTAGGAGGGAAAATTCCCAGACAATTGGGGGAGTCCTTTCATAACTAGTTAAGAATAATTAGACTTTAGAATTGCTGATAGGTTGTTGAGCAACTAACTATGAAAAGAGTCAATCTGCCTTTACTCTGCTGTGTCTAATAAGAACAAGTAAGCTGAGGCAACCTAAGGCGATTTAAAGTGTCTAACATCCGACTAATGTTGGTCTGTCATGTTGTTGCTTGCAGAAGTCATCATAATGAGGACAAGGGGCAAAAAAACAAGAACCCTTCAAGATGGATTACAACACCACTAATATATAATAATGCTCAGTGTGGTTATTATAAGATGTACGACTGTTCTAAAAATCTTCCTTCAAAAGCAAATTATTGACATAATTATCAGCATTTTAGTCATTTAAAAAAACAACATTTTAGATGTCAGAGCATCTTAATAGAAATACCCAAGTTTCTGTTAAATGACTTTGCAAACACGCTCCATTTGAGTTGGTAATTAGGCCAAACATGATGACTTCAGGTCCACTTGTGACAAAACTTGGATAGTCTCCGCAACCTTGAAATGTCCATGATTACTAAATTAAAAACATTATAATGACCAAAAAGCCTCCGTATCTTCATCTTCTTTTGCTTTTGTTCTTTGTGGTGGGCTCACTTTAAATACACACTTCAAGCTCTGAATTAAAACCATATTTTCCACATGTTTAACTGTACACGGTATATAATGAACTGCTTATAGAAGACCCTCAAATGAAGAGGCAGGAAAAAGCTCAGTGTTCCCGCATAAAAAGCTGAAGAATTCCAATAAATTTCTCAACAGAAACACAAACATGGAGCTGAAATGTGAGTGAGTGTAATGTCAAGTCATTCATTAGCTCTTCTACAACAACTCAATTCAGTTTCAAAGGCATGTTCACATTTGATGCATCCAATTTAATCCTTAATTATCTTTTATATTTGTATATACTCATTTGAATTAAATATTCAAAAGCTTTTACAAGCTTAAAAGGTCTAACCAAATCGACGAAGGAGTTCAATGCCTCAACTAAAACCAGCATTTTAACTTCTCTTCATAAGGTCAGTCATGAAATGGATATAGAAAAGAAACATATTCAGTACAGACAGCATTTTCTTCTATTCACCTCAGCATACCTGGAAAATAAGCTGTTCAATATTTCAAGGTTAGCTGACTCTTTGGAAATGCATTAATTATCTCCCAGGGCAGAGACTAGGAAACATTCCATCTAAAGAGTTTTATTAAAGGAAAAAGGCAGTCCAGACATCCTCCTTGACCATGACTGAAGCTCCAAACAATGCCCACAGACAACTGGAAATTAGGAAGGAATAGATGCATCCTTGTGACGGTGTGCCTCATGATTTAATTTTGGGATCTATAATGGAATAAAGCTAGAAACGAGTCTGAGATACAAAGAAATTCTCATTTCAAATCATGCTGAATATATTTCTTTACCACACTGCACTTCAAATGAATAAAAATGTAACAGCATTGCTTTTTCACATCTTGTAAATACTTGCATTATGTACTTTGAAAGATATTTACTAACCTCACATAAAGGCTATGTGATGATCTAGTGTGCATTTCAAAAGAAAACACTGTTGTGCTGTAATTAACCGCATCTTTTAAAGATCCTTGATGGAATCTTGTTTTGCATCTTATGACAAAGCAACATCAGTTCTCTATTCAGAACTCAAACGTGGGACTTATCAAAAGAAATTAATCCTGCAAAACTGTACAAAAACATTACACAATGGCTCTAGTGCAATCAATAAAACTGCCTTGACCATCAGAAGCACTCGTTTCCACTAAAAAGAAAAAATAATGCGATGCACTCTGCAATAAAACTTATCAGAGCTTAATATTTAATGACTACGTATTAACCTTTTTTAGAGTCAAGGATCCTTGAGCACAAAGCATCTCATATTTAGACCATGAGTGTTTTACTACTGGGGAAACAAACACTAGCAGGGATTTATAAAACACCTCCTTAAAAGCAATGCATGGGAGTGAAATGTAAGCAGCAGCACTTGTCAGAAAGAGTAATTGAGACAGGAAACGTGAATTTTAGTGACACTTGCAGTCAGAAATGTTTACCTTGCAATCTCAAAACTACATTCTAGTTTCCAGAGGTCAGTCTAATTCTGTTTTAATTCCCCAATTAACTTTTAATAGCATGACAGGGAAATGTTAAAAAATAAATGAAATTGGAATTCAGACAGCTGAGAGATATTTACTGGTGTAAGGACTTAATTGTTTTTAAAACATTATTTTCAATCTCTCCTAAAAAACAACATAAAGAACTGCTGAGACAAAGTAATAAGTGTATGGACTTGTCATAGTGAGTATACTCATACATCAGAAAGGCAAAGTAATTGGTAAATGTGCTCAGTATCGCCCTCGTGTACGTTAAACAGAAGGGAAATTCTTAGAGCAATACCGCCATCTGCTGCAGAAAGAGCTCAACAACAATGCAAACTCGGGCCAGCGGAGGATGAGCTGGATGGCTACATAGAGACAAGCAAACTCTGAAAAAGCGGCAAAAAATAAATATCAAGTAACCTTTTAGTGTTAAAAAAAAAAAAAAAAGCCAAGAAAAAAGAGGAAATCATTCTGGCTCCTGCACTGAAACCAGAATTTTCAATTTGAGATTAATATTTCATGTAAGATGCACAAAAAAAAGGGTGGGACAAAGTTGTCTCAAATTATCAGCAATCCTGTCATGATGTCACAACTGCAGCTTACAGCTGTTATTAATGCTGATTAATGAGTTCATTATTTAGTAAACATATATTAAAAAAAAAAATCCCTGAAACTTATTAAAACTGATTAATTTCTATATCTGTTACTTCAGTTCTGCACTTTATTCAACATCACTGAAGACGCAGCATAGAAATATTAACTCCAGGTTCACTGAATGTTGTTGAACTAAAAACATTCCCATTGATTTTTATTTACTAAAGACATCCAAACACAAACCTCAGTGTGACAGAGAATAGCTTTGAAAAAAAAAAGAGGTGCTTTGATATTCAAAATCTGCTCTGACAACAGAGACTGTCCAAAACTGACAAAACCATCTCTAAATCTTCCCACCAGTGCTGCTTTATGACAGCTGCTGGCTGTCATCTCATTAAAGTCAGAGGCATCTAAACCTGCTATTTGCATTGTAAACAATTTGAGTCACAATACAAGTTGGATTGTGTTATTTGTTACACAGCAGATGTCTGTGGGTCCTTGCATGGACCTATACTTGTCCTGTGAAAATGTTGTCTTTTTACTTAATAGATTTCATTAAATTAAGCTTAAGTTGGGCGTCCTGCTTCCCTGATCAAAGCCGCTGCTAAAAGCCGGCTTTCTGCTTCCACTGACTTCAACAAGCTGACCCCATCAAATAGGATTGTCATTGTCCTTTTTAATTTTTTAATACTAAAGCTTTTTTTTCTAACCCTCTTTCTGTTTTTGGTCAGGTTGGGATCCCCTTTGGTTGCTGTAATGCCTGTTTGTCTAGGCCCAGCACCTATAAGACCCCCACCGTCTCCGCTATTATCAGAATGAAGCTCTCGGCCACAGCAACAAAGCGCATTTATACACCTTAGGGATGCGTGTTTGATAAGTTGTCTTCCTGGATAAAATGGATGGGTTACTGAGGTCAACTCCTGCCCTGTCTGGGAAGGAGGAGGAATGAAGTCTCAAGCTGGCACACCGGTGGTAGGAATACTTCAAACTACGGGTGAATGAGAGGATGAGAGAGCAGGTTAAGGAGGTAGACACCCGTGGGAGGCCAGTGGGGGGGCGGGAAGTTCGGGGGGAGATTGGGTAGTGAGGGAGTGAAAAAAGCCTTGATATCCACGGAAACCACAACAAAGAGAGAGCTTTTTACATTAAAAAGAAAGGAGATTGCCTTTTTTCCACTAGACGCCTTTCGAGCAGAGTGTCATGTCCTCCCTTGGCCTGCAGGAAGTCAGAGGCTGAGCTTGGCTTCAGCATCTGGAACATCTGAGGCACATCTGAAGGGGCTAAAGCTCTTGCCTCGTGAACACTTGCATCAGGGAGACGAGATAGACTAGATGTAACCGAGAGACGGGGAATCCTCGTTTGAATATACGGCGATCTGACCACACCGCACACTGTGGTGTAAAAATGAAAATGAATCTCATACTGGGGAGTCACAGTTAGATGCAAGCCAACGTTCTTTTACTTCCTGTGCCACCATGCATTACAGCACTCTGAGCCATGACGTACAGCGACAAGCAAATTTAGATATCATTGCATTCTCTCTCCGCTCCCTGCATGTAAAGTTGGCGCGGGAATGCTAACTTTTGTCCACATTTAGGAACACATTTTCCCACATATGCCCCACAGACAGGAATAAAAACACAAATAGTGAAAATCAGCAGTAATATCAGCCACAGCAGGTGTTATCCGCTTGATGATTTAGCACGGTGAGTGAGGGAAGAAGAAAGTTAAAGATTAATCATCAGCCAATTAAATGCCCAGGGTTAGGCAAGAAACCCGTCCTGGCATGGAGAACTCTTCTGTGATCTCAGTGAGCGTATCTCAGTGGTGTGTTCACAGATCACTCCATCTAAACGGGTCATTTAGGCATGTTTACTTATTTGTAGGGATTTTGAAGATTAAGTTGAAGCAATTTGAGGATGTTCAACATATCTGCTTTTTCACATTTATATGCTTCAAAATCATTCAAATAACATTCATATGATTTTATTTTAATAATTATAAATGAGGAGTTTTACATTGATCACTACTGTTTTCTGTTGTTAAGTCTTTCAGCGCTTCCTGTACGCCATCGCCGGTGTAGATGGATCCTTTTGATGGGGTTTCCTCGTTTTATCCATCGGCACTTAGCCTCATGTACTTTGATTTAACTGAGTTGAGGATGGGGGTCCTTGCTTATCTTAAAAATGTTGTTGAGTATGTGTTTTGCATGACCTCTATTATATTGGGGATGGGAGGGTTGGTTGGGTGGGAATGATTTTTACTGTAAAACATACCGAGTTTCAGTTTTATTTAAAAAGTGCTTCTAAATAAACAGTGAAATAAATGAATACATAAAGTTTTGATTGATTAATTGAAAAGTACACAATCATTTCATATCACGTAGAGATAAGTTTGACTTTTTTTTTTCCCTATTTTTTTTTCTTTTTTTTGCTAGAATACAAATAAAACTAAAATAATTATCAAGTTCAACACAGTGTTCCAATTCATTGTGGAGCTGTGGATACAAACCACATCAAAATTGATTTATGGAAGGACAAACTATTGCGTTTTCCAGCTCAAGGTCAGCTGTACTTAGGCAGTAGGTCTATTTTTTGGGGGGCTCTAGCACCACAAAACTGCCAAGTGGACACAACACACACATAGCAAAGAAAAGAAAGAAAAAAATAAATATTTGCACTTTAAGGTTTATAATCTAAATCAAATTTGGGGAAAAAAATGAGTTCACAAGTTATAAAACAACAAAAAATACAATAAGGAGAATGAATAAATGTGTTTGCACTGTATAATTAGCTTATATCTGGAGTATTTTCAATGAAGCAAAGTATTTGGAGTGAATTTTTGTAGACTACAATATGGATTAAAAGCAAGTGACCCAAAAGGCTGGAGTGTTCATTAAGCTTTGACAGAGGTTTAAAACAAAGTCAAGACACAGAATGATTTATGAATTACTAAACAAGGTCAGATTCTGCAGCAGCAACACAAACACACGCAACCTGCTCTCGAATGGGCATTGCTTGCATGTTCAAATATGAAGTGGGAATTAACCTCTGTGGAAAACCATTGAGCTGCAGTGCTAGACTGTTTGTGCTGCTAGGAATGATTGCAAAAGAAAACGAGCTTCGTTTAGAGAGCAAATTATGCTGCTAACAGATCACAAGAGGTGACCCATGTGTAATGTTTTGGGATCATCTAATATCCCAGTACATGCTCTAATTTTTACTTGAATAGTTTTAAAAACAACAACATTAATTTGATGGTGTGTCAAATATACTTACAAAGTCTTTCTCAAGCTTCTCCATTTCTTGCTTGTAGCTCTTCAGCCTGCTATTGTACATGGCGCGGCTCTGGATGGGAATCTCTCGCACCTCCAAATCCATCTGTTCCAGCTAAAACCAACCAGTTCAGTTAATCCAGTTCATTCATGGCAGAAAGACTTCTCAGGTCTTTCCTTTCTGACACATTAAAAACAATTACACATAAAGAAAATGACAGGGAACATTCATAGCAGAAAACTTTGCATGTATTAACAACAGGGTTAGATGGTTTAAATTGCTTCAGAGCATTAATCTACAAGCCTGCCTGAAGGGAAATGTTTAATTAAAATATCTACTTGCAAAAATTCAAGCCTCACAATTCAGAAGTTATTACTTCCTGCACCATTTTTCTCATTGGATTTCACAAAAATGTTGCCATCTTTGACAAAAAGCTGCTTATTGCACAAGAAAAAATGGCAACTTAGAAAACATTTCACTTTAAAATTGCTAAAAATGAGCAACTTTAATCCATTAACTTGCTCCTGTGTTGATTTTAACGATGAAACTCCTCCTGCCTTTGTCACTCAGCTGTGATAAAAGTACTGAGTGGGGTTGTTCTGTAAATAAATACTATCAAATATGAGGGCTCCTTCATTGCAATGACACGAATAAGCCCAACAATGTCACAGTGGATGAGGTAAAAGTGCATTTGATGCATTGGTAGACAGATTTCTTCTTGGCAGATTTGGAGGAAACTAATAACTATGCCATAACAAGACACCTGCGACAACAATTTGTCTCTGTCAGGTGACTGCTCTTTTTATTCTTTTCTCTTTTTTTTACAGCAACATGAAGACTCCCACCTCAAGATAATGGCTTGAAATGTGTCATAGGGGTGTCACTTAAAAGCAGATTACTGGGGAGTAATCATGTGAAGAGGAAGCCTCCTTTCCGCCATGCGAAGTGCGTGCATGTCTGCATGTCATGTCACCACCAGGATAATACAGGTGCTGTTGTCTAGTGCCAGTGAAAATTGTGCCCTCCCTCTTTCCACAAATTCATAATTTAGGAAATAGGAAGAGGAGAAAATTACTGATCAAAGACATACCAACTCTCTGACTTCTTCAAGCTGTTTGTCGACATTTAGAACCAGCTGTGTCTTCTCCTCTGAAAGAGAAAAAAACAGCAACATATTGATCAGCCGATGGAGGAACAGCGCTTCATGACAACCGCCTAACTCCCCCGCAACGGGGGAAGAGAAGGGGGGAGAGAGAAAGAAAAAGACTGAGAGAAAACAACACACGAGGACACATTTGAAGATATATTTACACATTCTCTCCACACGACGAGCCAACATTTGATGTCTCGTAGTTATTGGCGTCTATGAGGCCTTTGTTGGTTTCTGTTGAGGAGCAGTGAGACGCTTTGTGCCAACTCAAAGGGAAGGGAGGTGTCAGATTTGCTCACTTGCCAGAAGTATGAGCCCCTCTTAGAATGACGAACGCACTGTTCTACACCTCAGCCCATGGCTGCTCTTCCACATTACCCATTGCAACTCATTAGCACTACAAGCTCCAAAGGCATGAAAACCATTGAACATCCAATAGTTTTTTTATGGTAGCAGCACTTCTACTTTCTGTTCATTTACTGTATTGGTCCTGACGCTGATATTAGCTCTTTGCCATGAAGGTAAAAAAAAAAAAGGAAACTTGAAATGTAGAACTCTGAAGCATTTGTTTAGAGACATATGCAACCAATGTGTTTAACTGCATTAGTTTTAGGCAACAGAATAATAACCAAGTTATCATCAAAAATCTTTATCAAGTAAATATTATAAAGATTTTGTGGTTAGAAACTCTTGAGGTTGGTATACAGTGATATGAAATGTAAATAATAAAAAGCACAGAATTAATGACAAATTTATGAAAAACTATTAATCAGCTTATAGGGTGTAGCAAGTGAAATATGACTAAAAAGTACAATTATTATTAAACATCTTCTCTCAACAATAACTAGATACTTACCAAGTTGATAATCACGCATATTAACTTGTGAACAATCTAAATAAAATTGAGAAAATCTACAGGGTTGGGGCAAAAACTCAGCAACCGTGAATACCTACCCCTGTCATAACAAACTAAGACAATGTGATCATCAAAGCATCAAACATGGTTCCAACACAACAAGCTAAAACCCAGACATTTCAGTTTTTCTTTTTTTTTCTTTCAGCTGTGTCTATTTTCTTTTCTGCCTGACAACATGGAAAATAACCCAAGTTAAATCAACTACAGTACAACCCCAAAGCTCTGTTTAGAGCCTGTGTGATTAAAACCAAGGTCCTGCCTCCACACAGATGAGTTAAGGTGTATCAGTTTTAAGTTTTTTATGATTCTGGTTTGGTTACACAATGGTTTTATCGAAGGACAGGAAAGGAATCAGCTGGAAAGCATCATTTGTGGCAAGACGATAGATAAAACCAAGCATGGTTTCAACAAAGGGTGGTAAGGGGGGTCCATGGCTTTTTGGTATGTTATGTTATGTTATTTGTCTGTTGTTTGTCTGATCTTGGATGGGTTGTGCTGAAAGTCATCTTGTTGTACTGGTACGCTGGTTGGTTACAATGACAATAAAGGCATTCTGACTCTGATTCTGATAAAAGTCCTCAGGGAAAATAGTTTGGGAGCACCGGTTTAGACTAGAGTAACATCTATATAGAGAGAAAATTGGCTCATATTGCTGTGTGTGTGTGTAATCATGGTTTGTAAACTGTGTAAGCAAATTTTTGGATACTTGTACGTGTAATGCATGGTTTGTAGTGATACCCATATGGAACCTTGTCAACGGTTCGCAGCATGCATGATATGTGGATTTGAAAAAGAAAAAAGTTCCACTGTGCCTGATCAGTAAAGGCCAGTAAAACTGCGTCCGTGTGCACTGCATTGTGTGTGTAGCAGAGCCTCCAGAACTAAACAGGGCCTTTTAATCAATGGTTTAGTTCACACTGGGCGTACCGTGGCGCGTGCCAAATGCGTCCCAGAGGCGTCTTGTCGCAGCTCTCTACTGAATAAAGGCATCAGATCTATTTTTGACGGAGCACGCTTCCAGTACACGTCAGGCTCAGCAGTTAGATAGGGCCATAAAGGAAATCAGACAAAGGAGCAGTATAAAGTATCAGGTAAATTTCAAAATAAAAGTCCACTGCAGATTTGTGGTCACCGATCTATGTAAACATTACATTACCTGTGATGCCTTTGATGGTTCGGGGTTCTCAGTGTTTTGTTTCGTCTTATTTGTTTATTTATCATGGACCCCTAAATGTCTATCCGGCCTTCTTCATTATGGTTGTTATCCCGTTAACAGGCAACATCTCACGTGAGCTTGCAATTTTGTTATTTTTGTCTGTTCCTTGTCCCATTATCATTATTTCCCATTCAATTTGTGTTTATATAATTGGTTGGAATGAGTCTTGAGGTGAATGATTTTAAATAGAAAAAAACTCAGATAACTAAATGTAGAGAAAGAAAAAACATGCATGTCCAGTTTTTTAATGCGAATGGGTGATGAAGCTGGGTTCACTGCCCCAAAATGTATGATTAATTAAAAGCTTTAAATACATAAATATTACTATACATCAGCTGTAAAAGTAATGTGACTAAAAAAAAAAAAACATCCACCAATCATTTCTGCTGTCATTGCATGTTTTATTAGCCTATTGGCCCATCAATCCCTCTTACTATGTGCCTTTAGTAGCATGCGCGCTCTCGTCTGATGCTGACAGGAGGTAGCTAACAATCATTCTGCAAGCAGTTAGCAACGTTCAGACAAATGCTGAGCAAAACCCAGGTGAAGGTGGCCGCAAAAGGAAGTTTTTGAGGTTTCTGAGAAGAGGAGAATGACGGCAGAAGAGAGGAATAAAGCCAGAGTTGTTCTCTGCAAATCGTCTCAGTGTTGGAAAATGCTAAAGAGCCTGAAAGGAATTGCAACCAACACACTGATTGCTAAATTTCTGCTCAAAAGGTAACTTTTACGCTCAACATTTTCTTGTCAGAGCTTCCTTAAAAATTATAACAATATTAACAGTATTTGGCTGAATGCTATAAATAACCATAGGCCATGTTTAACACACACCAATCTACTGCCACTGTTGACAAAACTACATGAGAGCCAGAGCTACTGAGCTACTTTAGACAGGATGAAGCAGAAAGGCATAACCAGGAAAACAATGTCAGTCATTCTGAGATTGTGCACCTGCAGCAGCATTGTAAAATACTGCAAACACTGCAGATAGATCTAGACTATGTCAGCCAGGCGTGATAACTGCAAATTGACTTGCCCACATGTCAATCAGATTTTGTACATTAAAAACTGCATCTACCATGATGAGAATGCATGTAAGATCTTCGATTTAAAAAACTAAGGAAATTTGATCACTTTAAATGCTTGTTTTGCTCCTGATTTGGTTGCAATCTCACAAATGTATGGAGCAATTTGAGGTATATGAAGAGTGAAGAGCAAGTGAATGAAGAATGTCCACTCCAGCTGCTGTCTGTGCATTTTACCAGTGTTATCTGAGCTTCATCTGTTGTTGCCAGTCCTGTCGCTGCCTGAAAGCTAACCTTCAGCATTTCAGGCAGGGACCACCGCGCTACTATAACCTGCCCTATTAACTGAGTCAGATTAGAATTAAGGCTGCTACTTTCATTCTACTTCTGTTCATTCCTGGTGAGGGGGAAAAATAGTAATACTAAGGCAGCAACAAGACAAGACTGTTTGTCAATAAAATATAATGCTTGGAGCCCAAATGCCATCTGAGATTAAATACTGAGGTGTCCAGCATAATATACAATTTACTAGAGAGTTCAACAATTTGTTTGAATTACGAGATCATCAGCGAACAAACAGTGAGTCATACCAGTGGTACTTTCATTGTCACTGATGATTTGAATTAAAGACAGAAATGCTTCATATGTATTCCTACAGCATGTTCACCTCTCCTTTAGAGGAAGAAAGAATTACCAGTTCTTTTTAACAACCAAACAAACAAAACAGCTTTAATCACAAGGAGTACAGTCATACTGTAGCATAACATTTATGATGAGGAAGAGACCTTATATGACAACTTTAACTGCTGTATAAGATCAAACAGACAAGTTTGGGGTTAAATCTGGCATGAAATACTGAAGTGTCTGAACCCCTGCAGTCATTTGCATAAAGTTAGGCCCTAGGATTTAAAATCATGGAAGTCTAGACTTGGCCTATGGGCTCTACTCACAGCCAAAGATGGTTTTGCAACAGGGTAACAGGGAAGCAAAACAGTCAGAAAAAAACAAATAAAAGCTATTTTGTAATAATGGAAACATCAGTAGAGACTAAAGAGCGATCTCAACAACAGCAAAACCATGGGGTAAGTGACTGAAAGCACCACAAGCTCCAAAAACAGGAGAAACCCAACCAGGAATGGGACCCAAGCTGCTAGATGGCCTTTGGAGATTTTACCCTCACTTCATCCTCATTCAGAATCATTTGCCACCATCTGTATCAGGAACAAATGTGAATATGTGAGAAGCTGCAGTCATTTCCTAAAAACATGTGGCAAGCAGTTAACTGAGATGACTGATGACCTTTTAACCTTTCACTGAGTAACAATGTGACTTGATATAAGCAAATGGATAAGCCTTCAATACGATGCACAGAACTTTTTATTAGTGAATGTCAACAAACCAGATGTGGTTTGTGGACAGTTTCAGGCTCTTCAAATCTAAAATCCCACAGAATCTGTTTATCACACATCTTCAACGTGAAATGCTAAAATGAAATAAGTGAATAAACTAAAAAAGCTACACTGCCGGCAGAAACTTAAGGAGGGTAAATTCCCCTGCCAAGCTCAATTTCAGCCGCTAAAAATGAGATTTTTAGTTGCTGAAACTTGACTGGAATAATTATAAACCGGCCTGGAATGTGCTTTGCAAACAAAAACGCTTTGCAGCTGGAGATTAAAACAGGCCAGAAAATCACTGGTGCCCAGCTCCAGAACATCAGTGATGGGGCAAGAGGTAAAATGAGGTAAGTGGAGCCCGGCAGCTTCTAATCGTAGAGGGGCTGGAGCCCATCTCAGCTACTATTAGGTGGGGGTGGAAGTGGGGTGTACCCTGGACGGGTCACAGTCATGTCTATCGAAGAACCTACAATAAACATCTTACAACCACTCTCAGCCCAAACACGCTTATCCCCCCCCCCCCCCCCCAAAAAAAAAAACCCTCAAACCATTTTCTATTCAGCCTACGAATGGGCTGATAACCACTGATATTTGATAATGTCCATTTAATCGTGTGATAACATCTGAAGCGGCTGAATAGTGTCTGCTGTTGTACACACACTTTAGAACAGCTTCTTTTCCCTGGCTGTAAAACTACTGAATTCACAACAAATCAGCCAACCCAAACTACCATGGTTGCAAATTGTACAGAGCCTACATTTGTCTCTCCTGGGCTTCTGTAGAAGCATGTTGTTGCAAAAGAAAGGTGAGGATTGGCAGCAAATCTGATATAAATTAGGGCTCCACGATATTGGAATGATGGTTATTGGTGGATCGCTGTGTGCAGTCTGTGTCAGGTACCCTTCAAAATTGGATGAGAATGCATTAAGTTATTTTGCCTCACACATTGCAGGATCTGCAATGTGACTATTGCGCACATGTACATTGTGATTGCAATGCTCAAACGACATACAATGCAGCCCTAATATTAATGACTCATTCTTAGGTAATGACAGCATAGCGATTCTTAATTTGAGATGACTTGGTACTGATTGAATAATTTGACATTACACTGTACTTTTGCCATTACATTGCTATGTGGACCTTTCATTTTAAAAGCACTTCAGATTAAAATGTTCAGAAATGTTTTTTTTTTCTCCTGATACCGATTCAGATACTTGTGCATTGGGCATCAGCTGATACAAAGTACCGATACCACCATGTTATAAAAAAATATATATATCATATTACACCTGCATGACTGTGATATAATAATCCTTGTGGTAGGTCTGGCTCAGGTTAAAACCTTTGTAAAACATGAATGAATACAGCAAATTGAAGCCATTTATTTCTTAAATAAAGTCTTGCTGGCGGCAGCATCCAGTGTGAAATACTGCCACACCGCCGACATGATTACCATTAGCTCCTTGTCTAACAGGTGTCAGGTGATTAGTTCTTCCTTGCCCCTCTAAAACAGCAGGTTGCAGATTAGGGCTGAAAGATATATCGTTATCGTATCTATATCGAGATATGAAGATTCAAGATATTAATATCGAAAAAGCAACTACATAAAAGATATAGATTTCCCCTGCACTGGTCCTGCATGTAAAGCTGAAGTCACAAACAAAACTGCACTTTCCACAAAAGTGGTGGTTTTCAACGAACCTGTGGTCAAATCACATTGTATCGATATTGAGATGGCATAATTATCGAGATATGAAATCTTGTCCATATCGTTCAGCCCTATTGCAGATGGCAACTGGGGCAACTGCTTTTAAGAGCAGCGAGGAAGAACTGTCAGAGCTAACAGAGCTAATCAATAAATAAATGCCTATTTTACTAAATGACATGGTATCGGATCGGTGCCTGAACTCCAGTACTTGCCAATACCGATACCAGAATCTTGCGCAGTATCGGTATCTGAACAACTCCACTTCAGATATTACTTATGAGGTATTCTCAACATGTAACCATGTCGCCAAAAAATATTTTAAATTAAATCAAACCAGAATCAGAAACAGAGCGTGCTAAATATTTGAAAAAGGTTTTAAAAATTCAAAAACAAAAGTCAGCAAAACTTTAAGCTCAAAGGTAAATCACAAGGCTACCACTAGTGGGACTACAACATGGTGAAAAAAAAAAAAAAAGCTCAACAAGATCTTGATTTCTCAAGACACATTACCTTTTGCAAGTTCTCAAATTCATTTTTAAAACCTGTGTCCAACCTCAAAACCTACACAGTAAACAGCCAGAGGCGATTCAGTGAAAGGTGAGATGGTACATTCTTACTTTAACTGAGACCCAAGCTGGAGGGATGTGAAATATATATGGATATTTACTAAGACTACAACGTGCTGATGGAGAAATGCAGAGTTTTGCACACAGAAGTGGGGTTAAAAAAAACAAGAAAAGCCTTCACAACTTAAAGCTTTTTTTAATTTCTATAGTTTATATCCAAGTTGCTTAGTTTGAACATAAAAAAATTACATTAATATTTCATGTAAGAAGACCTAATATCTTAGTGGAATTCTTACTTAACCTCTTAACTCCCACCTTTTTAAGTAATCCTCGCCTATTTTGCATACCCAAATGGAAATGCAAATAACAGAGGAACTGTAAGGCCAAATTACTTGTGTGAGACATCATTTGAAAGCTTACACCTTCTAGTTTCTGAAAATATAAATTAGAAAAGTGTGACTAAAACAGCCTGGGCGCCGGCGCCCAGGTGGTTTTTAAACAGGTTAAATATTCCTTTCACCTTGAGTTTGAAGCTCTGAAACATAAACTTAAACTACTGTAAACGAGATTGCACTTTAGATGACACACTTCATAAAATATCTACTATGGTTTGCATCTTACTTTGCGTCTGCACTTTGTAATTATATATGAATTGTTGTAGTTGGGACAACATATGCAAATTATAGTGCATTCCAGTTGCCTCAGAACTCGTTTTTCTGAGGCAATTTTCCGAGGAAGTGACATCATGAACTCTTTTTTCCGAGATGCGAGCTCGTAATTTGCAGAGGACCCCAAGATTGTAGATTTAAAGATGGTTGTGTCCAGTACCATTGTTGTGTTTATTAAACTTTTAAATAAGATATTTTCTGTTCATAAGTTTTAAGTGCAAACAGCACCGAGTTGTAGTCATTGAATTATGTGGTATCACGGGGGTCTCTTTTTCTTTAAAAGGCAACGTGAATATGTGTTGTTTATTAAACACACACACTGAAATTGGCTGTTGTTGTCATGGTAACACTGTTATAACGTCTGTGTTATTTTTTCTAGCTAGAAATTTGTTAATTTCTAGCTGTTCTAGCACACAAATAGGCTGTTTTGGAGATGTCAATTTTTTCCCCAAGTTGGTGTAACTGGAGTTGCATCACTCGCAAATCTTATTTCTTAATCCTGCCTCTAGTCCAATCAAATATATCCCTTCCAAATAATAAAAAAAAACCTTTTAAAGACTATTTTTCCATGGTTTTGCCCATGTAACTGTCAGCAACACAACACACATAAAATAGGTAACTAGATGACATCACAATATATCAAATATTTTGTCTAAAAAGTAATCTATAATTCATATAGGAGGTATGGTGTCACACTATAAAACATGTGCAACCACTGTAGGAGGATCTGCAAGAAGGGGACTTTGGAAATGAAAGAAAAAAATAGATTTAATGAGTGGGAAAGAAATTAAAATTAATTTGCAAACTATTCAAATTTTGGTTGGCAGCATAACATATCTACTTATGATTATAATGTATAATGCATTTCTTAGCTTTGTAAATATTCATATGGGCTTACTGTTGACACGTTTAACAGATGGTAATATGAAATTACTTGGTGAAATGGGCAGCCATGAATCTTCAAAGATGTCGAGTCTAAACCAGAAATACTCAGTCAAGCACTTCTTACAGTACAGTAAAGAGGCAGTAGCCTTTGAAAAACCAATGAGCAACTGTGAGCCCAGTGATAGCAATAAATGTTCCACATAGAGACTGGATGGCACAGTTTATCCAATAGTAGTTCACACATTGAATATGTGTGCATGTATAGTTAAGCATATATTTTTGTAAATTATTAAATTCCATTTATTGGAAACACTGATTGTTGTCAAGCAACAGCATGCCAGATGAGACGTAATCACTTTCTTCTTTTTTTAAATGACTGTGTACCTATTTTCCTCCACCTATAATTGTGATTACTTTTCTCCAGTATGAAGTGCTCGAGGGCACTTCATAGAAAAAGTGTAAAAACAAAATAATGTAGCCTGACCATCAGCTGATATCATCAGCTGACTTTTTGCATACCACTGACATACAAGTCCAACTATGTGTGTTGTTCACTTACTCAAACTTCTTTTTTAAAAAATATATAGTCATTATCACAGAAGTCCCAATTAGTTACTCTAAGACAAAGGCATTTATTGCTGACTGTAGAAATAAGAGCTGTTATTACACATGTAACGTACTGTAGCCATAAATTTTCCTACACTTTTCTAGAGGAATACATTGCAAATATGTCAAAATGGTTTAAGTATCATTATCAACACATACAAATCCACTCTTCTCAAAGTTCTGTACACAAATCACTGTTATTTCGTGTTATAACTTTTTAAAATTCATACTGATTCAACCCAAGAGCCACTCTGAAGAATTTCCAGTTATGAGACTGTATCTGATACAGAGAATCATACTGAGAATCCAAATATGTTTATAAACAGGATACTTGTTTTTTCAATATTATTTTTCAAACAAATTGTATGTCTATATATGTATATTACACACAAAATCTGCTGACATATCAGTATCTGAGCTATTTTGTTAAGGGATTTTTTTCCCCACTCCCCTGAAATTTGCCAAAAATATCTAACAGCCAAATATCAACAGGTGCTCACATCCATGAGAGCAAACAAGCAACCGTAAACACCAAACTAATCACACTGGTCATTTTTTAACAACTCTATGAAAATAATAACAAGTGGAACAGCATAAAATTGTATCATAATATAGCCGCAAACAGTGGTGGGGAGCCCTGGTCCTCAATGGCCAGTGTCCCTTCAGGCTCTCCATTTCTCCCCACTCAAGCACACCTGATTCAAATCAAATGGATACAACAGCCAATCAAGTTCTGCACAGACACTCATTGATTTGAATCAGGTGTGTAGGAGCAAGTACAAGTGGAAGTCCTGCAGGATGAGGGCCAAGGCCCCCCACCCCTGGCCTAAAAGAATAACACTGACTTTTAGATTAAAGTTTCTGAAGGTTGAGAAAAGTCCCCCATTAGGAGCTTTGCATACATTGCTTTGAGCTTGATCTTTCATCAAGTGAATAGAAAAAAATTTGAATATGACTGCTCTCTTGCCAATCAAGAGATGGGTAAAATGCAGAGGCTAGCTTCCCCCATTAGGATTAGCAAAATATATTTCATTATTATTACAACTGTTATCAATTATAACACTATTACGTGACTATTCTAATGAACTTAAACCATTACAGAGTTACAGAGATCTTAGAAGAGATTAGTTTTTAAGAGGTTTTTAAAGGTAGAAAGAAACTACCTGATCTATACTGACACACTTATGTAAGTCAAATTGATTTCGTAAAATATACAAAAAGCTCCTAAACTTTATGGCCATTTTCGATGTGTCTTTAATTTCTTAAATAAAGAGACAAAAAAATAATCCTGATATCATATAGTGGAGCTGTGACAGCACTGAAATGACACCTTTCTACCCTGTAGATCACTAAATTCAGTTAATATTCACCTACTTATCTGAGACTGCATTACAACCCGAGTATTATTTTACAAATAAAATAATACTCTGACAAATACAGTAAGCTAAACCCATCACAAACACACCACCACCAGTTGATAACGTATAATGTGCACTTTTAGTGCTAAAATACAAAAACTGTCTCACGACTAAGTGTGTTTTTTTCCCAGGAAATTATATAACAAGACTGTCAAATGACACAACCAATAAGCTTCACCTGCTGCCTGCTTAGCCCTTTCCTTCTCAGCTGAGACTTGATAGCTAACCTAGCTAGCCAACCAGCCCAGCGATTCGTGTTGATAAATGTAACTCTCTTACCTCCACTTAACTTGGGAATTTTACCGATTTTATTAGTTATTTCTGCTGTTATGTTCCCAAAATCTTGCTCGTAGGTTTCAAAGTCTGAAGACATTTTGCCGATTAAGTTTAAAGAGAGAAGTAGCTTTCTAGTTGACAGCACAGAATAATAACAACAAGCCTCGAATGGAGTCTCTTCCTTGTGTCGCAGTATAAGTGCTCGGCAAGCAACTGGACATGGACGATTTGTGATACAGAGAGGGGTTTGGTAAGTAGAAAAAAAAACATTTAACTCAAATATGTCTTTGAGGTTAATGTTCACATAAAATATTTAAATCTCCATGATGAGTAAATTGAGTGTTTGGTTTAAAAAAAAAAAAAAAAGTCAACCACCATATCGACGACAACAATTGGTTGTGGTTTTCCCTGCTGAGGTAACAGAGAGAAAAGGTTCCACCCAGTACACAGGAGAAATTGAAGAATAACGCCAAGGAAGTGACCAGGTTTGTAATTTAAAGTGACAGCTTTTCTTCTTTGCAGGAAAAAACAGCGCAAATGCGTACGCTTGCCAGCTTTGTTATAGCTTTTTACACGCGTGTACGCTCTGCGTGTTTTAGCAACAGTTCCGCTTAAAACATTTGTCTTGTTAGCGCATGTGAAAGCAAGCTAGCTAACTAACCCTTGTTCGCTAACAGCTGCACCTTTATTGCTCAACCGAAATTCAGTTTCCTAATTGTCCACGTTAATAACGCATTTACTACATACTAAACCAATGTGGTCTCAGTTGTCTCACCTGTACTTACAACAGCCAGAATCTTATTTGTAATGACGCTATGTTTTATTCTTGGTTAGTTTTAGCTAGCTTCAGAGCTGAAGCTAATTAATAGTCAATTAGCAAGTGCGATGACTTTTTGATTCACAGCACTTGCTATGAATAAGTAAGCTTATTCATAGCAAATTTTATTTTGCGCACCCCCAGTAAAGGGGTGCGCAAAACTATCGACGTTATATTTTATTAAGTTTATCTTTTAGTCCAGAAAGGAACTAAGATCTCATTTTCTCATTATCCCTCTTGGATGTCTGCAAGATAAACACTGTAGTAAGGCAGCGACAAGCAAGGGAAAATTTGAGAAAATATGTTTCAGTGTTTAATTACGAGTAATACGAATAGGACTGGGGGACTGGGAGTGATGCAGCTTAATAATACGCGCGCACACACACATATAGATATCTATATACATAGATATATGTGTGTGTGTGTGTGTAACTCACAAAAAGTTAGGGATATTTGGTTTAGCTACCATTGTTGTTAGCTTTTCTTTCAATAAGTTGTTTGAGATGGACGAATAACCACGTCATAATTCCAGTTAAATATTCAACATACATGGCATAATATCAATAAGGTGTGAACATTTGACATTTTCCTTAAATTATAACCAAAAGTTGAAAATCCCAAATTTTTTGTGAGTAGTGTATGTATATATATATATATATATATATATATATATATATATATATATATATAAAATGAGAGAGATATGAGAACCTAAATTCTGAAATGCACCTACACTTTCTCTCTTTTTCCCACTCAGATGGAGAATTTGAGTCTCTCACAAGGATAGCGTGCTTCAAAGATTGGCTGGAGAGGATGCTGCTCTTCGCCAGAGCAAGGATCATTGGGACACAGAGAGCCCATGTGACTCGAGGCCAAGATAGCTGCTGGGTACTCAGAAGACGAGAAAAGACCTGTGCATCCTGTGCACCACTAACTTTGACAGACAGCAGAGGAAAACAGTAGCACACTGGGTCAGTTCATTTCAGGAGCTCAACAGCCAAAATACTTATTCTTAACCTCCCATAGGGGGAAAAAAAGCATGAACTTCCTATCAGCCTTCGTGACATTTGAGAACCTCCATGAGGTTCGAAGATTGTGCCACTGGGGTCCAATCATAGCTCTGTCTGTCATTGCTATATGCTCAACCATGGCAATTCTAGACTCCATTATCTGGTATTGGCCACTAGACACTACGGGAGGCAGCATTAACTTCATCATGCTCATCAACTGGACTGTCCTCATCCTCTACAACTACTTCAATGCTATGTTTGTTGGACCTGGATACATTCCCCTTGGCTGGAAACCAGTAAGACATATCTTTGTTTTTTTTTTTTTCATTGGGTACTTTTGTCCATGTTCTTAAAAGTTGCCACATAGCATAAAACTGTGTAATTACAGTGAAATAACATCAGGCCTCTGACTTATTTTAATTATTTAACAGGAGAATCACCAGGATTCCCAGTTCCTACAATACTGCAGAGTCTGCCAAGGTTACAAAGCTCCCAGATCCCACCACTGTCGAAAGTGTAATAGGTAAGCACGTATAAAACCAAAACTAAAGGAGATTTTTCTGTCATGTGTGTGATGGACTTCAGATGTATAAGAAGAAAGATGTCAGAAAAGTATTGGCACTACACATGCAAAATCACTGAACTACCATCAGCACTTTAAATTAGAGCTGCTGTATGCTTTTACATCTTCCATTGCTGTTTAGTGAGCATGCAGTTTACCATGCAGGTCTATGCATAGTGTGTGAATGTTATACAGCACTTTAAGCCCCTAAAGTCCCCCCTCTGGATGACCTTATTTACATGATTACAATGTGTGCTGCATGAAAGACTGAAATTAGTTTAGCTTGAGTATTTTCTGTTATAAATAAAACAAGGAACTTGCAGAACTGCTTCTGCTGCTTCAAATGATGTTTTAGCCAATCATTCTTTGCCAACATCCGAGTAAAGAAAATTCTATATTTATAGAGCTAAACATGTATACAGCATGGAATAAGTATTCTCACACTTCGTGAGTGTAGTAACTGTACATAATGGTTAATTACTAAATTATTGATTTGTTCCCTCATTTGTTCATTTATTCATTCATGTATGCCTTTTGTAAAAGATGCAATGTGTTGCTATATGTTCTCGCAAACAACCAGTCAATTCCCTGTTTTCCTCCTTCACCTCCTTTCCCTTAGGTGTGTCATGAAGATGGACCACCACTGCCCCTGGATCAACAACTGCTGCGGCCACTTGAACCACGCCTACTTCACCAGTTTCCTGCTGCTCGCTCCGTTAGGATGCTCACACGCTGCCATTATCTTCATCATGACCATGTACACACAGCTGTATGAGAGGGTGAGTAGCCCCCTTACCTCACCCCAGCTTGCTTTGAGGGCATTTCCTCAGTTATAGAAAGACTCCTGAAGTTGTTCTCTTTTTTTGTCTGCAGATATCATTTGGTTGGAGTACTGTAAAGATTGACATGAGTGCTGTTCGTCAATTCCAGCCCCTCATGCCCTTCAGTGTGCCCGCCTTTGCTGCCACACTCTTTGCCTTAGGCTTGGCACTGGGCACCACTATTGCAGTTGGAATGCTTTTCTTCATACAGGTAGGTTTTTCCAAAGCTTCTCAAGTTACACAAGCTGTCAGTGGCACAAACCTTTTAGCATTAACTTTGCAAAGCTACATCAAGTCTTGTGAGATGAACAGACTGGACAAACCCTAGTAAATATCATTATGTTAACGCTGTTGTTTAGACACATGATACTTTATTGTAATACCTTTTCTTGTAAGCCATTTTGGTTATGAACATTAATTCTGTAAATGTAATGTACGTAGATGTATTAGATGTTGAAATAAATAGTAGTCCTACAAATCTGTGCTGAACAGAAAGAAGGGAGGCAATAATTTACTAGAAATGTCTAGAACATTGTCACTGATTGTCAGGAACTTGATCTGTGAAAACAGTTTTACTGACAGTTTGATAATGAAAGATTGTTTTCTTTTTAGATGAAAGTTATCCTCCGAAATAAGACCTCGATCGAGTCATGGATAGAGGAAAAGGTTAGAATGCCTTTAGTTACTAGTGACCCTTTTTGATAAAGTTTTGTGAATTATAAGCATGATCTAAAAAAAAATCCTACACATATTCAGATTCTTGTATCAGTGCAGTTAAACCTGCTGATTACAGACAGTTAACACTCACACAACCATGTGCTTTGTCTTTCCCACCAGGCCAAAGACAGAATACAGCACTACCAAACAGGGGAGGAGTTTATCTTCCCTTACGACCTCGGCAGCCGATGGCTGAATTTCAAACAAGTCTTCACATGGTCAGGAACACCCAAGGGGGACGGCATGGAATGGCCAGTTCATCCCAAGTGTCACCAGCACACCTTAACTGTAAGTTCAGTTTGGTACTGAGCAAGCTGATGTGTGCATTAGTATAATTGCTTTGTCATTTACTGTTAGAATATTCCCCGACATGTATTCTCATGTCAAATACTTGTTCAACTTGTGGAAGTTTCTGTAATCTGATATTTTTCTTGTAAATAGATTGAGCAGTTGAAGCAAAAAGCTGATAAACGTGTGAGAAGTGTAAGTACCCACCCAATCTATAGTTTTTCATTCATGAGCAAAGTTTTGAGATTTTATATTGTGTTTCAAACATCTTTCAGTATTCATTGAGTAGTTATAGTCATTTATTCTTTATCTAACTGGTTAGAGTTAAGACAATAAGGAGCCAAGACTTTTGTTTCTCCTTCACATCTGATGAATCCAGCATAATTTAGCTGACTGCTAAATACTGTAGATTTTGTAATCAGGACTGTGAAGATTAAAGAGTATAGCCTTAAGTAAGGTCAAAATCAGAGCTGTAGAATAACCAGATATTTTGTTTACCTCGACCAGCAGGTCCAGTACCAGGCAGTGGAGGATTACAATGGAGCTTGCTGCCCTCTCAACAAGGGTCTCCAAACCTTTTTTCGAACCCCCTGTACAGAGGAGCCCAGGATCCCCCTCAGTAAGGGGGACACCATCCTGGCCACCCGTGGCACCAAGTACGTTCATCAAAGGCATTTGTTATACAGGGTGATTGGCTCTGTTGCCAGTTATTGGCATATAAATGTTTTGATGTCTTATCGTTGTAGATGGTGGATGTATGGAGATAAAGTTTTGAGCGAGAACGAGGTGAAAGGTGAAATAAGATTATTCCTCTTATTTACTTGTAGGTTCTCGTAACTCGCGCATGAATAAACCTTGCTCTGAATGCAAATGGTTAAATCCACTGTTATAAATGTGTCAAAGTCTGTTCTCTTTGTTTCTGTTTTCTAGCTGGGGAACGTGTAAGGGGCTGGTTTCCAAGGCGATGCGTGGAGAAGTGCCATTATGATACAGCTGCCAGTGATAGCACCAGCGATAAGAAAGTAAATTAATACATACTAGCAGGCTTAATGTAGGGCAGAGGAGTTTAACCAAACAGAATGTCTGTCCATCTTAATATGTACATCCACTGAAGATGTCACGCCTGATGCTGCAGGCCTATCATGGAGAATTTCATCCTTTGATTAAATATTCTCACATGTTATAAATACCAACTTACATTTCTTACGTTACGTCAAAGTCTTATTGAGCACTTTGCAGTCAGATGTCTGAGGAGAGCAACAGAGCTGGAGAGGATTCAATTTAATTCTTCAGACCAAAAGCAAGAGTCTTAATTTTCAAGAATTGCCAACAGGCTTTAATGTGACTTCATTATAATTACTGGATTTTTTACTTGAATTTGTTGTTTTTCTTTTGTTGATTATGTAATTGTGATTTTTCTTTTTTTCTTTCTTTTTTTTTTCTAATTATGCAATGCCTCTGCCCAGCTTACCCCAGGGCTTCATCATGCAACTCTTTCTACAGTTTGGAGATAACACTTCATTTATTTTTTATTATTTTTGTAAAAAGAAATTGTTGGCCTCAAAGTATAAATTGAAGAAATTAAAAAGAATCTTCTGTAAAAGTTATTTGCCTTGGTTTTTGTAATTACAATAATTTTATCTTTTTTTAATGCTTATTTATTTCTCAAGTCCCTCTGGCTTAATAAATCGTGTCACACAGTGGTGATCATGCATGTTATGAAAATAAACTTTTCTAAAATTGCCTGAAATAAAAGCTGTAAATGCAGTGACAGTTTTCAGCGATGAGTTCTGTAGTTGAATATATTTACTCTTAATTATCATTTTAAGATTAGTACCTCTTGACTTCTTTGATTTATTCTGCAAGAGTAAAATCTTTAACATCTCTCTTTGTTGAAGGTAGATCTATTTTTACTTTGATGTTAACAGGAACTTTTCTTCTACCATGAAGTAAAAACGATTGCCGTATTCTCATATTGTTTCAATAATTTCAACCTCCACATTTTGTTGCTCCTTTGTTCTGCTTGGGACTAAGAAATTATTTAAAGTATTTTAAAAGGCATCTTGAGTTCCTAAAAGCATCAAGAGAAGAGAGAATTAAGGAGATGGGATGCTCTTGTCGACTCCCACGGCCTCTGGTATCTCAGATATTTTTCCAAAATCCTCTAAAATCAGCCTGGAGGTCAGAGGAGCTGAGATGGGAGTTGAAATAGGTCACCTTTCTTGACACAAAGAAAAAAACTATTATGTTGTGCCTTACAAGTACAGCTAGAAACTAAAACAAATACACAACACATTTATCTCCACTGTCTTGTATTCAGTCGACTAACAAGTAAGAACGCCTGTGGGAGTAAACATTAATAGGACCTTTATTAATTCACTTCAAGGCAATCCGCAAGTATTTTTTATACATGTATGTATTTCTTTTATTCTTCTGCGCGCATTGTCGACAAATGAACCCTGAGTATCAAACCAAAATAATCATTTTACCCCTCAAAAATCACCCTATGATAACTGTAACACATTTCATCATTGGAGCTGTTCAAAATAATCTGGTAAATCTGGAGATCTGTTAATGGGAGGAAAATTTATGATTTAGGGAGGTAGTTTTCTTTTTTAAATCTTGGATAGTAGGTATTTAAATATCTTAAAAGTTTGTTGAAGAGTTTTCACTCTAAAAGAAAATTTGCCTAACGGGTGATCATGGTCTAAATAGGGCTTTTTAGGATGTTGTCATCAAAACTGTTGAAAACCAATTTGATATCATGGATTATGTGACCTCACAAGCAATGTACTTCATTGTAGCTGCCAGATGTTTTAAAGATGAGTTTTTCTTTTTTTTTTCCTTAAAAGAGTTTTGGTCAAATGAGGGTATAGAATAAATTGCTTGGAAAATATTCACACCCTTGAACTTCTTCATATTTTCTCTCATACCAGCAATGTATTTTGGGGGGGATTGGCAAAGGTGTGCCAAACTGTAAAGTGGAAAGAAAATAATACATGGCTTTGAAAATTGTTTTCAAATAAAAGTATACGTGCTTTTGATGAGCCAAGACCTTCCATTTTTCAGATGAATAAATGTTCGGCAAGTTGTTCAAAGCTCTTGATATTTTCTTTCTTTCTTTCTTTCTTTTTTTTTTTTTTAAA
The DNA here is from genome assembly GCA_023101725.1 of Atherinomorus stipes. Taxonomy (NCBI): domain Eukaryota; kingdom Metazoa; phylum Chordata; class Actinopteri; order Atheriniformes; family Atherinidae; genus Atherinomorus; species Atherinomorus stipes. The sequence continues at coordinate 528,570 of JALJCO010007119.1, forward strand.
TGGCCCAATTTTGCTTTAAACCTCTCATTTTCAACTTTATCAGTGACATATCTGGTGTGTTCCTCGATCTTCATGATGCTGTTTGCTCACTGTTCTGAACACATATGGGCCTTTATGGCAAAACTGGACACGGTACTGTGGAGTTCCAACAGGCTGACGTCCAACATCTTGAAGCGGTCGACCCTGCGATTCACTGTCCATTATAATGCAAGCTTTCGGTAACAAATATCTATTTCATTTGGATATTCTGAAGTTGTAGTGGTATAGTTATTATAAGACTTACTGTTTGTAGTTAAAGTCTCGCAAGAAGCATGGTTTTTCTTCCTCAGATGCCCATCAGTTTTAAACACCAAAGTCCAGTAGCTTGTCAACTTGGAGCAGCTCCAAAATGTGTGTAAATATGAAGATGGGGGCATTTTACAACATTTGCATGTAGGATCTATGGATCCCGGAACATCGGATTTTGCTTCTACATCCGGTTAGGTACAGGTGAAACATGGCTTCGTTGCATAGGGGAGCCACTGAATTCCTGCTTCATTCTCGTAATCTTCGTTTTTCTCTTTGGAAATACCGAGAAGTCCCGCTGTGTCTGGCTGCCATAAACATATCTATCACACGGACAAGAGAATATGTTTGTTCCAGTTCCCAAAACAACAGAAAAAGTCCCGAACAACATGCTAAGTGGCTAGCTGCTATCAAGCCCATAAATGCTGACAGTTCACGTGGAAACATGGAAAATTAATATGTTCGGATATTTGTGACTGATAAAAAGATATTGTGGTCTCACTTTTCCCTGCAGTTGTTTTTGCACAGATGATAGAAAACAGCATTAAATCAGTGGATGTACAGAATCACAGCGCCGCCCGCTGTTCCCGTCTCCTCAGGACTGTTAACGATCACGTTCATCCATATTACTGCCATCAATGTTCCCACATAAGAATAAAAGCATAAAAAGCGGCAGAAAGGCATTTGCAGTGTTACAAACATGCACAGTCATAACCAGTTACATACAGATAAGACTGCCGGTAATTTATAGCTTTATCAATGAGAGTAAACTCCTGAGAAGTACATCAAAGAAATACCACCATTTCTTAAAAATCCGGGGAAAATTTATATTCTATAAAAAATAAATGGCTTGAACACGGGGCTTACCTGATGAAACCAAATACATCATGAGATCGGGAAACTGATGTTATGTACAGGTAGGTTCGTCTAACCAGGCTGTAGCAGCAGAAGATGGCATCACTTAGTCCAACAGATACTAGTTTAGCTTCGTATCTTCTTCTAGCGTCGGCAGTGAGACTTTCAGTATAACTGGACGTCATTTCTATAATATTTCAAAGACAGACCGGCGGAGAAAAAAAATTAAAAAGAGTGCAAAAGCAGTTTTTGAGGCTCATAGTCCATCAGACGCCGTTCAAATACGAAGCATATTTTCACCGCGACCAGCTTCGCGGTCACATGAGTTCCGGGTTGTGACGTAGGCTCGCGGTGATCCATACCTGGGAATCTCTGTGATAGTTTCTCTTTGGTCCAATGAGCTCGATGCAATTGTGGCAAGGTACGCAACAGAGGGCCCGGGCGGGCTTTGAACCCCAGACTCCCGGGTGAAAGCCATGCGCGCTGACCATTCAGCCAAAGGGACATCCCTGTGGCCAAGTAGCCAGCGCACAATATCAGTCGGAGGCATAGTGACAGGACCGTCAACTGCCACACAATATTTTGCACTGCATTAATCCATGTCTTGCTCAGATAGAGGAGGTGTGGACTCTCTTTAATATTGTGTCCCAAGTGTAATCACCTATGGTCCCACCGAGATCTACCTCCCGTATGTTTAATAGTGGCAAGAGACAGGGTCGTTTGGGGTAGATGCGCATTGTACAAGTTAGAGAGTCATGCGTGCTAACCAGTCAGCCAAAGGGATATCCCCTTGGCCAAGTAGGCATGGCCAGGGCTATGGCATAGTGACAGGACCGTCAACCCCCACACACGTTTCTTGTGAAGCTGATGCAGCAAATTGCTTATGTTGCTGCATCCAACAACTTTATCTCCTCAGTGTTTGCAGTAAATAGTTGTTTGGGTCATCTGACTGATGCCCCATCTGGTCGACCATAACAAAGTGAAAACTCCTCTGGCCCAGCTCGCAGCTTGTTTGCTGGACAGTAAATGGTGCGGATCCTTTGTGAATACGGGTCAGGTCAGAGTATATTTTGTCACAGGTTTTGCGCTCTGATTCGTTGAGCATCTCAGAGAGAGCCATGCAGAATGTGCATGCAAAAGTTATCAGTGGTGTTGCGCTACTGCCAGTCTGAATTAAAAGATTTATTTATTTGACTAGGCCCACTTCAACCCCTGTGTGTAGGATCATCTGGAACAAAGGGCAGAAATAAAAAAGAATTTTGGAGAGTCTTTCAGGGATCCTGGAGAGATGGAGGAGGAAAGTGTTTGCAGGTGGAAAGAGGTTTTATCAAAACAAATGAAGCATGGATCTTTGGGATCAAAGTTTAATTAAAAAAAATTGTAAAAAGCACAACATGAATGAACTATAAATGCATCTAAATAAAATAATAAATTATACATGGTTTATAAATACATATTTCAATGACAATATAATTAAATGTATAGTAAAGATATAAAGTATACAGTCGTTATTAAAGTTATTCATACCCTCCAGTTAAAGAAAGAAAAAAAATCAGTTGTCGGTTAAATAAGTTGAAATTGAATAAAGTAATAATAAATAACAATACTATGAAAATCTTGCCATTGATTTTGAATTGTGGTTTGAAAGAAATATTAAAAACAAACCCAAAAAAATTCATTTAAAAAAGTAAACAAGCATGAAGGAGCTCTGAAGCAAAAATTTTTTCCTTTTAAGGCAATCGGGTATTTTCTGTAATGTTCCAAAAGACTTCCACACCTGTTGACAGGTATGTTGGTCCACTGTTAATGGGAAAGATGCTCTAATGTGTCTGCGATAGTTTTGTTTGTTTTTATTATTATTAATAATAAAAACAATAATAATAATAATTATTATTATTATTATTATTATTATTACTTTCAGCCCCAATTCTAAAGTGATGATTTATTTCACTAAATTTTAATTTTGTACATTTTTATTTATTAGTTTCTTTAGTTTCTTGTTGAATTATTATTGTCATATAAGCCTTTTCTTTAATTGGAGGGTAGGAATAATTTTGAGGACAACTGCATATAATAAAATCTAAGATAAATCAATAAAGATGAATAAGATTTGTACATTAATGAAACAGCTTAATATAAACTGCAAAATACTGTTGAAACTTCACTTATTTTTCTCCAGAAATTTCATGTTGTTCATAGTGTTTTCTTTAGGATGGGTCATTAAATGTAAACATCTTGGTAGTACTTCTGTGAACTAAAATATATGGAAAAATGTGAAGTTTGTATTATTTACAGGTTATTCGGCTGCTATTTTACACACCTTAAATCAGATTACTGAGTCTGGCCCCTGAACTAAAATAAGTCCTCGAGACCATTAATTTTACATCTTCTACCTGCCCACTACAACGTGTCCCATCCTTCAAAACCGCTCCCTCAACCAATCACAGTGCGCTAAAATGGTCACGTGATCATCCAACCCAGTTCATGTGTGAGTGACTTCCACTAGTAGGTGCTTCTTAGCTGTTTGGAAAAGAGTGAGGATAACACAATTCCTAGTTGAAGGGTATCAGACAAACGATCTGCCTTGTAAATATGTGGACAGTCGTTCATAGATACCGCACGATTAAGCCGTTTTTCACACCGTTTTAGATTTTCTCAACAGAGGTAAGCCTGTGATGAATTGCAAGTGCAAGTATCTACCAGATTGTCAATACACAACGTTTACAGTTTCTGTGTTATTGGGCCGCACGAGGATATCTGGGACAAAACACGGACTGTACATCATAAATAGCATCATTAACGTTACTAGCATCTTTGACTCGTTATTCTTCAGGTTTGGGCTCAGTTTGTCCTGTTGTTATTCCTACATTTTGCTTGCATTATCATTGTAGCACCATATTTAGCTAGCTAGCTTTGACTTCGCAGAAAGTTCACTTCATGTCTCACAGTTTACGTCCTACTTCTAAATGACTGAAACCTTTAGTGAGCACTTCCGCTGCTGTCGCTTTGATCCACAGCTAACTAGCAAGAGGTCAAATTAGCTAAGCGGTGAACAATTTACAGCTCAAGATAACCGTTACAGCCTGTGGCCATGTTCAAAGCATTTTGTTATTTGATTGGCCAGTGATTGATGGTACAGCCAATAATGTAGCCAGGTGAAGTGTGTCTCCAATCAAATCCGTTTGGGCGGCTTGATAAATAGATAAACAGCTGTTTACCAAAACCATTGAACATTTGCACAACATGATGCTTTGAATCTGCAACTAAATGGAGAATTTATACTAGTGTAAACTAAAGTGCATGCTAACCCTGTGACCCAATGTCACAGGGTTTAAAATGTTACTGTCTCCATGTTTACATGTAGCCCAGTGTAATGTATGAACGGGAACATCAGAATAATAGTAATTCAATTCTTGCAATTTGTAATGACAAGCAACAAACATTAAGGAGGCTTATGTTGTTTTTAATGGAGGTGGTACTATATGGATGGTATAGATTTAAAGTACAGCACAGTTATTGCTAATCACTCAGAAAACAAAGCATCCTTCATTCTGATAAACTGCCTGAAACTGATACAATTAAAAGTAATGCTGTTAATAATCATTTGAAAAGCTGGTCATTATCTGAATTTAATAACGAGGTAAACAAGTCATTTGTTTTTAAATAATGCAGTAAGCAGTTTTACCTATATTGGAAGATACATCCTGTAGTTAAAAAGATATTACTCTGTTAGTGTTATTTAATCAGTGGGATAACCAGTACCACAGAAAATTGCAGGATGTAAATTAAAATTTATCAGTAGATGCATTGTCCCCTTCCTTGATTGTATGTATTATGAACTTTATTTGCACTTAATTTGAAGAAAGAAAGAAAAAAGACCAGAAAATTTAAAAAAAACAAGATTGGAAAATACTGTTTTAATTGCATTGAACAGTAGCTTTGATGTTGAATGGACTGTATTTATATAGCACTGATCTCGTCATATCTTGACCACTCAAAGTGCTTTTATACTACATGTCACGTTCACCTATTTGCACACAAATCGGCAGATTACAGCATGCCGTTGTTTCTGAGTGAATGAAAATTTGTAAACCTTGTATTTATTTTTTAAAACCACATACAGCAGCTGACAAGACTGCGTCCTCAGTGAATTCAACTGCTTTGTTTTCTTTTTGTTTACAGACTTCATGAAGTAATCAGGCAATCATTTAAGAAATGATTGATCTGTAGTCTCTATGTTGTCTAAGAATGTGTTTGCATAAAAGCCATTAATTTCCACTCTATATGTCTTATAAGAATGTTCAAGACTCTTATTTTATTTTGGAGCTAATGTTATCCAAAAGAAAGTTTTTCTTTTTATTTGACAGCTTACCTCCTTTTTTTGTCTTTCATTTTCCCTCCTTTCCAGTGTTTACTCAACCCCTAATAGTGACTCTTCAACTACTGTGACTGTTGGGAGCTCCTGCGATACCAGAGAGTAACATGTCCATGTTCAGCACAGGCATCCTCGTGCTGACGTCTCCTCTCCACACCCTCCCTTTACGCATTGCTCCTGTGCTCAGCTCGGCTGCTCAGCTTGTTGACCGCACGCTTTATGTCCACCTCCACCCTGGGTTGAACCTGGGAAGCGGCAGCCAGCCTCGGCCAGCTTTCATTCCACCAGTAGTGGACCTGTCCACGCTCATCACACGCCTTTACAGCAATGCAGCGGATGTGTGCGGGCACTTAGATGTTCGTGTTTTGTTGACTAATGTACGCGCACAGCCAGCTGCCTGCAGTGGGACCACGACTCCCAACTGCCCCTTCCCCACACCACAACCGCTGTCTCACTGCCCAGAGGTGGTTCTAACAGACTTTGTGCTGCAGGACCCACATCAGTCTCATCAAGTCACGCAGTGTCTGGAGAAGTACGCCGGTCATTGCTACGTCTGTAGGCCCAATCTGCCATCAGTGCTGCTCCACCCACAACTAGTGAAGCTGCAGGGGAAGGAGGACACCGTGAAAGATCAAGATGACAAGGTGGAGCCTTTGGAGACCTACAGTGATGTGGTGGTGGGGGGGACATTTGACCGCCTCCATGGGGCCCACAAGACACTACTCAACATCTCATGTCTGCTGGCCAACAGAAGGTTCCTCATTGGTGTGTGTGACCAAGCAATGCTTAAAAGTGAGTCATTCATTTTAAGCATTTATTGCAGGACTTTGTATTTCTGTTAATTGCTGCTCCTGAAATAATATTTTGATGACGTGAGAAAAGTTTTCCAAACGTCTTTTCCTCCCTGACTTTCAGAAAAAGTGCTGAAGGAGCTGATTGAGCCGTACTCTCTGCGGGTCCAGAGACTACAGGAGTTTCTACAAGATACCAAACCCTCACTTCAAGTAGAGATTGTGCCTCTCGATGACCCCTTTGGAGTGTCTATCGTGGACCCCCTGTTGAAGTGCATTGTGGTTAGTGAGGAGACAAGAAAAGGGGGCGAGGCTGTGAACAAGAAACGGATTGAAAATGTAAGTCAGGATATGAGTTGCACGTTTTTAAATAAAACTTTCCCATTGTGTCGAGGTGAGATATTTATTTTTTTCTTCCATTTTTGCCAGTTATTCATATCTAATAATTACGCTGAATATACTAAAGTTGATAGAATTTAAGACAGATTTATCTGGAAAAATGCCCCATCATCCTAAAACGAAGAGGAACTGATCTTACTTGCAATCACTCATGTTGTTTATCTCCTAAATTAGGGTCTTCCACCTCTTGTTCTTCATGAGATTCAGTTGCTTAAAGATGCCCACCACAATGAAATCGAGGAGGAGAAGATTAGCTCTTCTAGCCTCCGTTCTCGTCTGCTGGGGACTCTTCTGACTCCACCGAAAGTAAGTTCCAGCACAAAGACAACGAAATGTTCAATAGGAGATTTTTGATCAAATTAAAAAGCTTGTAGCATCAACTCAGAAGACATACAGTTGCACCGCATATGAACCCGTAGGAAGTGTTCATATCTACTGTATGCATGAAAATGTCCCAAACCATAAAATTGCACCAAAGTGTTAACAACTAAACAAGAAAATTAGTGATTATTTTATTCTGTCTTATAACATTAAATATCTGTGTGGAGCAAAAGCATGCCACCCCATTGGATTCACAGTTTATTTAAAAGTACAATTAGTGTTTAATTTAGGAAAAAAAGAATCTCAAGTTTTAACTCCATCAGCCAACATTGAAATTTTGCACAAATGAAGAAAATTTAACGCAAAAGTTTTGACCATGTCAGGCCAGACACGTAACCAAGTCTTTTTGTTAACCTTATGCTTTATACCGATCTGCTTTAAAGATAAAGTTTAATTTGATTTTATGTGTTAGGTGTGATTAGAGCAGTTTATTTAGATTTTATGTGAGTTAAATTATGGATAAATAAATGCTTTATTGACCACAAGTCAATCAGTTAGGAGAATGGTAGCCTAGTTGTTACAGAGGTGGGCTTGGCTCGGGGGGGACCTGATAATTCCCTGGTGTGCTAACAGAAGTGAACCCTCTGGGACCCTGATCAAGGCCCTTAACCCCCTAACTGCTCCCCAGAGGCCAAGACATGGCAGCCCACTGCTCTCTACTAAAATCTTGAGATGTGTAAAAGGCAGAGCCAAATTTTCCAATTTGGATCAATAAAGTAAAATCAATTATTGTAATAAATTCATTTGTTGCTGAAGCATAGAAAATGTAGCAATAATAATAAAAAATGTGTGACTATAAAGGGAAATAAATACAGAATACATTATAAAAGCAATCACAACAAACAGCATTTTGTCCTGAGCACTGGCATCCTGCCTGAGGAGCAGCCTAATGATGATTCTGCACAGACACACATCTACAGGCACCAACAGTAAAAATTATTATAATTTATATTGTTCTGTCAGATGCCAGATTCTCTTAAAGTTTACTGGAGGGAAATGTGTCAGACAGATTATGTTAACAAAATGTAAAAGATTAAAATGCTGGCAAATGAAGATGACAGGAATACAGGCAGCTCAGTTGGTCGCCTCTTATTTTCTTTTCTCCGTGCGAGGGTGGGGAGACTGCTCAAGCAAGCCGGACTTGTTCTTACAAAGTCTTTGTTTCTTTGTCAAGACTAATTTAAAGATTTTACTCTGTTTTCACCTCCACCCCTGCTCTCATGCTCTCATGTTTCAGCACTGCTGTGTTTGTGGCATATCCCGCAGCCTTATACTTCCTGTCTCCCGTTTGCCAGGACACGTCCCACCTCCCTCTCCTTCCATATGTGATCGGCCTGACAGGAGGCAGTGGCAGCGGAAAGAGTTCCATCGCCAAACAGCTGGAGGCTCTCGGTGCAGCTCGGATCGACTGTGACAAGCTGGGTCATGAGGTGTACCAGTTGGGCACAGCAGCCTATCACAGAGTCCTCAAAGAGTTTGGCCCAGGTGGATAAATACTTAACTTCCAGGTCTTGCTGTGGTTACAAGAGGATAGTGTTTCTCATTCTTCAGAAGTCCTCTCTTGATGACGCTCTTTTAAACACTGATTGACGTAATGACCTACTGTCTCAAGTAAAGGTCAGAGCTGCGATGACTCGGACATCACTGATGTGATTTTGATGCAAGCTGACAGTTTGACTGAGTTTGAGTTTGAAGTTTTTGATTACTTCAATTACTGAAGGAGCGCTGCATTAAGAGGTCAAATTTTCATAGTTCAGCCACGAGTCGTTCATCACTCTTTAATCCTCTTCACCTTGCCACTGGTGTAAGAATTCAGACATCAGACATAAGTGTTCAGACACCTCGTGCGGCTTTTGACTTTGCTGTAATTTGCATCTTGATTACAAGACATCACCCTGCTGCTTAAATTTCATTTCAAGTTGTGTTTTTGCAGTGAAAAATGAATGCGAGCAAAATATTGTGCACAGCTCTGCAATAATGAGATTCTTGTGTTTTGTTTAGAAATCTTGAATGAGGATAAAAGCATCAACAGACGTGCACTAGGGAGGAAAGTCTTTGGAAACCAGGTAATATGACTCGTATGGGTAAAGTTTCGCAGCATTGCAAATGTTGGACTTCACTCAATGTCTTCAATTTAATAAAGATGATGTTTTTCTCGCAGGAGGGATTAAAAGCTCTCACAGACATTGTATGGCCTGAGATTGCACTTCTGGTAAAGGACAGAATCAGACAAGCCAAAGATGAAGGTATGGTGTAAATTTAGATTTATTATTCTAAGTGGTAGCCTCATGTGGCATCAACAATGTTATTTCTCTTTGTAGTAAAAGCAAATAGCTGTTTAAAACACTGAAGGAGATTGAAAAGCTTGAGATAAAATATCATTTTCAGCTGATTGTTAAAGCAAAGAGAAATAATCTGTTAGATTCAGTTAAATTGTAGTTTATAAATCCCCTAAAGGAAATTGCATTGCACAATTTTGTAGTCAGGGATGATGCACTGTACAGGTCCTCACTGCTGCAGAACTCAGGAAGCCTCTGTCCGAAGACATCTTATTGTTTGATCACTTTGTTGTGTTTAGTGTTGTCCATTCTGTTTAGCAACTTATACTTTTTTTTTTTTTTTTTTGCAAATGATTAAAAAAGTTGAGCTTGTTTGTGGATAAATGGTCAGAATAGTTAATGAGTAAACACTTAAAGAGGATGTTTGATTTCGGTCTGGGTCTTCTGTTACATGTTGTGTGTCCCAGTATCTTTTCTTTCTAACAGTAATATGGCTTTTTGCAGGTAAACAAGTTTGTGTGGTGGATGCAGCTGTTCTTCTAGAAGCTGGCTGGACAGACTTGGTGCACGAGATCTGGGTTACCATCATCACTGAGGAAGAGGTAACCTGGTTCTGACTCACAGTCCTCAATGAGATGAGGACAAATCAGTATTAGTAGCATAAATGATGTGAGAAAAATGGAATGAGATTGCAGATCCCACATACAGACAGTGCCTTTACAAGTGCAGTGCTTATTTAGAAAAAGCATTTCCATTATTTTCTGTTGATAGACTAATAATGTCCAGTATGCTAGATTGCTAGAGTGCAAGTGTTCCCCAAACCTTGCAAGGTTTCACAGTGAATCACACAAGATGCAGGAAGTGAACCAGAGGAGTAAATGCTTTCCAAAGACTTTCTTTTTACTCATTTACCTTTCAGGGTAATCAGTAATTGTGAAAGTTAAATAGAAAAAAACAACTTGGCACATGTTGCTCATGTTGCGCAAGCACTTAAACCACAAAGCCACATTTGTTCAAACCTATTTCTGCATTATTTGTAACGGATCCACCAAGTTTAAAGATTAGGAGTCTTAAGAAAATTAACACGCACAGATTACTGCTATACTTTTATTATTTAAAGAAGAATGTCTTCTTGTTAATCTTCAGACACGTAAATATTGTGACAATTCTTAATGAAATTGTTGGATTTTTATTCATATTAAATGAGGCTTTTTTTTTTTTTAAACAATCCCATGTTGTTTTTGCCATGTTGTTCTCAGATGTCACCACTAGGGTGCAGCAAAGTTATTAAAAGGGAAATTTCTTAATTCATTTTCATCTCGTTGCTTTTCCATCTCAGGCCGTGTTGAGGATTACAGAGCGCGATAGTGTGACCACAGAAGACGCCCTGCGCAGGCTGCAGAGTCAGTGGTCAAACAGTCAGCAAGTGGAGCATGCTAACGTCGTACTCAGCACTCTGTGGGAGCCAGAGGTCACTCGGAAACAGGTCGGACAAACCACATCTATTACATGGAAAAAATTAATCAGTTAAAGGTGCATTTTTTGTGGTAATTTTCTGTGTTATGTTGTAAAGGTACTGAAAGCTTGGAATCTTCTGCAGAGGAGGATCCAGCAGAAGTAAGAGGGATACTAGGAAGACATGTCGCTGTCTACGTCACGTCAAATCTGACTTGTGCAAACAGAATAAGCATGTGTCTGGCCCAGGGAGAACATTTGCACAATGACTGATCATAATGAGGATAGTCTGCCTTAGAAAGTGGTGAGGATGGCCATCTTTGCAGGAGAAATCTGCAAGTTCCTCACTTCAACTGTGACTCAGTGCCTAATAAGACTTTCCACAAGTTTTAAACTAATTTTACTTCGAAGATGTTTCATTAAATGTTTAAAAATTTAACTTTACAATCAGTCCATAATCATTTTAAATATTTCAGTATGGAAATTTGTTTGGGAATAAATTTTCTTGACTAAAGAGCTTTAGGCTTGTTTTCCTCTGAAAGCCTATTTAAATGAACAGTGAAGACAATTTCCCAGACCAACTCTGTTCAGCAAGCTCAAAACTGTTGGTCAAATGGTTAGCTCATTTCTCTGAAGTTCTTTTGTCTTTTAATAGCCTCGGAACAGGAAAGTGAGTTTGTATTAGGATTATAAAACTGTCATGATTTAGATGTTTTTAGGGTTGGAGAGGCTTTAAAATTCCTGTCATGTAATGTGGAAACTTCTGTAAAATACCTGTTGAAGTACTTCATAGTGTAGAAATATGGGAGTTGGTACTGATCTGTAAGGTTTGTGGCATTGACAAAAGATGAAAGCTTAATCAGTGCATTAATAAACTTTAATCCATGAATTGTTTATTCGGTTGGATGAATTCTGGGCAGTCATAGTATGTCAATGTGTAAAGATTCTGTAAAATTATTCTATAAAAAGATGTTAAAGGTGCCATGACATCAAATTTAACTTTTCTGGGGTTTTGGGGGTATAATATGATCTGTTGTGCACTGATGAGGTCATGTGAATGTCCAGAGTGAGAATCAAAGTTCCTGTTTATGGTCTGTCAGCTTTGTCTCTCTACTCAGAAAAGGTTGAATCAGACAGCAGCTTATCATTCTACGTAATTCAGTTGCTCCAATAAGAGCACACTATCAAGTAAACAATACCCCGCTGTAAAAAATGCCGTTATTTTCTTTGGAGTATTTACATATGCAGTAATGCAAACAACAAACTAGTTTTTATGTCATCACTCCTTTAAAGTGCACTCTGAAAAGCCTCAGTTTGAACTAAAAGTTGTCAAAGCCACAGAAAAACTAGTTGCAAGAAATTCAGTTATAATTGCACAAAGCTCCACCTTGTCATCGCATATTAAATGTTTTCCGCCAAAAAATCTTTTACGGGGCTCTGTACCTTTTCCTCACCAATTTTAAGAATTTGGGTTTGAATTTGTGGTTATTGAAACTTAATTGGTCAACTCCAAAGAAGACTGACATTTTACAAACAATCCCTTAAAGCAGTCTTTCAAATTAAGCCTTTAATGTGTCCTTTAAAAACATTTACATGTGTACATCTTGTGCAAAATGCTTCGTGTTCATGTCACCTTGTGTTAATACAAAACTGGTGCGCAAGTAGCCAGGCAGAATAGCAACATATTAAGAATACACAGAATGCACCATTAATTCATTTGAGAGACAAAAAGGACTTGGAATTCAAACCTTAACACCGAGGTAACTGCCCATCTGTTTGGTTTTCTTTGTCTTGCAGTTGTGAGTGTGCATCCATCCATGTGCATGCCAGTGAATAACTATGCATCCATGTGCTGACATAATAAAGGAAATCCTTTCCACCCACACAATCCCTTACAGCTCCACTTTCAGTTTGGCAGAGCACATTGCTTCTCCCAGCTTGTTTTTGGCTCTGCATACATAAACCCCAGAGTCAGAAAGCTTTAAATCAGCCAGAACCAGAGAACAAAGCCCATCTTCATGCTGCTCCACGGTCACTCTGGATGAAATAGTCACAGGATCATCGTTCTGAATCCACCTCACTTCTGGCTGCGGGTAACCTAGGAGTCACAAATTACATGCATAGCTTGAAGTGTCACTTCATGGCACCAGAAGCATTTCATTCACTAGTTTTGCTCTCAAAAACGCATCACAGTTCTGTCCCCACCATCGATGAGGCATGTCAGCTCAGCAGTGGCTCCCTGGGGAAGCGTGGAGTCCTTCAGGACCTGCTGGAAGCGAGGCTCAGTCTGCAGCTGCATGTCCAGCGACTGGATGGCCGCCTCTGCCTCTTGGCTCCAGCCTGGCTCTGCATGAGAAGCTAGAGGAGGAGGATGAAAAAACAGAAAACAGGATTTTACTTTTCACAAAAAAGCTAAACTTGAACTGACAGACTCAAACTGAGTCATTTGCCATATGTATGCAGATGCAGGACCGAAGGGGTCTGGCCTCCGTTACCCTCTGAGGAGTTGCCAGGAGAGTCTGGCCTGTTGGAGAGGTTAGCCATCCGCTGCAGGGCCAGAACAGCTTGGCCAGTTTTCTGGAGGTTGAAAGGAATAATTTGAAAAAGAAAAAAGGCATTACAGTGACCAACACCGCCCATAACTAAGCTTTGTGTTTATTATAAGAGAGAATGGGGAAACAAGTGTTGTAATGCTCGGCCAACAGCACAGTTGAGCTACCTTCCACTTGCGCCTCGCCAGAAAGTGCTTCATCTTCTCCTTTTTGAGAGACTTGGTGGGTCTGCGGCTCAGAGGCGTAAAAGAGGCCATCCAGGAGTGGGCGAGGGCCTCAGCACATGACAGCCTACCTCTGGAGTCAAAGTGCACAGAGAAGGAGGGGGGGGGGGGGGGGGATAAAAACTATCAAATGCTGCCAGCAGTTTCATTTCGATGCAGGACTGTTTGCAATATAAAAACTGATGTTCATGCACAGCAGGAGGGGGAACCAACCTCGGGTCTTTCTTTAGCAGGGAGCTGATAAAGTCTTTGGCCTCATCAGAAATGTCTTCAAAACTCTCCGGATCAAACTCGTAGCGGGCAGCTGTCACAAGAGCCAAAGTCTCGGCATCACTGTTTCCCTGGAAGGGGGATTCTCCGCTGAGTCTAGATCACAAAAATACCAGTTAAACAAGCTGGCTGAAAAGTGGAATTTTTTGCATGTTCTTCCTTTCAGTGTCCTGGCTCTTTATGGTCCTTTTACCATATGGACATACCCGATAAGCACCAGCAGATGGTGCCAAATCTCTTTGTGGGACCATGTTGTGTTCATGAGTTTTAATAAAATCAGTATCACCAAAAAAGTCAACATTATAGAGCTGTTTTGTTTGAAAAAAGAAAATCATTTTAGAAAATGACATTGTACGTCTAATTCAGGCCGCCTTCACCACGGTTTAACTTACAGGATGAAGCAGATGACTCCAATGCTCCACATGTCCGTCTCCAGCCCCACTGGCTCATAGTTGATCACCTCGGGGGCCACAAACTCTGGTGTGCCGTGCATCACCATCAGAGGTTTATCCTCCTCTGAAAAGATGTAGAAAAGAATTCAAAACAACCAGATTTTTCCAGTTTTTTCACAGCTTTTGCAACACTGGCTTTGTTTGTACTGGTGTGTATACGGAAGACTTTAGTCATCCCCAAACAGACCACCCAGTCTCAAGCTTTAGATTTTCTTCTCCCGCAAATATTTAAGTGAAGTAGAAACAGGGCTGTCATTCAAAAGATTTCTCATTATCTACCAGCCATTATACAACTCTGGGAATCAGAAGCTTCCTGATTTTATCTTTAGTATATGTGGTCGTGGCCCTGCGTGTTCTTTTCAAGAAGCCAGAAATTTTAGTCCAAAATCGGCCTTAAAAAGAAAGCTAGAAAGAAAATCAGACTGGCCAACTTGTTTAAGAAGTTTCCTGCTTCAAAACACTTCATTCAGGATTTCTTCAAAAAGGGTAAATTCTGTAAAAACCCTGATTCATTCATTTAAAATTAGGTATATTGATGCAGGGAAATGTCTCAGACCTGCAGGACAGGGGCTCTCAAGGACGAAAGAGGTGACATCCATGCTTTACAGCAGTGTTTCTCAATCCTGGTCGCCAGGACCCCCCTGCACATTTGACATGTTTCCAACTCCAGCACACCTGATTCGGGTTCATTTAACAGCTTGTCTGGCTCTTTGCACACCTGTTAATGAGCCATTCATTTCTGTCAGGTGAATTAAAATGACAAACGCCTAGAACAGGTGTTCTGATTCAGTCCCACAAGGACCCAAGTCCTACAGGTTTTCAATGTTTCCCACATCTGACTCAAATTAAATTGATCCAACAGCAAATGAAGTTTTGCACAATGACTCAATTTCAGTCAGTTGTGTTGGAGCAGGGAAATACTGAAAACCTGCAGGAATGAAGCTCTCGTGGGACCAAATTGAGTAGCCCCGATCTAAAACCTACATCCAGGACTGAGAAACATCTCTATAGGATCATGATTAATCTCATCTTATAAATAACCACATAAATACTGACTGACACATCCAGATTACACTGAAGTAAAAAGATTGTCCTAAGAAACTGAGGACTAAAAATTCTCCTCCCAGAAGTACCGGAGCTTTACAACACTGAAGTTTTCGCTTTTGATTAACACATTTTCTAACCTCAAATCTCTTAATTTTTGCAGCCTCACACTTTTAAAAGTTTGATATAACTCTTTAAAAGCACCACCACCCTCTTGCTTGATGCAAACAGCAGCACAACACTCACAACTGCCAATTAATTTTACACTCATTCACGTATGGACACTTGTAAAGAGCAAAAATGATCAAGTTAAAACTGAAATTGCCAGTTCGGAAATTCCTCAATGAGATTGTCTGTGCAGTAAATTGAGCAGACTCACCCAGTTCACTGGCCAGGCCAAAGTCAATGATCTTGATCAGTGTACCAGTTGTGTCCACACAGACGATATTCTCCGGTTTGAGGTCCAGGTGTACAATATTATGCTTGTGAACATACTGCATGCCCTGCAGGATCTGCTGCATGTAGCGAGCACTGGTGGGCTCTGTGTGCTCAAAATTGTCATCCACAATGCGTTCAAAGAGCTCCCCACCTGCAATACTTAAAAAAAAAAAACAACCAGTCAGGGTCATGCCACTGGTAATTTGTCTCAATTTTTCACTCTGATGGCAACTGTACTTCAAAATTTCAGATTCTAAAATGTTGTGCAGATGTCTTATTTGACCAACAGGCATCTTAAGTCAACAAAAGGACAAATGAAACAGAATTAATCTGACATGTTGCTTCAGAGGGGGTTCTTGTTTTTTCACATTACTGAGATTGTTTATACAATTTTTTATCTGCAAACTGGTCTCTTGTTCTTCCCAGTTCTTTAAAAGCCCCGTACTATTTAACTCCCAACTTAGCAACCACTGATACAGCAGCACAGTAGTGATATGAAACCTGCAGATGCTGCATGTGCAACTTCACACAAAACCTTCCCATGATCCAGATTACTCACTACTCCATGACCATGACCATCTCTGAACGAGTGTCATAGGCAGCCAGACACTGGACAAGCTTTGGATGATGAAGCTTGTTCATTATTTCAATCTCTTTGCGAGCTGCCAATTTGTCTTTGGAGGTCCGAGCTCGGTAGAACTTCCCAGCGCACACCTGACCCGTCTCTTTGTGGATCAGGCGGAAAACCTCACCAAACTTTCCACTGAAATGTTTGAAGACAGTAAAACTCATCAGGACTGATGGTTTGTTAAGATTTGATACATAGTTTAATATTTGTTAAGGAAAAGAATCTTTGCTTACTATCCCAGCTTCTGGTGCACATCATAATGGTCCCGGACTTTATGTTTGGTGTCAATGGTCACTGTGTTGTAAGACTCAGGCTCTTCTTTCTTTTCCTCTTTAAAGCACAAATGCAAAGATTTCACAAGTAGGGCATTTTCTCAACGAAAACAAAACTTCTGCCATGAAGTCTGAAGAGCTCAGCACTCACTTCCACTTGCCATTTTGACAAGTTCAGACTCCCGGCTCGGCTCACTGATGCCTGCAGAGTTGTAAGCTCTGACGCGGAAGCGGTACCGTCCCAGAGGCTCCAAGCCTGAGCGGATGTGGTACGATGTGTTCTTACTCCGGCTGATTTCAATCCAGCTGCCAGGTTTTATTTCTTGACTGGCTTCTATGATGTAACCCAAGACAGCTGTGCCTCCGTCATAGCTGGGACCAGTCCAGGACAGGACCAGGGACTGAGTGGACAGCCGGGAAACTACAGGCTGGGATGCTGGTGCAGAAGGCCGGTCTAAAAAGAGGAAACATTTACATTTTCTTGAATTCCCAAATGTGCATTTATAATGGAATTAAAGCAGCTATTTCTGCCTCCACGTTTCCAGTTTCGGTGTTGGAGTTGTAAGGTTGTCTGCATCCCTGCAAATACAAGCATCATCTTTAATCACCTCAAACAACTGAATCAGCCTCACCGATGACACTGAGGGACACTGTGTGCTGAGCAGAGCCAGCTCTGTTTCTAACCACGACAGTGTACAAGCCTGTGTCGTCTGGGACGGCCTGAGAGATCTCCACACTGCTCTGCGTCCTCGTGCTACCGACAGACATCCGAGGCCCTGCTGCCACCACCTGTCCACAAAGACAAGCGTTTTAAAAGGCCAAATGCACACAAATGGGTCAAGAATTGTGACTTTAACTATTTCACCTTTACTTTGTTGTAAATCCAGCAGCAGGCCACTGGGAAAAAGCTGCTCCTGAACTCACACTGGAGCTGAGCTTGCTCACCCACATGGGCCTCCACAGTCTCTGGTGGGTCAAGAAACTTCACCGGAGGCTCTAATGATAAGATAAAATGTATTTACATCTGTTTTAAGACAAACTTGATTTGCTAAAGACTTAATTTAGCTGCTTAAATGATGCAATGTCCACTTACCTCTGCTGTTGGAGAGGTTTGCTGGACAGCTGATTTCTCTGACAGCTGTGGACAATGAAAAAGGAGGTGGACTTGCAGATAGGTGCCATGATAGGGGGATTTAAATAACCATTAACCAATCACACGGGAGGTTGCAGTGACCAGCACAGCAGTCAAACCACAGTAATGAATTGTATGTTTTTCTACAAGGCAGGTAGCTGCTGGACACTCCCTGTCTCATATTCTCAGACAATCACAGTTTTATTTCTCAGACTTAAACTAAATTGAGTGAAATGCTGCAAAGAATTTTTAGGAAATTAAACAAAAGTTAATCATCTACCTTTATCCTTTTCTTCTCTCTGTTGGTTTTTGCTGTCAGAGGCTGAGGATAATTCAGTGTTTTCAGTCTTGAGCGTGACCTCACTCTGCAGTTCATGGCTGTTTGTTCTCGGGATTTCTTTTGTTCCTGCTCCATTGTAAACAGAGTTGCAGGGTTTCAATGCACATAGAGCTATTCACTGTGCTCCTACTGATTGTGATGCACCTGATGTTTGCAATTAGTTTCTAAATTTACCTGTGATTTGCAATGAAGCACAGCTTGACCTCTGTCCTGCAGAATTTTCAGCAATACAGGTGTACACCCCAGTATTTCCAGATGAACACCGAGTTAGGGTTAGACTGGCCACACCATTTATGAAAGAAGTAGTACTTGAGTGAATCTTCTGACCTGAATACCAAAACATGTCAAGCAAATATTTTAATTCAGCTTAAAAAAGCAAAGAAAACATTGCAACTTTGAATAAAATAAAAGAACTTACTGTTGTGTAACCAGGAAACACTGAGAGGCTGACTTCCTGTGATAACACCTTGAAATGTGGCATCACCTCCTTCACACACTGAGCAGTCTCTGAGTGACTCTTTGAAGCAAGGTGCTTCCCGACTCTGAACTTTCACCTGTTTGGCATCTAAACAGAAATGAAAAGTATGACACTTTCATTTTCTGATTTCACTTTAGCCTTTCACTAACCAATCAGGATGAACCAAAACCTATAATCATTAGTTTTAGGTCTGTATGTTTTGCAGAGCAAATGCATTTAAAGATTAAATCCTTACTATAAAGGTATATTAAAATGAACTGGTGTGGATGCATCTGTTATTTGTGGCACTTCAGAGTTACAGTCGTAAGGAATGTGGAATTTGGCTGGCATTAACAAGATTTTCCCACCACATAGTGATTGCACATGTGTGTTTTAGTGTTGGAATGTCTAGCAGCTGGATGCTTGAGTGACTCTGGTGTGTTTTTATTGGGGAGACAAAGGGTGCAGACAAGCTGCAAGCAAGGAGGTCAGAGACCATTACAGTCTCCAAAAGCAGCAAAATACTTTCATAAGAAATGTCTGCACAAACATAATTAATCAGAGCCCAGTTTACCAGAAAGTTTTTTTTTTATTATTATTATTATTGGGGGGGGGGGGGAATTGTCCTCATGTGAAAGCTTTGATGTAAAGCATGAAACACATACAGGAACAGCAGTAGTTTAGATGTATGGACGGTGAACACGTGGTAAATATTACTTAGAACAGCAACAGCATGTTGCAATAATCACTGGAACAAGGCCGTGTGTAGAGATCAACTGTTTTTATTTCAATTTATCTTTTATTTATTCTTTCTAGATTGTTTCTAAATGTTCATTTATTCTTTCTACGGTAGATACTATTTTAAAATATATTTTTTATTTACATTTTTATTTTTTTTAAACTATTTTATTCATCACATTTATGTTCTTTTTTTTAGATTAATTTTTACTGTAAGACTTTATGCGTGGTTTTGCTGTGATAATGTTGTGAAGCACTTTGGTCAAAAGAGGTTGTTTTAAACGTGCTATACAAATAAACTTTGAAGTTGAATGAGTTTTTGTTTGGTTAATTCAGCAGTGGATGACAGAATTAGGAAGCAGGCAGGCATGTTTAGCTATTGTATGGAGCCACACTGCTCGGGGTGCAGAATGTGGTTTGACAATGTCTTGTTGAGATAAGTGAAGGCGTTCATGCAAATGATGTCATCACAGGGCAGCATATGTTGATGCAAACTTATATATAAAGTTTAACTAGAAACAATTCCTTCTAAGATGCACAGGTTAGTCATGTTGTTTGCACGAGGGCACCCCTGTTATTACTGATGGTGTCAGCTGTGCTGAGAGGAAAATCATTCCCTTTTTAGCCTAAATGATGCAGTATTCATAAAGAGGCATGTACATTTTAACTTAGTACTTTAAAATTTTGCCAAAAACGTAGACTTACTCATGTTTATTTAAACTTTCATTAAGTTTGCAGCCATTAAAACCTGGTGTTAAGCTTTGTCCCTTGCAAATTATCTGTTTTTTTCTGCTAATTAAAGATATTTATGCTACAAAAAAAGGAAGAAATTTACTAATCTTACGAAGATATGGGGTGAGAAACTGTCCACTTTAACTATAATCCCCCCCTTACAAACATCTTGAAAAAGGCTGCAGTCCATTCCCATTAACTTATTTTACAGCAATGTTAGAGAAGGGGATGGGGAGGAAAAAAAAAATCAGATAATTTCTTTATTTAGGAAAAAGGAAGAAAAAATAAAAAATTTTAATACACTACCAAAAAACAAAATAATAATAAAGAAAAAGAACACAAAAAAAAAAAAAAAAAAACAATAAAAATGTCCCTAAGTACAGAGATAATTCTTGCATTTCATGAGTATTTTTGTAAAAATGGGATTCCCCAGAAGCTACATGTATAAGTAGGGCTCCATATATAAGATACATGTTAGACCATCCAACAAAATGTGCAAAGATTCCCCACTCAAAGCTTATAATGCTAAACCACTGTACCTTATAACCATTTAAGTAGCTCCTGTACCATTTGAACACATCAGCCATTGATACAATATTATACAAAAATATTCAGACATTGAAATAACAGAAAAATCAGTTATTGAGACAGACCAGACAAAATCTGTGCATCAGCTATGTGCTTTTAGTTCTGATCATAAAGTAAGTAGTAGTAGTGACAAAAATTCACCCATCATAAAATTCAAATCAAGCACATATTTTTCATAAAACAAAAAAATTCTAAGTACAAAGCATCTGCTCTTGTAGAGTTTCATCTTTCTTTTCTTATTCTTATTGCTCATTTCGAGCCCCTGTTTTGTCGTTAGTCAAGTTGCTATTGTTCCATGTTCTAAATTCTAGTTTTCCTGACATGTTAAGTCTTAAATCAAATTTGACTTCCTTTCCCATTTCTAAGAGTTAATTTCCCTTGTTTGTTCGCCTCATTTAGTTTCCCTGCTTCCTTTGATTACTCCTGTATTAGTTGATCCAAGGCACCTGCGGTTCATTAGCTGACTGTCCTGCTCAGCATGTTGGCTCCTTAGTTCACTTTGATTCTTCTATTTCAGTAATGTCTTACTCCACATCAAGCTTTGTTCCTGTTTTTGGATTTCAAGATTCTTCTGGTCGCAGCTCCTACAGTTAGTGTCTTGCAAGTAAGAAAATAAGTTTTGTTTGCTCCACATCCTCTTGCTTCTACTTGTGAAACCAAGTAAAAGTTTCAAAACTAAACAGTTTTTTTACAGGAACAAAATTGAACATTGCTTAGAAGTAGCTTTGTTGTTTGGGATTTACCTGATGCAGATGAGCCTCCCTGCTTGTTTTCTGTTGATGTCCTGTTACTAGTATCCAGCCCATTCTCTCTCTGCTTCCCCACGCTGCATTTTTGACCCTGAGATTTGAGGGCCAACCGGAAAGTGGACACAAAGGTCTTCGGCTTTGTGCCATCTTTGTCCATACTTGATTTTTCTTTTTAAATAAGTCAGCAACTGAGATTCAAACAGCTGCTCATCTGTCTGGACTTCTCCTCCTTCCTTATTTCAGTTTATCAGCATGGTGTGCGCTTTGTCCTGTCTGCATTCATTCATCTGAGATGCTAACAGGAGGCGCCTCTGCTTTCACAGTCCCTCTGAAATCACTACCCTTTCTCTGCCCCACAGTACAGGATACAGACAGTTTTATCTACAGGCTAATCAAAAGCACACATGCCCAGCCCCTACTGCCTCTCCGTACTGAGAGCAGGGGAAAAAGGGACAGAGGAGGAAATGTGTGGGTGAGAAAACATCGAGCTGAAGGGAAACAGAAAGCAAATGGTCACAAAACTATAATAGCAATTTTCCAAATATTTCATTATAAAAGCAAGGTTACCTGTATAAAGATTGTCTCCTTTCAGGTCAAAACCTCAAACCTCCCGTCAGCTTCTGTTTTTCCATATTTATCCACTGTAAACTCCTCTTCCTTGTAAACAAGCAAACTATTGGGTGAGTGGCTCTGGCAGAGAGGAATCAAGAAGAGCCTGTAGAGCAGCTTTATGTGCATTTGCTCTGCCCTGCAGCAAATGACTAGCAGCAGGATCACTGAGGTGACTCTTATAAATAAAAAAAGAAAACGATTGCGTTGATGGCTTGAATGAAAGTGGAGAGCTGGGGCCATGTGACCACAAGGTCCACTTGTAAATGAGATGCCCATTGGGTGTGTCTCCAAGGTGTGTTCTCCTTTTTCCTTTTGTTGTGAGCAATTGTTAGCTACAGGCTAGATTTCTGTGGTGTTTGTTTAAATCCATGTAAAGTTGCTTTATTGACCAGCTTACGCTCATTTTCTTCTGTTCTAAAAGGCTGAAAATGTAAATTTATTTTTAAGAGATTTATTTATTATTCCTATCTATTTGATTGTAGAATTACACAAAGTCACTAAAAAGTTTCTAAAACTCCAACACAACAGGCTTCTTTATCTGCTTTCTATAAAGACCAACCAACACAGGAATCATTTCTCTAGGCAGTGTTTTTCCAGATTAGGGTTGGGACATATGGTTCAATAAAACACCAAGCAGAGGTCTCAACATGACCTCCAGATATTGCATTTTAAAATAATTGGTAGCATATTTGTCCCTTGTTACAAATTAGAAAATATAAATGTCAAAATACATTACATTTGTGGTTATTGGGGAAAATTTGCATTGTCATTATACTCGTATTTTATTTATATTAGTTGAAATCAGCTGTCGTGGAGCTGGAAATCTCTGCCACTGTCTTTTGTTACTGTTTTCTATATATTCATCACAAGTTTAGTGTGTTTAATATTTATTTACAAGTGCAAAATTTCTCTTTATATATATTTACTTGGAGTGCTTTGTTTCTTCCATTAAATGCATTTTCAAAATTAGTATTCATTGTGTCCTTATATCAATTTTGGGGTCAAATGTAGTATCAGCCCCAAATATCGGCGGGTTGTATCTTCCATCAGCTAAGGCTGATAAGTATCTGTATCCGCCCTAAAAAATCTGTATCGGTCGATCCCTAATCCTAAGGGGCACAACAATGTCAGAGAAATGTTTAATGTTGCATAATAACCTTTTTGTAAAAGCCACCCTCAAAAAACAAGGTTGTGGTTTCAAATGGACACATTTCACTCAGTGGTCACAAGAAGACTGTAAGGAAACTTTTGTGGCCTCGAACGTGTAATTGGTGCCATGTGTTGGAGGCACGTAATGGACTTTTAACCATAAACATAGCCATAGTACAAAAACATGATGACTGATGGAGCAAACATGATGACTGATGGAGCAGGCCGAGCACAAGTTTAACTGTTTACTTGCGTATACAGAAAGCAGAAGCATGGAAGCTTAGAGTAGACAAAACCGGGGGAGTTGAGAAGCATTTTAGTTTTATTCTAGATTGACAAAGAATCAGTGTTACCCATTTCATGAAAAGCCAAAAAAGTTAGATGCTCTCTATTGCGTAGAAAAAAATGTGAGGCCAGTGAACAGCATCTCCACACAAAGATGATGCATTCCTTCTTTCAGGATGCAAAACTTTTACATCTTTTTAACATTTAGTTGCAGAGTTGTTTCCCTTTTTCTTCAGTTTTATAATTATTTTTTCAATGTACATGTTAAGGCTTCACTAAATGTCCTGGAACATGTTGTAAACTAATAGTGCTTCCTGCAGGAAAAAGTTGTATTTGTTTACATGTATGTTTTGGCTTGATAAGGAACCGGTTATCTTCTAACCATCAGAGGGCATTGCATAAAAGATCAGGAGTCTTTTTTTTTTTTTTTTTCCCAGAAAACACTGGACTTTATTTTAACAAACATTCAGGTTTATTAAAAAATTACGCATAAGGAAAGCAGTCACACAGATCCACAAGACATCTGTAGAACTCTGCTTCACATGAGATAATTTCCCTTTTCTAGCTTACATGAGATGTGTATTTGTTACAGAGGTCTTTTGCATTCCTGAGAAAGACAATGATCCAAAGAAGAGGGGGAGGAATTGAATGGCTCACAGGATGTGTCAACCTTGTGTCCTACAGGATCTGAGGAAGACAAAGAATGCTTCATATGAGAGAGGGGGAGTCGATGGTTGCAGACGTCTTTTGCATGCAAGCCCTATTCAGATTATTCAAGTCTGCTGTCTTGATCAACTCTGAGCTGTGGATTGGTCTTGCAGGACAATGACTTGACTTGATTAGTGCTTTTTCAAAACTAGTTAAGCCTAGACACATGTTCCTAATAATAAATTAAATAAAAGAATTTAAATGACTTCACAACTAGCTTCCAGTTTTGAGCTTTGCCCTTGTTCTCCTGCCCAGAGACTCCTCCTAAATCATGTGATGAAATTATATGCAAAAGCTGGTGGGATCTTCAAAGTCTTTGCAATTTTACAAGGTGAAACACCAGTTTTTAGACGCAATTTGACATAGCTTGTCTGGTTATCGTTACATCTGTGTTCCTTTTTAGACCCAGAAAAGTAACTGACCTATTACCAGTTAATCTGATTACCTGATAATGTGAAGAGTAATGGTCCGAGCACAGAACCCTGGGGAACTCCATGAATTACTCTGGTGTGTGATGGACTCGTTTACATTGACAAACTGGAATCTATCAGATAAATATGACTTGAACCAGTCTAATGCAGTTCCTCTAATTCCAATAACATGTTAAAGTCTCTGCAGCAGAATATTGTGATCAATGGTGTTGAAGGCAGAACTGAGATCTAACAAGACAAGTACAGAGAGGAGTCCTTTATCTGAGGCCATGAGAAGATCATTAGTAACTTTCACCAGTGCTGTCTCTGTGCTATGACGAGCTCTAAAACCAGACTGAAACTTTTCAAACAGATTATTTCTGCTCAGATGGACACAGTTGAGCTGAAACTGTTTTCTCAAGAATTTTAGACATAAAGGGAGGTTGGACATCGGTCTGTAATTAGATAACTCTCCTGGATCAAGAGTAGGTTTTATTACTGCAGTCTTAAAGGACTGAGGTACTTATCTTGTCAATAGAGATGAATTGATCAGATCTAATATATATGTGTTAATTAAATATGGCAAGGTACATCCATAAAGGATTCGATCACCAGACTCCCGGGTGAGGGTCATGCGCGCCGACCATTCAGCCAAAGGAACATCCCTGTAGCCAAGTAGCCAGGGTGTATAATTACTCGGAGGCATAGCGACAGGACCGTCAACTGCCACATAAAGGAAAAACTTCTTTAAACTGCTTGATTGGGATGGGATCAAGAATACAAGTAGAAGGTTAGGATGTCACGATTTGGTTAACTCAGAAATCTGTACAGGACAGAAATGATCCAAACATAGATCAGCATCTACAGATGTCTCTAAACCTGCTGGGGGTAAGACATCATCGGTAGTTGGAAGGATGTCATGGATTTTCTCTCTAATAGAAACAATAGCTAACTCTCCTGGATCAAGAGTAGGTTTTTTAAGTAGAGGTTTTATTACTGCAGTCTGACAGGACTGAGGTACATATCCTGACAATATGAATGTGTTTTAACTAGTTGGCTTTACTTCAAAAGAATTATGCAAACTTGCTGCCCGAGGAAACTTAAGTATTCAGTAAAAGGAGTGATTAAGTAGAATAAACTGAAATGATTCTAGTTTGTAGAACTTTTCTGAACTTGATAAATCTGATTAAGCTGTAAGTGAATGAGGATGTGGAGGAAACTTGATGTGATTAATTTCACATAAATTAGATGAGGTGCTTCACACAGCTCCTTTTATTCTCTTTTTACCAATTAGATGATTTCAAAGTCCTATACCTTACACTAATTGATGAACTTAAAATTGTTTTACATGTAGCAAGAAGTTACTCTGGGTGGGTTTTTGCTAAAACTAATGTCAGACCAGAGGTCTCTGTCGCGGTGCAGCAGCTGCTGGATATTAAATATAGGAATAAACAAGTTGAGAGCAGCCACATGACACCACCACCATTATTTATAAATCCCTCATTTGTGAATTATCTCCAATTTATTGTGAAAAGAAATGAACTGCATTGTGGGAAACCTGCTCCCCTCACTATCCCTAATTTCCCTGTACTCATTTTAATTAAACTGATTCAACTTAAGTAAATTAAGTCATCTAGCATGCTGCCCTCCAAAGTTCTTACAATTTATTTCAGATTATTACTGACGACTAAGTTAAAATTAAGTTCTATTCAAACAAATATTACAATTTACAGTGTAGATGTCGAATGCTTCTCCAGTTTTTTTTTTCACGTCACTTTTTCATCCCTTTGTTGCTTCTGTTCCAACTTTAAGATGTGTTGTTGCCATCAAATTCAAAATGAGCAAATATTTCCCATGAAATGTTAAAATGTCTGTCTCATTGCGGATAAAACACAGATAGGCAAATCTTCTAAATCATTCCAGTCTGTTTTTATTCAGCATCCCAACTACTTTGGGATTAAGGTTGTATTTTGTTTATAATGTTTTGTTTTGTTATTGTCTGCAAAGTGGTGCATTAATGCAAGACGGCACTAAATCCGCCTTCAAGATGGATACTGTTAAAAACCCTGGATCAGTGACATGTATACCTTACCTTTTTATTTATAGTCATCCTGTTGGATCATTTACTTTGGACTTCTTTGTGATGTTGACTGACAAGGGCTTAAATATGCAATGTTTAGAACCTTTTATCTAGCAGCAAACAGCTGTTTGCAATTCAAGGATAGTGATCTTTGCCAGAGAAAGTCATACGTCCTTTGTCTTCTATCTGAGCTGCTCTGTTCTGTGTTGTGGCAGCTGATTCTGTGCTTGCCTTCATGAGTGCGCTGAGTTCTCTGTAAACTTTTAGACTTTGCTTCAGTTTATAAATCTACTACAAAGACAGAAATATGAATCTACATTGTTCTTATACTTCAGACAGCTACAGGCTTCTTCAGACTTTTTTTATTATTATCATTTCTGAAATGCTTTCTGCTGTTTATCTATTTTTATGATCAAAGCCAACATAAAACTAATTGTTATCCTACAGAAAATGCTTTCATTTGGGGGTTGTGGCGCAGGAGACAATAGTGGTACGTAAGTGTTCATGAAGACAAGAAAAATGATAAATGTAGTTCATCAGTGTGTTGTGACGGTTAGTTTGCAGCTTCCAAATTATTATGCGAATGAAAAATATTATGAGAATAATTGCTCAGACTAATATTCCATCACTCCCACTGTGCCGTGTACAGGTTATTTCAGCTTTGGCCCAAACTGCAGAAACGACCATATATGGTGGTGTAAAAAACAAAAAAAAAAACCCAGCAATACAGTCTTTACAGAACTTTTACTACATGGATGTAATAATTGCATATACTACTTTCATATTTGTTTGTTACAACACATCCCCACGGCTCTAAGAATTGCATGAATAATTATTCTTATCAGACAAAGTATTCAAATCTTTGACCATGTCCAAAGGAATTCAAAACAGGAAAAGTGGGAAGGACAATGTCCTCTGTGTGACTGAGTATTCCAACTATGGTAATGATTTTACTTCCTGTTCTCATGGAGCCCTTCAAAGACTTGCGACTTCTGTGTAAATCATTATCCATCCTGTTCCCACAAACCCCCTCAAAGAAATCTACACTCCATTAGTCCATCACTCTGATACTGGAGCAAAACGCAGACCTCATTTTGCTGAAAGAATCTCATGCATGATTGTTAATGGTTTCAAGGTGTTTATAAAGTTGATTAGGGTGAGGTACGCCCTCCTGTGTCTCACACTTTGCCCTGCAGGAGTGACCAAATCTCTTATGTTTGATAGTAGCCAACAACACCAAGTTCACACACTGCAACCAACTGCAGTGTAAAGCCTGCATCTATTATCATAGTTTAACTGCAGTAGCTGTAGTTACCTAAAATATTTCAGTCTCTTTGCATGTAAATATGAATAGGATTAAGCTGCATGTACAGAGAGTCAGTGTTGGGAAGAATAAAGATAAAACTGCATGAATACACACAAATGACTTGATCCACTCCTGATAAATGAGTCTCTCGACAGACAGGCTGCTCTCTCTGTCCTCTATCATTACAGCTCTTGGGGTAAAAACTTGACTCAGCCGAGCCTCTTTTGTCATGATGTTTTCCTCGTATACATTCAAACAGCCTGCTGTGATTCAGAAGTTAATGAGGACAGAAGGAAAAATGGAAAAATCTGATGCTATGTCTGAAATTAGAAAGCAGCGTGGCTCCTCACAGCCTGATGCACTTTGGCTTGAGCACTAAGAAAGGCATGAGAGGGGGAAAGAGAAAACACCGAGGGGACTGAGGAGATGGAAGGCCAAGAAGATTTGAGGAACAGAGGACGTTTTGGCATCCCTGCAGCTCCGTCCAGGCTGGAGCCGGAGGCCTCGGGCCGGTTCCAGCATGTGGAGGCAAATCCAGTCTCCTGCAGCAGCGATGGATCCATATGTTGTTGAAGGAGCTCAAATGCTTTGAGCTGTCAACATTTCATCAAGAAATATAGATTTGTTTAGTTTTATGTTTGTTCATCAAATGTCTGAAACCGATCAGGAGTTTTAATGGTGCTGGATGATGTTTTTACTGGGAAGACTTCTGAAGATGTGATTTACACTCAATTTTTTGTTAACATTGTCTTTTTTAAAATGTTAATTACTGATGTTAAAGTTTTAAGATGTAATCCACTGTCACATTAGATGAATGTACTCAGCGTAAATTTAAGAAACAGACTTGTTCTCTTTATCAAATGATTTGAATATGTGCTAATTTATTCATTCATATAGTACAAATTCCAGTATTTTTTTTCCTTTTTTTTCTTTGCTTCCTCTTCCCTCAAACTTTCATTCCTCTATTACATTTACATCACAAATGCAAGCAAAAAGACATGAATAAAATCAGAAGTATTGGTTATAAAACATAAATAAAACCTGCATTTGTGCATTTTATTGGACCATCATCATTATACTGCTCCAACAGCATAGGCATATATACTGTAAAGGGTGAGCTGGACAAAAACTAGACTTTAAATGGGTAAAATGACACCAAATAAACAGACATTATGAAAGAGAAATGCAAATTGGCTACCACAGCTATTGTTTTGTTCCAAGAAGTTTTAAAAATAGCTACAAAGAGATCTTAGATGATGCAAAACATCTGCAAGATACATGGTTAGAGGCACAGAACAGCTGAGTTATTTGTGGTTGTTCCACAGTGCAGAAGAAGAGCAGGACTGTGTTACCAGGCAGCCATTATCTGTCCGTTAAGATTAACGATTTGTATGAAACTTTGTTCAATCAGCACGATCCTACAATGCAAATGTTTTCACAGGAGCCTCATGTTTTTAATCTGATACATCAATTTAAATGTTATCAAGCCACGGGCAAATTTCCATATGTCCGTAGGACATACTACTGAATTAAACTCAGAGCTTCGTCTCTTTGAGGAAAGTCCTCAACTTTTTCTCTTCTCTTAATTTGACTTTAACACTGCAGAAACTTCTCCTTGCCTCACAATGTGCGGCTTCTTCAGCATCAAATGTTGTTTCATTTTCTTCAATGCGCTTTTTCTGGTGAGTAAGGTCTGTAATTTAATCTTTGAAGGTGTTAAAAGAAGCCATGATTGTGCTGATCAGGAGAATAAATAGAGTGGTATTGATAGCTTATATTTGCTGCTGTCAGAAATAGAAATGAAAGTGGAAGAAAGAACAACTATACATTTTGATTTGTGAATGAAATGCATACTGCATCAGTACAATAATGCTGTTGCTAAATTGTTGCACAGAGGACAACTCATGAGAATGCATCTACTGTCTAAAAAGAGTCTTTTAGAAGTGACAGAAACCTGATATTTCTTTGACAATCTGTTCATCCGATGTGGTTGTTATAATAATTGTGTCTATAGGCAGAACAGTTGAAGCTTTCAGTAAAATGAGAATAAGTGTGTCCATCCAATCAGGAAGCCTTCCTTTCAGATTTTATTTCTGAGAAATATTCAATTTAATAAATTAAAGCTCACATTTACAGTATTGTGCAACAGTCACTGCACCCTAATTTCTTCACATACTGCCTGGAAAATTAGACAAACGGTGCTGTGATCTATCAAAAAATCTGCAAACATAAATGAAAATGCAGTAAGCGCAAAAAAAAAAAAAGTTTGTATAATTCTCATGATCCCATTCTCTGGCTGGCAAGAGGAGGGGTACTGAAGAGGGTCACATCATTACAGTTTAATGACATTATCTTTGACATTTTCCATTACACAGAGACTGAAACAGACTGAAAATGTGACAAATGTTGTAAGAAAACACATAAAATATGCTTCTTGTTAATTAGTCCAACACCTGTTGCCCTTTAGGTGCCTTTTTTAGGATTAAAGGACTCATAAGTCAGAGTGTTACTGATGCCCTCATTTAGAACTGCCCCTCTAAGTTAAAAGGCCATCTGATTTCCAGTCAGTTTAGAAATAATCTGTGTTGTAAAATAACTGTGTAGAGAACATTTCAAGCATGAAGCAGCTGGCTTGAAATACAACAAAAACATATCCCTCTGAAATTAGACAAGAACTGGAGTGAAAAAAAGAGTAAACAAGCAGTCAATCTCCAAATGAAAGCTTAGAAAGACCTTTTAGAAAACCAGAGAACTTTTCTCAAGATCAATAAGAATTACAAGTAAGTCTGGCTGCTTGGAAACACAGCGACCCAAGATTTTTTGCACATTGCTTTACTCATGTTTCACATTTTAATACCCTTCTGAGAAGTGGAAGCTCATCCTTCCTCTTATTTTGCTTTTAGTTTTCACTTACAATGACCTAAGTTAGCAGGAGGCTGCCATTAGCCCAGGAGCTAAACTGGATTTAATGTTGCTTTACATTTGTTTAACTTGTTCTCCAGGCATCTGGGATTGCTCTTATCACCATCGGAGCGCTACAATACTCAACTTATGCACAGATGGGCGCCTTCGCAGGGAACAGCTTGTCTCAAATTGCTATAGTCCTCATTGCAGTAGGTGTCGCCATCACCATCATCTCCCTCTTGGGCCATTTTGGGGCATTCGTTAATAATTCCTCTATGGTGGCTTGTGTGAGTACCATCTGAGATCATGTCCTCCATGTGACATATGATTAGTAGAGGGAACTCATTCCTCTCTCTGTCTCTCTGTAGTTCATCTGCATCCTGATAGTGATCATCCTCTTGGAGGTGCTCACAGGAGCTGCCTTTTACATACTACGCAGCAGGGTAAGGCACTCATCCTTCCCCAAAGGGGATTGTTTGAGAGCAAGGTAATATATACTGTATAAATATATATATATATATATAAATGCTATATAACAGCATGTCTGAAGGAATAATTGGTGACATTACTTTAGATAAAACAAAGTTTCAGTGCCATCAAGACAATATTTTAACCCCATTTTCTCTGAAGACTGCCCTTCTGCAGATGAATCAGATGAATAGTGCAATGAACAACAAAGCTCGACGGACAATCAACGAATACAGCCCAGAGAAGAGACATGCCATCAACAGGATTCAGGAAAAGGTGACAAAACAGAGCTGGATGTTTTAAAGTTGTAAGAGAGGCTTGAGACATGAGAGAGAAGGTGTGTAAGATGACGACAGCAGGAGCAGACCAGTTTATCCCATTAACCCTGAACACATGTATTTATAATTATGTAAAAAAATAAATAAATAAATAAATAAAAAATACAGTAGAAAATGAAAAAAAAAACCAGAAATAAAAATAACAGAACAAAATAAAATACAATTAAATATTAGATTGATTGAAAAAGGTTAAACAATATAGATACATCATAGTGAATAATAAAGAAATCAAATGAACTGATTAGATAAAAGAAATTTGGGTTTTTTGTTGTATTGTTTTTTTTTTCTTTTTTTTTCTTTTTTTTCTTTTTAAAAGGCCAGTAGTTTGTTGCGCATTTAGCATCAAAGGCTTTTCTTTTTAGTCAGTAACCAGCCTTTTTTTTAAAGACAAATCTTAAGATTACCTGATACAGGTGTTGTTAAGTGAATTGGGCTGTTGGTGGTTTCATTCTTGGTCTTCCAATGTCTCAAACTGGTCTCAAAGTGTCACTGGGCAAGACAACGTAGATTTCCTTTAGATGTTGGGGAAAACCTTCCATGGACATCTCCACCATTTAGATGTATAAATGAGAAACATTTTAAAGAGTTTTATAAAAGCACTTAAGTCAAAAGCATTCTACAATGAGATGCAACAAGTGGTGGCAGAAATGTGTAGAAAATGTGATGACCCTGTCATGCATTCTGCAGCCATGCTGCATAAGGTTCTACATGGCTTTGCATGATTTACATTTGTGTATGTTTAGTCAGCAGATTCAAAGCAACATACACTAGAAAAACACCCACAGTAAGAAACCCTGGTCTATCTGCAAAGTGCTAAATCTGTTTAAATCTATAACAGAATCCATACAGATTGGTATGGAAATGCAAAGTAACTGGAAGACAACAGGAGAAAATGAGCTTCCAAGAAATTGTTGAAGGTAAAAAGGGATGGATTACTCTGCTCAATCCACCATTATGGAACCAGTCTGTACTGAGACTGTCACATGTGCAGGAAAACCCTCCTGAGAGGACTGTAGAGGTCGAGGCGGAGTGGAAGCATTAAGCTGGTTGCAGAGTCACTCTGTGATTAAACATTATGACTTCAATTTTATTCAGGCAGCCATGGCCAGTGGAATTCAGTGAGTCATGGAGTGGCATGTGTCCTTTGTGGTTGATCATACATAATTTAATTCTATCTGCCGAAGTCAACCCTCTGTGGATGTCTGCGAGCGGACTGTTGTTGAGCAGTTATGGCTCCAGTGTACTCTTACCAGTTCAGATGTCAAAAATAACATGTTGACATTTTGTGTTTCTTGACATGAGATTTGTATAATTTGAATATCTGACAGACAAACAGATTAATAGCTCTTCCATCTGTTCATAGCATACTTTTAGGGGATGTGCAGAGTTATAAAAGGACATATTTCTAAAAAAAAAGAAAAGAAAAGAAAAAAAAAAAAAAAGTAAGATTTTTGCTGTCTAGAATAAACCCAATTTAACAGTTTTAAACAAAAGAACCAAACCAGCTGGCGCTGGCACAAAGGTAAATTAAAGGTTACCTCTGGTCTCCCCATGCTGATTATTTAATGATCATCACCTCTCCAACCTCCAACTGAAGCTTGCCACTTTTAAGTAGCCCTGTCTCACCAACTCAAAATTGGATTGTTTGTCCTTCCATTCAGTGTATGTAGTTTCGCAACCAAGCAGTGGAAATTGTGACATGGGAACATTTTGTCTGTACTTATTTTTGTGTTGGGTTGCTAATGTAGTCAATGACAATGTAGTGTTTTTAAACCCTAGGCAAGTGTTTTTGATCATCCAACCCTAACAACATTCATAAATCTCATCCAATAACAATAACAATATATTTCTAACCCTTAAGTGTGACCCAGGAGCAAAGTTGAAAATTAAGTAATTATGGAAGAAGAAAAGTGAAAGGATTGTGGGAAAACTTGTGCCTGACTAGGTTGAAAATACATTCTCATGCTTAAAGGTCAAGGGTTCAACACCAGCTGCCAGCTTCAGTCAAGAGTATCAACTGTTCACATCATCGTGATGTCAGCAGGAGCGGAAATGCCATGCGGGTGTGAGACAATCCGTATCATAGTAGAGAATTTTATCATCATCATCATCATTATCAATTTAAGTGGGAATCGTATTTTCCAATGTTTGTATTCTAAAACCTGTCAAGTGATTAATACTTCTTTTTTTTTTTTTATCTTTGAATTCAACCCTTCGCCCAAGCCTGGACTGGATTAGGCAGATATAGATGGAGGGATGGATAAGATCTTTTATTGCAAGTAGGATCTATTTATGGGAAAAAAAGAAAAGAAAAGAAAAGAAAAGAAAAGAAAAGAAAAGAAAAGAAAAGAAAAGAAAAGAAAAGAAAAAGAAAAGAAAAGAAAAGAAAAGAAAAGAAAAGAAAAGAGAAAAGAAAACAGTGAACCATTCATGTATACAGCTTTTGTACATTAACACTGTTTCATAATCTTTTGCTGCAGTTCAAATGCTGTGGTGCCGACAGCCCTGATGACTGGTACCAGAGTGTGGGCTGGGGGAACCACGACGCTGTACCGGATTCTTGCTGTCATGAGAAAAGTGAAGGCTGTGGACAGGACAAGTCCAAAATATACACAAAGGTCTGCTGGGAAATCTCTTGAATTTACAGTTTCTTCTAATTAATTTTTTTTTTTTTAAAGAAAAAAATCAGAACTATGGTGTCTTCCTCAGGGATGTATCCGGGCTATCAAACTCTTTCTGTTGAAGAATTTGGTTTGGGTTGGTGCTGTTTGCATTAGTCTTGGAGTTACAGAGGTAAAACACTTGCACCCCCCCCCCCCCCCCCCCCCCCCCTCAAGTTCTAAGATAATGTCAAATATTTCATATATTAAGAATGCATGCAATAAATGAATGACCAAAGGCTAAAATGTGAATCCCTGACAACTTTTGCACTCCAGCCAGTGTTTACCAGGTGGCAAAATTTCTTTCTTTTTGTCAGTAACAACTAAAAATGTAACCTCTGAAAAGTGAAAGAACAGACATCATCACGTTTAGAAATATCTTTGAAAAGTTCTTAGAAATGTCATATGCAGATAATCATGTGAATAATGGTTTGTGTGTTTATTAGCTGCTGCTAACTTTATCTTTTCCCTATTGCAGGTCTTCGGAGTGGTAGTTGGTTTGTGCTTGTGCCTGGACATAAAACGAAAGAACTATGAAAACGTCCAATAATCTATCATCACAGCCATCCCCACACGTAGCCTAATTAACACATTTGATCTGGCTATAGATCTATTTTAATCCATTTGCCTTATTACCAGACTTACTTAACATAATTATATAAGAATTGATATGCTTTAAGCTTTACAGCTACTTTCATGCTCATTAGATGTGTCCATGCCAGCATGATATTCAACAAGGTCTTTGATCCTGATTTATGTCATTGGAAACATCTGTAATGTCAGTTTTGACATATTGATGCCCGCCTTGAATGAGAAATAAATCTATGATGATGCAGAATGGTCGATTTTGTTCATTTCTAAGAATTTGGGGGGGGGGGGGGGGGGGGGGGGGGGATGGGAAAAAATGGGGGGAAAAATTGGAAAAAAATTAAAAGAAAAAAAAGAAAGAAAGAAAGAAAGAAAGAAAGAAAGAAAGAAAGAAAGAAAGAAAGAAAGAAAGAAAGAAAGAAAGAAAGAAAGAAAGAAAGAAAGAAAGAAAGAAAGAAAGAAAAACTTTGAAAGCATCTGCTTCATCAAGTTTCCTTTTGTCTCCTTTTAGTTTCCCAGCCATCAATGAAATCATACTTTACGCAAAAAAGATATGAGATTGGATAAATTATCTTATTATTTTTCTTCTTCTTGTCAAAGTATTCCGTATCTTTTGTGAAACAGTAAAAGACACACAACAATCCGGGCCATTTTTCTTTTATGCAAGGCCGTTTAGAGTAGCAAACTACTTTTCCCATAAGCCCTCTGCAGGAAACGTGTCCGCTCTCCAAATTGGTCCGACTCCCTCTCAGCAGCTAACTCGTATCGGCACGGTGAGAGGCATGTGTGTGCTAGTAAGCTGTACATTTGGCTGAAAAGTACAACCAAATCAGCAACACGGAGTCTTGGAATTAAGGTAAAGATAGAGATGTACAGCGATATGAGTCACAGCCTCCATTAGACTTCGTAAATCCTTATTTACTTTACTTTCCGTTCGAGCTAACAGGCTGCATTGACCGTTCATTTGCGACAATCTCATTCTAGCATTCTAAATGAACCATGTCAAATACATATTAAAGTATTCCATGTAACTGTTTTTAATGTAATGAAAGTAAGCAGTGTTTAGCTGACATACATTCTCAATGCGTTTCTGTTGGTGAATCCACACACGTGGTTGGAAACCAACTGTCATTTAACTTCATGTCATTTGTTAGTCGACTGTCATTTCCAGAAACATTTTTACTCAAATTATATTTCGTCTGTCCTTTTCATCAAGCAACATGTCAGATGCTTTAATTAAGAGAGTAAAGGAGCTGGAAGCAGAGCTGGAAGAGCTCAGGTCCCAGTTAAAGGGGAGCAATGGAACTGGAGATGACATGGAAAGGATGTCTAGTTCATCTCCTAAAGAAAGCACAGACTGTATCTCTGATGGGAGCTCCAGCATCAGGAAAAAGGAGAGAAAGAAATCAAATAAAGAGCGTCCCTTTGACTTTGCTGCACACCCCCGGCGCCATGTGGCCCTGCGGCTGGCTTACCTGGGCTGGGTCTACCAGGGGTTTGCAGTTCAGGAGAACACGGACAACACAGTGGAGGCCAGACTCTTTGAGGCTTTGCTGAAGACCCGGCTGATTCAGGACCGACAGAGCTCCAACTACCACCGCTGTGGTCGCACTGATAAAGGAGTCAGCGCTTTTTCCCAAGTGAGTTCAGTGATTAAAAAATGTGGCTCTGATAATAGTAAAATGGGGTTTCTAACCACTTCCCCTCCCCTCTGCAGGTCATAACTATTGACTTGCGCTCAACACAGTTTTGTGGAGGGCTTGGAGTCACATTACCTGAAAACATCAACAGCGGCACCAAATCAAAAGCTCCCGCCTCTGAACTCCCATATCTGAAGATGCTGAACAGAGTGTTGCCACCGGACATTCGGATCTTGGACTGGACACCAGTAGCTGAAGGTTTCAGTGCTCGTTTTGACTGCCAGTCCCGCACGTATCGTTACTACTTCCCCCGAGGCTCCTTGGACGTGCCGTTGATGGCAGACGCAGCAAAAAGGTGGGTGAAGAAGACACAAAATCATAAATGCTGATGGCAACCAATGAGGGTTTGATTTAAGGACAAACGGGTACCCAACAGATACGAGGGGACTCACGACTTTCGTAACCTATGCAAAATGGACGTGGGCAACGGGGTCCTGCAGTTTGAGAGGACCATCTTATCAGCCTCAGTCACTCCTGTCCAACCTCAAAACGTCTCCAGTGCAGACCAGTGTGATCTTTTCATGTTTGAGATCAAAGGATTGGCCTTTCTTTATCACCAGGTAGATGAAAACGCATGGCTCCATTTTTAACAATAAATGGCACTGTTGATTATTTTAATAATTTAATAATTGCAACCTGGATGCAATTTTTGTGCATCTAATTTGCTTGATTTGTTGTCTGTTTCTGCAGTGAATGTGTGTTTTGCTGCAGGTACGCTGTATGATGGCGGTGCTGCTTTTAATTGGGCAGAAGCTGGAAGCTGCAGAGATAATTGATCAACTTCTGGATGTTGAGAAAAATCCCAGGAAGCCCCAATACAGGTGACGCATTGAGGCTTGCAAATTGCTCGACAAGCAAAAAAATCTGCTCAGTCATCGTTGGTAGCGACTAAACTAAGATTTGCATAAACTTGTCCTCTGTGTGGGCTGCAGCATGGCAGTGGACTACCCCCTGGTGCTGTACGACTGCCACTTTGAAGGTCTGGTCTGGCAGCAGGACCCGGAGGAGACGAACCATGTCTTGTCATCACTGCAGCAACACTGGACCCAAAGTGCAGTCAGGGCCCATGTTCTGAATGGGATGATCCGAGGTTTGGAAGACAGAGGTGAGAAGTTCTTGGAGATTGATCGTGTTCCTGAGTTGCATTTTCACTGAAACCAGATCTGCATTCAAGGACAAGTCTTCGACTTTCATCTCACCTGTACTTAAGTACTTGGCTCATTATAAACTCGGTTAAATCATTAGCAGTAAAAGGAAGCATACACACTGAGTTGACTATACATCCAAACTGTATGCTCACAGTATCAGTCAAATACTTGCCAACACTTTTTGGCCAAGCATGCTCATATTCCTCAGTCCCAACATCCAATCAGAGATTGTGAATTTAAAACGTTTAGACTGCTTATAAGACGCAATATCAGACTCACAGGACTCTCTTGGATAAACATGATATGGTGATCCAGGTTTAGCGAGTTCTTGGAAGAATGTGATGTGGCTGCACACATTGAATATAAAACATGGTGTTGAGGTTTTTTTGTTTTTGTTTTTTTTACCACTACTACTCTGTGTCTCATTTGTAATAGGCAGCAGTCACATTGCTTTCAGTTATGGAAATTAAAAAAGGACATGCAAAGCTAACAGCTATTCAGAACAGGCCCACAAGAAGTTTTAATTTTCTTGATAGAATCGAAGTCTTAATTTTTTAAACATAGTTATTTACTTTTCTTTGCATTTTTCTGGTAAGTAGGTAGTTGTCAGGTTTGTTGGCTAGCAGACTGCTGAACAACAGTATCTGTAATTTGTCTAGGTATTGAAGCTGTTGTAGTGTTTTTGCTTTTTACATGGAAATTTGTATCATAATGCATTGCATATAATATCTGAGGCTATGGTGCTGCACCAGGTCATTAGAAATAGACCCTTCAGGCCCAATGGATTGTGGGTCTCTTAATATTCATTACTGTGAACTGCTACAATTGGCATGTATTTTGGGAAGTAAGGTATTTAAAAAAAAAAATCAAAATGTCTAGTGCAAGAGGATTTGTGGAGTTGTCTGAATTGTTATTTCTCTCCATCCACAGGTGGCGTGCCCTCTAGCCATTGTTGGCTGGTCGAAGGCAGCAGGCAGAGAAACTACCGCCCGCTCCTGGAGCGTCCGTGCTGCGAGAGCCTGGAGTCTCGGATAAACCATTTTGTTAAAAGAGGCAGACTGGAGCGAGAGGAAGGGGAGAATGGAGGTGAAATGATCCACAGAGGAAAAAGATCCAAACATTCCCATAGTTCCTCTGATCAGCCTGCTACATCAGAGATGCCAGGTCTGGATCAGAAAGCAGAAGATTGAAAGGACTTTGCTTGTTTGTTTTTCCCCCATTGAAGAAAAGACTTGCAAATGTGTTTTTTGGGGTGGAAAACCTTATATTTTTTCAATGTACTCAAAAAGCAAAATTATGGATTTCCCCAGTTTTCCTAATATTTTCATTTCCTCGAAATTCTGTTTGCTTTATAAAAGAAATAAACTCATTGTTGAGGAAGTGTCACTTTTTTTTGTTTCGAATTGACAAAACTTCCAAGAGAGTGGGAACTTGGAATTACTTAGGCGGAACTAATATTGATACAGGAAGAGACGCCGGTGTAATTTTAAGGTGGCTCTTGTCAGGCTAAGAAGCTAGGCTGTTAGCAGTCAAAGTCAGAGTAATAGTCGTCGGTATTCTGTCCCGCGGCGGTTTCCAGCCTGTTTGTTTGTCTGCGAGGTTGGCTGTACTCTATAAAAATGGTGGCGGTGTTGCTTATCTGGACGTTTGTGGTCGTTTCGACCTGATCAACACTTGTGCTAGCGTTAGCTTCTTAGCTAGCCAGGGTGTTTACTGTCTCATAACAAGTGCTCTTTGGCCTTGCACGGATTTCTACTGTATTTCAGTCGATAAAAGGAATCTGTGACGTCTGCAAGGTAAAACATAAAGTAACTTTGATCTGTTTTGAACACTAATAACTAACTCTAGTTTAGTACTAACTTGCTACATACAGTATTTGATGCTGTTATGTTTCGCTATGGTTATAACTAGGCAATTATTAAAAAATGATCAGTTACTTTCTAAATTCAGACCAGTTAAACCAGTTTGACATCCAGCTGATACCCCATTTAAAGTGTTAAGTCGCCACTTCCGCAGCAGGGGGCGCGTTAAGGTGAGACACCAGCAGCCAAAACAGCTTTTTGGCATCTTGCATAGTTAATAGTAAGACTCTATTTTAAAGTGAGGTGTTTATTATAAGTTATTAACTTAGTAACTTAAATTTTTCATAAAAGAAACTACTTGTACAAAACGTTTAACTCATTTTAAACTCGTGGAAAATAATTTCCTTTCATGCATATTGACAGTACTTCCAGATTTATGAAGTCACAGAGATCCAAAAACCTTTGACTAATATTTCAACAATAACACAAGATCTGACTTCATTCAGTGTTCAGATCTACAAAGTTATGCAAATCATAACAAAACGTGATGAATAAGAAATAATTTCCATGCTGCCAAAGAGCTCTAACCTGCAGCTATCAACACATGAATTAATCATGAGGCTGTTTTAGTGATTAGTAAATTATCTTGGAAGTTGATTACAGTTTTTTTATATTGTCTTGAGGGAAGTCTGCTTTTGGATTCAGTTTACAATCAGGTTCACAAGACAAAAGAAGAATTTTAGAAGTGTTTCCCCAAAAAAGTATGCCGTTTCTTTTCTGAAAATAAGTTACTAGTTAATCAGGATTAACATTCTGATCATTCTCCTCCACATGCTGCCAAAAGCACTTGACCAGTCAGTGTGTGGACAAAACATCAGTGGGTGGTCAGGAGTGTCTGATATCCGGATGTTAGTAATTGCTCCTTTAATCCACAAACATCAAACCCTGTGGGGTTTGATGTTTGTGGATTGAGCTTTTTCCCCACAGATCACACCAGATTGGTATTTTTGTTCAGGTAAACACCTCAGACAGAAGGAAGATTTCTGAGATGCAACTCATAAAGATGAGAGAACATTTGCAGAATGAGTCTCGGTCTTAGTTTTCAGTTACCTAAAGTGTGCATAAGACAACAGGAGGTTCTCCAAATGAGATGCAACCTCATATCTGGAAATCCTCTGGTGTTAGGTATGGGTATAAAACACAGTAAGCAGAACGATATTCAGGTGAGCCTTATGTACATGTATACTCAATAAGGGATGCGCAATATATCGGTTGAGCACCGAAATGTAGGTGTATGCAATCGTCGCATTGCAGGTTCTTCAATGTAGGAGGAAAATTAACTCAATGTGTTCTCATTTAATTTCAAGGTTAACTGACACACACTGCCCACAGCAATCCACCAATCACCATCGTTCTTAATCAGTTTGGGATAGAACAAACAGTTTGTGGTAAAACACAATTCACATTTGTATATAATGAAACTAAGCATGTACTCAGGTGCTAGCACAATAAAAGCAAGCAGTAAAAGATTACTCAAAGACAAAAACCATACTCGTAACATTCACAGAGATGTAAGATCACTGCAGGTTAATTGTCAATAAGATAACATATTTTATATTTTTCATATTACAATATACAGCCATGGAAAAATTAAGAGACCAACTTTGTCATCAAAAATAATGGTTGTGCAATTGAGTACCAACTGTGGTTTGAATTATGTGACTAAAAGAGAGAAAAGAAAATACAGAATGCCTAAAAGCACTGTTTTTGGCAGTACAATGCCATAGCTATTGATGTAAGAACTTAAAGCAACCCTCACCGATGCTTTAGATGAGGTAATGGAACTCTAAAATCAAGACAGACCCACCATTAATCAAAATAAAATATTATTCCAATCTCTAAATATTCAATGAAAACTCCAACCAATCCTTGAAGTGGGGTGCACCCCTAGGATTGGCCAAGGGACCTGCTTGTTAGACCTTTGCTTCTGCATTGGGAGGCAGAGGGAATGGGGAGGTGTGTCTTGGGAGTGAGGTGGGACTGTTTATATTCAAATAATCTTGCTGTGCTTTCTGAAATGCAAGATCGGTAAGGGTTGCTTTAATAACCAAAATCACTTTTCAAGTAAAGCATGGAAAATGGCTAAATATCAGTTCTTAAATTAAACTCTTACGAGCTATTTTTGTTATCATTATATTTGTCCAGACAAATGTTCTTTTAGTAGTACCGGGCATTAAAATGACCAAATAAAATGAGAAAACAAGGGTGGTCTCTTAATTTTTTCCATGGCTGTATATTGCAGGGTTAGAAAAAATTGTAATGTCATTTTTCTCCCAATATCATGCAGCGTTATGCTCAATGTCAAGGTGCAAGGAGAAAGCAATTATTGTCTGCTGTTATGTAGATGTGGCCTCATCTGGACATTAGTATTGGCGAGCTAACAGGGTTAAATGTGCGTTTCTACACCCCCCCCCCCCCCCTCCGGAAAAAGTCTTGAAGATTTCACACCTGCAGTGCAGTTGTGAAAACTACCATGAGATATTTTAAAGATGATATCCTGATCCCCTGTAGTGTTTAACTTAAATGTCATGGCATCCACTGAAAGACTTTAAGATGTTATTTCTACAACAAGTCAAGAACCACTCAGCTCATTTCATTCTAACACTTTCCCATGCTGCCAAACTAGCTGTACCTCCGTCAGCTGCATAACATTTAATTGTATTTTGATCTATTAGCAATTATAATTTAAAAGTGTAACATATATAACACTGATATAGTCATTTTTCATGTTTAGAGCACTGCTTTATACATCCACATGTTTGGCTTATAAATGATGTTGAACATGTAACCAAGTTATTATTGTGGTCAATCCTTGTGGTAATCCTTAAATAGTTTAACTTATTCTATTTCCTATATGACTGTTAAAATGTTAAATTTTTTAGTTTTAGTTTCATTTATTACCAACAAAAGAAGCGCGTCATCAATACTTTGCTGATATTACCTGAATGTATTTGTGTGTGTGCGCCCTTTAGATGTACCTGGTGGGACTAACAGGAGGTATCGCCTCAGGGAAAAGCACTGTGTCCTCAATGCTGCGGGAGCTCGGCTGTCCCATTATTGATGCTGATGTCGTGGCCAGGAAAGGTAGGTTTGGTTTCCTTCCCTGCATCCAACTGCATCTTTTCCAGAGTGAACAGAGATTCTGGATGAAATCCTGGTCGAAAGTGTCATCCACTTGAAGTCTTCTTTAGGCGACCGTCTCTCCAGATAAATAAGGTTCATTAAGACAAATGCTTGGAGAGATTAT
Source organism: Atherinomorus stipes (assembly GCA_023101725.1). Lineage (NCBI taxonomy): Eukaryota > Metazoa > Chordata > Actinopteri > Atheriniformes > Atherinidae > Atherinomorus > Atherinomorus stipes. The sequence goes on from JALJCO010007119.1 coordinate 571,471, forward strand.
GAATCATGAAGGATGTCTCCACTGGCTGCAGGGATGTTGTTTTAGTTATTAGTGAAGATAAAAGGTCACAGAAGTGAGTAAAAAGTGCAGCTGCATGTAGGAAATAATATAATGTATTATGCAAATGATTTAATTACACTCAGATGATGAGTCTATTGCAGAATTGTTTCAAATATTCTCCCCTACTATGTCTCATCAGCTCCTGTGCTTGTTTTCAACGTGCTAATTGGTTTCGTTTATCACTCTCTCCTGTGCAGCAATAATTTAAGACGCTATATTTTTTAATTTGATGCATTGCTTGGTTAATTAAACAAGGCCAAAGTGGAAACTAAGAAATGTCACTGCTTTTTTGTGGTGTCAGTCGTGGAGCAGCACACTCCGGCTTATTCCCGCATCGTCTACCACTTCGGGCCAGAGATTCTACTGGAGAACGGGGAGATCGACAGACAGAAGCTGGGCCAAATCATCTTTGCCAGTGAGGAAAAGAGGAGGCTGCTGAACTCCATCACACACCCAGAGATTCACAAACTGATGCTCAAAGAGATCCTCATCTACTTTCTCAGAGGTAAATGGGGGGCCAGGCAGGGGCACAAAATGTCCCATACAACCTTTTTTTTTCTTTTTTGGGGGTGGGAGTTAACCCTGGAAATAGTTGACTGTTAGTGATGACTTAAATAGTCTCTGTAAAAGGTTAAGCAAAGCTAGCCAAGTAGTAAATGGTATTTTCTAATCTATCATTTAGTTTCATCCTTGATGGTATGTCATTAACCCCTTAACACCTGCAGTGGAGGGGAAAAAAAAAGAAAGAAACAGGAATTAAATAAAAAGCAATTATATATTTGATAAATTACTCCCTATCAATAAATAATATGAAGACGAATACATAAATAATAGTAAGTGAAAATAAATGAATAAAATTAATTTAGTAGGTAAAAAGAAATTAAATTGAAAAAAGGCCAGAAGCAGTTTGCTGAAATTTGCAATGAAGGCGTTAAGAGGTTAATTATTGTTGTGCAAGGATTTAAGATTTAATTTAATTTAATTTATTAACTGAGAGGGTGAAAAACACCTCGAGCACAATCAGATATTTTATCAGTTTTAATTTCAAATCGTCCCAAAATAATCTAACATCGCCATTATCTGCTGGTATTATGACTTTAACAATCCTTTTATTACGTAAACAGTCTGGGCAGAATCATATATTTACCATGTAAGCAAGGTGATTTTGTTTGAATGCTGAATTATCATCATCACAAACACTTTCTAACTTCCTGATGTTGGTCAGCACTGTTTCTTATGTCATGTTATATCGTTGCAACAAGGCTACTTAGCATTCAGTAATATCTCATATCGATAAATGTTACGGACTCAAACAAAACTTTATTGTACTTCCACACATATAGTAAACTTTTACATTGGAAAAACTTCATGCCCCCCCCCCCCACATCCTTTCTACACCACATTAAGGGAGTGGTGCGTCCTCTTTATGAATATTTTACATGCTGCATTTATTTGTGCTCAGGCATCTGAAGGTCACCCTTCAGAGAAGTTATGGATAATTAGTAGAATTCAATTGTCTGAACTTTGGGTGGTGCCTGGGGTTGAGGTGGTAGTCATGGATACCATCTTTGTATATATAAAAGATGTTTATATCTCAATAGTTATGCACAAAAAAAAGAAAATAAAGCACTCTTTTCTCTGCATATTATTTCCTTTGCAACTCCAGATATTACAATTGCCTTAAAAACATGTCACGCTCTACTTGTTAAATGTAAATTAATTGTGTTACTGGTGTTTGTGCAGATTGTTAATGTGCCTACACTAATTATTTCTGTTTTATAATCACTCCCAAGGGTACCGCTATGTGGTGCTGGATGTACCCCTTCTCTTTGAAACCAGACGTCTAACTAAGTTTCTGAACCACACTGTAGTAGTTTACTGGTAAGACCACTGCTCAGTTTTTTCAATCCCTACAGAGTTTCACTCATAATTTGTTTGTTTCCCTTCCTCATATTTCTAATCATTAGAAATTTCAAGGTTTGTTTTTGACACAAACAGGCCATTAAGTCTTGTTTCGTGCACTTTTTGTTACCTTTCTCCAGCTCTCTGTGCCCTAGCATGACTTACTGCCTCTAGAGTTTTCTGACTAGGCACGCTGAATACACCACAAATAACCCCCTATTATCTGTTACTTTCCAGCGACCCCGCCACTCAGCTGCAGCGCCTGATGCAGAGGGACGGTCTGACCCAGGAGCAGGCCAAGCAGCGTGTGGCTGCACAGATGCCGCTCAATGAAAAGCGCGGCTTGGCTAATCATGTTATTGAGAACTCAGGCAGCCGGGAAGACACCCACCGGCAGGTCCTGCGGCTCCACACAAAGCTGGAGGACTCCATGGACTTCCTTTTAGTGAGGGTCCTCGCCATTGCAGCCACTGCGGGTTTGGGTGGGATACTGCTCTACGCAGCAAAGATACTCTTGTCCTAACAGAAGGCAGAGAGATGAGGGTTTTAGCTGAAGATGTGCTAAAAAGTAAAGCTGTGAGTAGAATGAGGAAGAAGCAGGTGGACGGTCACGATGCAGTTTTTTTTAGGAAATTATCTTCACAGCATCAACCAGTACAGCCCAGCAGTGTGACACTGAAACTGATGGTTAACACAGACTTATATTACTTTAGAAACTCACAGACAAATGTGGTTTAGTGTGAAGACTTTCTATGTGCAATTTCTGTTGGTTTTCCTCAGAGACACTTAATTATGATGGCAAAAGACTTGGAGCTCAGCTGTAATGTTGGTGCTGTTAACAAAGATGGAAAAATAGACCGTGAAGGCGAGCTAAATATTCATGTTGGTGTAGCAGTCAACTCATTAATAACCAAAAACAGTCCAAGCTCAACACTGAAATATAGAGATTTTATTTTAGTAGACCTTTTAAAATACATCGAAGCATCTAAGTTTAGACAATTTGGATGATGAGATTGGTTGCAAGTGAAATTATCTGCTGTTGTAGTGGGCAAAGTGTGAATATTCACATCATAAACCACCTTTTTAGTTGTTTTTATTTATATATGTCCATCTCCAGTCAAAAGTATGTTTTAAACTGGATCACAAATTGTAGAAATGAAATGAAAGTGCTTAAACAAAGAAGAATGACCTCCCACTTACAGAGTATGTTATGATTGTATAATGAAGATTTACAACAGAATGTATGAGACAATCCGTTTTTACCGGGAACAGTAGGAATTAACAGAGTTCATATTTATCACTGTATTTTCTTACACTTGAGCTGTCCTCTGTAAAAAGTCTTTTTTTTTTTCTTTGCACACTTGTAACTAAAACATTTTTAACCTGATATGCATAACTTAAATATAAATGGCAACACCACTGTTTTAAAGTAACATGTATAAGATGTGTCAAGTCTGTTTGTTGCATTTTAAAGTTTCTGTGCTAAGAAGAATGGCGTTACTACTAAACTCACAGAACATACCGTATAAGCAAAGCCTGGGTGAGCTTGGGCCCCCCCCCCCCCCATTTTTCTGATTCAAAGGTGGATTTTGATCAGTTTATCTTGACAAGCAACAATCACATTGCATTACACCTTTCCTGCAGATTCTAAGCAGTGAAACTTATTTCTATTCATTAATTCTCCTGAAAATGAATCTTCTGAGAATGTTATCCGTGAGCTGCGAGCTATTATGAACGAAGGTTCAGCAATCTGAAAACCTTTAATTCTTCAACTTGACTTTGCAGTGTTATTTATACAGACCATCTAAAAGAGCAGTAGCTGGTCCTAATGGCTGTCTTTCTATTTAGGCTGATGGAAACAGATAAAACCAGAACAAATTATTTGATTGGTGTAGATAATTAAACATACAAGGTAGTAAAAAGAAGAATAAACACTAACAAATGATCGAGAATGCACAAATATGCAAGATGATAAAGACAATCAGTGGTTGGAAATACTGGACTTTATCAAGTCTAAGATTTAATAAACAGGGTGCATGAATAAAGAAAATAAAGGGGGACTTAAAGGGAGCCCTGGGGGATTCTATGTTGGGAGATGACGGGCAATTTCTTACAATTGCCAATTTGATACTATCTCCTGTACATTAACTTTGTCTTCCATGTACATGTTAGCTGAGTTATTGTGGGTTGCAGAATTTAAAATAAGAAGCCTTTGGTGTTGAGTCATTTTTAAATTGACAATACTTGCTGTCTGGGTTGTTTGCTGGAAGCTGAGTTGTAAATCATTTCTGCAAGTGAAAAATAAAAAGAGAAACAAAAAAACCCAAAATAAAATAGATGGAAAAAGGGTAAATCAGCAATACTAAAAAAAAGAAAAAAATTAAAATGGCTATATTTTAAAAGAATGGTAAAACTGTCCATTACGTACTTCAGTGGTTCAGCAGTGCTATGTTTGGGATGCTGGATGTGGTGGACTCTGCATTTGACTACAGTCAAATCATAAACAAATAGCTCCCATGTCTTGAGCAGTCTTACAGAAAATTCTTGGTGGTTAAGGAAAGATTGTTGGAGGATTTTGGTCTACGTTGGAAAAAGGCATATGGGCTGTAACTGAAATCCAACCACACTTACTCATTTCTGAATATGTGCAGATAAAAGAAATTAAAGTTAGTTGACTCACATCTGAGGTAGCAGCAAAAAGTCTTCCCTAACTATTACTACCCTAAAATCCCACACCATTATGACACCATCAGTTTTTCTTTAGAGACCCCCCACCACCACCAAAAAAAGGGGGAAAAAAAAGCAGTCAACCAATAAATTGATTGGTGCAGCACTAAACCCTATGGTGCTAATTATAAATGATATGGACAGTACTGATGTGCATCAGCTTTCAATCACTCCTTTTTCCTCTACGGGCAAGACCTTCTTCAAGTAATTAGATCCTACAGGAAACTGTGGGAGTGGCAAGTCTTCAGGAAAAGAAGTAATGAATTTAGTGGACACTTGTGAATGATGTCCTTGCTCCCGTTCACTTCAGAGCTTAGGCATGAAAGTTCAGGCCCACAGGCAGGTAGGGTTACATCATCCTGGCACTGAGGTCCCACTCGCTACTTGGCTCTATGCAAAGCCATCTATTGGTCTGCTCTTTCTTTCTGTCAAGGCACTGCAGCATTAATGCAAAGTGACTCGGGCTGAGGCATGCGGGGGCAGTGAACCAAAGGCTCTGTGACCGCACATATGTAGCACATAGGATCATATAGAAATGGTATATAACACTCCCTACATAAAGCACACAATCTAGGGTTGTCTATCAGACTGAGCCATGATGGGAAATGTAGTTTATTCTTAGTGGATATGCGATAATCCAGTGGTTAACCTGATTTAGTGAGCAGCCAGCTGTTCAGATGATAAACGTACTTTAACTCTGTCGCTTTTTCAGACAAAGGCGGCGGACAAAGTGTGGAAAGAGGACTATATCTGTACCAGCAAGTGTGAATGCTTCAGGCCAGGCATGGAGGCAAAGTATCAGTCTGAATATAAAGTGGCTTTAATTCTAAAAGTGTTAAGCAATGAGGGGAAATTTGAAGTTGCCTGGATTCACTTTGTAAAAGTGCGCCCGCTGCTTTATTGTGTGTAATGGGTCCTTTCCAGGAACAGAGCAAATAATTTTCTAACAACAGGGGGTAAATACTTGTATAATCTCAACATCATGTTCAGAGACTTGGCCTATGGCACCATAGTGCGTCGACATTTTGGAATCTCTTGTCTGAGTGGTTTTTCATCATCCCTCCCGCTTACAGTTTTGCCAGCAGGGAAGGTAAAACTGCTTGGGTAAAGGCAAACAAAATAAACACAATGAATTGGCACAAAACCCAACTACAAGTCCAGATAATTAAAAGTCTTCTGCCAAAAAAAAAAAGGGGGGGGGGGGATTTTGTCAAACATATGTTACAAGTCTAAATTCTTAAGTCAAAAGGCAATTTCCTGCTTTTTTTTTATCACCCCAATGTATGCAGCCCTTGAGGCCTGAAAGCTTTCAGTATTCATCAGGGGTTTGTGCAGCTAATTTAGCTGTGCCTTTTTCTTTCTTTTTTTTTTTGTTATACTATTTAGATCCCCGAGGTGAAATTAAGGCTCTGCATTTTACCGATCTCTGTACATTAGTACCAGAGAGCAGTGGGCTGCTACTTAAAGCGCCCGGGGAGCAGTTGGGGGAGTTAAGGACCTTGCTCAGGGGTCCACATTGGTTCACCTAGGAGTCGTGTCGGGGACTCGAACCCGGGTCCTCCGCGCCAAAGCCCACAACGCGACCACTTGGCTACCCACTCTCCCAATTTCAGTGAATTATCAAATAATTCAAGGCATCCACCGTGTCTTTATAGACAAAACAGTGACAGAAGTAAAACTTGGTTTACACATAAATTAAAGACCCACTTTGGTTCTGTTTGACATTTTCCTCTGTTTTAATTCACGTGAGGGGATATCATCCAGATATGACCCCTTTCACCTGAGGAGTGTACTATTAGAAATATAAGAAAACATCTGTCTGGTATTAAATGGCCTTTACTACAACTTTGAACATATCTGTGAGACAAAAATAAAACATTTTCTGCTAATTTTTACATTAGAGGGACTATGACAGATTTTAAATGATTGGTTAACAAAGTGGTGACCTACAAATAAACACACGGGGCATGTCACAGGATGCCTTACACAGGAATGTGAGATTTCCAATCATGCAATTCAGTTTTCTTATTCTGTAAAATTATGTGTTGAAAGGTAGTATCAAATATTTATGATATGTAAAGAATTACTGAATTTTATTCATGTAGCTCTGACATGAAAGGGCAAAAGATGAGCATTTACAAACCCCAGTTCCAAAAGGACTGGGACTCTGGGGGAAAAATGTAAATAAAACACATAAAACAAGATTATATTCACAACAGACTAAAAACCAGCAAATTTTAAAAGTGAGACATTTTAGTATTTCAAGAATATTTGCTCTTCTTGAAATTTACAGCAGCAAGACTTGTTGCAATGTTGAGATGGAGGCAAGAGAGAACTGAAAAGTAAGCTGTACTGAAAAGAAACAGCTGGATGAACATGTTACTACCAAGCTACAGGTTAACGAAATGTCTGGGTATTAAAAAAAGAAGTAGAAGAAGAAGAAAAAGAAGAAGAAAATAAAAAACCAACTGAAAGCAGTAGTGTCTCTCTCTCAGAAGTCTCCCATATTATGTCTTTTTTTCAGCAAAGACCTTACTGGTGCTGTTCTGGCCCACCTGCAGGGCAGACCTTTTACTACAGTAAACAAATGATACATGAAATGCAAAATACAATTCAGAGAATCCAGTAGGCTGATGTTGAATATACTTTATTAGACAAGAACGGAGACAAAATTCCTCTCCGAAAGACTCAGAAGCTGTCCTCATTTCCCAGACTTTCAGAAATTGTCGTTAAATAAAAAGGGAATGCTACACAGAAGTAAAGTAGTTACATATCACTCCCAACAAATGTAAAAAGAAGCAATATTTTAAATTATAAATCTCAATTTCAATATTTCATTTGTTTTATATTTTCTAGTGGGATTAAATTATAATTTTTGACATTTCACGTTTAACAGTAAAAACAAAAGCAGAAGAAGAAAACTGTCAAAGGGGCTGAGCAGAGAGAAAAATGTGTAATCACAAATATGTCTTCTGTTTCAACACCATAAACAGCTAAATGAGTTTATCACAGCGGTCTACTAAGACTTCTCATATTTCACATCTAACTGTGATCACAGATTCAAAATTACATAAAAATTACAGAAGGCTGAGTGTTCAGATAAGCCGAACCAACAATTTCCAGCTCGTAAACTGTGTAAATCAGGGGTTTTCTCAAAATTAGCCATGTTTTTGGCATCATGATTGCAAATATAAAGGCAATTTTTGACAATGGGCGCTAACACTACCTTACTATTGATTAAAGTTCACATCAGGAAGCATAAAAAGGGAAGTAATTTATGGTTTGTGTGTTTCAGGGAGCTGAACCTTTTGAAAGGGTTTTAAGAAAGCTCATGATTTGACTTTAAATCAAGCTATTTGCAGATGAAGTACAGGATATTTTGGTATGATACCAAGGAGAACGCTTTCTGGTCCAGTTTCATGTAACTTCCTAAAAAAAAAATCCCAGCTAATGATGGTATTAAAGACAATGGAGATACTTTTTCATTATTATGTGTACTGTATTTATTTGATTATTACTAATGCCAAAATTTGAGATTGTTTTGGACTGAGTTGTTTTTGTATTACTTAGGTGTCACAGATCAAGGTACCAGGAAATAAGAAGTTTGGGACCCACCTGAGGCAGATGAAGGGAGTTAATATTTAGTTCACCAAGACACAATTAACACACACACAACGATCTGGCAATGACTAAAGGAAAACATGGGGCACATATACTGAGGGACTTATTACAAAGCAAGAAGCAGGTGCAACAATTAATAACATTAAGCATTGGGAAAACACCACTACAAAATAAAACAGGATACAAGCAAAAACTTTAAAAATTACAAAAGACTAGAAAAGACTGCAAAGTAATATAAAACCTCCAGATAATGAAACTGGGAGAAGAAACTTTTACAGTTATCGATGTCTTCTCTCAGGATTTTTGAAGGTACAGCTTGAAAATATCTAAATAATAACTTCCACAAGTTTAAAAAGAATGAAGACAGAAACAAATGCAAGTAAAATTTATAAACTTCATTCAATGCAATGGAATTACTGTAGCTTACAATGCTCGCTAGCGTATTTGTATTTTCTTTATGTTTAAACATGTAGAAACATTGGGAGTGAGTTATTGGTTTAATGTTTTGCAAAGCAACACATAATGACAACAAGGATGAAATTTAAAAACAAGAAGAAAACCCCCACAAAGTCAATGCAATGCCCACTGTCCGTTAGCACAACAGCTCACAAATGCAGCTCGACACCACCGGGTAAAATAAACTAGCCTGAGAAACTATAACAACTGCAGCGTTCTTGAACTCTGGCATCTAGTGTCATACTGAGGAAAGGGGCACTCGCAGCGCTTCCATAGTCCAATGTCAGGCTGTATCCACGAGACTGCGGTGAGGTGAAGAGACAGGCAACAAGCCAGCGGAGCGTCTCCAGCCACATGACTCAACCTGTCCCTGCGCGTTAGCCCGGCTCAGTCAGGGCCATGAGGGAACAAAGCCGTTGGTATTGAGTCACTGACACAGTGGACAGTGCCCAGATCAAGCATGATGAGGGGAAGAGAGGGAGGGGAAAGCACTGCATGTTGTCATGTTCTCTCAAGGAGTGCAAGGACACGGGGTAATGTGTGAGGATGCATGCAGCAGTACATCTACTATAATTCAGGATGATGATTCTGTGCAGCTCTGCCTACCTGTGTAGTCTTCCTCTGGCCTACTGTGAAGGTGCATCAGGCCACAACATTAACTTTTGAAATGTTTTTCTTCTATTGCAAAAATTAGGTAACCTTCTTGGCCAGGATATATCCTCCACCACTTTTTTTGTGTTTGTCACCTAATCAACTTCAGGAGACTACAAGTCAGCTCAACGGTTGGCATTTTGTTCTGTGTATGTTCATGGTTCCCTTTTTTGGCATCATGGCAACACAGGAGCAAGCCCTGAGCACCAGAACAATAAAGGCCCAGATCCAGCACACCAGGGAAGACCCCAGGAAATTTATGTGATGACGTTGGGCAGTACGTGCCTACGTCACGACATCATGCCAATGGCTTCTTATAAGACATACCAAAACTCTGCTTTGGCCACAAATTAATGTCACCTACGTTCAATGCTGCGCTAGAAAACCACCTGCTGATTTTCTATTTCTATATTTTCTATTTTGGGGACGGACAAAACTGCAACAAGAAAGCACACTGACAACGACCTGACTCACTCTCCATTGTTTACTTTCCTGATTTACATTGCATGGATGGCATCATCAACGTGAACCCAGTGTGATGCCGTCACGAGACAAGCAGTGCTAGGGAAAGAGGCCACGTAGCTTGCTAGCAGGGGTTCAGACCTGGCTGTTTTTTGACAATGGGAAAAGAACCAAATGTCACTTGTTAGTGGGTCGACCCACATTTGAAAAATCCATTTGAACCCACCAATTTCAGTGGGAAAGCGGCTTGAAGGATCCAAGATTCGCTGGGATTTGCAGATAAAGACCAACAAAATGGTTGTGGCCAATCAAGCAAGCATTGTGATCATGGATAAGCAGCAGAGGAAAGCCGTTGTGATCAATGTAGCCGTCCCCAATGATGGCAATATCAAGAAGAAGGAACACAAGAAGCTGCAGAAATACGAAGAACCCAAGGAAGAGCTGGAGAGAGCCTGGTAGGTGAAGGCAACAGTGGTACCCATCAGCACACTGGGGGCCATGTCCCCCACACTAGTGAAGAGGCTCCAGCAGATACTTGGAGAAACATCAGACATCTCCATCCAGGAAAGCACAGTCCTGGGAACAGCTAAGATACAGTGTAGAACTGTCAAGCTCCCAGGTCTCTGGTAGAGATCTGATATGAAAAGCCACCCACCCTGTCCAGTGGAAGGGGTTGATGGATGAGGGAAGGATTTTAATATACAGTGGGTATGGAAAGCATTCGGACCCCTTTAAACTTTTTACTTTTTGTTTCATTGTAGCCATTTGCTAAAATTATTTGTCATTAATGTACACTCAGTATCCTATCTTGACATAAAAAAACAGAAATGAAGAAAATTTTGCAAATTTATGAAAAACTGAAGTATTACATGGTCAAACGTATTCAGACCCTTTGCAGTGACACTCATCTTTAACTCATATGCTGTCCATTTCTTCTGATCCTCCTTGAGATGGTTCTACTCCTTCATTGGAGTCCAGCTGTGTTTAATTAAACTGACTGGACTTAATTAGGAAAGGCACACACCTGTCTATACAAGACCTTACAGCTCACAGTGCATGTCAGAGCAAATGAGAATCATGAGGTCGAAGGAACTGTCCAAGGAGCTCAGAGACAGATTTGTGGCAAGGCACAGATCTGGACAAGGTTACAAAAGAATTTCTGCAGCACTAAAGGTTCCTCAGAGCACCATGGCCTCCATAGTCCTTAAATGGAAGAAGTTTGGGACGACCAGAGCTCTTTCTAGACCCGGCTGTCCAGCCAAACTGAGCAGTTGTGGGAGAAGAGCCTTGGTGAGAGAGGTAAAGAAAAACCCAAAGATCACTGTGGTTGAGCTCCAAAGATGCAGCAGGGAGATGGGAGAAAGTTCCACAAAGTCAACTATTACTGCAGCTCTCCACCAGTCGGGGCTTTATGGCAGAGTGGCCTGACAGAAGCCTCTTCTCAGTGCAAGCCTGCATAGAGTTTGCCAAAAAACACACAAAGGACTCCCAGACGGTGAGAAAAAAGATTCTCTGGTCTGATGAGACCAAGACTGAACTTTTTGGAGTTAGTTCTAAATGGTATGTGTGGAGGAAACCAGGCACTGCTCATCACCTGCACAATACAATCCCAACAGTAAAACATGGTGGTGGCAGCATCATGCTATAGGGGTGTTTTCAGCTGCAGGGACAGGACAACTGATTGCAACTGAAGGAAAGATGAATGCGGCCAAGTACAGAGAGATCCTAAACTGTTTAAACCGTTTCTTCCAACTGTTGTGATGGGTAACGTGAGATCGCTAGCCAACAAGATGGACGAGCTTGAAGTGCCAACAAGGTCTCAGAAAGAGTACAGAGAGTGCAGTATTATGTGCTTCACCGAGACATGGCTGCATGAACACATCCCGGACTGTAATGCGTCTGTACACAGCTTCAAGACGGTTCGTGCAGACCAAAATAAACAGCTCAGCGGGAAGCTAAAGGGAGGTGGAATTGCAGTGCTGGTCAATTAGCGTTGGTGCCATCCAGGACACATCACTGTCAAGGAGAAGACCTGCACAAGAGGCATCGAACTGTTAGCTGTGACTTTTTGTCCATATTATTTGCCCAGAGAGTTTGCCTGTGTTATTCTGGTAGCAGTTTATATAATACCAGGTACCGCACCAGAGATAGCCTGTGATGTCATCAGCTCCACTGTGGCTAAACTACAAACACAGCATCCAAACTCATTCATGGCGATCTCTGGAGACTTCAACAACGTCTCCCTCTCTGCTACCTTACCAACTTTCCAGCAGTTTGTCAGCTGCTCCACCAGAAAAAATAAGATTTTGGACTTATTTTATGCAAATACTAAGAATGCATACAGCTCCTCTGCCCTGCCTCCTTTAGGAAGATCAGATCATAATCTGGTTCTTCTCACCTCCAACTACAAGCCCATCGTTCAGCAGCAGCCAGTCATTAGGAGGATGATTAAAACCTGGTCGACCGAGGCTGAAGATGCTCTGAGAGGGTGCTTTGAGGCCACAGACTGGAATGTCCTCTGTGAACCTCATGGAGATGACATCAACGCCATGACTGAGTGTGTGACAGATTACATAAACTTCTGTGTGGACAACATCGTTCCAACAAGAACAGTGAGGTGCTTCCCCAGTAACAAACCCTGGATCACCAGTGACCTGAAAAAGCTGCTGAACATCAAAAAGCAAGCTTTCAGGGATGGAGACAGGGAGTTACTGAAGACCACTCAAAAACAACTGAAAACACAGACTAAAGGCCTTTTCACACCGGGAACGATGCGAATAAATGGCACGAAATTGCGAATAATTCGGGGGAGAAATATCAACGCATTTGTCTATACACACCTGCTCCGATGCAAAATTACGAAGATGCAAAAACAAACTCGCATTTGTTATTCCAGAGGAACGTGAGCACATGCAGCAGTGACGGAGGGAGAGGCGGCTGCAGGTGAACTCCTGGATGCTGAAAACAGCTGATCTCACCGTGGAGATGCCAAATGGGGATTTTAAATAGAACACATATAGCTAATAACCTCAAGGGAAAACTTCAGCTGTGACACCCCCCAACCCCCTTTGCCCAACAAGAGTGCTGCGACACAAAGGTGATAACACCTGAGCCATAACGATGCAGTAACAGCGACCAAGCGACACCTCTCTCTTTTTACTTTCTCTTTTTGCTTGCGACCAGCTCTGTGACGGTCAGAGTGCCTTCTCTGATTGGTGGATTGTTTATCTGTCGGATGCGAATATTAAGAAAATCGACATCAGTTCGAAAAAATAAACGTCGCAAAATCGCAAGACAGAATTTTGTCACTGATGTGAACACTCCCGTTGACTTGATATTAATTTGATCAAGCTTTTGCCGTGCGAATCTTTCGGACGAAATATTTGGAGTAGGTGTGTAAAGGCCTTAAGAAGTGCAAGGAGGACTACAGGAAGAAGTTGGAGAGTCAGCTCCAGCAGAAAAACATGAGGGATGTGTGGTCGGGAATGAAGAAGATCACCGGCTTTAAATGTAAAGGGGATCAGACTGATGGAGGTCTGGACAGAGCTATCGAACTGAACGTGTTCTTTAATAGGTTCAGTTCCCATCCTGCTGCCAACCCAACACACCACACACCCTCCATGAGCCCAGAGCTTTCCTGTCCCACCTCCACTCTGTCACCTTGCACCTCAGTCATGGACCTGAACACAGCCTCCTCTCCCTCCACATCAGGACATCCTGAGACCTTCTCTGCCTCCACCTCCAGCCTGACTGTCTCCTGCAACCAGGTCAAGAAACAGCTAGAGAAACTGAACCGGAACAAGACTGCAGGTCCAGATGGTGTCAGTGCCAGAGTTCTCAAAACGTGCTCAGAACAACTATGTCCAGTTCTCCAGCACCTTTTCAACACCAACCTGAGACAGAACAGAGTTCCTCTGCTGTGGAAAACATCCTGTCTTGTTCCAGTCTCTAAAAGAACTTCAACCAGCTGAAACAAATGACTACAGACCAGTTGCCCTGACATCTCACACCATGAAAGTCCTGGAGAGACTCTTACTGGCTCACCTCAATAAGCAAGTCAACACCTTTCAGGACCCATTACAGTTCACATATTGTAATGGGCTTGGGGTTGAAGACGTCATCATCTTCCTGCTTCAGAGAGCCCACTCTCATCTGGACCAGTCAGGCAGCACTTTGAGGGTCATGTTCTTTGATTTTTCAAGTGCCTTTACTACTATTCAGCCTGCTTTGCTATGTGAGAAGCTCCATAACTTCCAGGTGGATCCCTCCACAACCACCTGGATTTACGACTACCTCACAAACAGACCACAGTTTGTGAGACTGAAAGGTTGTGTGTCTGAGATGGTGATCAGAAGCACTGGAGCACCACAAGGAACTGTACTCTCACCATTCCTCTTCACACTGTATCCTCAGACTTCCAGTACAACTCTGAGTCCTGTCATCTGCAGAAATACTCTGATGACTCTGCAGTTGTGGGGTGTATCAGTGATGGACAAGAAGCCAAGTACAGGGAACTGGTCAATCAGTTTGTGAAATGGTGAGGTAACAATCACCTCATCTTAAATACCAGCAAGACTAAAGAGATGATTGTTGACTTCAGGAGGAGCAAGAATAAGCAGCATAGTCCTGTTTACATCCTGGAAGAGGAGGTGGAGGTGGTGGAGAACTACAAATACCTTGGAGTTCAGCTGGACAACAGACTCGACTGGAAATGCAACACTGACTTCATCTACAAGAAAGGTCAGAGCAGACTCTACTTCTTAAGGAAGTTGAGATCATTCAACGTCTGCACCAAGATGTTGCAGATCTTCTACAAGTCTGTTGTGGAAAGTGCAATCAGCTTTGCAGCCATCTGCTGGGGCAGCAGCATCAGAATCAGAGACTTGAAGAAACTAAACAAGCTGATCAAGAAAGCTGGTTCTGTGCTGGGGAGAACTCTAGAGCCGCTGGAGCTGATCGTTCAGAAAAGAATGCTGCACAAGCCGATGAAGATGATGGAGGATTCTTCCCATCCTCTCCACAACACGGTGAAAAATCAACAGTGTGTTCAGTGGGAGGCTGCGTCAGGTTCATTGTAGAATGGAGAGATACAGAAATTCATTCCTACCAGTAGCCATCACCCTAAAGAACAAGACTGACTGACTGACTTATTATTGTTATGTTATTATTTCATATATTTGTTAAAAAAGAAAAGAAAAGAAAAGAAAAGAAAAAAGAAAAAGAAAAAAAAAAAAAGAGTGAGCTTTTTACAGTGTTGAATTTCCCTAGGGAAAATAAAGTATTTTTCATTTCATTTCAATCATCCTGGAAGAAAATCTCTTCTAGAGTGCTCAGGACCTCAGACTGGGCCGAATGTTCACTTTCCAACAAGACAGTGACCCTCAGCACACAGCTAAAATAACAAAGGAGTGGCTTCAGAACAACTCTGTGACCATTCTTGACTGGCCCAACCAGAGCTCTGACTTAAAGGTTGAATATAGAATACGGACAGAACAGCAACATCATGTGTGTCTAGGTCTTAGTTGCAACAGCAGAAAGACAACTCCAGCCGCTGGGATGCCATGCTCGCTGCCTATACACAAGTGACCAACAGTCTGCAGCATGTCCAACAAGTAACGCAGAGGAGTTTATAACTGACAGCTAACGTTAGCAAACAAGTTAGCTTACCAATCCAGGAGGAAAGTCGCCATTTCCGTGTTTTGATGCCGTGGAAAACGTGTATGTGGGTCCATTTAGCGTAGTCTTCACCTAAATTTACTCCAGGTTTTGCTCTTCTCAGGTCACTCCTCCTCAGAAACAGATAACAATATCTCCAGGGCTCTGAAGCAGATCTTCACTCGCCGTCTCCACTGTTTCCCCTGTTTCCCCCTGTACCAGCCTAACTGTGCCCAAAATATTGTTGCCACACAGAGATCTTATTTGGCAACCTGCAGTGGCGGCTTGTATTGGCTTATAGATGTAAATATGCCATTATCGAACCCGTTAAAATTTATGTTATAAATATAATTTATGTTATATATATATATATATATATATATATATATATATATATATATATATATATATATATATATATATATATATATATAAAACGGGTTTATATTATATAAACCCGTTATATTTTATGATTATTTTAGGCTAATATATATATATATATATATATATATATATATATGAAGATTTTCTTTTCCAAAACGAGTTAACCTCCATTTAGAAAAACAGATTTAACTGCTTCTGCATAAGAAACGCTTCATTTATTTTTTGGGGAAATATTTTCATAAACTCCAAATCACACTTACATGATGTAGAGGGTTTAATAAATTTAAAATGGAGATAGGGGGGTTTGTCCCAACAGCGACCAGGAAAAGCAGTTAACTCTGTTTTTTCTAGAATGGTGGAATTAACTCGTTTGTGGCTCTATTTCCTGTCTGTAACAAAATAAGAGAGAGGGGGAGCTTTTTTATACGGGGGGGGAGAGAAAAAGAGAGAAAAATATAAGAAAAAACTGAAAAACTTTTTTTTCAAATTTTTTAATATAAAAAAAAATTAAAAAAAATTTTTTAAACAGAAACGATGCAGAATGCATTCAATAATATATGGAGATACACAGATATATATATATGAAATGACCATGGAAGTACAACTTTAACAAAAACCTAATTTAAACCTAATTCAGCATCTCTGGAGAGACCTGAAAATGACTGTCCACCAACATTCACCATCCAACCTGACTGTAGAGGATCAGCAAGGAAGAATGGCAGAAGCCCATCCAGGTGTGAAAAACTTGTTGCATCATCCCCAAGAAGACTCATGGCTGTACTAGCTCAAAAGGGTCTGAATACTTATGACCATGTGATATTTCAGTTTTTCTTTTTTGATAAATTTGCAAAAATTTCTACATTTCTGTTTTTTCTGTCAAGATGGGGTGCTGAACATACAATAATGAGAAATAAAATGATTTTTTTTTTTATTTTAGCAAATGGCTTCAATGACACAAAGTGTGAAAAGTTTAAAGGGGTCTGAATACTTTCCATACCCACTGTATATATTGCGTGTCATTTGGGCATTTCACCCTGCCTCAGTTCATCACTTTAATTTTTCCATCCCACCAAACTTGCTTTGTTCTTAATTCTGTCATGATTTCTCTGGTCCAAAGATTTTTCTTGCCAGCTACTTTTTTCGAGCCTATCACTTTGATTTCTGTTGAAATGAAACTTGAGAAAAAGGCTTCAGTTTGCTTGGACTTAGGAGCAATCGCAGAAAGTCATGTGGCCGGATGAGTCCAGAGTTACCCTGCTGCAGAGTGATGGGAGCATCAGGGAAGAGAGTCAGATGAAGTGATGCAGCCATCATGTCTAGTGTCTGCTGTACAAGCCTGTTGGAGCAATCTGTGATCTGGGATTGCTGCAGGTTGCAACATTGTGTGCCCAAAGAATGAGGTCAGCTGACTACCTGAATGACCCCCCTCCTCCCTCCCTGTTTAGGCATGGATACATTCCAAGATGATAACTCCAGGATTCAATGGGCTCAGATTGTGAAAGAGTGGGACAGATGGAGTCCAGACCTGAACCCCATTGAGAGTCTTGACAAGGCTTTAGTGGTTGGACCCTCCCGTCATCAATACAAGATCTTGGTAAACAAAAAAAAAAACAAACAAAAATGAAATAAACACAACTCTGAATGGAAATAAATCTTGTGACATTGCAGAAACTTACTGAAGCAATGCAACAATGAACCCATGCAGTAGGGATGTAACAATAATCGATAAAAAGTAGGGCTGTCAAAAGATTAATCCTAAATTAATCCCATTGTAAAAACAAGAGATTAATTTATTCTTTAGTGCTGTAGAAAATACATTAACTTTTGTTTTACAACTTAAAGTCTAAAACCAAGCCATAAATCTGTACCCAGGATTCAGACCTGAATTTCAGCTTCACATTAAGACAGTTAGTCAGTCTGTGAGGACCATATCAGCATCATTCTGGACTAAACTGCCGCCACCTGAAGGACTTTAGGGAGACATGTAAGGACGGGTCTTCAGTTGTCTAGTCTACTAAAGATAAATGCAGAATTCCTGGTGAGACACCTTTCATCCTAAATATGTTCTAAAAGTGATAAAAGCAATGCAATTAATCAGGATTGATTTTAATAAAAAGATAAATCGTGATGTAATTCCTTGACAATTAGTTTTACTGTTTTAGATTTTAATTATCGTAAAACTGTGATTACTTTGAAAAACTCACAGCAATGCTGCTCATAGCCAGGAAAAGCAGCAGCAGCCCCTCTGACACAGTTTGCATGTGAAAACATGACGGAAGACACCGCATGGACAGTTCTGGAGATTTTTCCCTTCTAAAAGGACAAAGTCTAAAGTTTAGATGTATTCTTTTTTTTCTTTTTTTTTCTAAGGATGCTGGGGGAAACTTTTATATATTTATTTATGGTATAATTTTAATGTTTCTGCCACATTTAATATGGTAGTGTTGCTGTGATATGAACATTTGATTTCTACAAAGGTACATGAAACAGTTAAAGTTTCCTTTCTGGACCAGTTCTTCTGAAATCTGTCAGACTGATCAAGTCTTGAGTACTAAATGTGAAGAAAAGTATTCTTGGTTCTCATCTACAAGATTGTATAAAACGAGGAACCCTCTTACAGTCATAAGATGCATCTTTAATGCACATTTATACGTTTGATTCTACATGTTATGCCAACAGAAAGTCCATCGTGCTTGCTACTATTTTTTTTTCATTGAAACTTGGTGAAAAGATTTTAGTGAGTGCATAAGAACATTTTGAGCATTTTGAGCAGATTTCACCAATACCGCGATAATAACGATAACCATGATCATTTTGGTCTCAATAACTGTGACATGAAATCTTTATATCGTTACATGCCTACCATGTAGTGATAAAAGCTTAAAGGCAGCCTAATGAAATATTAGAATGTGACCTTATTTGGAGGCTACTTTTACTCTGGCTCGGCAGTGTATCTCGACAGCTATTGCCATGAAATCTTGGGTAAGGACTTTGTTGATCCTACACACTGAATTACAGTTACTTTTGTGATTAACTTTCTTTCGCTGTGACACAACAAGGTCAAGCTTTTTTATCTTATCAAGTGGGATATCTTGTCTGCCAAAAGGATTGCCACTCATGTCTCGCTTCATGAGTGACCATGCCTTATCCAGCTCTCTTATTACATCCACTGTGCAGCCTCTCCATGTCTCCGGGATGTTTGTAGACTGTTTGTGTGTGCTTAGAGTTTGCATTGTCAAAATAATTAATGAAAAGAACTTTTGCGCAGTGAAGCAGAAATTTTGTAGCTGCTGTATTAAAACCTGCAGAGAGAACATGATTTTGCACATGCCTACGCAACTAGTGTGTCAATGCTAAGTGTGGGCAGGTGGCTGCACATTTTCTTGGAGGAAGTGTGCATGAGCATGAAGGGCAATTTAGCTTGACAGTTAAAACATCTATCTCCGATTTGGATCTCCCCCGGTGAGTTAAGTGGAGATGCTCAAGATAACAACAGCAAGGGCTCATTAACGTCACTTCAGATATTTCAGGGGTGGCTCTCTCCTGTCTCGGAATGGCACGAAGGAACACGCAGCCACACTGACCCACACATTCACACACATGGCCCAAAAACATGCACACACACGCTGCAGTACCCTGATAAGCCTCACGCCTCAACAACTTGCCCCTGCAAATGTCAGACTAAAGCCATCTCTGTTTCCTGATAGAGAGTGGGTGGGACTGCATGAATCAAAATTTCCTTTCGTTACGTTTGCATACACAGGAGATTACCTAAATTAAGTCTACTGTTGAGACGTAATCTTTCAAATCCCTCGTCTTATGCATGATGAAAAGAGGTACTGCTAAAAGGAAAAAAATACATCTGCACAGCTCAAGTCCAGGCGAAGAGGATTGGGGCAAACAAAAAGAAGCTTACAGCACCTCTCAGAGGAAAGCTTAACTTCAAATCTGACTTGTTGAGACAAAACATGAGCCAAGGGTTCAGGCGCTGTGTATAGTCCAAATGCTGTTTCATAGCAAATGATCACACTTTCTCCACAGTGTCCTGTCATGTGGGTTGTTCAGCTGAGGTCACCATCAAAACCAAGCCCCCCTGAGGAGGCGTTCGTGATGCTTGCACAAGCACAATAGCATGGGTGAGGATCACCCAGCTTTCCAGAACGAGGCAAAGACGGTGCCTGCCAAGAGAATTTCTCCATGTTGTAATCAAAGGTTTCCAAAGATGATTAGAGGCTTACAGCTGTTGCAAGTGTGACTTTGACCTTAATAAATGGTTTAAAAAAAGGATGGGTGGATGGCTACAGGAGGTGTTACTGTGCCAACATGAAATCTTTACTTAAGTGCTTTGTGTTCTGGGAGGGAGCCCTTTCACTCATTTGGTTTTGAAACAACAAATTCTGTCCTCCTCGTGGTTTAATGTTTCAGGAAAAGTACAGATGCCGCAGACTCTCAAGCGACATTTTTTTTTCCAGTGGTCTCTGCAGAGAGAGAGCTGTTTCTTGCAGACTGGGGGCGTTTGTCTCTGACATTGTGACATGAAGACTCTAATGTGACGATGCACTCATCCACCCTGCAAGGAGAAAACAGCCTGTGTGAGGGCTCAGCAGCCCCGTGGTCTGGGCGACCTCTGCTAATGCAAAGAACTTCAAGTTTTAATTGTGTCTGGAGGATTTTCTCTGTCTAAAGACAAGCCTTGGTTTAGACCAGAAGGCTTCCTGGTATTACTGAATGCAACAGTTGAAAAGACGACAGGATGCTCTAACACTGTTTCCAGTGATCTGGTTTTGCTCTGTCACCACAAACTGCTGCATATCATCTTTCGCAATTACAGCTCACAACAAAACACAGCATTTATTTGTGCTTTAAGTGGCATTTTGGCTTGTTTTTAACTTCATTAACCAAGCCTGCCTCCATATTTGCATGTCTCGGCATCCTTGTAACTTTTAGTCTTGAACTTTCGACTTTACTACTTCAAATAGAAGAGATAGTTTGGTGCTCGTGTCAAAGGTGAATCGTGTCCAAAGAATTTCATAATGTCAAGGAAGCACTTGAGAAAACAGACAGTTTTAACAGTTTGTGCCTAGAAGCTGTTTCCTTGTCTCTGACACTTGTGTCGCAGTCACAGCAGAGCCTAATTTGCCCTGGATTACTTTGCAGGGTAGATCTAAGCTTTGTCATGATATGTTCTAACACGCGTCCCCCGATTTCCTCCCACCATATCTCGCCATCTCCACACCCATTACGAAAAAGCACATCTCTCCTTTGATTGTGAATCACAATCATCTCCTGCTTCATTTGGCATTTAACACAGCTGTGATAGCCTCCGTGTTGATTGCCTCCCGCTGTGCAGGCGAAACGCTGTTGTGAGAATCATTTGTGGAGCTAAAAGCTGGTTTCACAGGATAATGAGAGATCTAAACGACTGATCAAGGAGGCAGATTAGGTGAGTGACGCTGACCATATAAAATGTGAATACATTTTTGAAATAAATTAAAAATAATACTTTAATTAAAAACCACACGTCAAAGCAACAGTGATTAACGCTCCCACAGCCCACAGCTAGCTTTTAAAACTTTGTTTTAAATCACCATTTATCATTTGTGGAAACACACAGGACACTTTAACATGTGTTGCATGCATCGACCAAATCAATAACTTGTTACAAACAAGCACATTACATGATAAAATCATACAGCGACCTAGCAACAGGTACATTTTCTGAATGGACACAGCGACTGTGCTCAGACACAAATTATCAATATGAAATTTACAGCTTATACACATACAATATGCCAAATAAGATGGGCTGAAATGACTGTTTTTTTTCCATATCATCACACTAGAAGCTTTTTCTTACACACTGCCATTCAAACATCATAATGTCATTCTGAAGTGCAATATTTGACAGATTTCATCAAACAAAATTCTTCCATTCTTGATGCACACAACATATCATACAAACAGCATGAGATAACATAATCACATTTACAAACAGTGTGGTCCCCACGACTGTGGGATCTCCAGACTTGAATTTGACATGACAGCTCTAGAGTGATGGCGAGGCTTCTGCGCTGTCAGATTTGTTACCGCAACCCAGCATGACACATGGCAGTGACTGACACTGTTACGTTGCTCATGTCCATCACAACAGCAACAGAGGCACCCAGCATACAATGGATTGAATAGATGAGGAGGCGGACTGTTACCGATAACTACAGATCCACAGCTTGAATCGCCATCTTAAAGCCATACTTGAGTATCTTTAAAGATAATCTGACTGTGGATCAGTGGCTGTGGGCAACATTAACCTCACTGCATGGATGCCAAGTGAAAGTTAGAAAGTAAACATCTCCCAGCTGTGATCTTTCACCTCTGAGCCCACATCCTGTCCAGCCTTCAGTCGGCGTAGAGGATGAACCCTGAGAAGGTGCTGTATTTGTTGCTGTTGCCACCGTGAGCCTTGCCCCCATCCAGTTTTATGAAAACCTCATCGCCTGCATCCAAATGAAGTATGACACTGTTGCTGGCGTAGTCATAACTCTGATCCTGGTCTTGGGCAATGGCGCTGGCTCTGACCTGGAACATGGCAGGCACATGCAAAACCAAGTAGAGAGAAGAGAGGAATAGAAATGCTGTTGAATATGAATTGAAAAATAAACATTTAAGGTGATATGACTGAAGTTAATGTTGACATTTAAGGACACACTCAAAAAATACAGAATTGCCAATGACAACTTTCATTTAAAAAAAAAATATTTGCAAGTGAGGGCTGAATTAGAGAGTTTGACTTTGTGTAAGTGTGTCCCCTGTGGTGAATATCTTGTTTTTATCTTATGACTCAACTGAAAGGGTCGGGCTTGAGTCAGTCTGCCTCTGAGGAAGGATGGCAGTGCACACTATCCTTCTCCCTCATTTTCTAATCTTTCATCCACCTTTCTCTGGAAGAGGCACTGAAAATGTCATGTTTTCCCGCATATAAGTGTCATTGTGTCAACACAGGGTAATTACAGAGGGTGTTCGTTATGGAGCATCACACCCAAATCTCATTGCCAGTCCGGGAGCAAGTTCATCTGCGTGTACAGTTATCCACCGGAAGACATATCCCCTCTAAGCTTAAGCTAATGTCTAATAATCTTGGTTGCCATGTTGGTTGTTAAGCTTCAGATTCACCACACCAGCCACAAAAGCATAATCCACACTTCAGCCACACTGTGTCAACAAGTTAGTCGAACCAAAATAAGAACATGGTGCTCTAATTAATGCCAGTGGACTTTAAGTGTATGTGATGAGGCTGTAGGGTCTGAGAGGAAAGGTTAAGGGACAGATGACAGCATGATGATGGATGTCTGTGACATTAGAGAAATGCAGCCTGAGCTCTCCCTGCTTTCATCCTCTGGTTGACTGCAGCAGAACAATGTCCACTACAGACATTCAAACACTACCTGACAATACATTTTGCAACAATAAGTATTGTTGTAAGGTAAAATACATTAAATTAGCCAAACATTATGATGGTCTCTTTGACTGAAGCGATCCTGCAGATTCAATTATATAATTATTACTTTATTACTGAAACCATTCCTAGTATTATTCAGGACTATAAACTATACTAAATTATACTATATTTTAGTATAATAATGGATAATAATTATGAGGCTCAGTGGGAAAACATTTCTGTCACCAACTCTTTACCTATTTATCTTTCTTTTTGTGTTGATGTATGTGAGATTAGGTGGACTTGCATAATGCCAGCGCTACGTTCAGTTGTTATAGTTAGTATAAGTTGATTTTCTTGAAACCAGCTTTACATGGTTTATAAAACTGATCTTGAATATACAGAGAACATGATATAGTTTTATGTCTATATTTGATTTTGTGCAGGTTTGCCACTGTTTACATGGACTTTGTTTCAATAAATGTACATCCGTAATAAGAAATATTCTGAGACATCTGTATTTTGGCCGATACTGATGTAAAGGACAATAACTTGGCAGATAATCCTGTTAATGATGGGGAAGCAGTGACATAATTGGTGGGATAATCATCAGCTTACTTGTAACCCTGATTTAGATCAAGCAAGAATAGTCGATATATTGAAGTTTCAAGAGTTTTTAGCCTATTAGACCATTGACAGATTGATGATGTCTCAGTGTGAACATCACTTTTATATTCCCAACTAAATTAATTGTAAATAACTCTAGTCATTTTTAATATTTCGTAGTACTGAATGCAACACAACCAAGACACACCAGATACATGTCAGTATTGCAGTTGGTTTATATTTGCAGTTAGGAAACCCAACCAAAACCAATGTTCGGACAATGAATTTGTGCACCCCTATTTAAAAGATGAGCCAAATCTCTGGTAGTTCCCTTTAAAAAAAAAAAAGAGTAGACTTGCAGGGTGGGGCACGTTAAGGAGGACTTAAAGTGATACCGTGTAACTTTTTAACCCAATGTTGGCAAAATATTATCATACATTATATTCTTACATTGTTATTAATATAAGTAACTATAGCTGATTTCTGTGGTCAATATAGATAGACGCATGTCGTTGCTCCGAGGGGGGCTGCCGTTCTCAAAAACCAGGCATTGTAACTTCTCAGGAGCGGCCCGTCTCTCATTGGATCATGTAACCTGAAGCGCTTTGATTAATGGCTTGATGACTTAAAAATCAGCTTTTCAAAGTGGTCTGCAACATTTTTCCAAAACACAAACTGAGACTGTTTAATTTTGAGACAGTTGTGGCGCCTGTGGGAAGTTACAGGTTTAGTGGCCAAAAGTTACACGGTATAACTTTAAGTACAGATGGGATGAAAAATTAAACATTTCAGCCCTTCTACCCCCTCAGAGGTAAGGCTAGCTGCAAATCAACCAAATTAGTTCTGATGCAGCATTTCTTTCCTGGTGGGAGTGGTCTCTTCCAGGATGACAGAGCTCCCATCCGAGGTCACTGATTTGCTTAACAAGCATAACAGGAAGGTGAATCATATTAGGACCCTCACAATCACCAGATCCCAACTCAAGTTGAAGACCTGTGGAAGATTTTGGATTGATGCACACCAGATCAGGGAAAATCTTTTAAAATGACCATTTTTCCACCTTCTGTTAAAATTCGGAAGACTTGTGGCGTCAGCGCTGTAGACTAGCGTTCAAATCTGTGATGATGCTTTATGTTGGGTTTCCACTTTCTCTTCCTTCTTCATCTGTCTCAGGTCCTAAATCTAGAAAGTACATTTATTTCCTTGTAAAATGAATCAATCTTTTACGCTTGTATGGTGTTCAGGTCTGCAGGACCTGCTTTCATTTGTTGTCAAAAGGAAAATTATACAAGACTGTTTGTAATTGGGATGAAGTAAACAGCTGTTGAGCATTTAAAAATAAGATTATTTGATTTGTTGAATTAAAGATCATTACATCCATGAACACTGGGTGAAGAACAAAAATATGAGCATCACACAGCTGTTTATTATTCTTTTTCAATTCAATGTCAATGTCCAACATGTGAGTAATAACATCTCTTTTTGTGCCGGAAAATGCATGTGTTTGCCGTGGAGCAGCAGGAGTTTTCTTTTAAAAGAAAACCTTGCACCAAGAAATGTCACATGCCTGCAGGGGATGCTGATCTACAAATACGAGAGCCATTAAGCTCACAACAACAGTAAATAGTGATAACAAACCCAAAAATGACAGTCACACAATGCAACATTCGTGGCATGTGTTTGTAGAGAACGATATTTTTAGGACTTGTTCTTGTTGCTTTTCTTCACTATGTAAGGTATCTTGCTCCTTAGGGGGAAAAATCAGATAAACACCTTACGATATGATGAAATCAAATGTGACAGTAAACTGTATGGTTTTTTTAGTCTGCTACATCTTCCTCATTCATCTGGTTGAAGTGTATGCAGTGTTATGTAATAAAACAAAACTATGGCAAAGCAAAGGAGGATGCAGTTTATCACTAAAACTGAGAATAAACAGCTTCAGATTGATAATATTTTGAATGCAGCTAGATTGCATTAGGATGTGCAGAGGCTTGTGTTATTGTGTCCAGTCTGTACATCCTGGTGCAGACTTGCCGAGACATTTGCAGCAAAATGCTGAGGCTCAGATGTACGTGTTGTTTGATCCGTGTCATCGCCTGGAGCATTTAGGACACTAAGAAATTATCCACAAAAACAGCAAATATCAAAAATCGATATTTGAACGCTTTGCCCCGACAGGCACCCTGATAACCTGCGCTGGCACATCATGATTCCATGAAGTTTGTTGTATTTCAAAGGGCAACAGCTTTGAACTATTTACAACCCGGGGCTGTATTTTGATGTGTGCAGAGCAGAGATAGTGCTGCGCTCCTTCCACTCACGTCAACGTGTACATGACTAGATGTGTAATATGCACAGATATACGATCTGGCAGCATGGCACTGTGAATTGTCATTACACCAAACTTAACACCAGCCCCGGTTAGAGCTAAATATATGAATATGCGTTTTAGACTGAGTGAACACTGCTACACTGCTCCCTGAGTAGTTTAATGTGAGTTCATCCCACTGTGTGATTCAGAAACAGATCATTATTATTTTCTGCTTGTATTTACAGCAAACTACACTTTTACTTTTTCTTTGATTCAGCATTTAAGTTGTTAAAACTGAGGAGTTCAGGAGGTGAAGTCACCCTTCACTTGGAAGGTTGTCGATTAATTACCTATCAATTCCCTGGCTCACATGTTAAAGTACCCTTCAAAAACATACTAGAAATCCCCCACATTGCCAACTTGTGCGCTGCTTAGTCCTTAGTCTGCAATTTAAATGTTATTCAAAAGTCCCCCCCATGTGAAAAGGAAATGGATGTGCATTAAAAGTATCACCCACCAGCCCATTTTTGATCAGGTCAGCCCACATGCTGGTGCCATCTCCTCCTCTCATCAGTACATTGTAGATGAAAAAGTAGGTGCCAGGGATCTTACAGGTGAATTTGCCCGTTGCGCCCTCATAGTTACCACCAATATTAGTTACCACATCATCAAAGCGAAGTATATCGTAACCTTCTTGAGGGTTTCGTAGTCCTGCATAAAATGCCACCCGAGGTGTGGTGTTGTAGGTTGTCGTGCTAACCGCCCCTAAAATCCCTGTCCGAACAATGTCCACACCATCTCCCGGGGGTCCCCTTGGTCCTGGTGGACCTGGCTCTCCAGGGGGTCCTGGGGGTCCGGGCTTGCCTGGGCGTCCTGGTTTACCTTGTGGACCGTGAACGCTGTATGTAGGCAGTGGTGGGCCGATACTGTGATCGCTCAGATCTTCCTCGTTGTCCACCAGGAAGCCTGTGGTTGCTGTGTCAGTGCCCGAGTGCACACCTGCGCTTACAGTGCCCGTGCTGGGGAAGGGGTCGCACACCATGCGGCAGGTGCCCAGCATCTCGTAGTGGCTCCCGCTGTCATCTGTGCTGCCCGTGCCAACAGAGCTGACCAGCACAGGGATGAGGACCACCAGAACCAGGACCAGCATGACCCCCACAGCAGCAGCCACCAGGGTCTTCCGCCCGATGCTCAGCCTCGGAAGGGGCTGCGCTGCCAGCGTGGAACTCTCCGGGGTGGAAATGGTGACTGTGGGGAGTGCGTCCACCTGGCAAAACACAGATATGATGAAGATCTCCGAAGGTGGAGGAAGATAGAGCCCAAGAGAGCTGGTGTGAGTCTGAGTGACAGAGCTGTGTAGGAGTAAGAGAGAGGGAAAGGAGGAAGGGACCAAAGTGATCAAAATGAGGGGAATTAAGAGAATGAGGAGAGAGTAAGAGGAGAGGAGGAGGGAGAGTAAGAGAGCATGAGTGGGAAAAAAAGGAAAAGAAGAAAGGGGAGGAGAGAGTGAGGAACATTCACTCACTAACTGTATGAGTCAGGGCTGAGGAGGACACTTTCCTGCTGGCTGATGTGTAAATCCAGGGAAGACGGAGCGAGGGAGAGATGTATAAAGCCAACAGGAATATCATCGGTGAAGTTATGTTATTTGAAATTTGAAGGCCAAAAATAATTAAATATTTAAGGAATGTTTCCTTGGATAAAAAGGAGTTTACATTTTTGAGCTCTAGTACTAAAATATATATATATGAATATCAAACACCTGTTTTGTGCTCTGAAGTACATGTTTTTTTTATTTTTGAGTACAGGAAGACCTCATTAACTTACAAAGTCAAGTATTGTTTCATTAGCTGCGATGGTTTGCTAACTAATACATATTTTAAAGGTTGTTTTTTTATCATCAAGGACAGAATATGTGTTTTCAAGTACTTCTGTGTGTGTCTGTAGGAACGGTGGTAATTCTAATCATTGCAGGTGGATGTAGACACTCAAGCAATGACAAACTTTTTCTGAGCAGCATGTTCAGATTTTGCAAACAAAAAGTTAATTTTCATACTTAAGTTTTTTCTTCATTTAATATTATTGCCTGTTTGTGTATGGGGGAAAACACAAATGTGAAACTTGATTTCTCTTTTTTCATACTAAATGTACAAAATATCTTCAAACTGTGACAGCTTAACTGACAGACAACTGGTAGCAGTGGTAGCGCCCTGGTGCCGGATGTGTGAGGAAGGGGCATCGGGATGGGTGCTGGCCC